>CP126894.1:156185000-157385000 GCA_030440675.1 Furcifer pardalis | reverse complement strand
GTGTTCTCTGAAATTATTGAACATGGTTGATGGACACTTTTTGAGAAGGACAGAAATGTTCGCAACACTCCAATATAAATATATTTTCATTTAATCTCACAGGGCTCTTAATTATTAATTAATATAACCTATATCTTTTAAATGGCCAAATGATGAGTACTTATAACAATTATTGTTAGTACAGTACTTATTATGATTAACATAAATGAAGTGCCAACAGTAATATCTTTTAACTACTGAATGGATGAACAACTTAGCAATTCTATTATTTGTGTTCTACAGGAACACATTTACTGAATGAGCAGATATTTTCTTAGCACTAGGCATCTGCTACAAGTCCTATCAAATGTCACTTGCACAGATTATATTATAGTATCTTATGCTCTTAATTAACGAAAGTATTTAGCTGTGACAACAGTTTTAAGAATAGCACTTAAGACGGTGATGAAATCATATAAAATGAAAACCTGTGCAGACATCACTTAGATTTACAAAGTGAAAGATGTACCGTATTTTTCGGACCATAAGACACACTTTTTTTCTCCCCAAAAGTGGGGGGGGGGGAAATGAGGGTGTGTTTTATAGTCCGAAGGTTCAGAATATTTTTCTTGTTTTTCTAAAAACTGGGTGCATCTTATGGTCAGGTGCGTCTTATGGTCCGAAAAATACAGTAACTCAAAGATGATTTGGCATGGTCTTATGAAAAGTGCAATAAATCCAACATCAAATAAAATGTTTTGTGTCACCGTGAAGACCAACATATTCTATCCATCACAAACAATTGATGACAGCAGCTCTTTTAATCTGCAAACCACTGAACACAGAGTTTATTATCATTATTATTATTGTTTGCATTTAATACCCCGCCCCACTCGGGAAGACCCGACTCTGGGCGGCTTACAGAATAAATGTGTGGTTGCCATTCTTTTTCTTTTTATAAATATATTTTAGGGATTGAGTTAGGAAGATGTTACATGACACAGTCTTTTTTCAGGCTACAAGTACTCTGAACAGTGTGTTCAATATCCCTGGTGATTTTAAGTGGGGTGAGGGGAGTGTATTTCAGAGAGTGATTTGTACAGCTGGTCAGCTAATATAACTAGGCAGCCTTCCGAAGACTCCTTAGGTATATCCTTTCTCATAGGTCTCTAAAATTATTAAATACTGTATCAACCCCATGTTTCTACCAGAAATCAACATAAGGCTCTGAAAAGTATAAGCTATTGACATGTTTTGGTGAATCTCTTTTAGGAGGTGATCTAGACTTAAGCTGTAAAGTAAAATATTTTAGAGAGATGGGTGGGTGGGAATCCTCTTTTTCTAAAATATAAAAAAGGATACCGAGGAAATTATCAAAACATTTTCATTTCCTTTGTAGTCTCAAATTATCTGAGTATTGTATTCTACTTGCTTTCCATAAAACTGAGTGGATTTATTTCTTTTCAGCAATCTAAAACATCCTAAAATTTGACACATGATTTGTTGCTTTCATAAAGTTATTGATCATCAACATCATCAGTATCTCAACAGTCTACATCTATTCTTTTCTTCTCACCCCCCTACCATCTGTCCAATCCGTTTTTTGTGGTTGCCATTTTAAAATTTAGATTTAAAATAACCTAAATCTAAAAGTATATTTAAAATAAGCTGTTTTTAAAAAATAGCTGTAACAGAATTGCTGTATTTTATGAGTATGGTGAGATGCTTTAGAACAGGGGTGCCCAAACTACAGTATGGGGGTCGGATCTGGCCCCCGATGCCAATTCATCCGGCCCACAAAGCCCTCATTGCTCCTGGAAGCAGAAGTAAAACTCGCCCATATGGGCACGTTTTACTTCTGCTTCCAGGAGCGACAAGGCCTTTGTGGGCCAGATGAATTGGTGTCATGGGCCAGATTTGGCCCCTGGGCCATAGTGACCAGCTCCCTGAACCACGTGATCGGCCTGTGGCCCAAAAAGTTTGGGCACCCCTGCTTTAGAAGCACTGGTAAAAATATAGAAAGCAGAATTGTTGCAGTATTAAAAAAAATGATGCACATAAGGCAACACCCTACTGTTGAGGCAGTTTTAAATTTCAAAAATTATTGGCCCAATACTAGACAAGGTCAGGACAGATTATATATTGCACACAGCAATAAACAGGACACAGAGCCCAAGCACGAAATGTTTGTATGGGATATAATCTGGATTTCTGTATATATTCTTTATTGGAGATGACCTTTTCTCCTTTTCCATGCAGCATGTTAATGCATCTTTTCTATCTCAGTCTGTCTGTGGAGTTATGTTTTCACACTGAATGTAAAAGTTTGTTATAAATGTTGGGGAATTATAGCTAACTGTTACAAAAGAAGAATTGGATGTTGATTAAAATATGACGAAATATAGCATGATTGGATGGAGGGACCCAGAAGACCTTTAAAAAGAATATACAGTACTTTATGCATTGTCTCACTAGACAAAGGGCATGCACCACTGTTAACAAATAACAAGTCATTGTTAAGTGGTACAATAAATATTTTTAAAAACACCATGATTTGTAATGTTTCATTTTTCAAATATTTCTGGATGCCTCTCAACATGTAATCTTTTCTATCCATTCATTTATAGCTGATTTGCCTATACCAGTGGAAGGAAAACCAAAATGTTGCTTTTTTAAGTTTAGTTCTAAAATACAGTATAATAAAGTAGTGAAGGCCCAGTTGTGGATATACTTAAGACAAGTCCAGAGGCCTACAACAGTATTTGTGCAGATCTTGAGACTTATCAGACCCATGAAAGATGGTACAACTTCTACTGCAATTCGATCTTTGAAACTTGACATGAACCCGGGCAATGGTATTTGGCAGAGCATTGATGTGAAGAGTGTGTTGCAAAATTGGCTCAAACAACCTGAATCCAACTTGGGCATTGAAATCAAAGCACTGGATGAGAAGGGAAGAGATCTTGCAGTAACGTATCCAGGACCAGGAGAATATGGCTTGGTAAGTTTACATCCAAAACTTACAGGAACATTAGTTTTATTTAGTACTTGAAAATGAAATCTAATCTAGATGAATAAAACAGGAATATTTTAAGATGGTTGCCTCTTTTTTAATCCTTGTGTCCAATTAAGACTACAGTGTGGTAGTCACTGTGGTCCAGTGGATAGACTGAGGGACTGGAACTCTGGAGACCACAGTTTAACTCTACAGTCAGCCATGGAAACTCCCTGGGGATGTGGAACTGGTAAAAACCACGCCTGAAATATCTCACTTATCTTGAAACGTTTCCTATGTTAGTTCCACTAGGGACTGCAGTAGCTTAGCTGGAAGGTCGGGAAGTTGGCAGTTCAAGACCCGAGTACTGCATGATGGAATGAGTGCCCGTCTCTGTCCCAGCTCCTGCCAACCTAGCAGTTTGAAAGCAAGCAATTGCAAGTAAATAGGGACCACTTCGGTGGGAAAAGAGCTTGGGGACATGAAAGGAGCCTCATTTGGGCGTCCCCTGAACGAATTTCCTCCAGCAAAAACCATTTCAACCCAAAAAGCACCTTTGTGTGCTTCTGACATGATTTTTAAAAAGTATGTAACTAACTACAGTGCGATAGTGCTTGCAAATCTAGGGTTGCCATAATTCTCTCCCACAAAACCGGGACAGCCGCATGGTGTCATTGCATTCTTCAAACT
Organism: Furcifer pardalis; assembly: GCA_030440675.1. Taxonomy (NCBI): domain Eukaryota; kingdom Metazoa; phylum Chordata; class Lepidosauria; order Squamata; family Chamaeleonidae; genus Furcifer; species Furcifer pardalis. The sequence goes on along the minus strand of CP126894.1, from coordinate 157,381,336 downwards.
GCACATGCACACACCCCAATTTACACCACCCCCTGGAGAAACCCCCGTCAATATGCCAGGCCCCAGACAAGGCCTCCCACCCTGCCACCACCACCCCAGGCCATAAGGATTCTGGACTTTGCCCCTAAACTCCTGCCTGAGTGTCAAAGGTGAGTTCCTGGGGCAGGTGGCAAAAGGCATGCCTTTGAGCATGTACAGAGTGTCCCCCTTTCATTCTACCACATCACCTCAGCCTAGCCGATTTCAAAGCCAGGCACTAAAGCGGTGTGTGTGTGTGGGTGTGTGCCATGGATTGAATCCCAGTCATAGAAACCTCCATATAGAACCCTCATCCCCACCTTATCCTGACATGGTTTAAACTCAAAGTCTGGCCCCATCCTCATTTCTATTGCCTGACGGCTTCGCTATCCAATTTGTCCATCCCTCTGTTCTCTTCATGCTACTGATTGGCTGAGCTCTCCTGTCAGTCACAAGGAAGGACCAGATGAAAAAGGGAAAAAGGGAGGGTGAATTCAGAGGGAGGAAACGGGGAGGTGTGGCTTCCTCGTTCTCTTTTTCTGGCTCCTCCTCCTCCATCTGATGACTGAGCTGATTGGCTGGGCCAACCGTGGAGACGATGTAGGCCAGCACGAGGGCTAGGCACAAGCAAAAGAGAAGGGGAGGAAGGAGGGGAAAATCTGGGACTTTGACCAAATTTTTATTAGACTGGACAGGACGATGTTCCTGTCCTTAAATCCGAGATAATCCCGGTTTTCAGGGACGTATGGCAACCCTGTGCAAATCCGTTGTCCTAAACCATACTGATAATTTGAGTAAACTTAACAAATGAGTGAGAACTTGATAAGGCCACATCTACGTATGTTCTGTCAATTAAACGGGCTTACTGTAAGTGAGACTATAAATTGTATTTAGGCCATAGAATCAAGAGACTGGAAATTTTATCTGCATTTATTTAAATAAGCAATGTATCGCAGCTCCCCCAGTGGCTTAGTGGTTAAGACACTGAGCTTGGAGACTGGAAGGTCAGGTTTCGATACCCGCGGGCTGCACTTGGGATGAAAGGAGCCTCATTCGGGCATCCCCTGAGCAGAGCTTCTCCAGCAAAAATCCTTTCAACCCAGAGTAATCTCTGACATGAAATTACGTATTATTAGCTATGTATCTTCTTTTCTGTAACATTTCATATCTATAACATGATTATAGAATTAACTCATCTAAAAGGGGATATTTGGTACATTAATAGTCCCTTGCACTGTGAATTACTTTATGGGGCCAATTTTCATAGTCTTTATGTTCAGTTAATAAAATAAATCACTCTCCAGTTAGGCAATAGTTTATTATAGCTAGTACATTCATGTAGACTTTACAATAAATATGATCATAAGAACATATAAAAGCTGTTGCTTTCCACTACTGTCTCTGATAACGGCCATAATGACTAGTAGTCATAGACAGTTTATCACATATGGATTTGTTTAATCCTTGTTTAAGGCCATCTAGAATTGTTAACCATGTGGGGCTGCAGTGGCTCAGTGGTTAAGAAGCTTACCTTGTTAGCTGGAAGGCCAGAAAGTTGGCAGTTCAAGACCTGGGTACTGAATGATGGGTTGAGCACCCATCTCTGTTCCAGCTCTTGGGGACATGAAGTGAACCTCATTCGGGCATCATCTGAGTGGGGTTTCTCTAGCAAAAATCCTTTCAACCCAGAGTAATATCTGACTTGAAATTATTATTATTATTAGGAATGACTATACAGTTGTACCTTGCTTACAGAACATAATGTGTTCCACAAGATTGCTCTTTAAGCAAGTTTGCTCTTTAAGCGAAACACTATTGTAAGTGACCAATTGTGACTTTGGGAGGGGGGGATTGTGAACCCCGATTTATTTGTTAAGCGAGCTTTTGGTTGGTTTTAGTTGTTAAGTGAAGCGACCATTCAGAGAAAATTCTGCTCTTTAAGCGAGCTATTCTCTAAGCGAAGTGCTCTTTATGCGAGGTTTTACTGTAGTGTACATCTTTTTGTAGAAGCATCTGTAACTGCATGTTGTAGGAAAAGGATGTGGCTTCAATGAAGTCCATGATATGTAGATAACACAACACTTGGCTACATGATGAAATATGTTGAGATTTTCTCTTATACAACTGATGAATTCAAAGGTTATTGTTTTTTTGCTGCCTGCATGATGCAAAGGCTGAATCAAATCCATTCATGACTCTCAACACACACAAAATGGCTTCCCCCCTCCCCTTGCTGCTGGTGGCTTCTTTTTTTCAAGCCAGGAAGATTTGATTGGACTTTGTCAAGTTCTGATTTGTAAAATAATGGGGTGTATGTTTGTGGGTGGTGATGTGATGACTAGAAAATTTGGGCATGATATTTAAGAATTTATAGGGACACTTTCCCCCATGATCTGCCACCAAATGTTTACTTTTTAAAATAAAGAAGGCTAGCATTGTTATATTGTGTTAATAGATCAGAATAGCGCTAGATAGTTCTGCATTAAAAAAACCCACCAAGACAAAGGGAAGGGAAGGGACTAACAAGTTAAACAAGCCTGCCCTTCTGTCTCATTCCTTCCCTTTGCCCCAGCTTTTTATTTCTTTAATGCAGAACTGGCTAGTGCTATTTTGGTATATGTATCATGCTAGCCTGAGACTGAGGAAGAGCAAGACAAGACAGCACATTGGGCGTGAAGACTATAAAAGGGGGTGGGAAGGAGAAAAATCTAGGTAATGAGTGTGAAGACTCCTTAAAGTGGGGCAGCTGAGAGCTGAGCTAAGGAAATGAAAGGTGGGAGGGTTTTTTCTGGCCTTGTTTGGATTCTGAAAGCCAATAAGGACCTGGGCTCTCTTTTGCAAGGCAGGAGAAGAAAGCCAGGAATTTAATTTAATTTATATACCGCTCTATCCAATGGATTCTAGGCAGTGTACACAAGTTAAAACCAATATAAAACAATTTTTAAAACCCCTTAAAAACATAGCAATATTAAAACCCCCCCCCCCGCTGTGCCATTTACTATCTCAAAACAAATATAAAAACTAGAAAACCTTAACATTAAAAAATTAATTACATGATAGGGGAGCCTCAGGTGAGCCAGAAAGGGGAGCTTGTTGACAATCCCGGCCCCCAGACCCATTCTGCCAACCGCATCTTCAATTCTTCCCTAAATGGTAGCAAATTCACCCTCCCTCGCTCTGACCCCTCCCCATCTGCCCAGGAAGCCAGCAAGGGGAGGATGGAGAGAGAGAACAAGAGCCATGCTTCACCTCTTGAGTTGTAGTCCAACGAAATCAGAGGACAAAAGTTTTGGAACCACTCTTCTAAGTTTACTCCATTTTCCTACAGACTATACATAGTTCCATATTTCTCCTGGAAAGCCATGGACTTCTGGAGTATTTATTTATTTATTTATTTAGATTTATATTGCCGCCCAATCGCCAAGGCGACACAGGGCGGTTTACAGTCAATACAACAACAGTACAATAAAAATTATAAAATGCAACCACATAAAACAACCAAACCAGAACACAAACTAGCTCCCATCAGGCTGTTGTTGTGGGCCCAGAGGAGTTGTTTGACTTACTGAAGTTTTTAAAAAACCTACTAATTGAGAAGAGTAATTTTTATTTAGTGAGTGCAATAATTTTTACTTACGGTATGTGTAGATTTGGAGGGACAGGAGAGAGGAGGGGAAGTTTCATAGCATGAATGGAAATAAGGTCATGTAACGCCAGAAAAGCTTGATTTTCTGAAAAGTATGCTATATTACAAACTGCTAGTGAAATTGGTTTACATAAAATAGGAGCATTTTCTGTTCAAGATACACAAGTCTAAAACCTACTGGCTCCATGGAGATAGCTGCATATTTCCTTGGATTCTACCCAGAACAGTAGGTATTTAACAACCATGGTTAAACATTAGGAGTAAAATAAATCTGAAATCGATTTATTTTACAACTATTACTACAAACAATTTAAAAAGAGTATTACTTAAAGGTGGCAGGGAAAATTTTGCATCATGAAATTTAAAAATGCAAATGTTAAACTAAGTTTAGGATGCAATGCTTGGTGTTAATTCATTTGTCACCGTGCATTGGTTCTTTCTGCAAATGTAGTATTCCTTTTCCTCCCTTACAGAATCCATTTTTAGAGGTCAAGATTACAGATACACCAAAAAGGTCACGTAGAGATTTTGGTCTTGACTGCGATGAACACTCAACGGAATCTCGCTGTTGCCGTTATCCACTGACTGTGGATTTTGAAGCTTTTGGATGGGACTGGATAATTGCACCCAAAAGATACAAAGCAAACTATTGCTCTGGAGAATGTGAATTTGTGTTTTTACAAAAATATCCACACACTCATCTTGTACATCAAGCAAATCCAAGAGGTTCAGCAGGTCCTTGCTGCACACCTACTAAGATGTCCCCAATAAACATGCTGTACTTCAATGGAAAAGAACAAATAATATACGGAAAGATACCTGCCATGGTAGTAGATCGTTGTGGGTGCTCATGAGCTCTTAATTGGGTTTACTATTCCGTGAAATATTCCCTTGAGAAATTTCTGAAACTGTGAATTTTTGTAAAATAAGCCTACTTCTAATACGCAGTATTCTAGGTTTTTGTAAAGATTTCTTACCAGAAAAAAACACGACAGTATATGAACTGAAGGAACTTTTAATGCAAGCATTGGTTTTTAACCAGTGAAAAAGATAAGCTACAATCAAACTCACAGGATTTCACAATCAATTACTCATTCTGGAAAGGGATCTGTTTTCAGATATGCAAACAACATAATCATATACAGTAGATAAGCATAGATAAAAGGAATATCCTTCTATTCCAAAGAATGGAAAGGAATGGGCTATTAAATATAGTGTGAACAGTCTAATCTACTGTTCACTTTGCATTAAAGGATATATAATTGTGATAGATAGAGTGAACAGAGTACCACTGGATTGTCCTCTAACACTTGAATGAGTTTAGGGTTTAAAAACTGATAAGATGAAATTCCACAATACAGATACATCCACAAATTAGAGTAGGTACATTATGTTCCATTCCTTGTATAACTAATACGTTCATTACTTTTTGTCAATGGTGCTATCACAGTAAACCTTCAATCTAATCCCAACAATTGCTGTAGGAACCAATAACAAGAGGATGGGGATACCAACAGGTATAACTCCAATAGTCAGAATTCAGAAATAAAACCCCTCTCAGTTCATCATCCTGCCCCTGGTCTTTAAACATCTGCATCAGAGTGGAGGGACTGGAAAACTTCTCAGAACAAACTTTCAGGTAGTGTGGCGGGGGGGGGGGGGGAGGTTCCCTCAGGAGCAATTGCACAATGTTGGTTTTACAGTATAGTAGCAAAACAGGATGTTCTACTAGATCTGCAGACACCATAGAATTATGATGGTAATGTTTATGACACTCTTATAAATATATAATGCAACAATTGATCCTCCTTTTCTCAAATACAGTTTATTAACCTACAAGCAATGAGGATTTCTTGGAAGATAGTTTGCTTTAGCAGATATCCACATTACATAGAGTAATCAAAGACAAAAAGAAAATTGTCTTTCTGATAATATGATTATAGTCCACATTGCAGCATTACAGTTTGCACTACGATAAACCAATGGATAGAGTTAATAAGTGCAGTATTGTAAAAACAAATCATTGATATATTACTAAGTTTGTGTAATGTATACGTGTATATGTACATATATAAAATAATTGTGAGCTGTCAAGTCAATTCAGACTGAATTATGGCAACCTTTCCCGGATTTTTTTAACTCAAAAGTACTCAGGTGCATTTTACCGTTCCCTTGTTCTGTGAGCAGCCTAGGTCTGTGTGGCTTGGCCAAGGCTTCACATGCCAGCTCTTCTTTCAGGAGGCACAGCGGGGAATAGAACTCCCAGTCTCTACTCCACAGACAAATACCTAAACCATTTAGCTATCCTGCCAGCTATGTACATATATACACATACAATATTTTATTGTAAATAAATGTTTATGTTTTTTTTTAATTTACTATGAACATACCATATATATATATATATATGGTGTAACATGTTTTGGGGCATGTAAAGTTACATTTCTAACAATGATGGAAGGTATTTTTTCTTTGTGCAGCCAGTATGCTTTGATCCAGTGTATATTTTTGTGCTCCCGAGAGGTGCTCCATATGACATACATATGAAGTTCCTTGCCTCAATTACTGCTCCACTCATCTGCTGTACATTCATTGCTCACATGGGTTCCGTTGAAATTAATTTGAAATGAATGAGAAAGCCTGTACGTAAGCATTCCATGTGAATATCAATCAGTGGATCAGAGAAATTATGGATAGAATTACTTCCAGATCAGCAGTGTAATCGATAGGACGTTCTTCTTTCTTATATTTGAGAAATACAGAAGGAAAATAAATGGATCACATTATTGGTTGGATCCAAAGATGCCTTTCCCTGAATGGAAGGGGAGGTATGTTTTATGCTAAAGTATTGTATGATAAAATTGAACAAAATCCCAAGATGTCCTTCCACGTACAAAGACCTTGCATAACTGCAGGCTCTAACTCTTATGGCAGCGTGTGAAGCTTAATTCTTGCACAAGCATTTTCAACATCACTAATTACTAGTTTTACTCATTTTTATTCCAAATCAATAAATTATCAATTTTGTATTGATTCAGTTAAAACGTTAATTTTTCATATTTTAGTAATATATCAATATACTGTTGACAGCAAAACCCTCAATATGTTCATGACCTGTGCTTCCTTAAAAGTTAAAATGCAACAACATATTTTATTACCTTAATTTTATAAGTATGTAATAAACTTTAATTTTCACACATTACTGTATATTTTGCTCAACATAACCAGTAATTTTTAATCAAAACTATGACCTATTGTGAGACATTCTTTTCAAATGTGAAAAATTATCAAAAATATGCCCATTGTTCAATAATTGCTATAATTTCTGTTAAAATATTTTCTTTTCTTTTTGTACAAACTCTATTTGTTGTATTCTGGATTTCAATTTATCCTTTTATTTACATGAAATTACAGCAGAGTATCAATCTCTGTTTTCTTCCCTACTGTACATTTAAGTAAAGTTGCATTTTTCTAATCTTTAAACTGGATTAAAAATATTTTTCTGAACTGTACTTAGTGGTCACATTTCAGCAGAGTATTGTCTTTTAATGATGCAATGTTCTGGGTGTTCCAAAAAAGCTTTTATCCTGCTATCATCCTTCCTCAGTCATTGAATTTTGCATGGGTTCTCCCTTTACCCATTAACAACCCCCTTGTCTTCCTACCTTGTCTTCCATCTTTTTTCTTGCCAGAGAATGTCTATTAAGGAGAAAGCTGGGGGGAAATGTGCAAAGCCTTCTATTAGTATAATGCGCTCTTCATTTGGAAACACCCCAGCTTCGGAAGATAATACATGTATACAGTACACAACTCTTGTTGACAGTAAGACTGCTGATTTTCTCTTCTGGCAACAGTACCTCAGGTTTGATGGAACGTCGCTCTGGGAACAACCATTTGGGATACTGCAGGAGGAAGCCAATGGCTGTAAAGCCCTCAAGTATATGTGGAAGAATGAAAATGGTCTTTTTGGATCCTAGCCATAGACTTAAATATGTCTAACTCAGTAATATACCATAGGCAGGATCCGTCTGTAATACTAGAGAGACAGATTTACTGAACGACGTATCTTCTACACACTTTTGGTAGCTGACACTGTAATAAATGTAGGTATGTCCATGAGAATAAATATATCATTGGCTAGGATCCAGTTAGATTGTTTGACTGATGGAACTGTTTCCGTTAGTGGAACTGGAAGAGAGGGAATCCTACCCCTTTCCTCTGGTCTCTTGAGTTTTGGGCAGTGCAGGGAAATGCATAAGGGGGAAAAGAAAGTTCTCTCAAGCAGATATTCAGAGGGATGCAGGCCTTTAATTTAAAAACAACATGAAAGACAACATCCAATGCATCTCTTCTAACACTTGTCATTTGATTAATGTGACTTAGAAGTAATACAAAAAAGCTTTTTAAAAAAAAGCCATTATATTGCACACTTCAGTTCAGATGCACAGAAGGCCTTCTTTAAAGTAAGAAGGCCTTAGTATTTCATGTATGCTCATGCTATTGACATTTGAAATCCAACAGCATTCTTCGTTGATGTCAACTGTTTGTTACTAGACTGCAATGCAGATTAAAACACATGGTATTTTTGTGGGCTCAAGCCAACATTTAAACCTGAATAGGGGTATAAAACAGACGACCATTTTGCAATGCTTGAATTTAATTGTGAGGATGAGATAGAAATTATTTGGCGTGTTGTTATACATTATGTTCAGCTATAGCAACTTTTCACAAGCAAAACATATCTGATTTGTCCCCTGAAGGTCCTCAGGTTTCTGAGGAATTCCTTCAATAATTCGGAAGGTGTTGGAGATGGTGAAAAGGAAATCTTTCATTACTGAAAATTGCCACTGCTGGCATGGCTTCACTTACATCAGTGATTAGAGATGTCCCCATCCTTTCCTGTGGCCCCCAAAGGCTTCCTTAAGATTAAATTCCACCAAAGGGTTGGGTAGGGTTGCCATACGTCCTGGAAAACCAAGACTGTCCCAGATTCAAGGTCAGAAAAATTGTCCTGGCCAGTTCAATAAAAATCATGTTAAAGTCCCGGATTTTTAAAACTTACTGATTGTGTATTACAACACACCATTAAAATAAATTCGAACTCTCGCCATCAAACGAGCAATTTCCTGCCACATTGGAGTTGGAGTATACTTGGAGACAAATCTTAACGTCCTTGCCTCACACCAACGGACAATAAGTGTGACCAGTGTATTTCCTGGAACTGAGGACGTTAAGAGTTGACCACAATGCGACTGCTCGGAAGAGGATCAGATCATCTTACGGTAAGAATTAACTGTTGTAAATGAATTCATTTATGTATTGATATATTTAATGCCAAAGTGTTTTATAGCTGTCATTATATTATGTTTTTTTTTTTTAATATCAGAAAACAAAACAAAATAAAAACACTATAGCACTTCAAAGACTAACTGCTATATTTTTATTGTTAGCTTTCGTGGATCAAGTCCACTTCTTCAGACAAGGAGTTTTTAAAAGGCTATTTTGTAGATAGCCCATCCATTTTTTGTCAAGTACACTCCTGTCCCGGTTTTGTGGGAGAGAATTATGGCAACTCTATTTCTGGGAGAAACCAGAAATGTTTTTTTAATCATCATGGTTGATGATATCATCATCCTCATGCAGCATATCCTATACAGTAATACCCCGGATAATGTTATGACTTGGTTCCACAAGTCATGACGTTATCCGATTTTTACCGTTGTCCAATGCATGCATCAAACAATGCTAAAAAAAAGGCCTGACTTCAGAGACAAACTGCTTTAAAGGCAGGCAGGGAAAGAAAGAGACCTTTTCCTCCCTGCCTTTAAAGCCGCCACCCCACTCGCAACGGTCTCTGCGACTGCAGCAGGGTCGGGGAAAGGCGTGCCTTTCCCCCGACCCTACTGCAGTCGCAGAGACTCCTTGTCTCTTTCCCTCCCTGTATTTAAACTACAGGGAGGGGGAAAGATAGGCGTGATTGGTTCTCTAGAGAACCAAATATGTCTCTCTCTTTCCCCATCCCTGTAGTTTAAATACAGGGAGGGAAAGAGAGACAAGCAGTCTCTGCGGCTGCAGTAGGGCCGGGGGAAAGGTGTGTGCTTTTCCCCAACCCTACTGCAGTCGCAGAGACCGCTGCGGGTGGGGGGTGGATTGGGTAGTTCTACCCAAACCACCCCACACCCGCAGACCATTGCCTTGGATAACACTAAGAATCATTATCCAGAATCGTTATCCGATGTAAGTTTTTTCCAAAAAAACTTGCATCGTTATCCGATTCTAGCATTATCCGATGCAATCGTTATCTGGGGTATTACTGTATAATATTTTAGCCACTATATTTTTACTTCACAGGCATGTTTACTTTTTCTTTAAAGACTGTAATTAAAAATCACTTTCCTTTTCACAACATATCTGATAACTGAAGTTCATGAGGTATGAATAAAGTTTCTGCAACAGAAGCTTACAAACTATCTCATAAACAGAGAAAATATATTATGATGAATTCCTTGTATGATATTTTATTGGATTTATAACACTCAGACACCATAAGCAATATCACGCTCTAATCTTCAATAGCAGCTGGAATCAAATAAACAGATTAGATCAGTATGTAAACAAAGTCAGTCTACAATGGTGCCCCCCCCTTCGAACACAGTTTATCAAGTTATAAACATTTTAAAAATGAGGAAAAAAAACTCCAGTTACAGAACTCTTCAAAACATTTACATGTTAATACTGCAGGAAAGAGAGGTTTTGCTGCATTTGCCCTAAACAAGGCAGAGTTCTCAGAGTTAATACATGCTGAACTATGTATACTAAAGGATTACCCAAACATCTCTTTTCATTTGGTAAAGGTCACCCGTGCTTGAAAGCCAGCTGTACCCGACTCTAGGGTTCAGTGCTCATCTCCGCTTATAGCCAAAGAGCCAGCGCTGTCTGCATTTGTAAATCTTCTGTGGATATGTAGCAGTCACGACTAGACACCAGAGTGCACGGAACACTGTTTACCTTCCCACCGCAGTGGTACCTAGTTATCTACGTACAATTTCTTACTTTTGAACCGTTAGGCTGGCAGGAGCTGGGACTGAGACGGAAACTCACTCTGTCATGAAGCACTCGGGTCTCAAACGGCTGACCTGCCAACCTTCCAGTTGCCAAGTTCAGTGTCTCAACCACTAAGCCACCACAGTCCTCCAGTGATCTTCATTGCACGGGTATAAACCAGAATTATGTAGAATTGTGGCAAACAAACCCAACAGCGGTGAAGGACTATTGCACAGGTGTTTAAAGGTTATAACATAATGCTGGTTGTGTCATAATACTATGACATGGAACACTTGAGTTCAGGGGTGCCCAAACTTTTTGGGCTATGGGCCGATCATGTGGTTCAGGGAGCGAGTCACTAATTCATCCGGCCCCTGAAGCCCTCGTCGCTACTGGAAACAGAAGTAAAACGTGCCCATACGGCCGTGTTTTACTTCTGCTTCCAGGAGCGGCGAGGTCTTTGGGGGGCAGATGAATTGGCATTGGGGGCCACACCCGGCCCCCGAGCCTTAGTTTGGGCACCACTGCTTTAGTTATCTGCAATCTGCTAGCATGGACTTGGTGGTGACGACTCTCACTTTATACCAGCAGAGCTCTGCGGGAGGATACTGGCCATTAAAGTAAAACAATAAAACGTATTAAAATGTCAAGAAAAAGAAAGAGAAAGTAGCAGTACCATAGCTCAGAGGCTGAGTTGGCACCAGCTGTTGGAAACTGAAGAGATGGAGAGTTTCATCCCACCCACCCCACATAAAAGCCAAAGATCTCTCCTGCACTTTCCAATTACTCAGCCTGTCTGAAAAGCCCTTGGGTGATGTCACTTGGGGAAGATATTCTCCTGCACATTGTATTTCCCCATATTGGCACCAGTTGTTTATTTATGATAGGATAGGAGGCAGTGGTGGGATTCAGCCAATGTGGAAATCCCAAATTTACACCCGTTACTCTTTATTAAACGTTCATCTGTGCAACAGTGTATTTTAAGAGCCCGTAGTAATGTTCACTCTGTCGGCAGGTGAAAAAAAAACTTAGACGGAACTATGCTTGTCGTAGTTATTTGTTCGTTTCATAAAACTCATTGTACCTTTGACGAAATACATTTTTATTCCCTTGCGTTTGTTACTTAAGTGAACAAACATATAATGTAAGAGAAAAAGTGCCAAACAACCAGGGGGTGAAACACTGTCATTTGTTTCAGCTTTGTGTTACACCTGAAATTCTCACAAGATATTATGAGTTTGTGGTGGGGGTTTTTTTTTTTTTTGGCTAGGTATTTAATATTTTTTCATTAATATTTTAAAACTCTTTCTTATAACATATTCTTGTTTTGTATAGCTCTTTTATTGTTCTAAGACTAGGGGTGCCCAAACCTTTTGGGCTGTGGGCCGGTCACGTGGTTCAGGGGCCTGGTCACTATGGCCCAGAGGCTGCATCCAGCCCCCGACGCCAATTCATCTGACCACTGAAGCCTTCGTCACTCCCAGAAATGGAAGTAAAACATGCCGATATGGGTGCATTTTACTTCCGCTTCTGTGACGAGGGCTTTGAGGGCCAGATGAATTGGTGTCTGGGGCCGGATATGACCCCTGGGCCGTAGTTTGAGCACCCTGTTGTAGACATATGGAACACTGTTTTGGCTTTGAAACAGAGATGAGCACTGAACCCTAGAGTTGGATACGACTGGCTTTCGAGCAAGGGAAACCTTTTTACCTTTACCTTTACTGTTCCTATTTAAGTAATAACTACATGAAATAATAAAGAACCTTTCAGTATATATTTTTTAATCCTTAAAACGGTAATTAAGGGCAGCGAACCAGTTGTTAAATGATTTGAATCCCACCACTGGTAGGAGGTATAAATTGCCCTGGGTTTTTCCCTTTGATAAATACATTTAGGACTCTGTCTCTTTCTGTGTACCGGCATATGCACATGCATGCAGTGGCTCAAGTTACTAAGACGCTGACTGGGAGGCGGAAGGTCAGCAGTTCGATTCCCGAGTACTGCAGGATGGAATGAGCTCCGGTCTCTGTCCCAGCTCCTGCCAACCTACCAGTTCAAAAGCAAGAAATTGCAAGTAGATAAATAGGGACCACTTCGGTGGGAAGGTAACAGCGTTCCATGCGCTCCGGTGTCTAGTCATGCCTGCCACATGGCCATGGAAATGTCTGTAGAAGCAGACAGTGCTGGCTCTTCGGCTTAGAAACAGAGATGAGCACTGACCCCTAGAGTCGGATACGACTGGCTTTCGAGCAAGAGAAACCTTTACCTTTACTATGCAGGCTTTCAATGCTTTGTCAAGCAGGAGAAGTAGCTTCATGTAGTATTCTTCAAGCTCTCCTTCCCTTGCAAACAACCACTAAGAAATTTGAATTTTTCTTTTTAAAATCCTGGTACAGTCAAACCTCGCATAAAGAGTGTTTCGCTTAAAGAGCAATTCGCTTAAAGAGCAAAATTTTCTCTGAATGTTCACTTCGCTTAACAAATAAAGCCAATCAAAAACTCGCTTAACAAATAAATCGGGGTTTGCAATCCCCCCCACAATTGGTCATCTACAATGGTGTTTTGCTTAAAGAGCAAACTCGCTTAAAGAGCAATCCTGTGGAGCGCATTATGCTCTTTAAGTGAGGTACAACTGTATTTCCAAGCACGGATGATGTAATATCAATATAGGTGAGGTAATTTTTCTTCTTCAGGTGTGGTATCCATTCCGGATATTGAGTATCATCATGGCAATAGTCTTCCTGTTCTTAACCCCTCGGAACATTTCTTCTGAGGACATGCCACACTAGTCCCTCAGGTTCTTCACCCATGAAGTCAGTCTACATCCAGGGCCTCTCTTCCCAGGGATCTTTCTTTGAAGAGCGAGTTTGAGTACAGCAAAACCTCGCATAAGGAGCACCTCACTTAGAGAGTAACTCACTTAAAGAGCAGAATTTTCTCTGAGTGGTCGCTTCGCTTAACAACAAAAACCAACCAAAAACTCGCTTAACAAATAAATCAGGGTTAGCAATCCCCCCCCCCCACCAGAAGTCGCAGTTGGTCACTTACGATGGTGTTTCACTTAAAGAGAAAGCTCACCTAAAGAGCAATCCTGTGGAATGCATTATGCTCTTTAAGCGAGGTACAACTGTATTCTATACTTTATGTTGTTCCTCATGATACGGCCAAAGTATTGTAGCTTCCTTTGCCAAATGTTCTTAAACAGTTCTTGTTCTTTATCCATTTGGTGCAACATTTCTACATTAGTCACATGGTCTACTCACGATATCCTTAGCAGCTGTCTGTAGATCCACATTTGAAAAGCTTCGGTTCTCTTTTCAGATGAGGTAACGCTCAGTCAAAAAGCAGACATCCACAGTAGCAATCCTATCAGGAGCCAGCTTCTTTTTTCGTATATCCTGAAAGATGTGGTTGCCAGGTTCTGTTTGTACCTCAGGGCACTCACTAGCAAACTAAACTTTTGGCAGGGACAGAGAGAAAGCGTAGCACATGATATCGTCTTGTATTTTGGCCTACTACTCTCCGTCTGTTGGTTGATTGAGAGTCCCTTTGCACTGCCAGTCTAATCTCCAATAGAAAGGATGCCTATTTCTGCACTGAACAAAGATCCGTAGCTTAGAGGAAAGAGAACAAAAAAAAGGAGAAAGCAAAATAATTTTGAAGGTGCCCCCCACCTCCGAAACCTGAAAAATGGTGTGCCTGAAATTTGGCATGGTGAACTCTTCTTCGAAGTTTATCATGTCACCAAGTTTCATGACACTGTATAAAGCTCACCAAAGTTACAGCCTTTTGTGTGTCTCCACTCAAGTAATTGGGAGGTGTTCTGGACAGTAGCGTAGCATCTGATTCAGCCGCCCAGGGTGTAAGCCAAATTTGCCACCACCTGGCAGTGGCCTAAGTTGTAAGTGCCCAGTCCCGCTAGGGCTTCTGGGAATTGTAGTCCAAGAACACCCATACACCCAAAAAAGTGCCACCCGGGGTGGACCCTCTCCACACTATGCTACTGGTTCTGGGTACTGTATTTGGAAACCTGGCTTACCACAATGTATGTGGTCACGGCGGGGGCAGAGGGAGACAGGACAGCATCGGGTCAGATTGGGTATGGCTCAGGGGAGCTGAATTAGTACCTGAACTGAACTGGGGGAGTCGTACATTAAAAAGAGATAACAGTTCACAAATATCTTTTTACATTTCTTATAAAGGTTGGGGAACCCTTGTTATAGATGTTCACTCATGAGTGGAATTTTCTCTTTCCATCCAGGAGTCCTTTCCTTGTTGGAAAGAACTCAATTAGCCATGAGTAAGGGTGAAGTAATTATTAGTAACAGAGAACTCCTAGGAATATAAATCTTTCTTCTCCTTGGTAATTTAAGTAAAAGTACATTCTTTATACTGTGGATAGATTTTTTAAAGATTAAAAAAACAACAGTGAAATGTTCACATAGCCTGCAATTTATAAATTGTTATAAAGGGAAAAGAATATAAAATAAGACCAAGGAAATTGTAAGAGTTCTTCTCCCCTTTTGAGAACAGATGTTTACACTAAAAGTAATATAGAGTGCCAGTAGGGTATATTTATTTCCCAATAGTAAATATAGTTACATATTTCAGGGATATGCTTTCCTCTCAATGTGAGCACGTAACTCCTATTAACACTAATTGGAGTTACACATGCACACTGTAAGGAGATATGCCCCTTTTCCTTTTATGTCACTATCTAAAAGCATTAGAGTATTGCCAGCTGCCTGGAGGATCATACTGTAATTGTGGTGCTAATGTTAGCAGAGCTATATCAAGTGCTGAATGCAGAAATAAGGCCATCTCTGCAAACATTTAAAATAGAAAGGGTTTCATTGATAGCCAGTGCAGAAAGAAGTTGCATGTGCTGTATATTACTAATAAATCATTATCCTCTGGATCTTAATGTTGTATGCCACAGATGAAATATTTCTGCATTAATTGATTTGCACTTGTGTTTTAATACTGCAGATTTGACCTACATTTCTTTAAATGTTTATTAAAAGCTATTACTTTATCTCACATGTTTTGCTTGTGTTAGAAATAAATCACTTTTGCTTTTCTAAAGAAGACAAGTTTGCAAAGAGAAAGCATGGCTTTAGAGCAGCGGTTCGCAACCTATGGCCCATGGGCCAGCCCTGGCTCGCGGTGTGGTTTCATGTGGCCTGTCATCCTTGCTCCCACCGCCGCTGCCACTGGAAGCTCCAGAAGCTGCGAAACTCTCAAAAACACGCCATGAATGCACCCCACGGCTGTCGTAAATGTGTTTATGACAGTCACGGATGTGTTTTGTGGCAGTGTTTATGGCAGGGGAACCATATGTCCATCCTAACCAGTACTCTGAGAGGCGCGGTCTGGCCTGCAGCAGGAAAAGGTTGAGAACCCCTGCATTAGAACATTCCGGGTTCACTTTTCTATAATCCTCTGATCCTATGCACATCAGATAATAGTTCCAACACAATTGTTAGCAATTCCTTTCCTACTTGGTAACCTTACACGTAAGTAGGGGGCAGGATTTTAGTTTTGTGTTAAGCATGTGTCAATGGACAATACCAGTAGCTATTTTATGACTGCACTTGCAAGATACACAGCGCTAACAATTCTTCTTAAGAATCAGAGCCCTACACTGTTTTATCTAACATTTACTTTATTTTCAAAGCAGAAAATGACAGGATTTCTGGTGCCAACTAAAGTATTCAAAATAGTAAACCAACATTATATATGATGTACATGAGGGGTAACTAATTCTGGTTACTTAGATTTTGTTGAGCTTCCGTAATGTCTCGCTATTGGTTTTCCTGAGACTGGAGTTGATGGGAGTTGAAATCCAGAAACATTTGGAGAACAATAGTTCCTGATTCAGATTAAACTGAGTCCAGTAGCAATGTCAGACCAGTTAAAGGGTCAGTTCCAGGTGAGCAAAATGTAAAAAAAACAGCAACACCCCAGCTGGGATGAGAATAACAGGAGGAGTATTAAGCAAAATGAAGACTAAATAGCCACATTTTACCAGGCAGCAAGTTATACTCTCAGCTGTAGTACATATAGAGGTAAGGGGTGCCTGGCGGACAGTGGTCCATGGGGTCGCAAAGGGTCAGAATTGACTGTGTGATTGAAAAACAAAAAAACAACAACAGGCAGTTCAGAGAAAAACAGTTTCACAATAAAAACAAAATGTAGTCCATGGTCAGGCAGCAAAGGAGCAGTCATCAGAACTGTGGGTTTGCAAGGATAGAGTGACTAGTCCAGTGATGGCAAACCTTGGCACTCCAGATATTCTTGGACTTCTAATTCCCAGAAGTCCAAGTCAGCACTCCTGCTGATCAGGGATTCTGGGAATTGAAGTTCAAGAACAGCTGGAGTGCTACTGGATTAGTCTATGGACTTCCCATCTTGAGTGGTTTGGCCAGCTAGAAATGAGACTTTTAGACTTGAAGCATGAATGCCACTTACCACTCTTGCACATGCAATTCAATATTTAAGCTCCCTAGGAAAGTGACTCCTCACTCAAAGAGATCCCTTATTCCTGAGAAGCCCTAGTCCACAAGGTTTCTTGTAGCCTGTGGATTCAAGCCTAATGTGTACCTAATTCCTGACTCTTATTTGATACATTTGAAATTGCTATTTCTCCCGATGGCTAAGAGAAGGCTCAGACTTTCAGATTCGGAGGCTATGCTCCTAACCTCTGAGGGTGCCGCTTGTGCTCAGGGGTGTGCAAGGCACCCTGGGAAGGCGCTGGACAGGGAGTGATGAGGGCACCTATTGGGAAGGGTTGGGGGAATTCCATACATTGCTATTGGCGCCCCAGGGTGCCAGAGACAAGGGCAGGGTGGGACAAAGCCCGATTGCCAGATACACCAGCATGTGCCTGCTTGTGCCCTTGAGGTTTCAGTATCTGTGGAGGACACTGGCTCCTTTTTATCCTCATGCTCAGGGGCGTGATCTCATTCTTGCTGAATGATTTGTTCATCATTATCACAATTGTTACCCCAATGCACAAGTTAACATTCCAGACATTTTATACTAAGAAAATGTGTCTTTCTGATCTTACATACTGTCCATTGAACAACTGAAATATTTTACAATTTCATGTCTCTCTCACATGCACAGTAAATACTTTCCCTAATGTTCAACTACTAACACAAAGACATTCTGAGGCTAATATAAGTAAGTGGTTTAGGTTCCTAGCTGTGGAGCCAGAGATTGGGAGTTTGACTCCAACTATGCCTCCCTGACCGGGGCTGGACTAGATGATCCATAAGGTCCCTTCCAGCTATGCAGTTCAAAAATTATTATCACTAGAAACTTCATCTCTAGTGTATCACATATCAGTGGTATTCTAAACTTAAAAATTCCCGTTAGCTTCCATCATGTTGCCGAGATCTGGAAGCCTACCTCTCAGTATGGTAATTATACTTAGATAGTCAGTTCTCTGAAGACATTAATCCATTGCATATAGGGTTTAAGATGATAGTTATACAATAACTCTTGACTTTAATTTTCAAAAATTCCACTGCCAAATTATTTTTCAAGACAGAAATAGTATGCATATGTATGTGTTTGTGTGTGCGCGCGCGTGTGTGTGCGCATGTACGCAAAAGAATGAAATCTATAAATGCCTAAAACCTAATATACGTGCTAAGCTTGTGAAGCATCTGTAGCCCTCTGCAGAAACAGAAGTAGCTTCTCGTCTTCCTAAAGTTTCTGCTGATGCCTTCAGTATGCACCCTGGGATTAATGCATCTCAGTGTGTCTTTAATACATTAATAATTATACTCAGTTTGAATAATAAATAAAGTATGTGTCTCTGTATATAGAGCATTAATTTTTTTTAAAGAACTGCAAACATATTGAGGATAGTCAATCAGCAGTGAAATGTTAAGAGATAGGCAGAAGGATTTTTTTTCCCAGAGAGAGACAGAGAGAGACCTGGGATCAATTTTACATGGACAGTATCAAACATGCACAGCTTAACTCATTCAAGCAGGACCACCTTGCCCTCTGTAAAAAGTTCTCAAGGGTTTAGAGGGTGTTTGTGCTCTGGGCAGTGCAGGGAAATCTGCTCCCAGGGGCCCAGTGGCATGTGCTTAAATCTAGATCCAACTCCGGGCAGTACTCTCAATCACCAAATCTAAAGATATATATCCGTAAAATGACCATGTACCACAAATGTTGGGATTAAGTCGTTCAGCAGACTCAAATTTCATTATGCTGCTCTCATTCACACATGTATCCTATAATGGCCCCCACCTATCCGAGAGGTGATGCTGTGGGGCTATGTGGTAGGGCCATTGCTTTTAAAATTAAAAGTCACCAACCATGCATATTAATTAAACAATTGTATCATCAAAATAGAAAAGTACTTGGTTGCAACTCATATCCGAGAACGCATTTTCCCCTGAAGCAGGAAAAATGCCACTGGTGTGAATCTGTTTTAGGCGAAAAGTAATCGATGGCAAAATTCCAATAAGTCTTTGAAATTTTAAAGACATGTTGATACTAATAAAATGTTATAGCTAAATGTACCTTATGTACAAAATATTCATTGCAAATTTTTACAAAAGATTTGCAAAATATTCTCTACGGGTTGGCCACCCCTATCCACATGTAGTCTTTCCCCCCACTCATATTGGACACAGCCCAAGCTATCAATTGTTATGCAGTTTTGCCTATGTATGGCAACTTTTAGGACACCCAGTATCTTCCATCCTGTCTCCTCCTATGTATGTTTGGTGGAGACACAGGAAAGGGCCTTCTCTGTCATTGCTCTCAACTTCTAGAACACCCTCCAATGGTAAGTTAGGCTGCCCCCTTTCTTTGATGGTCTTCCATAGGTAGACAAAGGCCTTTCTCATCAGGTAGGCTGTTTGCCAGTAACTAGCTGCCTAAGAAGGGGGTGGCCCCAGTAGTGGGATGTCAAAATTTTTACTACCCCACTGTGATGTCATCACAGTGTGGGCGGAGCTAACGTCATGACATGGGTGGAGCCAAATAATAAAATGAAATAAAAATAAGCATACACACACACACCCCTCAACCCAACCACCCAACTACCCACAACACAAGGACAGCAAGGAGGACAGCAATGAGGCTGTGCATAGACGCCAAGCACTGTAGGCATGCATGCACACCAAGTGAAAAGGTAAGCCCCTAAGGTGGTTCCCCCCAAAAGCTGCTACCGGTTCTCCGGGACACTGGGAAAAGTTACTACCGGTTCTGGCAAACTGGTGAGAACCTGTTACATCCCATCACTGGGTGGCCCTTTTCATGCCATCCAATATTTATATTATTTATTTTAATTTTGTAAGCCAACTTGGATAGGTATAATTATTTTGAACAAATAATTCATCTGTGTGTGTGTGAGTGAGTGAGTGAGAGAGAGAGAGAGAGAGAATATTTGCCTTTTATTGAACAGACATATACAATATTAATTTATTTATTTATTCAGATATATATTGCCGACCACTTGTCAAGGCGACTCAGGGCGGCTTACAGTCAAAACAGCAAAGTACAATGAAAATTATAAAATATAAAATATAATGTAAGTTACAGTGGAACCCCGACATACAATCGGTTCTACTTACAAAAAAATCGACATATAAATAGAAATCCTGGCTAAAAAAAATCGACATACAAATTTTAATTGGAAAAAATTGACATACAAAAAATATGGTTACATCTAGTGGCCTGTTCTTGTAATGCAATGTATTTTTGACACATTTTTTTTGACATACAAATAAACTCGTGGAACGGGATCTGTGTGTTCATATTTAGAGGTTTTACTGTATTTCTGTTTTAATCACATCATATAAATAGGAGAGTGTCTCTCTAGAACAGCAATTGCCATGTTGGCTCTAGAGAAAAGGAAATGGAGAATTGAAGAAACAATTTTAATCATTTTCTACTGACAGAAGAGTATGTTAAGACTATGAAGTATATTTGTAGCAAAACAAAGAGATTGGTTTTAGGTAGTGATTAGTAAAGGTAAAGGTTTTCCTTGCTCAAAAGCCAGTCATATCTGACTCTAGGGTTCAGTGCTCATCTCTGTTTCAAAGCCGAAGAGTCAGCGCTGTCTGCTTCTGCAGACATTTCCGTGGTCATGTGGTAGGCATGTCTAGACACCGGAGCACATGGAGTGCTGTTACCTTCCAAACAAAGTGGGATTTATCTTCTTGCAATTTCTTGCTTTCGAATTGCTAGGTTGGTAGGAGCTGGGACAAAGACGGGAGCTCATTCTGTCCTGCAGTACTCGGGAATCGAACTGCTGACCTTCTGCCTCCCAGTCAGTGTCTTAGGCACTGATTGATTTTAAGAGTCTTACAACACTTTTTCAGTTATCCTCTGGAGAACAATAAAGCTATCAATAAATGAAGATCTATGGTTCAAGACGCCTGAGTGCCTGCCAATTAAATATAATGCATCTGTCATTTAATTTTAAAGCTATTAATACCTCTGATTTCTGACAGCAGTTTGGAACATTCCATAGTAGGGAGAGATACAGGGTCAATCCTCTCATAATGTTTGGCATGCAGAAGATGTATACGTATGAAAACATTTCAAGAGAATGCAATTGGTTCAAAGATGATACTGTGAAATGAGGTTGGATGGTTTCATTTCACAGTATAATTTTCCAACTAGTCTGGCTGATCCTTTCCAATGGAAGATTTCTATTCTGTGAATCCATGGAAATATTTCTAAGAACTATGCTATGAATGCCAAGTGCTACACTGTTAGTACTTTTGAACTATAATGGCATCAGCTATTTCTTTTATTATATTTTTATTCCTTCTTAGAAAGTTTCTTTGTATTTAAGCACATACAGTCTTATGCAACTCTCTCAATGTGTGTGCAGAAACAAACTTCTGCAACTGAACCATCCTTTAGAGTCCATCTCAGATGTGCGGAGGGGGGACTTCTGTAGAAAGGGAAGAAGGAACTTGCTTTCAGCACAATAATGCTTTATACAGTGCTCTTGTACTGTGTATAGGTAAAGGTTGCCCTTGCATGAAATCCAGTCGTATCCGACTCTAGGGTTCAGTGCTCATCTGTTTATAGCCAAAGAGCCAGTGCTGTCTGAGTCTGCAAAAATTTCCGTGGACATGTGACAAACATGACTAGACACTGGCGTGCATGGAACACTGTTTACCTTCCCACCAAAGTGGTCCTTATTTATCTACTTCAGTGATGGGCAGCAGCCGGCTCGCACCAGTTCACCAGAACTGGTAGTAGCTTTTGGGGGGAACCACCTTGGGGGCTTACCTTTTCGCTGGTTCCCCCACTGCGCATGTGCACCAAGTGCTTGGCATGCATGCGCGCCTACAGTGCTTTGCACGCCTACAGCACCTGGCACACCTATAGCGCTTGGCATGCATTTGAGCCTATAGTGCTTGGCACACCTACAGCGCTTGGTGTGCATGCGTGCCTACAGCACTCTGCTTGCCGAACCAAGCAGCCATTTGTTGCTGGGAGTGTGGCAGCACAGAGCATCGGGTGGCCACGCAGAGCCATGGAGGAACTGGTGGCTGCTGCTGAGACCCTCAGCAGCCTCCTTGCTGTCCTTCCATGTGGGGAGGAAGAACAGCAGCTGCTAGCCTGAAGCTTCCTACAGCCTGCTCCCCAGGGTAAGTGACTTGCCTTTGGGTGTGGGGTGGGTGAGTGTATTTTAATGTGTATTTTATGTGTTTTGTCTATTTAATGTGTATTTATTTTTAATGTGTATTTTATGTGTTTTTATGTTTACTTTTATGTCTATTTAATTTGAATTTTATGTGTACTTATTTTTATGGTTTTTTAAAAACATTGACTCCGCCCATGATGTTGGCTCCACCCATGACATCAGACATTGGCTCCGCCTGTGATGTCATGACATTGGCTCCACCCATGCATTGGCTCTACCCACAGTGTGGAGTAATTTTTTTGGCTGCCCACCACTGATCTACTTGCAATTTCTTGCTTTCAAACTGCTAGTTTGGCAGGAGCTGGGACAAAGACACCAAATGAGAAGACAGAATCCCCTGCACAAGGCCCTGTTGCTAGGAAAGACTGAAGTCAAAAGGAGAAGGGGGCAAAAGAGGATGAGATGACTGGACAGCATCATTGATGCAGTAGGGGTACACAGAAAGAGCCTCATCGAAGATTGTGGTATTTTTGAACCACAATCAGGTGTACTCTAGTAATGGTAACCTCGTGTTGCCACCTAATCTTTCTCACACTTAGTCAGACAAAAGGAACTGCAGAATGAACTCACCAAAAGGTGCCTTCATTTTGGCAGTTTCATGTCTGGCCTAGACACAGAAGAAGAATTGATGCAATAGGTATGGATCTGGACAGACTCTGGAGGATGGTGGATGACAGAGCAGCCTGGCCTGCTGTGATCTATGGAGTCACACTCAACTGTGCAACTGAACAACAAAAATGTTTGATCATATTTGTAAGAGACACACTTACATCTGAGTACATGATCACTTGTTGAACTTGAAAAGAACACCTATGAATCAATATTGCCAACCCTTAGATTGATTAGATGTACAGTATCTGTAACATAAACATCTGTCACCCAATCCTTAAATAACAATTTATTATCATTGTCCATTAAACGAGTTTCTTGCAGAAAACCTGTGTCCGTATCAAGTTCCTTTCACTTAGATAAGTTTTACTCATTTAGTGGAATCTCAATAGATCTGAATATTCAAAAATATTAAATTAAACATAAGAATTGGAAATAGTACATCTTTGCCATACTGCTCTTCCAAACTAAAGGCAGAATTACATATTATAATGCAGAAGACTTAACATTTTATATATTTAATAAAATAATGCCATAGACGATGATATTCGGATGCATACCATTATACTAAGACATCTAGAGAAATATAACAAAGCCCCACCTGTGATGTCCTAATAAACTAACACAGTGTAAGAAAAAAGGAGGAAAATCAGGAAAACCTAAGTTAATAAAATAAATCTCATTGCTTTTGAGTAAAATGACATTGTTTTCAGTGGCAGCCCTTCCTATCTGAATTATTGATTAAATATATACACGGATCTTTACAAGAGGATACAAGAACGCAACACTTAGTAGTAGTAGGAAAATTAAATAGTTATTTGAGGGGGGGGGGGTTAAGAGGAAAATCCCAAAATCTTGGCTTTATTCCCAGCCCAGTAATCTTTGTATTGACAGTAGACTTAAAGTGAGAGGGGGGAAATGAAAAAGAGAGACGAAAAAGAATCATGACTCTCAGATATTTACCCAGCATAACCACAGAAATCCAGTTGGCAGAAGTCTCAGAAATAATATCATTTCCTTAAAGTTAGTGCATTGAAGACTTAGAGGGGTCAAGGAATACTCTTTGTTGCATCATAGATCAGGTGGATATATACAGCTATTCCAGAATAATCTTGAGAGATCCCTGAAGTAGCATTCATTATACATGCCACAAAAATATCTTCTCTGTTCCCAAAGAATAAGTACATGTTTCTAAGAGAATTCCTAATTTAATATTGGCTAAAATCTAGTTGCTTAGCATAGTAAACCCAATGAATCAGTGGGAATTCGGTGAGCCAACTCTTCTGTAAGCTGTATGAATTCAAATGGGCATATTCTAACCAAAACTTACTATGCTTGTCACAGTTAGAGTAGGCCTGTTTGAATCAATCAAACCAATGGAGAAAGAGACTCAACAAATCCTTATTGATCCAATGGGTCTACTCTAGTGTGATTTACTATGCTAAGCAACGTGGTTTTGGCCAATATATCATAGGGAAAAAAGTCACAGCATTACTTACATTAGCAATATTTTTGGATGTTGTAGCTCTGTTTTTCAGACATGCAACATAACTATCATGTTGGTTTTAAGTGTTCTGGGGCAAATACAAAAATAGAAACCATGAAAAGTAGAGAGTCTTATTTCTATTATTGAAATACTTCAGAACCACAATATAACTCTGCTATTTGCTGAATGAACACTAATTCTTCCAATGTGACTTTATCAGGACATACTTACTTATGCGTCCTAAGCTGAGTATTGCTGCCATTCCAGCTGTACAGAAGTTGAGCTATCAAATAACGGTGGCAAGGGCCCAGAGAAGACAAAATGTGCTGCACCTGTTTACAAGTGTTTAACTATTATTCATACTTACCTTCATCCTATTTCTGCTACATTCATGCTGGAATCACTTCCTACCATGGCTATCATTGCATTCACAAAAGGACTTCTTAAATTTCTACCTTCTAAATTTCTGTAACCACATTTGTGCCAATAAACTATTCACTTTCCCCAGAATATTATCTGCCTCCTGTGAGCAATTAACGTATATTTTATATGAGGAAAATGGCTTGAGTATTGTGTTTTCATATAAAACTCATATTATTCACATAGTGAATGAGACTGAACACTATTATTTATTTATTTATTTATTTATTTATTGCATTTGCTACCCCGCTCCAATCGGGAGAACCCGACTCTGAGCGGCTTACATCAAAATAAAAAATAAAAACATAGAACAATCTATAGCAATAAAAATCATCAAGAGTTAAAAAGTCATCAAAAGTTAAAAACAATACAGAAACTACACACAAATCCCACATTATTATTATTATTATTATTATTATTATTATTATTATTATTATTATTATTATTATTATTATTATTAATAATAATAATAATAATAATAATAATAATAATAATAATAATAATAATAATAATAATAATAATAATAATAATAATAATAATAATAATAATAATAATAATAATAATAATAATAATTTGATTTATATGCTGCCCTACTCAGTAAAAACCGACTGCTGATACGACTGCTTTTGTTACAAGAATCAGGAGGGAACAATTCCCTTTCTTCCCTTCTAAAGAAACATCCCAGGTAGTATTGGGCACAAGGAGGGAGAGAGGTACAATGTTGGATAAAAGTTTAGAAAATAAATATCTACCCATATAATAAATCCAGTTCCTAGTATCTTCTAATTGGAATAAGGTGTATTTCTCACCATTACACTTGTTTTGCTTTTCAGTCAATTGCAAGTATAGTGCTCCAAATGTGAATTTTAACAGGAGTGGCTAATTGTTGGCTGAGTGCTTTGATGATGACATGTGTAAATAACCAGTTCAGCAGCTGACTAGCTTCAGATCTGACTGTTAGTTTTGCAATCAGTCTAGGAGATTAAGATATCATTGAACAATGCACGATGAGGTATTTTGAGTGTTATTCAAAACATTAAGCATCCATAACTATAAAATTGGATTGTCTAAAAGCTGTAATGGGAAGACTTCAGTAAACAGGAAATATTACCAAAGAATTGGGTGGGTTTATGGTGGTATTTAAAAATATATATGATCAAGCTTTACTTTTTTAATACTCTATGGGAGGGGTGGTGTAGTATTTATAAAGAAAAACCAACACTGCATTATAGAAGGTCTATCACTTATGAGAAAATACTTTAAGGGAATACTGTAATTTAATCTCATAAATGCAATCCTAGTTGCATGCATTTCTGAGCCAGAATCCCACTTTTGATTACCATATATACTCGACTCTAAATCATCCCAAATATAAGTCGAGGTACCTAATTTGGACCTCTAAAACTAGGAAAATAGATTGACCTGCGTATAAGTCGGGGGTAGAAAAAGCAGCAGCTGCTAGTGAGTTTCAATAATTAAAATACATTAAAATACGATAAAATTAATTAATTTAGACATTTGTGTGGGCCTGTTTTTGAGTGTTTACATTGATCCAAGTATAAGTCGAGACCCATTTTTGGACCTCATTTGGGGGGCTAAAAAACCCAACTTATAATCAACTATATATGGCAATACTAGTTCTATACTGTTCAAAGAATGTAGGCTATGAGTATAAACTGATCTGCTGCTAAAATAGATTATTTATTTTTCTTGTTTGAAATATAAAGTATGGCTCAATATATTTTACTGGAAAAGTGAAAATGTATTTTAAAGCTCAGTTTTCAGCATTCATTGACAATAACTTATTTCATATAAATGATAAATTTCAATTACAAGTACAGTAATACCTCATATAACATTAGTATCAAATAACACGAAAATCGCATAACATCAAGGAATCTGGGTGGAAGAATTGCATCAGATAACATTAAGATCCTATGGGATGCTTCAGATAACAACCGCGAAAGCCTGTGTGGTTACAATGTATCTCTATGGATCCCATAGAGGATCAGATAACACGAAAAATCATATAACACGAAGACTTGTGGAACCAGGTTTTAGTGTTATATGAGGTTTTACTGTACTTTTTAATTGTTTATGTTGCCTTGTGTTTCTTTGTTGGAAGAAAGGCACAATATAAAGTCACTTGATTAATTAATTAATTAAGTCTGACAAAAATAATATTGATATATTAACAATACAGACACAATACCTTCTACATGACTACAGATTCAACTTTGTCTATTTTGCTCAAAACAAAGAGAATAGCAGGAGTTTAGGTGCAATTTAGTTTTCAATATAAGTCCAACAACTGAATCATATGGTTTGAAAAAATCATACTTGTATACCCTGCAGTTACATTTTATTTTAATTCACTTAGCATTTTTCTTCCTTTGTTTTCTATCCCACTTTTAATTTTAAAAAAATACAAAATAGTGGGGGAGGAGGGAGAGTCTACAAAAATCTTACTGCATCATAGTGTAAAGTGTGCAAAATAACCTGTATAGCCTAATGTATTTCAGACATAGCTTGGGCTTTGGGGAAGATTTTCACAATATTTAGACTATTTTCTTTAGCTTAAATTATGTGTAATGTGAATCTAACTGCACAAGGCTATAAGGTATATATAACTCGTGACATTTCTCTGATTAACCATGTGTTTTATTGGATGTCATGTATTGGCTCTGAGGTTCCAGGCAGGTGAAAATTTCCAGTTCTGCATTGCTTCAAGTCAAGACGTCAGTATAAATGACTAAGTAGAAAAGTGCATTCTAGGATTTGAGATGGGCACAGTCTCTTTCTACAGCACTACCTCTCACCATAGCGAACAGCTGTTATAGCTGCTCACTGTTGGACTCATAAGAGAAAAACAAGCACATAGAACTTAACCTTATTCAGCTAATGTCACTGCCAAGTAGCAGGTAACACCTTGGGCAGTTCCAAAATTCAACACTACATGTTTTGGAGATGCCCTTCCAATTGATCTTCATCTATATATCCCTTGCACCTTCCTAAAAGGCTGTTAACAGTTTCGAGTCATTTTCCATTTTATTAAATTTAGTTTAAATGAAAGTACCGGTACCTGTTTGTTTGTTTTTGTAAATGTTTATTTTTGCTAAATGCCTGCAAGGATTTCCATCACTCAAGCCACAAGAGAGGAGATAGTGCTTCAACCTAGATATCACATTTGAAAATGTCAGATTTAATTTATAAATAAGAAACCTCCAATAGCAAACTTGTATTTGTACCCCCCCAAATAAAAAAAAAACCCACAACCACACACACACACACACACCAAACCCCAGAAACATAAGCACCCCAAAACTATAGAGGTGGAATGGATCAAAAAACTCATCATTCTAGTTCAACCATCTGCTGAAGCACGACATCCATCCACAACTAAAACATCCATGACAGGTGCCCATCTAACCTGTTTAAAAACTGCTAATGAAGGAGATCCCACTACTAAACAGCTCTTACTCTTAACTAGATGACTTGTTTCCTGCTATATTAAGTCTTAAACTATAAGAATCTTTCAGAGGCACAAAAGGGCTATTCCATCACCCAGAAGCACTACATGTTCAATAAGATTTTTGTTATGTGGACCCAATCAAATTGTCTTGCATAGAACTAATAAAGTGACTTTTCATTAACTAAAAGAATGAGAAATTAAGCTGATCTGTAATACAGAATACTGTATATTTTACAGAATGCTTAACTGATTGGTGACAATTTGGATACTATCAAAAATAACAGATTTTATTATTTTGTAAAGCTCTCTAGTGATCTAGCACTCAGAGGAAGGATTGTGATGAAAGTACATGAAAGGGATAATAATACAGATGAAGCATTATTCTAAATGCCCCAACTACAACTTTTAGAATCCACCTGTCTAAAAAGGTAACTTTTTACAATTCTGAGATGTGACCCTCAAATTTTATAGTGAGTATAAATTTACATCAAGCAGAATGTGATTTGCTGGGGAAAGAACCATATGGCCTGTTGTCTCAGTGTTTTCCTTTTTAACTAAAAACAGCTCCATTACCTTGGCCATATTATGAGGAACAACATAAAGTATAGAATACT
The DNA here is from genome assembly GCA_030440675.1 of Furcifer pardalis. Lineage (NCBI taxonomy): Eukaryota > Metazoa > Chordata > Lepidosauria > Squamata > Chamaeleonidae > Furcifer > Furcifer pardalis. Next base: position 157,352,332 of record CP126894.1, on the reverse strand, counting down.
CCAACTCGACCTGCAAAGAAAGATCCCTGTGATGAGAGGCACTGGATGTAGATGGACTTCATGGCTGAAGAACCTGAGAGACTGGTGTGGCATGTCCTTGGAAGAACTGTTCTGAGGAGTTAAGAACAGGAAGACTATTGCCATGATGATAGCCAAAATTCAAAATGGATACGGCCCCTGAAGGAGAAGTAAATACATGAGTATAGAAGCAGCAAATACTGTGGCATTTGAATGTGCATGCATACACACCACACTATGCCTAAAATAGTTTGCAGCTTATCCTTTCTCTTCTTTCTTTCTAGGTACACCCAGCCTTGTGAGGGACAATGAGGAGGAGGCTGCCTGATATTCAGTCTTCCAGTGTGGCCTTGTGAGACCAATTCAGTGCTCCTCAGATCCAGGTCTAATTCAATATATTCCTCACTCCTGAATAATAGTAGAAATGAACTACAATAATGACAACTAAGGCATTTAGTACTTACAACAGTACTGAGGCTAGCTGTACAGCAATTACAAAAACCCAAACAATATAATATTGGGAGATGGATTTTGTCTTAAATATGGGAGCCTGGTGTACGTACTGCTGCTACCAGGTAATAATAAACCCTTACATTCTAATGGAGCAGAGAGTCACTTGTGATTTTAAATAAACATAATTGAACATTTCCCCCTGGATGTTGCTGGTGTCTGAGGAAATGCCACAGGACCCAAATGTCTTCTTCTCAGTTCCTCCTACAAGGTTGGTTAGCACAGAGACTGTTTTTCTCTATCTCCTTATATACTGTATGCAAGAACTAGAAGAGGAAATAAGAGTGGAGAAATACATCCTTTAAGAAGCATATTCCACAGTCACTATGCATTTTCAGGACTTTGAAATACTAAGAATAAAAATTCTCTCTTATCTTGATAGCAGGAACAGAACTATTGGATCTTTCAGTAGCAATATTGACATTTCATTTACTTAAACCTCTGATGGTTTGGTTATGCAAAGTTTGCATGTGGGTAGGATTTTGCTAAAACCTATCACACAACCATGAGCTACAATATCTAGAACACAGACCATCAGTAGTAATAACATGGCACATGTTGATGAATTGCATTAGTGTTCTAGAAGAAGCAAAATTTGGACGGTTAGTTGTTGCATAATTATATTAGTTGCTTCAACCAATAGGTTGATAGTTTAGTTTTTAAACATCACCTCGCTTCTTACATAAGTAGGAATTCCTGATCAGCGATGGTGGAATCATCAATCCTATAGAATTGTTTTCAGGATTATCTAGGCAGTGAGTACTCAGTAGTAGTTCAACATTCCTTCTGGAGGCATCCTGGGACTGTGCACAGTCTACGTGCAAGGGCACAGAGGCTAACTCTTCTGGGATATATAGTTGGGAATTGACCTCCCAACGTCTGGCTCCACATCCAGATGCCTAACTCACTGGAGTAGGATTTAGATCTTTGCATTTACAATGTGTTGCTTGTTGAAAAAAGAAAGGGACATGAAACAGGTGAGCACGACAAGGAGATAATTGCTGCAGTGCTATAACAGAAGATCTGATTTTTGCATCGGTAACTGCATCTATTTTAGCCTTGCATTCTTCCATTCTTGTTGACTATCCTACTTGCTTCAGGTAATGGCAGAAGGATGGGAAGAACTCAACTGTAACACAGGGTCTTACTCCTGTTGTATTTTTGTATCTGTTTATGCCATTTTTTGAACTTGAATCATCCTTACCTTGAGCTTTTACTTAAACATGTAAAGAATTTACAGCTGTATAATGGTCTCAAATGTTCCACTTCATCCAATAGTGCTTACAGATTATACACAGAGATCACTTAATCAGTTACTGAAATACAGCTACTTCTGGAATGAAATACAACAACTGCTTCATAGTATAGAGTGTAGCCTATCATAGAAAAGGAAGTGAAGAAGAATACCATAACTAATTGAAATTGCAGAGAGAATTTAGGTAGGAAGAATGCAATTACCCCTGTTGGAATTTGGCCAGGATATTAACATTAACATTTTATACTTCTATGATGAGTCCCATAGGAATTTTAACAGCTACAAGTGGTCAGGACCTTGGTTTTACATCTCAGTCTACAGCAGCTCTAAAATATAATGCTTGGCTTTGGATTATAAAGGAATTAAATGGAAGTGTGAGATATGCCTCACAAGTTCCTGCAACATTTAGATTATTCCTTAGAGGTTTTCTATCCAACTATCTGTCACCAAGACAAAGCCTTTTGCTTCTGTCTTATATTAGCTAAACATAAACAGTGCAAAGGTCTACAATAATATAAAAAGCTTCATGAAATAAAGGCAGTTTGCGACTCTGTTGTGTCTTGCTTTGTAGTCTTTCTCCACAATCTCTGAATATTTACAGAGGTGTGTGACACAATTTCCTTTTTTTTTCTTGACATAATTGCAGTGGTGGGCACCAGTAGGTTCACACCAGTTTGCCATAACCGGTAGCAGAAATTCTGGCTGGCCCCGCCCATCCAAGTTTTGAAATAATAGTCCTAATTTGGGTGCAACGCAGGGCTTTCCCCCTGGCCACGCCCACCATACCATGCCAACAGTGTGGTAGTAAAAATTTTTTGACGCCCACCACTGCATAATTGATATTTGCTGTTTGCACTAATTCTTTCAATTTTAGCTTTTGTAACATTAGTTTGGAATGCTTGTTCCCGTGCACAAAAATCAAACTTTTAGTTTCTTGATGATCTTCGGTTTTAAGCATGCCCAAGTTAAGTTGTCACATTTTCCATCATTATTTCTCAAGTGTTGTCTATGCAATGGTTTATTTTCCCAGGTATTTATTTTCAAATTGTTGATTATATATTTTCCCCCTCAGCTTGTAAGCAGGAACAGAACTACATTATTGCATATTTGGCCTTTGTTTCTGTTGTTTTCCATTTTTACTGCCTCAAATAATTGTCCTGTGCTTATATCGATATAAACATACAATATAGGCTTATTTTCTCTTCCCCTATTACCTGCTCTATTTGTAGTAGTCCATGATCTGCAATTTTTCTCATTAAGCATATCCATTTGAATCAGTTTGGGGGGTGTAATGCATGATATATGTTCATTAACATCTGTGTTTTAATCTAATTTTTCTAATTCACTTTGATACAATTTATTATTCCAGCTGGGTATTTAATTACTGGAACTGCCCATATGTTTATGGCTCTGATTGTATTTTCACAATTTAATTTTGATTTAAAATTTTTCCAGTTTTGTTGCCATTGCTGCTGCTTCTTTAGATCCAAGAAGCATTTCTGTGTGAACATTGGAACACCTCTTACGAAATATTTTCAGCCTCTCCTAGTATGTGTTATGGTATGTAGTTTCCCAGTGAAAGTAGGACAATTATTAAGATCTAAATTGTTTACAAGTTCCACCCAGAATTCCCCTCATATTCTGCATGCTTCTCAGACTAAAATAATTAAACAAAGGTAAAGGTTGCCCATGCTCAAAAGCCAGTCATAGCTGACTCTAAAGTCCAGTGCTCATCTTTGTTTATAGTCAAAGCCCCAGCACTGCTTTTGAACTGCTAGGTTGGCAGAAGCTAGGACAGAGATGGGAGCACTGAACTCTAGAGTCAGATGCGACTGGCTTTCGAGCAAGGGTGACCTTTACCTTTACTGAAGCTTTCCTTTATGTTGGCATATAAAGATCTAGTAGTAAGTTCGGTTAGAATAGGCTCGTTGAATCAGTGGCACTTATGAAGCAGTTGACTCACCAAATCCCCACTGAGTTAGTCAAAATAATGGGGCTGCTAGATGCTAGGCTGTGTATAGGAACAAATTGAAGGCCTACTCAAAAGGCACTGGTGAAATCTTCAATGGATTGAGGCCCATTTATAAATGGTCTCCAAGGGAGTAGTTAGTTATAACTTACTACTTAACTACATCCATACAGTAACTAGATTTAAGGTTGGAAACAGACATTCAAAAAGTCATATTTCTGCCCCTACAATATTTTCACTCCACCAAAATTACCTTCTTCCTCATATATAGGGCTCTGCTGTGAAATTGGTTAAATGGGATTAGTTAGTTTGTGTGAATTTTGGTATTTCCCCAGATGAGGAAAGAATTAGAAGAAATTTATGAGATGCTTTTGAATTAAATTGAAAAATTACTATTGGTCCATTCAGGGAAAAATCAAGTTTTTACTTTGCTAGATAAGAACATGCCTTTGCATAGAGCCTTGTTTTATTGCCAATCATGTACTTCAACTTATAAAATGTTGTTCCTTTGATCTTTGCTAGTGTTTTAAAGTTCTGTGCCTTGAAATGATCAAAAACACAATGTACTTAAACCTCTCTGAATAAATCAAAATGAAGCTACTCCTTTAATTCATTGCCAAACATTTAGCTTTTTGCATATTTAATCAATCATGTTACATACAGTTCAAGGAAATCTAACACTTAATGGCTACCCAAAACCATCTAAATGTTATAGAATCATGAGTACCATTAATATAATCAGTATAATAAGACAAAACAAGCATGTCACTTTATTCACTCTTGATCTTGACCAAACTTCACTGCTGCCTTTGCTGGAGCATCACACAGCTACTCCATTAGAAGCCACTTGTAAATGGGCCTCAATTCATTGTAGATTTCACGAGTGCCTTTTGAGTAGCCCTTCAATATGGCCCTATACTCAGCATGGCATCTAGCAGCCCCATCATTTTGAAAGAAGCCAACCAGCTGATTTTGTTTGAATCTCAGAGAAAGAGGACTGGTGGTTGAGACTGTTGGGATAACGCGAGGCAGCTCTTCCAAATCTCTTAAGGGGAAGCAGATGCAACAGAGAACTTGGACCTGCTGTTTCTAGGCTATTTGTCACCAACTGTCCGGTAATGCAGTCACTATCAGATATGTTTCTTCACTTAAAATTCAGGGCACTCAAACATTTTAAAATGGAAATGGTTCCTTAAAAAGCAAATACAGTGATACTTCAGATAACGTTTGCCTCGGATAACGCTAAAATCGGATAACGTCTGGGAATTTGAGGCAAACATTTGCATCACACAACATTAAGATAATGTTGTGTGATGCAAATGTTTGCCTCAAATTCCCCGACGTTGATCTCTGCCCCAAAGCCCGCAGGGCTAGAGACCAGCCCTGCAGGCGTTGGGGCAGAGATCTACTGAGGCTCAGACCACTGCTTTGGTTTGGTGGTGATCAGGCGCGCTCATCCTCCTCCCAACCAAACCGGTGCTAGGAAGCTGAGTCCCCTGAAGTCCCACTTCCCAGGCAGATAACAGCCCAGTCGGATTGAGGCGTAGATCTCCGCAGGTAATGTACCTTTGCTTTTGTGAGACAAGCCTTTGCAAAAGCAAGGCTACATTACCAGTGAAGATCTAAGCCTCAATCCCACTGGGGTTTCCCTACCTGCCTGCCTGCCAACACCCAGAGCACCCCAAGAAAACGGGCAGTCTGAGCGGTTTCCCCAAACTAAGCTGGACATCGCACACCCACTTTCCCCCAAACCAAGCCAGGAATCAGGCTTGTTTTGGGGGAAAGCGGGGGGCGTCTCTGCCAGCGATCAAGCGCTGGGACTGATGGGGTGTTTGGGGAGAGATCGGGGCCTGCCAAAGAGGCAGGCAGATCAACCCCCTGTTCCCTTTCCTCTTCCGAAGAGGAAAGGGAACAGGGATTTTTTTTAACGTTGTGAGATCAATGCATCTCACAATGTTAAAAACCGGATAAGACTAAGACTTGCGGAAGCAATCTTAGCGTTAACCGAGGTACTAGTGTACAGAAGAAACAGGTAAAGGTTGCCCTTGCTCAAAAGCCAGTTGTATCTGACTCTAGGGTTCAGTGCTCATCTGTTTATAGCCAAAGAGCCAGTTCTGTCTGCATCTGTAGATGTTTCCATGGACATGTGACAGGCACCAGAGTGCACGAAATGCTGTTTACTGTCCCACCGAAGTGGTCCCTATTTATCTACTTGCAATTTTTTGCTTTCGAACTGCTAGGTTGGCAGGAGCTGGGACAGAGATGGGAGCTCACTCCGTCCTGCAGTACCCGGGAATCAAACTCCAACCTTCCAGTCAGCGAGTTCAGTGCCTTAACCACTTGAGCCACCACAGCCCCACACAAGAAATAAGCAGTATTTATTATGTTGCCTTATGCACAGGTGCTACTTCAGTATGATTAGTATAGATTATCAGATGTTCATCTTCATCCATGTGACCGACAAGACCAAAAGGTCAGTGTGGTTTTAGCTTACCATATGCTATAAAATTCATATGTTAAACTGATAGGCTAGCATAAGTTTTCAGCTACTGCAGATACTTTAAGCTGCACAAAGTAGAAACTCAATAAAAATAATACTGTTAATATTGTGATACTTCACAAAACACAGAAGAGTTCTGAAATCTGTAAGCTTTATGTCAAATACGTTTTGAATTTGAAAATTTTGCCCAGAAAAAAAAAACGTATTAGTAGAACCAAAGCTGCTAATAAGCAATAAAACACAAACGGTGTTCTCAGATATTTAAAAATAATATTCTGTGAGATGAACACATAAGTGGTGATGACAAGTATTGTTTTAATTTTAAAAATAAGAAATTGCTTTAATTAAAAATTAAAAATAAGCCTAGGTATGATTCTTTTACACAAAGTATGTTGAAGGTTTCTTCAAAATTATATTTCAATAATAATAAATGACAATTTTGACTATCTCTTTACATTTCTAGTATGCAGTTCTAGTATTACTTTATTTAGCTGCAACACCAGGGACAAATGCTGATCCTAAATATATCTTTTGAACTCTCAGTGACTTTTGTTTATAAATAGGACATAACAAGCTATTAAATCTTCCTTACAACAAACTGCTCTATGCCAAGGTATTTGCTCCGAGCTTAAAAAAACTATACCTGGAAAAATAAAAATAAAACTGATCACATCGTTATCCAAAAATTAGTTTTATAAAATTATATCATCTTTCTACCCAATGTCATAGAATCTGTAAAGAATTTGGGTTCAGTAGTGCAGTAATGGAGGGCAGGGGTGATTTTGGACTGGGATGAGGGCACCTCATTCCAAATGTGGGCCAGGGAAGAAGCCAGGGCAGGTTGAGGACTTCGCCACCCCTCCCCCTGCACCCACACCATTGGCCAGGGAAGAAGCCAAGGCAGGTTGAAGACTTCGCCACCCCTCCCCCTGCACCCACACCATTGGCCAGGGAAGAAGCCAAGGCAGGTTGAGGACTTCGCCACCCCTCCCCCTGCACCCACACCAATGGCCAGGGAAGAAGCCAGGGCAGGTTGAAGACTTCGCCACCCCTCCCCCTGCACCCACACCATTGGCCAGGGAAGAAGCCAAGGCAGGTTGAGGACTTTGCTGCCCCTCCCCGAGCCCACACAAACATATTGCAATGTAATGTATTCCTTGTAAGCCGCCCTGAGTCGCTACGGCGAGTGGGCAGCATTATAAATATGAACTAATAAATAAATAAATGTTTGAGGGAGGACACCAACACTCACAGATAATTTTCAATACATTCATGTTAGAGACCGTTCTTTAAGTTTTTTTTACTGCTCTGTTATAGAAGCCTTCACAATGATGTACAACCATATTAAAGAATTCCTGAAGAATGAAGTTTACTCATCTTTTTTCATATTTGCATATAGACAGCTCTGGACAAAGGTATGATTAGAAGAGATCGTCTGTCTAGTGTTTGTAGAATAGTCTTTATATATATTTAATCAGTAAATAATAAATAAATCATTAAGCGATTCATGCAAAAGTAACTACTGTATATGTTGGCGTATAAGACTACTCCCCCCCCCTAAAAACATGCCTCCAAGGGGGGGGGGTCGTCTTACACGTCGGGTACATTTCAGTTGGGATAGACATAGCTGCCCATAGTGGCCTCCCGATGCTCGCCCGGTGCCCACAGTGGCCTCCCGATGCCCGCCCACCTCATTCTACATACCATCCAGTATCGCGTGGTATCCAGGTTGGCTGCGGCATCAGCAGCGAGACAGGGGTGCTAGCCTCTTCGGTATGACCAGCCCGTTCTGCTCGGCGGGAAGCAGTGGCGCTCTGCCCCACCCCTTGTCTACACAGAGCTCGCACGTGAGCACTTGCGCACTAGTGTCGGCAACAGGGAGATGTTGAAATCAAATCTGATGTTCTTTTATGTTTTATTTGGTGTGTTGAAGGTGTGCGGAAGTGGAAATGTTGGGGGGTCGTCTTATACACCCAGTCGTCTTATACGCCAGCAAATACGGTATATGATGTGTCTGCTTCATTTGGGAAAAAAAGCTGAACTTGCTAAAACAATTTCCATGAAAGATAGATGGCTGGAAATTACAGTGATAAATGAATTAATACTGAATTCCTATATGCATGAATTAACAAATTGATCTGGGCTTCAATACAATATTTAAATAAAGCAGCTGTCACAGTTCACTGGTTTCTATGTTTCTGGAAACTAATCTCCTCTGTGCATTATCATCCTCTGCTATTGTGCTTCTATTCTGTTCTGAGCAATGATTTAATGCTTCACAGTTGCATGATGTTAACAATGCTAGTTAAAATGTTAAGCTATCATCCAATACAGTACTCTAAATTAAAATAAATAAATGCTATTTTATGAGTAAATGCTATCATGGGTTCATAAGAAAGTTCTTAATGCAATTTTAGGAAGGTAGCTCAAAGCTTTATGCTAAATGTATATTCAATTATCAAATATAATCTGAAGACACTGCATTTTGAAAAGATTGACATATGGTAAACAATGAAAACTATGTAATACTTCCTCTTGCACACCAAATTGAGATTTTTATGACCTGCTTCAGCTGCTAGACAGGTGGTTCCCAATGTGGGGCCCATGCCCCACAGGGGGACTTCAATTCCCCAAAACCTAAGTCAGTACACTGGCTGATCAGTATTTTGGGGAATTGACTTAGGTTTCTGGGAAATGAAATCCAAAAACAAAAGGTGGTGGTGGTGGGGAAATGTTCTGCAGTGGTTCCCAACAAGGGGTACACAGCCCACTAGTGGACTTCAATTCCCAGAAGCCTAAGTCAGTACATTGGCTGATCAGTGCTTTGGGGAAATGACTTAGGCTTCTGGGAATTGAAGTCCAAAAACTAGCATTTGGGAAACACTGCTCTAGGGCAGTGAGCTTTTAGAGACTAAGTGCCAAAAAGAGGGGTGGGGTGAAGTCTGTGCTGGGGGGGGGGGAAGTGCTCCCATTGGGCTGCTGGGCAAAGGGGCGGGGCAAACTCTGTGCTGGTGTGACTCTCTGCATGCCGACAGAGGTGTCTGCATGCCCCTTCTGGGTTCACTACTGTAGTTTCGCTACTGCTGCTCTAAGAGCTATGCTGTATTCCAACCAGTTTCAAAAGGCCTCTTGACCTTTCGTTGTAGTGGAATATGGGAAGGCTTTAGTGGAGGGGAAAAGCCAGGAAGTCCTGATTGTACATGTCACATTCTGCCCAATCTTTTCTGGGTCCACTGACAACCTAATAATTCCAGAATCACAAAGGCAGGAGCTGTTCTATTGGGATCCAAATGAATGTGCATAGAGATTCAGGATCATGCCTGCCAGTCTCACTCCCAGTCAATATGGAGGAATGGAGAACAGTTGAGCGATGCGGCCGCCCGGCTGGCTATAAAACTCTGCCTTTCCCCCGCCGTCGCTCTCCCCGGGACCGGACTCTTTCTTCTGACTTTTCCCAGCTACCTTCTGTAGGACTTTGCATATAATCATTGCAGGATTCGGTAAATGTGGTTTTTGTTCTTTTGTAATATTTTTTTGTAACATTTTGATGTGATATTGATACTTTTTGATTGTTAATGTGTTTATTGATATTATTATTTTTGATACTGTGATGATTGTGATTATTATCTTTTGATACCGTGATGATTATGATTATGTGGACTTTGTGACTGTAATTATATATACAGTCAAACCTCGCATAAAGAGCACTTCGCTTAAAGAGTAACTCGCTTAAAGAGCAGAATTTTCTCTGCATGTTCACTTCGCTTAACAAATAAAACCAACCAAAAACTCACTTAACAAATAAATCGGGGTTCGCAATCCCCCCACAATTGGTCATTTACAATGGTGTTTCGCTTAAAGAGCAAACTCACTTAAAGAGCAATCCTGTGGAACACATTATGTTCTTTAAGCGAGGTACAACTGTACAGTCAAACCTCGCATAAAGAGTACCTCGCTTAAAGAGCAGAATTTTCTCTGAATGTTCGCTTTAACAAATAAAATCAACCAAAAACTAGCTTAACAAATAAATCGGGGTTCACAATCCCTTGCACAATTGGTCACTTACAACGGTGTTTTGCTTAAAGAGCAATCTTGTGGAACGCATTATGCTTTTTAAGCGAGGTACAACTGTATATTGTATTTTGTTAGCTGCCAAGAGTCGCTCTGCAAGTGGGACGGCATCCAAGTCTAAATATAATAAAAAATAATAATATAGTTTCAACATCCTGTCCACAAAGGCACTTCCTAACACACTTTCTTTATATCTTTGCAGATTATAAATTAGATAGTCAGGGCTCATATCAAATCAATATGTAAACACAGGCCCTTGTTCATAAAAGCTGGATCTTGGAGCACCATCCTACCTGTTGATTTTTGTGGTTTCACAGCAAGAGGTTACTCAGAATTATAAGTTCCTCAAGAATTCCTTCTATCTAAGTAGACCAACCGATGATGTGTATGGACCACAGAAACAATGTAAACAAATATAACTTGTAGAAATAGACAAGCTGATGTTGCCTGGAACTAATTGCAACACTGCGAAGACTTATACTGTACCTTGATTTTCATAATGATTGGAAATGATTCACTGATTTAATTTTGGATTTAGTCCTTTATTGGGATAAATGTCAGCTGTGATGAACACAGGCTACTGAATTTTCCCCTGGAGCTCTATAAAGTTATTTAGGGATCTTGGAGCAATGATGGGCGGGGGATGGGGTCAGACTCTCTGACCTGACAAGAGAGATGAGGCACACATTGTCACTATGAAGTGTATCTCTATATTTCATTCCTTCTGTAGAGTTGCATTTTAAACAGTCTGTTTATTTGCATTACTAAAATCTACTTTGAACCATGAAGTTATTAAAATATAGAGAGGGTGCAATAATGTATACACATGTTAAAAGAGGAAAAAACTGTATTAAAATTGTAATACTCAATATATACTGATAATAAATGATGAATACAATTCACATTTTACTTATGCTCAAAGTGGTTACCACCAAGGCCAAACACTTCTGATTATGGCTAAGCACTGTTTGAGCAACGTTAAGCAAAGTGTCTACTTGTATCACTGTGCATACCATTTCAATTCCTTCCCGAAATACCATGTTTTCTATGGCATAGCACATCCTTTAAGGTCCCCCATAAGTAGAAGTCAAGGGATGTTAAATCAGGAAAACATGGGGGAAACTCAGCCATGCCTCTTTGTCCTATCCATTGTTCTGGCAAATTCTCATCAAGGTAAGCTCTCACATCTTGGTGGAAGTGCAGTAGTTTACGATCTTGGTGGAAGTAAAGTTTATCACTCTCAGAAAGACTTCTGTGGCAAATGTGTAAAGTGTTCTAATGCCATAGCAGAAGCAGGACTTATTGCTGTCCAAGGCCTCCCAGATCTTCCCTTGTGCACATCACACATAGTACCATGCATCTCAAACTTATCACAAATGCATGCAATTGTTACGTCATGTTGGGGTATCTGTTGCATATTGACACCATTGTTGTTGTACTTCCACAACATTCTTGAATTTCAAATGCCACTTCAAAATGGTCTTGTGCTCCTCAAGCAACCATGCATTTGCCATTTTCTTTGACTGTCCTACCTGTCGCATTTGAGTGAACATCATACTACACATTGCTACTATCATTCAATTTAACTTGAAAAGTAAGACATAGGTAACAAAATACAGCTTTTATTTAATGTATTTCCCTGGCAAATGAACCCACAAGCACAGGATACATGCAAGATTAGAAATATAGGATAAAAACCCAGTAAAAAGTTTCTAATGGATGCTAATGTTAACTCTGTAATTATACATTACAGTTGTATTATCCTTAAAGATTATTCATTATATTGTGTGGATATTTTGCAATTAAAATGAGGATTGTCTTATTTCCTTTAAAAAAATCATTGCTTTTTGCAACTGTTTACTGATAGAAGAAACAGCTGTTTTAAATCTAATAAGTGTGAACAATTCATTTAAGTCTTTCAACAGAGGCCAAACTCAATTTCCGCTTTGAAGGTTTTGAAATTATAACCTAAATAACATTTTCACCAAATAAAACATGTTAACTTTATTATTTAAAAAATCATATAGAGCATGTATACATGTTCATATATAGTGTATGTAAAACTAAAACAAGAGTTTGTAGTATTATAAAGATTAATAGATTTATTATGGGATAAGCAATCATGGATTACAGACCACAAACTTCATTCAAGATTATACTGTGCACATGCTGAACTAATTATGTCAGATGTGTTCCATAAAACCTTTAGCCATTCAACTGAGCAGCCTTTCTTCGCCAACTGTTGTATATCAAATTCACCTCTGAAAACCATGATAATTATGAAGTAACAGGGTATCAAATTCTCAGCAGTACTATATCTCTACAGTATTTTGGTTAAGCTACAACTGATAATCAAGTTGGAAACTGTATATTTCTATCAAATAACTCTTGTGTATCATTTGCAACCATTGTGCTTAGCAAAATGTGATAAAATGTTTCCATGATTAAGCATGCAGTAATGTTAAGTGTGTTGCCTAGAGTAGTCAAATATCGCATAAAGAGCGCTTCGCTTAATGAGTAACTCGCTTAAAGAGCAGAAATTTCTCTGAATGTTCGCTTCGCTTAACAAATAAAACCAACCAAAAACTCGCTTAGCAAATAAATCGGGGTTCACAATCCCCCCCCCCATTGGTTGCTTCCAATGGTGTTTTGCTTAAAGAGCAAACTCGCTTAAAGAGCAATCCTGTGGAAGGCATTATGCTCTTTAAGCAAGGTACAACTGTACTATACTCAAATTTAAAAAGAGGAAAGGAGTAGTGTTTTGAAGTACATAAAATATACATAAACCAGTATCGTAGTTAGCTGATTTCACCAGTGGTGGGCCCAGCTAAAGACATAGTACAAAACGTTTGTAGTAATCATTGGTTTGTTTGATTCCACATTTTTAAAAAAAAATCTTGATTTTTCTCTGAATATAAAAATGCTCAAAACATTGGTAACAGTAGCAATAAATGCATTTACTTTTACTGTATTAGCTTAAGGCTTCAACATTATATACAGAGATATCATCAGGCACTTTCTTTCAGTAAAACTTTCCTGTAATTAGAAAAAAAAAATTAAATTATGTTTTACTATAAGAAATGCAGTCCAACCTCGCACAAAGAGCATCTCGCTTAAAGAATAACTCGCTTAAAGAGCAGAATTTGCTCTGAACATTCGCTTAACAAATAAAACCAACCAAAAACTCACTTAACAAATAAATCGGGGTTCGCAATCCTCCCCCCCGAAGTCACAATTGGTCACTTACAATGGTGTTTTGCTTAAAGAGCAATCCCATGGAACGCATTATGCTCTTTAAGCAAGGTACAACTGTAATTGTTTATAGATAATTTACAGTAGTAAATCAAAGGGTGGACTTTAGGAATAAATACCAAAGACATACAATCCAACATGTCAGCTCAGAGAACAAGTGGCCTAGTTTAGCATATGGGACTGGAAAGGGTATGTTAAGGGTCATTAGATCGTATAAGGGGCTGCAGTGGCTCAGTGGTTAAGACGTTCACCTTGTAAGCTGGAAGGCTGGCCAATTGGCAGTTTGAGACCCGGGTGCTGCATGATGGACTGAGCGTCCATCTCTGTCCCAGCTCTTAGGGACATGAAAGGAGCCTCATTTGGGCCTTCCCTGAACGGAGTTTCTTCTGCAAAAATCCTTTCAAACCAGAATAATTTTTTACATGAAATTATTATTAGATCTTCTAATACTCCCTGTGATATTTTTTCCTTTCTAATAAGCATTTTAAGAGTATAGTCAGTAAAGCATGCACATAGCAACAGTTACTAATATCATTATTTTAAACTTTAAAATATACATTATCTTTTTAATAAGAACATAGTTTCCAAGTATAGGCATTGGGCATGAGGGTAACAGAAGCAAATTCAGTGTTATTCCTGCACTTGTGATGATGTCAGAATTTAAGCAGAATTTGGAGATAATTTTTTGGAGGGAGGGATGGACTATCACCCTCCATCACCATGTGAGCTGGAAGTTTCTGGAAGCAAAAAAGCTCCAGATTTCCAAAAAGAACCAAATATTTCTTTCTCTTTGCTGCAATTGTCTTGATTGATGCACACCACCTAGAATCAAGAACTCCAGTTTCCCAAAGGGGCAATATAGAAGACAAAAAAATAAAATAAACATGTACAGAACATTTTTAAAGGATAGGATGCTTACCTATGACTATAGTTCTTTGAGTTGTCATCTGTAAATTCACTTTTTTGTTTTCTGTGCACCTGTGTGGAGATTGTCAAAACATTCTAGAGCCTTAAAAAGTTTATTAGTTCAAGCTCTCTCCATTGCGTATGATCCCTGGCATATAACTGACCCTCTGTTCCCCCCAGTCTGCCATTGATTGTGTTGCCCAATCTTTGATTTTTGGACTTCAATTCCCAGAAGCCTAAGTCAATTCCCCAAAGCACTGATCAGCTAATGTACTGATTTAGGCTTGTGGGAATTAAAGTCCCCCTGTGGGGTGTGGCTAACAGTGGCTGTTTGTAGATATGTGTGTATCTGAATTCACAAGGGGAACCGACATTAGGAAAATGACACAACAAAATTAAAACAAACAAATAAAATACTTGATCCAAATTCTATCCCCTCACAACTGTTTTAGGCAAACAGAAAAATTATAGTGGGAGTCAATAATTGAACTTCTACATAGCATTGTTTGCTCTTCAGTTTGTGACTTTAGGCAAATTATTTGTCAACTCACATTGACCCATTAATCCGCTTCAAACTAAATGCCTCTTTTTAAGGTTGTAAGTGGTATGTGACATGATAGTAACATCATTTATCTCCAATGAATCTCTTTATCCAGACAACTGAACTTTACATGTTTTTGAATCAGAGCTATTACAACCAGAGGAAAATAACTTATTCTAGTCCTAATTAATATTTTTATCAATTCATTTTAACCATCAAAGAGGAGTGGGGAATAATGCCCCCTCCAATATAACCTGCTAGAAATTAGGATTAGGACACAGTTGACAAAGTGCTCTTTGAGGCATTTGTCCCTCTGTCTAATACAGTAATACCTCGGATAACGTTTACCTCAGATAACGCTAGAATAGCATAATGTTAAGTAATCTGGGGAGGAGAATTGGCTCAAATAGCGTTAAGGTCCTATGGGATGGATCCGATAACAACCGCTAAAGCCTGTGTGGTTACAATGTATCTCTATGGAGCTTTAACGTTATCCGATCCATCCCATAGGATTTTAACATGGATCAGATAACACTAAAAATCAGATAACAAGATAACACCAAGACTTGTGGAACCAAGTCTTAGCGTTACCCGAGGTATTACTGTACAGGCATTCTCAACCTGTGGTCCATGGGCCAGATGCAGCCCATTTCATGTGGCCTCTCCACCTCCTCCACCACACCAGGAAGTGCCATGTGGTGGAGGAAGGGCAAAATGGTTGTCAGGCAGCCAAAACTGTTTGAGGGAGCGTGACCTGGGCCCCAGCTTTAAAAGGTTGAGAACTCCTGATCTAATAACTCACCCTTCCCTCTCTCACACAGTTTAAGAATGGAGAAATAATACCATCACACATAGGATAAAGTTTGGGTCAAATGAATAGTTTCCAGAAAACCTACCTCCAAAATCCTGTAATAAATTCTACATAACTAGTTAGTTATATATAACTAGTAAGTTATATATAGATATAGTTATATATAACTTGCCCAGCTCTCAGGCCGATGTCGCAGGACTGGAATAAACAGCTAATGTTTTGGTATTCTCTTTTATACTTTTATGATGTACTGTATACAGTAATACCTCATATAACATTAGTATCGAATAACACTAAAATCGCATAACATTAAGGAATCTGGGGGGAAGAATTGCATCAGATAACATTAAGATCCTATGGGATGCTTCAGATAACAACCGCTAAAGCCTGTGTGGTTACAATGTATCTCTATGGATCCCATAGAGGATCAGATAACACTAAAAATCATATAACACCAAGACTTGTGGAACCAGGTTTTAGTGTTATATGAGGTTTTACTGTATTGTCTTTGATGACATCATGATTTATGTACAGTAATACCTCAGATAACGCTAAAATCACATAACGTTAAGTAATCTGGGAAGGAGAATTGGATCGAATAATGTTAAGGTCCTATGGGATGGATCGGATAACAACCGTTAAAGCCTGTGCAGTTACAATGTATCTCTATGGAGCTTTAGCGTTATCCGATCCATCCCATAGGATTTTAACATGGATCGGATAACACTAAAAATCGGATAACACCAAGACTTGTGGAACCAAGTCTTAGCGTTATCCGAGGTGTTACTGTATTGTCGATATTTGTTACTGTATTAATTGCATAATATGTTGGAAGGAGGAGGAGTATGAGGGGTGAAAGTCTTTTTATTTAACGATTATGTTATTTAAGTACCATGTATTTTTTATGTAAATTGTATTACAGTATTTTACTGATGTATATTTGTTGAGGATATACTGTAATGTATTTTCATTGTTATTTATTTTGGATTTATTAATTGTAAGGTTAGATTTATTGACTGTATTGTGTTGCATTATATGCCATATTTATGTTATGTTGTTGCACTTATATTTGAGATTGTAAGATTGTATTGTATGTTGCTTATGTTGTTAGCCGCTCTGAGTCGCTTTGGCGAATAGAGCGGCATACAAATCCAAATACAAAAATAGTGATGCAAAACACACACCATCAACCAACTAACCATGTGCAGCCTCCAAAAATAAGGCTGGGTAATACATTTTGAACCACTAACATATTATAGGCTGGAGAGTTTTTGAGTCCTGCAGGAGATCTTTGCATAATGGACATTAAATGACTCGGGGAAGAGTGAATAAGAAAGTTCAGCAACCATTGTGGCTCAGTCTTAAACATCTACCTGTGCAGAGATCAGGGCCGAAGCCAGGATTCTAGATTCGGGGGGGGGGGGGGGGGGGTCCAGGAGTGGCAAAAAATTTTCAGGAGAGGCAACAATGTCACACTCATATATAACATTGGCACCACAGGGTGGGTTGGGGGAAGAGGTTGTTAGCTCAGGAGGGTCTTTGCCCCCCGGGCTACGGTCCTGGCAGAGATCCACAGAAAACAATAGCTGCTCTTCCCAAGTATTCTATCCCTTTATTATTTATTAATTCATATTTTTATACCGCCCTCCTCACCCGGGCGACCCAAGGCGGTTTACAACATCATAAAAGCATAACATAATACAACCCGAACCCATTATCAAAAACTTCAAAGTTACGATTATAAAAATTTAAAAAGTTTTTAAAATTTATAAAAATCAACAGATTTCAATAATATAAAAAAGTTAAAAACAACTTAAAGATAAAAGATTAAAAGATCAGGGGAGAGAGGGAGCTCAAACTAACCAGCAACTGGGGTCATGGTATCACCAGGTCCCAATACTTGTCCCACCAGCCATGCTTTTAAGTTCTTCCTAAAAGACAGCAAGTCCATCTGTAGACGTAGCTCAGTTGGTAGGAGGTTCCATAGGGCCGACATTCAGTCTCATTTGTAGGAGAAAGAATAAAACTAATTTCTTTACATATAGTTCCTTAGTGTTATAGATGTGTAGATGCTGTTTTCTTTCCTGCACAAATGAAGTAAGCAACCAACCAACCAAACAGATCAAAAGCAATAAAACAACTGACACCAACATAAACAGAATGAAAGAACATAGATTTCCTTTGAAGATAAATCCTATGACACAGAACCTGGTTTTAGAAAGCAGAATGAAAGATGCTCTGCAAGTACTGGGGACACCAATACAGTAATACCTCGGATAACATTTACCTCGGATAATGCTAAAATCGCATAACGTTAAGTAATCTGGGGAGGAGAATTGGATCGAATAACGTTAAGGTCCTATGGGATGGATCAGATAACAACTGCTAAAGCCTGTGCGGTTACAATGTATCTCTATGGAGCTTTAACGTTATCCGATCCATCCCATAGGATTTTAACATGGATCGGATAACACTAAAAATCAGATAACACCAAGACTTGTGGAACCAAGTCTTAGCGTTATCCGAGGTATTACTGTATAATTATTTCAGGCCACAGAGAATGAAATCATCCAAATCTGAACAAGAGCATGCCAACAAATATCAGAAAGTCAGCAATGAAGGCATTAGAAAAGACACTTAAGTGTAAAAGATATGTTATTGGAAACCAAGAGCAAGATAATTCTCAACTCTGTATTTCTGACAATTATGAACAGGTGTGATATCTGGTCAGTTAAGAAGTCTGACAGGGAATAAATTTGATTTGTTTGAAATATGATGCTGAAGGACAGTATATGAATACCTGAACGCTAGAAAGATGAACCACTAGGTCCTAGATCAAGTCATAGAATAACTGAGTTAGAAGGGACCTTTTAGACCAAGGGTTATCAACCTTTTCCAGCTATGAGGTGGGTCACACTCCCTTAGACAGCACAGTGGACCAAGACTGGTGGTTCCCCCGCTGCAAACATTGCTGTAAAATGCACCTGGAGCTGTCATAAATAAATGCATTTATGACAGCCACGTGCATATTCACGGCTGTTGTGAATGAGTTTATGACAGCCGTAAGTGCAACTGCAGCTGTTTCTGCCTCTTCCACCACTTCTGGCAGCGGGCCACATGAAATGGTGCCACGAGCTGTAGGTTGAGAACCTGTTTTAGGCATTCAAATCCATTCCGCTGCTCAATGGAAAGGGTCACAGATTGCTCAGGGAATGCAAGGGAAAGTTAAGTTGATTCTGGAAGATGGCCTAGGAATTGTTGACTTCCACCTTTCAAACAGATTATGCATTCTTTATCTTTCTGAAGCACACCTTGTTACAGGAAATGGCTACAAAAGAAGACTTGTTTGTTTTAGAAATGTAAGTGCCACCTGACATAATTGATATCCCATCTTATTTGAAGAAGAGCATAAAATCTGTGCTTGTTCTCTGACATCTTCAACATGTATATCAGTTGCTTACTATGGATAGAGTTGTATTCAGATTTTTACTCCAAGTGATTCTTCTTTGCTGTTCAAGGTCTGTAATCTTCAAGGAATTGTAATAGTTGAAAAAACCCAGCTGAGCGATCAGTACTTCCCAACAGTGCAAAAGTTTGTTGTCTTGGAACTTGGTATGACGCTGCTTCCAGTGACCAATCAAGGAGAAGCAGCACAACTTATTATCCAGCTAGTAGGTATCTTCTAAAACTGTGCTATTATTTGAAAAACAAATGCAGGAAACAGATATGTATCAGACATTGAAGCAAATGTCTGGATTTTGCTTAAATTTTTTTTGTTTAGTTTTTTTGCTTGTGTATGTGTAAACTGAACTGATACTAGAAGTTTTTGATTGTTGTTTGATATTGTTGCTTAGTGAATTTTGATGCTGTAATGATTTATATTACAGTACAGTATCTTTGATTATTTCTTAGGATGTTTTAATCTATGTTTTGTAATTGCAACTGTTATTGGAGATATATATACTGTATGCGATATTTGTAATTTACTATGTGATATCTGTAACTGCTGTGTAATTGTAACTGTTTCTTCTGTAAGCCGCCCAGAGTCGCTCTGCGAGTGGGGCGGCATATAAGTCGAAAATACAATACAATACAATGCAGGAATCCAAATCAAAGCAGATATGACAGATGGTTTTCCAATTCTCTCTTGAATGCTTCCAGTGTTGGAGCATTCACCACCTCTCGAGGCAGTTGCTTCCATTGTCGTACTGCTCTAACCATGAAGAGGTTTTTTCCTGATATTCACCCTGTATCCGGAATTATTTAGTTTGAGCCCATTATTATGGACCCCTCCTCTTTGTGACCATCTTTCAGGTATTTTAAGGGTGCCACCATATCCCCTCTTAGTCTGTCCCCCCGCCAAAGACTAAATGTGCCCAGTTTCTTCAGACTTTTTCTAATGGCTTGGTTTTGAGTCCTCTGATAATCTTCTGATAATATCTGCTCTAATTTGTTTTCATCTTTCTTAAAGTGTGGTACCCAGATTGGACACAGTACTCTAGATGTGATGCAACTAGTGTTGAATAGAGGGGGACTAGGACTATAAGCCTGAAGTTTCTCGGGAGACGAAAAATGATGAAAGTGAGACTATCATACTTTGAGCACGTAGCGAAAATGCAAGGCTCACTAGAAAAGACATTTCTCGGAAATTCACATGTCCTTTCTTCCCATTTGGGGTTTTTAGAGCCACCTTTGTAACCCAGAAAAGGTGGGGATGACAGCTTCTGCTCCTCAGAGTTAGCAGGAATGAAGACATTTTTAAAAAGGTGGACTAAAAAGGAGCAGGGCAGACTTTGTTTGTACACTTAAGGAAGAGCCAGCAGGCCAAAATCACACTCTCTTGTATCAACATTAAGTTATGTGTCCCTTAGGACAACCAATACCCATCCCTTTGTAGTGTGTTGGTTTCAGTGTTTTATTTATTTATTTAGATTTATATTGCCGCCCACTCACCATGGCGACTCAGGGTGGCTTACGATGGACGGCGGGTTTTATTGTATCAGAGAGTAAACAAAACAATAAGACAACAATGTTGTGGCGCCTTAAAGACTAAGTGCTGTATTTTAATGTTAGTTTTCCTGGATCAAGTTACCTTCGTCAGAATGACGAATCAAAGCAGAACGACAAAGTAGACATTAACTTTAAAATACAGCAGTTACTCTCCGATATGCACGCACAGACTAACACAGCTACCACTTTGAAAACTTCAACGAAAAGATGGAAGAACCAGAGGGATTTGGGGCAGACTCCACATGACTGAGATGACACACAATGTGCTTTTTCCCCCCACCGGGGGCATCTTTCTCTCCCAAGAGTATTCTTTCATGCTGCTTCATTTTTAGGGCTCCTTCCAAACCTGGTTTAGTGCCAAGTAAATGTGCTCAAGCATTTAACCTGCGGAGCTGGTCTGGGGTGTGCTAAAACCTTTTAACAATGCCTGCTGGGTTCAGAGGAAGTTGCCATGTTTCCACTTGCAGCATTTGATTGGGACACATGTGAAAAAAATTGCAGATAAGAATGCAGGGGCCACTCAGTTAACTCCCTACAACCCTTTCCCCAAAACTTTTTTGTATTGGGTAGAAAGGCTAATTGATTAAGACATTGAACTTGACTGGAAGGTTGGCAGGGGTCAGTAGTTTGAGGCCCAAGTATTGCACGATGTAGTGCGCTCCCAGCTCTGTCCCAGTGCTTGCCAACCTAACAGTTTCAAAGCAAGAAATTGCAAGTAAATAAATAGGTACTACATCAGTGGGAAGGTAACAGCATTCCAAGCACTCTGATGTTGAGCCATGACTGCCACATGTCCACAGAAATGTCTGCAAACAGACAGCACCTTAGTCAGATACGGCTGGCGTTTAAGCAACAGTGACCATTAGAAAGGCTAAGGCCAGAAAGGTATACATTTATGTCTTGCTTGCCTCTTGGTTTTTCTTGCAGTCTAAAATTATAAATATACAGTATATGAAATATATAGCATATGAAATACAGGTAATTATGGGTGTGGAATATAAAGCTCAAAATAAAAATTTAAAATAGTTAAGATTATTTTTGACCAGATGTGGGCTACTTCAATAGCTTATCTCAACCATTTACTAAATTTTCTTTTATACAAATGCTGGAGCATACATTGCATGCATATGAATGCTACATTGGTTGGATTACTATTCACAGAAAATGTCTTGTATCCAAATAGCCCCTTGTTCCTTGTTGATTATTTGATCTTCTTACCTGGCTCCAAGCTATATTAAAGGACTTCCAAGTGGACCAGCCACAATCTTGTCCTGGTAGAAGATACTCTTTGGCATTCATCCATTTGGCATTATGTGCTGTCCTTACAAGTTTAACCTAACCTCTTCTGGTTTAATATTTAGAACAAGGTGTGTTCTAAATTTTTCTTATTTTTCAATTTTAGCCGTTGTCTAAGCTGGGGTTGGTGTCTATGAAGTGGATGGATTTGGTACTGTGTTACCATATTTCATTCATTATTTGCTAGCACCTATTGACATACTTCTGGAGGAGCAAACCTATCAATGATTAAAAGAAGTTTTAACCATTTTGTATCACCAAGGCTGCCCAGGGTACCTGAACTGGGATAGCTAACACCCTTTGACTTTTCCCTCTGCTAAGATGACATATCTGTCTTCCTGATCTATACTTCCTTGTGCCCATTACAGTTCCAACAGCTGTTCCCTGTCCCCCTTCCTGTTTTTCTTAGGACACACGCTTCCTGTAGATAGCAGGCAATCACTTCGTAATACCAGTGATTTGCAGGCAAATATTATACTCTAGCAACCGCCTTTTTCTATAAAGCATAAGGATGAACCTCATCCTTCTGCTCCTTCTAAATGGTTTTCTTAAAGGAATTCAGACTTTGTCACAAGTCTCAGGAAAATATGCAAGCCCCGATGGAAAATGCTGACTTGGGGAATCAGATCCATCCAGCTGGTCAGGCTGGAGTTCAAATGATGGGGTAGCAAGTAACAATGCTAGAAAGTTGAGTGGTAAGTTTCCCCAAATAACAATGCTAGAAAGTTGAGTGGTAAGGTTACACCTTATTCCCACCCCAAGGCACTTATAATAGTCTTATAATTCATGCTCTTAATTCACATGGTTATAAACTGGTCACACAATAGTGTCCTCTCTCCTTTACTTTCAACACATAGAAGTGATGCTATAATTATAAGTATCAGGGTTTCTGAATACAGTACAAGGTCAGTGATAAATAAGATCACCCCCTTGTTAATTCATCCACAATAACAATCCCATCCACACAGTCATTTAAACAAATTGGAACTGCTGTTGTTGTGAATTCAATCTCAGTTTTCCGTCCTTCAGAGGTTGGTAAAATGAGTACCCAGCATGTTGGGGCAAAATGCTAATTACCTTGTGAACTGCCCAGGGAGTACACTATGGAGTGGTATATAAGTGTTATTGCTGTTTCAACTCTTAATATATATTAGTAGGTGATGCGAAAGACCATTGTCGG
Organism: Furcifer pardalis; assembly: GCA_030440675.1. NCBI lineage: Eukaryota > Metazoa > Chordata > Lepidosauria > Squamata > Chamaeleonidae > Furcifer > Furcifer pardalis. The sequence goes on along the minus strand of CP126894.1, from coordinate 157,329,013 downwards.
AGCCCCTAGCTTTCAAATGTTAGGTATGTATTATATACAATTCAATATTGCATTGTGGTCACTGCTTAATAGTGAAAGAAGCCTACAAAACTTGCTTCTAGTTCATCTTGCACAATCCTCTAATTACCACTAACATGATCAGCAATCTAATGATTCCCCACAATAAATGACTTAGAAGGGCTTCTATGCTTTTTTCCACAACTATAGTTAACAGAAAGTGCTCTGTTCAAAGGTAAATTGAACGTATCATTTTAATATAAATTCTTTCTCTAGAATTCCAACAAGACAATCCATATCCAGAAGCTGCTGCTACATGTGCATCTTTAATGAGCCACTGAGGTCCTTTTTGAAAAAAACATGTGTCAAAGAGCTAGATTTGACTGAGCATACAGTACTATCCCCCTTAGAACCAGTGGTGGGCATCACCAGGTTCATACCAGTTCGCCAGAACCGGTAGCAGAAATTCTGGCTGGCCCTGCCTAGCCAGGTTTTGAAATAAAGTACAGTAAAACATCCGAGTTACAAATAAACTCAGTTCCATGGCCTTGTTCGTAAATCAAATTTGTTCATAACTCGAGGCATCTCCATTCAGATAAAGAAAAAGCCCCGCCCCACCCTCCAAAAACGGGCCACCCTCAAAAAATCAACAAAACCACCCAAAAACAACAGCAGCACTGAAAGGAAAGCATGCATGAGCAAAAATGCTGTTCCTTACCTTAAAGAAGTTTTGAAAATGAACAGAAAACTCTAACAAGAAACAGCAATCGGCAGCCGTTTTGGCGCTGAAACTCCAGACAAAGAACTCCTCTTTAAGCACTCTACTGCCACCTACAGTGCTCTGAAAGGCTACATGTGTATAAAAGATAAACCCATCGGGGAAATGGCATTTTTTGGTTCACTCAAGGCAACACAGAGAAAAAAGAATTAATTCATAAATCGGGGCATGTTGGTAATTCGAGGCATGGATTTCAGTGCAGAAACAATTCATAAGTTGAATTATTCGTAAGTAGGGGCATTCGTAAGTAGGGGTTTTACTGTAGTCCTAATTTGGGTGCAACACAGGGCTTTCCCCTTGGCCACGTCCACTATACCACACCCACAGTGTGGTAGTAATTTTTTTCGAGCCCACACTGCTTAGAACTGATTGTTTAATTTGATTCTTCTCCATTCTTCTTACCAAAATAATCTATTTTTTTGTGTTATTTTTCACAGTTCTGTGCCTTACACTTTGCTTTGTTAATTCTGTCTAGCAGGAAAAGCTGCGAAGTTCATTAGTATCTCAGGGATCATTCAGACCTGCTGTCAGAAAACAGACATCTTTTTCCTAATACTCACAAAGCTTGTTAAGTAGTAGTTTCATATAGGCCTCAGAAAAAATCTTTTGTCTTCTCTGAGCCTCAAGGCTGTGTCCCAGACAGCATGTTTTTCAGTGTCAGTTTACCCGTGTTATCTCGCTCAAAGCCATGTTTTGTCTAATCTTTGTTCATTCTGTGTGCACGTGTGTAAACAACTATTGTTTTGAGAAAGTTTTCTCTGTTACCTGATTGGCTAAACCACTTGACTGCAAATTCTCCATTTTGGAGAGAAGAAAGAGTTCGTCTCTGCTTCTCCATGAATTAAGACCTGTTTTTGATTAGAGAGCTTTAGTTTCTGAATCTCTATGGGCTAACATTCTTTAGCCTAGGAGCTATGCATTTTTGCTCCTTAAAAATGGTTACCTAGATTACCTAAAAGATCTTGGACTGTTTATTGGACTGACCTGTGCTACTGACTTTTATGCTTTATGAACCTGATCAATAAATCTTCATCATTTTTCTGAACAACTTCTCTTCATTGGACTAAAAGGGTAAGAGCAGCATTGCATATCACACACGACTTTGAACACGCTACCCAATTAAAACCTCCTTGTAGCTGATAAGAAGCTGAGAGTTGTGACTTTGCTTAGCCGTCCAGCCCGCCCTGTGTAGGTTTGTTTTGGTTTATAGGGGGTTTTCCATAAGTGAGGGGGCCGGCTGGTACGTGACATGGTGGCAGCAGTGGGATGTCGCGCCTCTTGAAGAAGTTTTTGTGTGTGTGCGTGCATGCTGAATCTACCCGGCAAGGGTTCTGTGAGAGCCCAGCAAGAAGAAGCAAGCTTTGTTTATTTTGGCCAGAAGCCTGCGTGTGTGCGTCTGCAGCAGCAGCTGAGAAAGTGCCTCCTTGGACTGTATTATTTTCCTGAGATAAAGTGCTGAAGGAAAGCGAGATCGCAGCTGTTTGCTTCTTCGATTGCTGTTTCGAGTTTTGAGTCGGATTCTCAAACTCCCAGACCTGAGGGCCGTGGGCCGTTTCCAGTGCTGGCAAGTCCAGAGGGACCAAGACGTCTTCCAAGCCTACAAGATGGAAGGTAAGCCAGTGGCTGATGAATGTACCCCCTCACCACAGTTAGCACCCCAAGATAGATTGCCAATCCAGATGGGATCTTGGAGGGGTTGCCCAAATGATGTCTAGCCAGATGAAGGAGGGGCCCAGGGTGGGTGAAGCTTGTCCAGATGACTTCTGAGACTCCCCCAGATGCCCAGCAAGCCCCAACCCCTAAAAGACTCTTTTGTGTTGGATTGGAGTCAACCTGCCTGTTTTCACTCAGAAGCTGTTCTGTGAAGTTATTTTCCCCCAAAGCCAGGAGGAAGGAGTGGAACCCTTCAGATAAGATTTATTTTCCTCCAGTGAAGTTCCAAGTTGTGATTACATGTGCTGTTTTGGTCTTTGAAGGCCTGGAGGTTGCTAATTGCCTCATATTGTTTGAAATACCAGCTTAAAGGTGGAAGAGCTCCAACAGACTCCTCCACGTGTCCAAGGAAGAAAGTTTGCTAGAGTGTGTGGGCAAGACCTGCCACTCTGAAAAGTGTTATCTACAGGCTGTTACACTAAGCTGTTTTGGTCAGCTAGTGAGAGGTGGGAAATAAATGCCAGATGCAGTGTTTCCCTAAGTTTTACTGTCCTTCGTATGCCACGGCGGGAGTGCCAAGAGCTGAATCGGTGGGAGTAATTGTGTTGATGGCTGTGGGAAGGCCCAACTAGCCATGTCAGCAATAGCAGAAGCCAGATCCAGATCCACATCCCGACGTACTGAGGAGAGATTGGATTCTGGTGCGTTCTTGAGCTGAGAAGCTGGTCAAGCCATCACAATTCTGTTGCCTGTTTTGTTTCCAAACTTCACAGGGATGAGCGTGATGTGATTGATACCTTGGACTGTGTTCTGATTAATACCTTAAAGGTTGTCTCCTGAGTTTGTTTTCACTAGGAGAAGGAAATGCACATGTTCCTGTCATCTGAAGTAAGAGCTGAACTTTGAGTGAACTTTGTTCAACTGGCTGTTAGCTGTTTGCAGGTGCAACATCGAAGAAGAAGAAGAAGGGGGGAAATGTTATTGTTTCTTTCTAATCATCTGTTTGTTTTTCCAGAGGCCCGTAAAAGAGGCTTCTGTGACATGTGTGGTGTTACTGAACTGTTTTCTGATTTAAAAGTTGTTCTGTTTGGGCAAAATGTGTTTTGGAAGGGAAAACCTTTGGTACCTAAAAATGCCCAAGTCTTTTGTTTTGACTAGGTTTTATATCTGAGTTTGCTTGCAATGCAGAATGTAACTTATGTAACGTGTATCTCCAGTAGCTAAAACTGGAAGAAGCTGTAACGCTTGATATCCTACATGTATAAGGGATAGCTTGTTTGCTCAATTGCTTTGCTCACATTAGTAAACGATGTCTTTTGGTAAAGTCAAACTTCGGTTTCCCTTTCCAAAAGGGAGGGCGTGTCAGAAAACAGACATCTTTTCCCTAATGCTCACAAAGCTTGTTAAGTAGTAGTTTCATATAGGCCTCAGAAAAAATATTTTGTCTTCTCTGAGCCTCAAGACTGTGTCCCAGACAGCATGTTTTTCAGTGTCAGTTTACCCGTGTTATCTCGCTCAGAGCCATGTTTTGTGTAATCTTTGTTCATTCTGTGTGCACGTGTGTAAACAACTATTGTTTTGAGAAAGTTTTCTCTGTTACCTGATTGGCTAAACCACCTGACTGCAAATTCTCCATTTTGGAGAGAAGAAAGAGTTCATCTCTGCTTCTCCATGAATTAAGACCTGTTTTTGATTAGAGAGCTTTTGTTTCTGAATCTCTATGGGCTAACATTCTTTAGCCTAGGAGCTATGCATTTTTGCTCCTTAAAAATGGTTACCTAGATTACCTAAAAGATCTTGGACTGTTTATTGGACTGACCTGTGCTACTGACTTTTATGCTTTATGAACCTGATCAATAAATCTTCATCATTTTTCTGAACAACTTCTCTTCATTGGACTAAAAGGGTAAGAGCAGCATTGCATATCACACACGACTTTGAACACGCTACCCAATTAAAACCTCCTTGTAGCTGATAAGAAGCTGAGAGTTGTGACTTTGCTTAGCCGTCCAGCCCGCCCTGTGTAGGTTTGTTTTGGTTTATAGGGGGTTTTCCATAAGTAAGGGGGCCGGCTGGTACGTGACACCTGCTGTCACCCTTACTTGTTCTTTCACTTGACAAGAGCCATGGATACCGTAACATCATATTTTCATAGAAAATTATTTACAATACATTTTACTACATTAAGTCCATAGTTATGCTCATTGTAAAAATAGCAGATTTCTATATTGTAACATACAGAAAAGTGTAAAACATGATTTCATGTGAAGTAATTTTTTTGCTAGTTACTCTGTGGAACTTCGGTTAAATAATGAATAAGTGGTCGGCCATGAACACAGCTTTTATGTTGGTTTCCCAATTGCTTCTCCATTCTGCTTATAGTGTCTTGTACATCTTCCTTTGATAAATACAAAGGAAGCTGCCGAGAAAGTCGCACTGCTTCTCCCTATGGAAAGAAACCTTATTGTTTACATTTGAATATCAAGGTGAGGCTATTGTAATCTAGTGTTCCAAGATGGAACAGAACATTTTTCACGACTACATTTTTCTGTTTTAAAGAAGACGCATCCTTAGTCCTATTTCCAAAAACTGGATTAAATTGGAAAAAGCATCTACACAGATCCTATGTACAATTTTCCTCCTGGTGCACTCTCCTACAACACATCTCTATAAGAGGATGCCATTTCTGGCACTTGTGATTTTTGCTGTTTAAACACACAGGTTTATATAAAATAAAGCACTAGACACCACCATTTAAAACCCAACTCCCTCAAAATAAATAGATAATGTTGTAGTTTCTTACCTCTAAGTAATTTATTACTTTAAGTGGTCTGCACTCATGTACTTCCTTTGCATTATTATTTACTATAGCACTCAGAATTTCTTTCAAATCTTCTATGCCATAATATGGCAGGCAGTTGGCCATTCCTTCTATTTGCAGCTCACTTTCGACAGCTGAAGCACCTAATTGCAAACATACCAAAACACAGAATATATGGATATCTCGAGTTATTAAACATGTTTTGCAACCTAATTTGATTTATATTCTAAATTATGCAGTGTGCTATTTGTTCATGACAAGAGGGTTCCCGTGGATCACTGGCTATCCATATTACGTAGACACCACTTATAGGTTATATTTAACTGAAGGATACATAATATCATTTTATATTCTCTGGATAGCAACAATATAAAGTACAAAATGTAAAATGTACATTTTATGGTCAAATTTGTTTGTTATTTTCAACCAATTTTTCTTCATAACATGGTACAACAGATGTTTCTCTGACTGGAACAATAGCTGATAAATTATGGTACATCAAGTCTGCTTAAACATTGTTTCCTTGGTATTAATTTCTACATATAAAAAAGGTTATATGGTATATTGTGGTAATTTAGGTTTTTTTTACTCCCACACTTTTTAAACTGTGACTGGGGATTCTTCGAAATGTTTTGTTATTTGATATTGCGTTATTGATTTTGTAACTGTGATATACTGTTTCATTGTGAGACGCCCAGAGTTGCTATAAGTGAGTGGGGCAGCATAAAGACTGAACAACAACAACAACAACAACATGGATTAGTTCATTAATTTTTTGGAATAGTAGCCGTGTTAATCTGATGAAGTGAACTTGATCCACGAAAGCTAACAATAAAAATATAGCAGTTAGCCTTTAAAGTGCTACTGTGTTTTTTATTTTATTTTATTTATTTTGTTTTGTTTTGTGAGATGGCTTAGTTCAATTACTAGGCAGAATGAAATAGTGTTGTTCCAGAAATACACCCTTGGAACACTGTCTGTTTTGGAAATTTTCCGCTGCCCCCCTTGATCCCAGCATCAAATCCATGGTGCTTGGAGACTTCCATTGGCGCTGAACCAGGAAGTGTATCCAAGAGCCAGGAAACCAGATGCTGATGTCAGTGCTGCACGTCAATAGAGGTCTCTAAGTGCCATGGATTTGATGCTGGGATCAGGAATGTGTCTCCCAGGAATTCCAGATCCCGACCAGCTCTGGAGCAAAACTGAGGCAGCTTTGCATTGAGAGGTCTAGGGAAGGAGTTCCCCAACAGTGGGTCAGAGCTAGGTAAATCTGGTGATTCAGTTCCCACTCGTAGGTTTGTGAGCGGGATCTGCTCAGTGCATCTGCAAGTAGGATGCGTTTACCTGCCAGGTAGTGGTGGTGGCAGGGAACATTCCTCTTAGAATACACCAGTTCCATAGCTGAACTGCCAATTTGAGTAGGCACCAAGAGCATTTGCCTCCCTGCTTGTTTAAGTAGTGAACAGTCGTTGAGTTGTCTGACACTACTTGTACAATTTGACCCTTGCGGGAGTTCTGGAAAGCCTTGAAGGCTTTGAGGACCGCTAAAAGTTCCAGCTGATTTATATGAAGGTTGTGTTCGCTCAGGAGCCATGTCCCGTTGATGCGAAGTCTGCAAGTGTGAGAAGCCCATCCCATTGCTGGCGTCCGTGGTCAATTGGATTTGAGGATGCCACAAAACAACAAAACAAGAGGCTGTACCTTCCCAGATATTTGGGTCAAAAATTATGCTAGTGGTTAAGCCACCGCAACCTGTCACAATGCCAGCCCTTCATGGATGCTCATCCTCAAATCCAATTGACCACGGACGCCAGCAATGGAAGAAGCCAGGGCAGGATGAGGACCTTGCTGCCCCTCCCCCTGTGCCTATACCAACTGCCAGGGGAAGGAGAAGCCAGGGCAGGTTGAGGACCTTGCCGCCCTGTCCCTACCCCAACATATTGCATTGTATTGTAATGTAATGTACAGTATTGTCTGTAAGCCGCCCTGAGTCGCCACGGCGAGTGGGCGGCAATATAAATTTGAACTAATAAAAAATAATAATGGGATGGGCTTCTCACACCTGCAGACTTCGCATCAAGGGGACATGGCTCCTGAGCGAACACAACCTTCATATAAATCAGCTGGAACTTTTAGCGGTCCTCAAAGCCTTCAAGGCTTTCCAGAACTCCTTCAAGGGTCATATTGTACAAGTAGTGTTCATAGGAACAATCCTAACAGTTAGACCATCGTAGGCCGACAGGAACCATTGCTGGCGAGGCCTCATCTGAAGCCTCGCAAAGCAAAGGATTATGGTAGTGGAGGACATCAAGCCCAATAACATTTGAACGGTGAGGGCAGTCAACCTGATGGTGAGGAGGACAATGTCCGTCATCTGATGGATGTCCCGTATCCTATGCGGGAGAAGGAATGCCTGACCTGTGGAGGACTCTAGGATTGTTCCTATGAACTGAACAGAATGACTTGGTGTGAGGGGAAATTTTTCCCCCAGTTTGATTTGGAGCCCTAGACGTTCCAGAAGGGAGCGTATGCAAGAAGTGTTCCTCCTGGTCTTCCTGGATAGCCACATGAAGGTAGGCATTTGTCAGATCCAGTGTGGTGAACCATGCGCCTTGATCCAGAAAGGGTAAAATGGTTTGCAGAGAAGCCAAATGGTAAACATCCACAAAGTGGTTAGACTGACTCAGCAGAAAAAAAAAAAATTCTATATCCAACACAGTTTGGAAAAACACAAGTCCAACAACAAATAAAAAATATTCAATCACGGTTAACTCAGTAAAGAGGAAAAAAAAGAGAGAAAATTGTCAATACTTCGTTACTGCTATAAACTAAACAGGAGAAAACAGTTCTACCAATACAATGCAATCCTATAAGAAGGAAAATAATTCAAATAGTTACGACATGTGGGAGCCTGGAAGAGCATGTTCTAGCCATGCGGTGAAAAAAATGGAACTGAGGAGCAGGGGGTGGGACACTGGCGCTAGGCACAACGGGATAGATTTTAAAAAATAATAAGCTTGAAAGAGCTGACACTGTCGCGCATGCATTCTGACAACCCATTAGTATGATTGCACAGGGACCATGAAGAACTAAATTTCTCACTAACCTTTTGCTGTTTAAATTAGTCACCTTATTTCAACTGAAGCAAAACTGAGTTTAGCTATAAGGGCCTGCCGTCATGTTGCAGTTAGGTGCTAACATATATTATTAAAATTTCACACATTTTTTCTGATGTGTTAAGAATTATAAACACAATCTGTTTCATGTTGTAATCTGAGAAATGGCTATGTGACAAGAATGCTAGAGTTAGGATAAAAAAAACCACATCATACCTGGTAATATCTTGATCTTAAATCCATTTGCTGTAATCCTTGGGTCTAACAAGTAGGATGATCCATCAAATTGGACACTTTCCTTAGGCATGTTGCAAACAACGTCCAAATAATGAGGCCCACCAAGAAGACTGAAAATCAACTATTTAAATGTAAGACACTTTCAAACAAAAGCTAAAACTGTAACATTTTAAATAGTACCCCAGTACATGTGTCATTAGAATTACTTCACACAAATCTTCCAGCTAGAGCAGGGATTCTCAACCTGCGGTCCATGGCACTGTTTCATGTGGTCTCCCACTGCCTCCACCACACCAGGAAGTCAGTGGTGGGCAGCCAACATTTTTACTACCACACTGTGGGCGGAGCCAACATAGTGGGCGGAGCTGATGTCATGACATCATGGGTGGAGCCAACATCATGGGCGGAGCCAATGATGTGGGTAGAGCCAATGTAAAAAACCCATAAAAATAAATACACATAAAAATACAAATTAAATAGACATAAAAATAAACATAAAATACACATTAAAATAAATACACATTAAATAGTCATAAAAACACATAAAATACAAATTAAATACACATAAAACTACACATTAAAAATAAATACACATTAAATATATCCCCCCCCCCCACACACACACACACATCTAAAGGTGAGTCACTTATCCTGGGGAGCAGGCTATAGGGAGCTTCAGGCTAGCAGCTTCTCTTCCTCCTCCCTGCTTGGGAGGACAGCAAGGAGGCCGCGCATGCACGCCAAGCGCTTGGTGTGCATGCACAATAGAGGAACTGGCGAAAAGGTAGCCACCCGAGGTGGTTCCCCCCAAAAGCTGATACCGGTTTTCCAGGACACTGGGAAAAGTTGCTACTGGTTCTGGCAAACTGGAGCGAACCTGTTGCTGCCCATCACTGCAGGAAGTGCCATGTGGTGTAGGAAGGGCAAAATGGCCGTCCAGGCCCCGAAGCTGTCTGAGGGAGCAAGAACCAGCCCCCGGCTTTAAAAGGTTGAGAACTCATGAGCTAAAGGTTTTGCTGGAAAAGGTTTTACTTATGACATACTTTTCATTGTCTCTTTCTGCAATAATGATACAGCAATTTTATAAGTGGCTCCAGGGCCATACTGCAATGGAGTTTGGAAGGTTTGTGTAGCCTATGTATTTCCTAGTCCTGCATGAAAGCATTAGAAAAAATGTGAATAGGTTCTGCCACCACCTAGTCTGTTTACACTCTAATGACAAACCATATTCCTTATGTTATGCCAAGTAGTCTGAGATGCTGCCGCACATTCACAAATTGAAAACTGTGATTTCTGTAACAATCAAGTAGATGGAATGCTTTAAAGTGTACTGTACACAATTTATTTATTTATTTATTTATTTATTTATTTATGCAACAGATGCCTGCTTAGCTGGAAAGGAGCACTCCAAATTATGGATATGGACAAGGACCTTCAAAGAATGGCAGGAATGGACTCACTGTTTCAACAACCACAAAAATAATTCAAATTTAAGCTTCCTAATGAGCATACACACTTTGTTTTGAGGAAACTTAAGGGTCAAAATTCTATTTCTCATTCATTTTCGTGTCAGAGATTACTCTGGGTTGAAAGGATTTTTGCAGAGGATGCCCGAATGACGCTCCTTTCATGTCCCACATTGTGCAGTTCTCAGGTATCGAACCCATTTTACTAGTCTCCAGCCTAACGCCTTAACCACTAAGCCACTGGGGAGCTGTATTTTATTGCTAATTTAGAGTAAAGAAAGTTGTGCATGTCTTGACAGAAAATTCCTGCTTATCAACAATGTGCTGGTCGCATTTCTGGTTGTCCATGCTATTATTTGCCTCATTTCTCCCTATGGTAGTAAACCCAGGCCAGAATTCTGTTGCACAACTTTTTGCCAACCAAATGACATCAACTATGACCGTTCTGGAGGAATTAAACATTTCCCATTCTCCTATCCCAAAATTTTGGGATTTGTAGGAAGCCCTTTCTTCTTGGGTGAGCTTTTGGGAGCTGGGAAACGGGGGGGGGGGCACTTTAACCTCAGACAAAGTGTTGCCACCGGTTTCCTTGAGATCGCCAGAATCAAGGAGGAAGGAGGGGAAATAGGAAACATTTAGTTCCCCTGAAACAGTCATTGATGATTATGCCATCGGAGTTGCTTGGTATAAAGCAACAGGATTCCAAGCATTTTCTAATAATTGCTGCTTGATTGCAAATCTGCTCAGATGTATGACAAAGTTAGATCCAAGCTGTATTGTAATCTACTCTGCATACTCTTAACAGCACAAAACACTATTATTGAATAAACCCTCTTCACACTGCATTCTGACCACAATCTTTGTTTCATGCTATGGTACAAGTCTGAAAACCGAAGGATCATCAAACAGTCATATAAAATCCTTGTTTAAAATAATTCGCTTTTAAAATAAGTTTCAATTAACTTTACCTGTCGTTTAATGTTATTGGCTTCTCCAGCTTCTCTACAGGAAGTTTATGATTTTCAAGAAGTCGCTTAAACAGAAGGACTTCTTCTACTCTGTATGGATTCAACATAATTATGCTTGTCTCAGAAGCAACTATCCATGCATCAGGAAAATTCAGAAGATGAATGAAACAAGGTTCATCTTTATCAGATGTGGTCTGCTCAAGTACACGAAGCTTATGTTTCAAAGAAGCCATAGAGAAGGACACTTGTACAGTTTTTGTTGCTTGGCAAGTATTGTTTTTCTTTTCTGCTAAAGAATGAAAAAGTGTGTCAAGTTTCAGTTGACTAGATAAACAGTCTTTCAGTTTGGCCTTGAGTCTTTTGGTTTTTTCTTTAGTTGATCTCTGGAAAAGTTCATCTTTTGCTTTTCTGCTTTGCCTATTGTAGCGCTCCAAGTCACTAGCAGCTTTTTCTTCATATCTTACAAAAAAAAGAGGAAAACGGGATGAGGAATAAAGAGAACATAGATCATAAGAAAATAAGAAATGTGATCCTCAAATCGTTCATGAACCATCTAGATAGTTATTATTTCTTAAAACAGCTATTTTCCCAATTCCACAATTCTATTTCTACCTGTATTCAAGGCTTATTAATTTAAAGACATTGGCTGAGGGGGCAGAGACCAACGGAGAGGTTCCAATAGTGTGTTTTCATATTTGTATCAGTGGAAACCATCTTTGGAGAGCTAGAAAACCTTGTGGAGCCAGTTTTTAGGTTGTACAAAAAAAAAAGACTTAAAGTGAGATGGGAACGGAATAAAATTTCCTTATAATTACTTAGTGCCTGCTTATATTTAGCTCAATAAACTGTTACATGTTATTATCTTAATCATAAGCAAGCCTGAAAGATAAAATCAACTAAATAGTATAATCCCCAACTACTGTACATTTCATTTTTATTATGCCCACTGGAGACCAGCATTCTGAAAGGCAATCACAATTCAAAAAATTACTATTTCCCTCTCTCTTTCAATCTATTTTCTACCAATATTCAATGATTATTAATTAATTAAACATTTTAATTATTGGATAGGGAAAAGAAGTTAATAATTAATTAATTAATTAATTACCTCCTCTTTTTCCTCTCCAAAAATTAAACTGCTCCCCAGACTTCTGGCAGTCAATCTTGTCTCCTTCTAGAAGATCTTATCTCCTTCTGGACAGTATTATTTAAAGAAAGCAACTGGCCCTGTCAATTCCCAACAATTTGTTGTTTCTATAATCTTTCTACTGATTCAGATTATGGGGGAAACATTTACAGTAAAAACTTGCATAAAGAGTGCCTTGTTTAGAGATTAACTCGCTTAAAGAGCAGATTTTTCTCTGAATGGTTGCCTTGCTTAACAACTAAAACCAACCAAAAACTCACTTAATAACTACATTGTGGTTTGAAATCGCTCCCTGGCCAGAAGTCACAATTGGTCACTTACAATGGTGATTCACTTAAAGAGCAAACTTGCTCAAAGAACACCTGCCCAAAACACCTGCAGCCGGGCAGAGAGGCCGCCGCCGTGTCCAGCCCCGGGACTCGCTTCACCTGTCCCTGGTGGTTCTGCCCTCGCTGGGGGCGTAAGAGCTGCTATGGCGGTGTCAGGAAACGACATCTTTTTCCTAATGTTCTCAAGGCTTGAGGTTGTAGTTTTACCTAGGCCTCAAAAAATCCTTTGTTCTCTCTGTGTCTCACAAGCTACATGTCACAAGACTGCCTGTTTTCCAGTATTCCTTATCTTGCTAGCTAGCTGAGTTTCATGTTTTGTCTACATGCTAGAACACTGACTGTGCACGTGTGTAAACAATTATTGTTTTGAGAAAGTTTTCTTCTGTTCCCTGATTGGCCAAGGTTAACCCACCTGACTGCAGAATCTCCATTTTGCAGAGAAGTTAGTTAGTTCGATTCTGGATCTCAATGGCATAAGACCCTGGCTATGGTGTGGGACTATTATTTTTCTCTCAATATGATTACTTAATCCGTGGACTGTTACCTGGACTGATATCTGTTAATGACCTTTTAATATCTACGTTTTTCCCATGGAGTATGCTATAAGAACCTGATGAATAAAGCAGCTGTTTTTCTCTGAAGATTGTTGTTCTTTCACTGGCACACACACAAAGCTACGCTACCAGAATCCTCCCTTGTTTTGCTCTATTGCCTGAGCATAGTAAGAGTTCCTTTCTACGCAGCTTGGCTCTCTCAAAGGTGGAAGGTAAGGGTGAGAGTTCCAGGAATGGGACAAGGTGTCTCAGGAACTTAGGGGGAGGAGCCCTTACGATGAGACGGCCGATGTCTGACAGGTGGCAGGACTTCTTGCGCCGCCGCCACCAAGAACACCTGGAGCCAGGCTGAGAGCCCGCCACCGCGGCCAGCCCCGGTACTCGCTTCACCTGTCCCTGGGGGTTCCGCTCTTGCTGGGGGCTTAAGAGCCACTACGGCGGCAGGACTTCTCGCGTCGCTGCCACCGCCAAGAACACCTACAGCCGGGTGGAGAAGCTGCTGCTGGGTCCAGCCCCAGGACTCGCTTTACCTGTCCCTGGGGATTTGGCCCTCACTTGGAGTTTAAAAGCCACTACAGCGGCAGGACTTCTCGCGCTGCCACTGCTGCCAAGAACACCTGCAGCTGGGTGGAGAGGCCGCTGCCGCTGCATCCAGCCCCGGGACTCGCTTCACCTGTTTTATATGTTTGTGAACTGCCCTGAGTCGGTCCAACCGAGTAGGGTGGTATAGAAATTGAAATTAATAATAATAATAATAATAATAATAATAATAATAATAATAATAATAATAATAATAATAATAATAATAATAATAATAATAATAATAGAGCAATCCCGTGGGACACATTATGCTCTTTAAGTGAGGTACAACTGTATACAGTTGCACACAGAAAAAGTCTCCTTGAAGATTGTGGTATTTTTGAACGACAATCAGGTGTACCCTGGTAATGGCAACCTTGTGTTGCCAGCTAATCTTTCTCACACTAGGTCAGGCAAAAGGAACTGCAAAATGAACTCACCAAAAGGTGCCTTCATTTTGGCAGTTTCAAGTCTGGCTGAGGGACAGAACAACAATGAAATAAGACAGGGGTGCCTAAACTACGGCCCGTGGGCTAAATCTGGCCCCCGACACAAATTCATCTGGCTGGCTTGTTTTACTTCCGTTTCCAAATTCATCCGTAAGGGCGCATTTTACTTCCACTTCCAGGAGTGGCGAGGGTGCTTAATACCAACTGCAATTGGTACTGGTTAATACCAATTGCAAAAGAGACAGGATGAACTAAAGGCAAACTTTTGTATACAAGAGGATGCAAAATTATATGCTGCAAAAGTATTAGGTTTTAACAGATGGCCAATAAATTTCATTGCAAAATAGAGAGGGAAACAGATACTTTTCATTATAAATCAGAAAACAGATAATTAGTAATAAAATATCTGAGCAACATGCTACAACCATCAAACAAAAAAAATCAACTTTTTTCCTGAAGCGATTAAAGATACCTCTTTTTTTGTACATAATGAATTACATAGCTTGGAAATTTGAAGTCCATTAACTTACTTTTTCCTCTCTTCTTCCTTCAGTGCCTTCCACATTTCTTCCATTTTCAGTATTAATTCTCCTGCACTTGCTTTGATACTTTTACTTAACAATCCAGGACGACGGTCTTGAACAAAGAAGTCAAACGCTGACGTTGGTTTCTTTATTATCTGACTGCTTATCATGTCATACGCTTTAATCTGTCCTATTTTATCATTTACAAATTTTGTTTTTTTCATAGTCTGAATGTTATCTTTCTCTTGAGGTTTTTGCTGAGCATCTTCATTATTCTTTGTTTGAGGTCTTACTCCTTCTGTTTCAGGAATTAAAATCTGAACAGGATTCAGGTTCTCTCCTCTGGAATTTTTAAATGCATTCCCCAGACTCCATTTATCAGCAGTGACTTCAGAATAATCTTTTAGGATTACAGCTCCCTCGCCTTTTGCTGTTTCTTGACAATGGCCATTTCCCAAACAATCCTCAATCTTATTTTCAGAAGGAATGTCCATTAACGTATTGTTGTCTTTGTTATATATTACTTCAGAATTGTTCTGGTCTTCAAATAATAACATATTGAACGAGTCATCCTCAAAGCTATCAGATCCAGCTGTTTCATTGCCAGATATATCTGTTTTTCTGGGGAAAACCTGAGATGATTTTCTAAGCGTCTGATTTTCTAAGCAGTCCTCGGTGTTTTTTCCTGTCTCACTATCTTGTATATCATTAGGAAATGAAAACAGTGGTGCACGTACACGTGAGTCTATGGGTTGACTGGATTTAGTTTCATTAACGTGTAAACTTGTTTGTTCTGCTTTACTGAACAAGAGGTCTCTTACAGTAGCATCAGTGTTGTTAGTTTTACTAGTAGTAGTCTCACACAGATGTCCATACAGTGATGTCAAAACATCGTCCATAGCAAGACAAATGGATTCCTAGAAATAAATCCCAAAGTATTACAATACTTTACAAATGATTGTTATCTATTATATGAAAACAGAAGCCATGGTCTTGGTTTAGCTCTTTTAAAAATCTAAAATCATGCTAAATGGACAACAGGCCAAGCAAGTATAACTATAAAAACCTATTACACTTTTATTGCAACCATTAAGTAAAAAATATACATTACAGTGTTAAAATTATAAGTTCATATCAATCATTGTTTAGGTATATGTATATATATTTTATACCATACCTTATTATGCAGCAATACTTGAGATTTATCCGGTGTTAAGTTGACATCCAAAGCAGATGGAGGGATAGTAATACTGATTAAGAAAACAGGATATAAACGACTGGAATCTTTGCGCATCCTCTGGTTATTGTACTGTTGAGCCAGCTAAAAATATAAGAGTAAGCTTGAAAAGATGTTTCCTAGGTTGGAATAAATGTAATACTTGACAATAACAAAACAGTTTCTTATGTTCTGCATGCACACGTAAGCAAATGTCTTTAACTTGTATGTGGTACTATTTGCCTAACAGAAACATGATAATCTTCGCTGTGAGATAGATAGTTGTGCTTTTTGATAACAAGCCTTGGTCCTGACAAGGTACATTCTATATAACAGTATAACCTTCCTACTCACAATTAGTGCCTTATATAGCTTAGTCGTTTAGGATTCTAGCTGCAGAGCCAGAGGTTGAGAAACTGAAACCCCCGGAAAGGCTCACCATAAAGACAGAACTGACTTGATGGCACACAGTGTATACATATCAATCATAACAAATGGATGTGACATTTTTTATCGTGTCAGAAGCACACAAAGGTGCTTTCTGGGTTGAAAGGATTTTTGCTGGAGGAACTCCACTCAGGGGACGCCTGAATGAGGCTCCTTTCATGTCCCCAAGATCTTTTCCCACCAATGTGGTCCCTATTTACCGTATCTACTTGCAATTTCTTGCTTTCGAACTGCTATGTTGGCAGGAGCTGGGACAGAGACGGGTGCTAATTCCCTCCTGCAGTACTCGGGTCTTGAATTGCTAACTTGGCGACCTTCCAGCTAACAAGGTGAGCTTCTTAACCTCTGAGCCACCACAGTCCCACTGTAACAATTAAGATGGTCTAAATGACACATCACTAGGGGGCTGTAGTGGGTCAGTGGTTAAAAAGTTTGCCTTGGTAGCCTTGTTAGCTGGAAGGCTGGCAAGTTGGCAGTTCGAGACCCTGGGACTGCATGACAGATTGAGTGCATATCTCTGTCCCAGCTCTTGGGGACATGAAATGAGCCTGATTTGGGCATTACCTGAGCAGAGTTTCTTCCATAAAAATCCTTTCAGCCTGGAATAATTATTATTATCACTGGTAGAGTGTAGCTCTAAGTTTACAAGAAAAGTAAATGACACATCCATTAATTGCTCATTAATCTGAGATCTGGAACCTATTGTACTTTGGACATGTTACAAAAAGACAAGGTTTGCCGGGGTGGGGTGGGGTGATAATGGTAGAATCAGTGGGAGACCTAATGTGAGATAAACTGATTAAGCAAAAGAAGTAGCTACCTTTGGTTTGCAAGATCTAAAAAGGATTGTTAACAAAAGGAGTTTTGAGAGGGCGTTAATTCAAAAGATCTCCGTATGTTAGAAGTTACTTAACAGCATGCAGAACACAATAATATATGAGAACCACCTATATTTAGAAATATAAAATTATTTTAGAAGAGAAAAGAGAACAAAAAAATGCCACAACTGGAATACAAAGAACAATGCAATTCCACAAACTGAAGCTCGGAGCTGCTATCTCCATCTCATGCTGTAAAGCAAACATATTCTTAATTGACAGCATTTTAAAAACAGCCTGGTGGTCCGTTCTGCTAGGTAAAAACATTTTAAAAATCTAACTGAGTGTATAATAGCCATTAGGTGCAATAAATATCTATCTTTGTCTACTAGCCAGTATTTTATAATCTATTGAGAATGCTCTAAGCAGGCAATACCTTGAGAATTTCTTTCTGACATATTGGTCGATTGTTTACAAAGATGAAGCTTTTGTCTGCATTTGAATGACTTGTCAAACAATGATCTGAATCAGGCTTTGGAAGAAAGCCACTGAGAAATACCTAGAAAAGTAACAAGAAGTCTGTAAAAATTGTCATGAAGGTACTGAACTCCTTGACAATTAATTCATGAAGAAATCTAAAAATGCAATGACAAAGGAAAGATTATTCTAGATCAGTGGTTCTTAACCATGTCGGAGGTACTGAACCCCGCTAGTTTCATACGTACATTCACCGAACTCTTTGCAAAATTTGCCATAAATACCCCAGTGAATGGAACAGACATGCACACACCCCTGAGACTGCCCCACCAAACCCCTGGAGTTTGATTGAACCCAGGTTAAGAACCATTGGTCTAGATTGTAGGTACAGTGGAACCTTATACGACAATCCCCCTGTATAGCAACGAAATCGCGTAACTTGTGTCCTGCATAACACTTTTCCCTATGGAAAAAAAAATTGTACAACAATTTTTCAATGGGAAAAACCATTTAGCAAAATAAATAAATAAATAAATAATCGTTGTACGATGCATCCCATGGGGAATAATTGCTATAAGATGCATGTATCGTATAGAAATTATTTCGTACAACGAGCCCCATGGAATGGATTAAAATCATTGTATGAGGTACCAATGTATGGGAATTTAAGAAATATCTACATCACCTGTACATTTAAAATCAAGGAACATACGATAAAAAAAGATATAAATCACAAGTAATTGGGTTTTTTATTGCAAGGTTTTTTAAATTGTGTAGTCACAATTCTTCAACAGATTATTTTATTATCTGCTTGTAACTTACAGTGTTTTCTTACTGCTTCTGCATTTTCCCCTACTGGAAAAAACAATTAACAAATGTTGCTTGAGAGAAAAAAGATGGCATTTGGGATATCAGCTGCCTTCTGTTTCGACCCTAATCTATCTTCTAAACAAATTTATGTTCTGGTTTTTAATTTCATTTTAGTCTATAATACTCTCCAGCAGCTGCCTTTCTATTCTAATCATTAGTAATGTCTTCTGTATGTTTGATGGCTTCCAAGCAAAGTTCCACAGGCTTTAACCTGCTTTCTCTCTTTCTAGGAGAGTGTGTTGCAGTAAGAAGCTGCTTTAAATACCATATTTGCCGGCGTACAAGACGACTGGGCATATAAGACGACCCCCCCACATTTCCACTCAAAATATAGGGTTTGTTATATACTCGCTGTATAAGACTACCCCCTCTTCCACACACCTTCCACACACCAAATAAAACGTAAAAGAACATCAGATTTGATTTCAACCTGTTAATTTATATTCAAATGCTTATGACATGCAGAAAAACTGTCATAAGGCTGTATGTTATCAAACATGTACAGTAAACATAAAACAGTGCAAGTTTATTAAACGTAATTCACCAAAGACAATTCACTAAAGCTGAATGGAACAATAAACCTATGGGAGCTGCCATGCTGTTTGTTTTCTAATCTGTTAACCAAACTGGAACTGTCAATGACAGAAGGAAAATAACAAATAGAGGGAGAGAGCAAGTGCCAGGCAAGTCCCTAGCAAGTTTGCTGGCGTGACAGTTTCCCTTTAAAAGCCTTCAAACTCCTGTTCGTCATCTGATATTAAAAGTTGTTATCCGATCCATCCCACAGGACTTTAACGTTATTCGATGCAATTCTCCTCCCCAGATTGCTTAACGTTATGCGAGGTAAACGTTATCCAAGGTAAACGTTATCTGAGGAATTACTGTATTTTATTCAACTGAAGTGCACCCGGCGTACAAGACGCCCCCCCCCCTTGGCGGCATGTTTTTCAGGGGTGAAAAGTCATCTTATACCCCAGCATATACGCTACCTCTAATCTATTTTTTATTCTCTTTATTGCTTTTAATACTTCCTTACTTACATTTTAAGGACCGTGGTGGCTTAGTGGTTAAGACACTAAACTTGGCAACTAAAAGGTCAGTGGATCAGCAGTTCGAGATGAGACCAGAGTGCTGCATGACTGAGTGACCTCCCATCTCTGTCCTAGCTCCTGCCAACCTAGCAGTTCAAAAGCAAGAAATTGCAAGTAGATAAACAGGTACCACTTGGGTGAGAATGGTAAAGAGCGTTCTGTGCACTCTGCTGTCTCGTCATGCCTGCCAAATGTCCATGGAAACATCTGGAGATTTAGACAGCACTGGCTCTTTGGCTGTAAACAGAGATGAGTGCTGCACCCTAGAGTCAGATACAACTCCCTTTCAAGCAAGGGCAACCTTTACCTTATTTATTTATTTATTTAAACAAACTGTTATGCTGCCCTCTTCAAAAGCCCCAGAACAACTAACACAACTCTCAACACCTAAAAACACAATAAAAACATAATATAAAATCAAGATTAAAAGATTAAAAAGCTAAAAGCTGGTGCAATTGTCTGGCCCATACCCCACACATGCTCTGCCAGCCATGTCTTGACCCCCTTCCTAAAGGGCAGCAGCTCCATCTGGAGACGCAGCTCACTTGGCAAGAGGTTCCATAGGGCTGGAGCAGACACAGAGAAGGCCCTCCTCCTTGTGCTAGAGAGGTGCACCTCTCTAGCTGAATGGTACAACCAGAGCGCCTCTCTGGTCTGCTCTGGTGGGACAGACAGATCTCCTTAAGGCAATGCGGTCTCTTAGGTATCCTGGCCCACTATCATATAGGGCTTTACCTACTTACATTTTATCTTTAAGAGTTTAAAGCTCCCAACTCTGCCATGGACTAGCAGCTGATATAATGGCTTCCATTAAAATTATTCTTTTAAATCACAGTAAAATAATTTGGAAGAATAGAGACTGATAGAGAAGTGCAAGGAGGAATAAATGCAACAGACTGAAGATGATTTGGGCTTCAGTTCTGAGATCTCATTAAGAGGAACTTATGAGCCACTTCCCTGCAGTGTACTACCTTGAAGAACTTACTTTAGATCTTTGCGGAGAAGACTCTACTGCTCCAGAGCAACATTGGGAAATCTTATTTATTATTTATTTAGTCAAATTTGTATACCGTCCTCCTTACCAAGGTAACTCAGGGTGGTTTAACATGTCATATAAAAACATCACAAGAAATATAAATCACAATTTTAAAAAGAGTTTGTTTTGGTTGGAGGAGAGTTTTGAGAGTCCCCTGGACAGCAAGGAGAACAAATAGGTCGATCTTAGAAGAAATCAACCCTGACTGCTCCCTAGAAGGTCAAATAGTAAAGATGAAGCTGAAGTACTTTGGACATCAAATAAGAGAAGATTTACTTGAAAAAGCCTTGATGCTGGGAAAGGTGGAGGGCAAAAGAAGAAGGGGGCGGCCAAAATGAGATGGTTAGATGGTATTGTGGATGCAGTTGGCACAGAGCTGGGTGGGCTGAGGAGGATAGTGGAGGACAGAGGTGCTTGGAGGACAATGGTCCATAGGGTCGCAAAGGGTTGGAATTGACTGTGCGATTGAACAACAAGAACAAAAAATGAATGTGTGTGCATGAAATGGCTTATAAACTACAGAAGACACTTTAATTATTATTCTCCTCACTTAACCCTTGCTTGCATCCTTTGGATGGAGGGTTGGGGCACAGTTGCCTTTATCAGTGCTACTGTAAAATTACCAGGGTAGTGCCTGATGAAATGTTATTTGCTGGCTCTGATTTATTATAGCAGTTCACTGTGTTATTACTCATCCTTTTAACAGGAAAAAAACCCCTTAAAGAAACTGTTACAGATGCAAAGACCAACTGCACAATTTCTTTTGACAGATAGCGCCAGAAGCAGTCTGTTCTGAACTGGTCAAAATATGAGGCTACCCTTATATAGTACTGCTCTCGGTCAAACCACAAGTCAAAGGATGATTATTACATTAAACTAGCGTACTGAATTCCTTAAAGAACAGCAGGATAAATGTGCACTAAAATACATACCAATAACATTTAAAATGATGACGTAAAAGAGAACGAAATCAACAAAATCCACCAATCTTCAGAACTTTTACCTGTATTAATTTTCTGATTTCACGGAGACATTACAAAGCCGTAACTTTGATTGCAACTGATACAATATGAAAAATCAGTCAGCATTTAAACAACAGTGTATCTGTAGCCATTTTTATTTTAGCAAATATCCATAACTCCAATCTTACATGCAATTACATTGGTAGCCAGCTCTATTTTATCAACTTTATACCAAGGAAGTACAGTAATGCCTCGGATAACATTTGAATCACATAATGCTAAAATCACATAACGTTAAGCAATCGGGGGGGGGGGGGGGATTGAATTGCATAACGTTGAATCCTATGGGATGCATCGGATAACGTTAGCTAAAGCCAGTGCTGGCTACAATGTATCTCTATGGAGTTTTAACGCTATCTGATGCATCCCCATAGGATTTTAACGTTATCCAATGCATGCATCGGATAACATTAAAAATCGGATAACACAAAGACTTGTGGCACCAAGTTTTAGCGTTATCCGAGGTTTTACTGTATGTTTAAGACTGTAGCCTAAATAATCTCTTTTCCCTGTTATTTGATAATTGCCGAAATGTACTGTGTGAATTGGTAATAACAGGTATGCTCTGTAGAGAATTCTACCATATTCTTATTAATTGTTCTTATCAGTAAAAAAAACCCACTTCAAGTGACTATGAACAAGCTTTAAACAAATTTTAAATTCCTAAATTGCATTTTAATCACCAAAACAAACTGCATGTAGCAACAAGTGAATCAGACTTGGCAGAGGAACAACCCCAATAAAAATATCAGCGAGTAAACAAAACAAAAAGACAAAAACGTTGTGGCACCTTAAAGATTAACTGCTGTATTTTGATGTTAGTTACTCTCTAATATGCTTGCACAGACTGACACGGCTACCATTTCAAAAAAAATTCCCCATATTAAATGTAACATTTAGTTTTGTACCCATGTTGATTAAGAATGAGGAATTCTGAAATCTGTTGTAGTGGTGAAACAATGAGCAGAGAGGACTCACAGATGGTTAGAAACTTACTTCAGGATCTTCACAGTGATGCTCAAAAGGTACCATATTGCCCATAATAGAAGGCCCCACAACTGCCATGAAAGCCATTTTGTGATCTGTCACCTTGCACTTTTGCCATATTAAGGCCTGAAACAATACAACAGGGAATGGTATTTTTACAGTAAATGCACTGAACATGTACGCAATGTGCCCACAAATACTGGGATGTAACAGATACTTGTTTGGTGGTATTAAGATGCTGTCACACACATCCATTACTTTCTTGTGAGTGAAGGTCTAGTCAGTAACGTCAGGTGGAATTCAGCCGCCCCGGGCTGAAGCCAAATTTGTCCCCCCCCCCGTGGCGCTCACTCTCACTACGGCTTCTGGGAATTGTAGTCCAAGAACATACATAGCCCAAAAAGCACCGCCCGGGGCTGGAGGCCCCCTAGGGGCCCTGCCCTGGGTCTAGTACAGCACAGTGTGCTTCCTATCTATCACACTTCTCCTTTTGCGCACACCAAATTACAGTTGTACCTCGCTTAAAGAGCATAATGCGTTCCACAGGATTGCTCCTTAAGCGAGTTTGCTCTTTAAGTGAAACACCACTGAAAGTGACCAATTGTGACTTCTGTTGGGGGGAGGGGATTGCGAACCCCAATTTACTTGTTAAGCAAGTTTTTGGTTGGTTTTGTTAAGCGAAGCAAACATTCAGAGAAATTTCTGCTCTTTAAGCGAGTTACTCTTTAAGTGAGGCACTCTTTATGCAAGGTTTGGCTGTATGCTGAATCGAGTGGACTGTATTTCAAAATGAACAAGCATAACAAGTTCTTTGCCTGTCTTCTGCTTCAAGAGTTTAGGTGTTATCCGTTTCTCACTGAGAGGTCTTTAAGCATCTCCTACAGGTTTCTTGATTCAAAAATTCTATCAGCACAATTAACTGATATGAGCAAAAGTTATAAAGGTTTAAAAGTTGTCTTTATAAAGAAAACAGGATTACTGGTGCATGTTAATTTTTTTAAAAAACCCAAGTGGGGAAAAGAATGCCAGGAGAGAGAAAAGGGAGCACAGGGTATAACATAATGATATTCATCAATTTAATTAATTGGTCCTGGCATAAAATAAGGTTTCTATCTGCCTACACTGAAAAGTACTATGTAATGGTATGTATACATTAATATAGAAAATAGGATCACTTTTATTATTGCTGATTGAATACATAGCACATCCATGTTAAAGAAATATTATTATCAACTGAAAATGCAGACAAATCATGTTTATAGTATTAGTGCCAAAAGCACGGCACTCAAGAGTTCAACAGGCTCTTCAGCAGGTCTATCACAGTTTGCATATACTGGTCAATTCTCTCTACAGGTAAGAAATTTAATAGAGAGGAGGTTATTTTTCAATATTTTCTAGAGTACAAATATAATGTAGCTGTAAAGTAAAGCAAAGGGCAAACTACTACTGAGTACACTTCACTGAGGAAACTGTGGCAAGGGTCCTCATAAGTCAAAATCACTTGATGATACATAACTATTTAAGATTAATGGCTATGAACATGGAGTGGCACCATCATCTTTGATTTACTGGTGTTTATTGTAAACCTGGACAAATTGAGGATACAAAATAATAAATATTTATCAAAATAGTTGCAACAGAAACAAAATGGTGCTAATCCAGAACTACATTTGCATATACTGCAATACATTTAACTGATAAAGGTATAGCTGTTACCTATGACTCCATACTCATATCACTGCACTGAAAGTATACTGGTAGAACTCACCAATATTTAAAAAAGATGTCCGGAGCCACTTTATGTGTAGACTGAGGTTAGTAGGTTTTGAATAGTAGAGCAGCAGAAGCCACAGCCCTAAAGCAGGGCTAGCCTACTTCTCTATTTATACAGGTCACTCAGTTTTCCTACACGTAGTAATACTAAGAGTATGAAGGACAAACTAAGATAACTTTTTTCCTCCTATGCACTGCAATTTGCTTTCAACTTGGACATTTGCATTTGCATTTATTTGAAAAATAACCATCAGTCTATACCAGGAGTTCTCAACTTTTTTAAGCGGGAGCCTGGGCCACGCTCACTCAGACAGCTTCAGGGGCCAGACAGCCATTTTGCCCTTCCTTCATCACAGGGCACTTCCTGGTGTGGTGGAAGTCTTGGGGGGGGGCACATGAAATGGTGCCGTGGGCCACACCCGGCCCACAGGACGCAGTTTGAGAATCCCTGATCTATATACACTTTTAAAATGTAACGTAATGAAATAATACTTAGAAATCATCCTAGAAAAAGAAATTTCTGAAAATAAATTAAGATTTAATACCTCATAAAGATAGGAAGAACAAGCAGAATTTATAATCTGTAAATTCTGTGGCATAAACAAAGTAATGAATTGGAATGTAGTTTAAATAAATGCTGATGTTTAAACCAAATGATTACAGCCAAACCAGTGGTTCCCATTGTGGGGCACATGCCCCACAGGGGGATTGCAATTCTCAGAAACATAAGTCAGTACATTGGCTGATCAGTGCTTTGGGGAATTGACTTAGGCTTCTGGGAATTGCAGTCCAAAAACTGAAGGTTGGGAAAACACTGCTCTAAACTAAAGATACTTTGGCCACAATTCATATAAACATCATGATGCTTATTTTAGCTTCTATCAGTTTGATGCCAGAGATATAAATCTTGGTTGCTGATTAATGCAAGGATGCTATTACACTGCCTGACCTGTTGAATGGTTGATATACATAACTCTTAAAAGATCACTTTAGTTTTTAAAAAAGGGTTAAAGAGAACTCTGGGATATGAGAACTGACTTACTGCAAAAGTTTATAAAAGCAGATAGAGCTTCTCAGTGCATTTTTATTTGTTTTTCCACTTGAAATGTGTGTTATAGCTCTACTTAGGAATTCAGAGTTTGAAATAATCATTTATCGGAAAAAGAGCATGAAAGTAATGGCGAGGCGACCATTCAGAGAAAATTCTGCTCTTTAAGAGAATCTCTAAGTGAGTTGCTCTTTATGCGAGGTTTTATTCTACCTCCTTTTTGGTATCTTAATATTTTTAAAATAATAATTTTATTAATAATTTTAGAATTAGCTAGTAAGTAATGAAGCTAATATGGTGTTCTTAAATCATGCTAACAAGTTATTTGGCTAATGAGCATACATTAATGATTTTACTCCTAAAAGAAAGAACCTCCTCGAAAATTGTGGTATTTTTGAACCACAATTGGGTGTGTCCTGGTAATGATGTTGGCAGCTAGTCTTTCTCACACTGGCACAGGCAAAAGGAACTGTGGAAATGAATTCACCAAAGGTGGCTTCATTTTGGCAGTTTCATGTCTGGCCTAGACAAGGAGGAGGAGGAGGAAACAGGAGCATTATCATAAAATCACTTTTAAAAGTTAACATTCTAAACTTCTAGGTAAATGAATAAATCATCTTAATTTTGCACTGCTACACTTTTAAAAGTGACTTGATTTCCCAATAGGCTTCTACCATTTCTTAATTTATAACCTTGATTATACTTTGAAATTATGCTATAAATACGTTCACACACCCCCATGTATTTTCTAGGTCATATAAACCGGGGACCAATTATGAGCCAAGAATTAATCTGACTCGAGGCAGTATGATGACACTGCAAAAGTACTCTATCAAAATATATTATTACACACAGACCATCTTAGGGGCTGGCAGAGCTGGCCAAATATATCTTGCCTCCTGTCTATTTCATTGAAAAGCATTAAGTGAACTGAAAGGCTATGAAGTCTTAAAATTAATTTTCCCTGGCAATTTTTCTCCTATGTGGCATGTTAGGGAATTTACCCATCTCCAACAGGAACAAATGCCTTTTACACCTATATCCATGAATCAGTTTTTCAGGCTTCCTTTAAAGTTTTGATTGAAGTGACAAGCAATGGCAGGGAGTATGTGAACTTCATAAGCCAAAATGTCAAAGTTCAACCATTTTTCCTGGAAAACATTATGTGTGTCAAATAACATTATAACTGCCTATTACTTATAAGAATAAATGACATAAAATCAGTTTAGACATGAGAACACTTATTGCTTTCCCCTCTTTTAAATCCAAAGTAGAACTCCTTACCTACCATTTGTAGCAACACAAGAAAAGAGACCACATCGGTGACCAAGATTGAGAAGACAAATTTTGCACAATTATCAAAATGCAAAATAATTTTTAATGGGCTAAAATGTATCATCTACATAAGTGTTTCCCAACTTTTGGTTTTTGGACTTCAATTCTCAGAAGCCTAAATCAATTCCCCAAAGCACTGATCAGCCAATGTACAGAACTGAACTAAAGGCCCCCTGTGGGGCGTGGGGCCCACACTGAGAACCACTAATCTACATTAATGAAGAATATATATTTTTACTCCTAAAGAGGCATTGTTTTCCACACAATTTTACTGAGCTACTCAATGGTTCAAGAAGTCATCCCAAACAAACACACAATAGGTATATTTACATATTTAGAAAAGTCAAAAATCCATGTTTAATCAGCAGTGACATGCGGGGACATTGGAAATCTAGTTTAAAATTCTGGTTTGTTGTGAACCAATTAACCTTAATTTGTATTCCACACCTAACAATTAAACTATAATTAACTTTGCATTCTTTATTTTTCCTTTTTTGTACACCCCCACACTACTTGCATATAGTATAGTTTTTTTTTGTTCACACTATGTGATAACATAACCATTACATTGGGACTTTTTTTTCTGGGTTACTTAATCTCTCGTTCGATGATACAAGTGCAAAAATTCATATGATATTTGAACCCATCTTAATTTGTAACGAGGTCTGGTATAAAAATACTTCACACATTTTATATGCGTAGGAAACCATCACTACTATCCAAGACAGATTGCTTCAAAGGCCAGAGTTGGCCCACAAGCTGCCAGATGCCCATCTCTCTTTTAAAGGACCTAACTTTAGAACCTTGTGTTAAAAAGGTACAAACATATGAAGCCACACTGAAAGCTAAAGTACTGCAAAAACTTGGCACTCCAGGTGCTTTTGGACTTCAATTCCCAGAAGCCCAAGTCTCTGCCCAGTAAACCCATTTGTGTGGTTTCACAGAGACTTGGGCTTTGGGGAACTGAAGTCCAAGAACACCTGGAGTACCAACTATAGTTTATAGTTTAATTTGCCATCACTGACCTATTCATGATGGCTTTTGTGTCATCAATTAACTCAATTATTTTGAAAATTAGTTTAAACATTAAAGAATAGATAATAAAAAATCAATTACTTAATGTAGTGCTCCTTTATGAATCTCAATTCACCACAAGATATATTATCAGACAGAATTATTTGATTCTTACTCTACTTTCATGGGAATAATCTATCTGTTCTGCAAGTCTTGAGCATAGCTTTTCTACTACATTTTCCCACTGTTAGTCTTAAGAGCAAATTCTGTCAACATTATCATACTCAGATTTCTCCTTGCTCATCTTAGCCCTTCCTTTCACTGAGGAGGTATTCTGGGGAAGCAGATGACAGAGAAGTCTTGGCAAGGGAACTAGCTACCGAAAGACTGCCAAAAATCTAGAGTGCATTAGGATGCAATGTACGGACACTGCGCCTCCCTATGACTTACCCTTGCCTCTGGCAAACATTAACAAAACCTTACAAACCTCTTCTTCTGGAGGTAGGGCCCACCATCAGAGTGGGATGTACCACTCAGTGAATTATGTGCACATGGCCGGAAGAGACATGGGCCTGTCTTCAATGACACACACATCCATCCACAAATGGCAATGTAGTTTTGTGTCAGCAGTCCCTCAGGGAACATTGCACTAAATCAGTTATTGGAACAAATAGCTGCCAAATCAACCTTGCTTTATCTTTCCTACAAATCTCACCCCACCTCCACCCTATGCTAATCTGAGAATACAGCATGACTACAAAGACCAAGATCAGACCAGCAAGGGGGCACCGATTTCTCCATTGCAACTATTATGCCTTGGAAACTTGGGAAGTCTATGTGCAAGGAAAGGAGTGAGTCCTGCTGCACATCTTTAGCAATGACTTTTGCCCACAGAATGTAAAAATAAAAGTTGAACAACCAATCCTTCACTGCTTATGAAAAGGAAATATTACAATAGATACTATCCATCCCTAAACAATCTTCTCAACATGACAAAATACCCTAGAAATGAAAGTTGGCAACTGATACGTCTGGACGGGCTCTTTGTGTGTGTCCACACTCAGCTGTACCTCATTTAGGTGAAGGTCGCCCTTGCTCAAAAGCCAATTGTATCCGACTCTAGGGTTAAGTGTTCATCTCTGTTTATAGCCAAAGAGACAGTGCTGTCTGCTTTTTGCAGACATTTCCTTAGACCTGTGGTAGGCATGAGTAGACATCCGAGTGCATGGAACACTGTTTACCTTCCCACCCAAGTGGTACCTATTTATCTGCTTGCAATTTCTTGCTTTCAAACTGCTAGGTTGGCAGGAGCTGGGACAGAGACCGGAGCTTGCTCCATTGTGCAGCAGTCGGGTCTCAAACTGCTGACCTTCCAGTCATCAAGTTCAGCATCTTAACACAGACATATAAAAGAGCAGCATCCAACATAACAAGGAACAGGAAAGCTCAAAGGAACAAGATTATTTATTGCTTTCCAGCTCTTGTACCAAGAAGCAGGACTCACAGTTATCACAGATACAAATCCATTTTGGTCCTGGTCAGTTAGTATAGCGGCCAAGCTTTTGTTCACAGTCCTCCCACTCTTATGTTGAGAGCAGTTTTAAAACTTCTAGGACAGTAATGATGGGCTGTTAATTATGTCTTGTACCGCTATGCACACAATGCAGGGCAAGACATGAGTTACAGGAGAGTCCATGCAAGTCTTTCAGCTTCTTCTGTCTGAGGTAGACATTGATGGAAAGCAGTCTTCTCTTTTCACAGGATTACAAAACACTGGTGAGACTCTTGTCTGTGGGTTGTTGTTGTTTTTTTTTGTAAGTTATGAATATGCCCTATAAAAACCAAAGACGAGCATGTCAACAGATACTACCTGGAATACTATATAAATTAAAGCTGACAGAACAGTTTTGCTGTTAAGTGCTGTACTGTCACTTGAAAACTGTAATGGATGAGAAATCAGTTGACTCAAAAGTACTGGTAACAGGATATAGAACATTTCACCTTTAGGTCAGCATTTCAAATTCAACCTGTTAGGAGAGGGGCCCTGTTGCTTCAAATATTTAACAGCTGAGTAGTAGTAAGACGAGTTGCTCTCAGTCATTTACTAGCGGACAGGTGTCCATCTCTCTCATATACACTAGTAAATCAATAAGAGATATTTATCTTTATAGTAGACGCAACCCCACTCTCCTTTTCCATGTAGGTATGCACATTCTTGGATTTCTTATAGAAAGTACGCCCTCCTGTGATGCTGCCTTAGTAGCAACCCTCGCAGAGCAGCACAGTTTCAGGACAGAAACTATCACTGTGCTCTTGAAATCTTGGGAACTTCACCTTACATTAAAACGTCATGAGGTATGAAATGCACTGGATTATTACAAAGCTGCCTGCAGGACATTAAAAACTAACAAGAGTTATTTTGCATAGGCTTTCATGGAGAGCAGCAAATGATTTCAGATGAAGTGGGCTGCAGTCCACAAAAGCCTATGCCAAATAAAACTGGTGGCATTTCACAAACATACTGCATCTGCAATTCTCTCTCTTTTGTGTGTGTAGCTGCAACAGACTAGCACTGTATACATATCTCCAGGCTACCTAACTTAGTATCTGCCCTACCATTTCCTGAGGAAGAAGGCCTACTTACATAGATAAGACTACTCTATTCTTTTGTTGGGACTGCAGTGGCTTAGTGGTTAAGATGCTGAACTTGAGGATTGGAAGATAAGCAGTTTGAGATGCAAATGTTGCACTATGGAGTAAGCTCCCGTCTCTGTCCCAGCTCCTGCCAACCCAGTAGTTCAAAAGCAAGAAATTGCAAGTGGATAAATAGGTACTGTTTCGGTGGGAAGGTATCCATGTGCTCTAGCATCTAATTATGCCTGCCACATGACGACAGATACGCCTGCAGACACAGATAATGCTGGCTCTTTAACTGTAAATAGAGATGAGCACTGCCATCTAGAGTCAACTACAACTGGCGTTTGAGCAAGGGCGACCTTTACCTTTTCTTTTGTTAAGACTCCCATTGATTAGACTGAAATTAATCCAAACAAAATTCCTCATGTAAACACAATGACTGAAATTCTGCTGCACAATGGTGTGGTTGGAAGGCTGTGATTCCAATTAAATTAAATTTGACATAAAGAAGCCTTTGGGACCCACAGGAAAAGGGAGGAGGAGTGAGAAAGCTTTAATTAGTATCACTGGCAGCAGTTTGTGGATAGTAAAAGCTCCCCTCATCCTGAGGCTTCCAAAGGTTTCCCTCGATAGCTATGGAGCCAGAGGATGATGATGATAATATTTAAATTAAAGATTACATCTCTGACTGATGACATCATCAGTTTTACGATAGCACAGTTCTGCCAAAGAGGATTCGAGCTATCATAATCACTCGGTTACTACTCTTTTGTACACTCTTATTTTCTCTGTTTGTTATGATATAACAGAGACGAAATCATAACATAAGAAATAGAGGGGAGCCATGTGAAAATGAGGAAGTTCTTGGTATGTTGCAAGGCACAACTATGGATTTTCCCACAGTCATATTTAGAGAGGATAAAGGGCCACATCGACATGGCACAGCACGGGATTTCCATTCAAAATGCCCTTTGGTACTCCTAGGCAGCTGTTTCTCCTTTTTATATTGATGCAACATACAAGGGTTCTCAACCTATTGCCTGCGGCACCATTTCATGCGGCCTGCACCATTGCCGCCACTGGAAGCGTTTACAACAGCCATAAACGTGTCTGTGGCTGTCATAAAGGCATTTACAGCAGATTCAGGCATGTTTTACAGCAGTGTTTACTGCATGGATCGGATAACACCAAGACTTGTGGAATCAAGTTTTAGTGTTTTCCGGTGTTTTACTGTACTGTTGTTCTTTCTCTCTTAAAAAAAAAAAAAAACAATCCTTATACAAACTCCAAAATCTGCCCCAGAGGGCGGGGAAACCCTCCAAACCTGGTTTTGACTGAAAAGAGAACGAGGAAGGGGAAGTTTTGTTCAAATAAAGACTTCCCCTTCTTCATCCGCTATAGGTCAAGGTTGTTCTTACTCAAAAGCTAGTTGTATCCAACTCTAGGATTCAGTTTCCATCTCTGTTTACAGCCAAAAAACCAACGCTGTCTTCATCCACAGACACCCCCATAAAAACTTTTATGCAAGCATCCATGAAAACATTGATCACACACCAAAACAAAACATACTTCTTAATCATAGGTGACTGAATGCAAAAGTAGGAAAAACAAGGCAGAACCAAATGTTGTTGGAAAATTTGGTGGAGATGACAGAAATGAAGCAGAAATGTTGCTTTAAGCAACCAAACACACATGTGGACGCCATCAGATGGTCAGTATAAAAATCAGGTGAACTATATAATTAGAAACAAGAGATGGAGAAGCTGTCTTCTCTTTGTCAAAAACAAGAATATTCATACAATTGCATTCCTAATCACCATATATTGATGCGAAAATTGGATGGTAAAGAGAGCTGATAGGGGAAAAAATGGAAATATGGTGCTGGAGAAGAGTGCTGTGAAAATCCTGGAATGCCAAAGAAGACAAACCAGTGGATCCTAGAGCAAATCAAGCCTGTACTGTCTCTGGAGGCAAAAATGATGAAGCTGAAGCTGTCTTACTTTGGGCACATAATAAGAAGACAAAACTCTCTGAAAAAGACAATAATGCTGCGAAAGGTTGAAAGGATCAGGAAAAAAGACCAAACACGAGATGAACTGACTCCATGAGGGAACCACAGCTTGAGTTTCCAAGAGCTGAGCAGGGCGGTTGAGGACATGACATTTTGGAGATCTCTCATTCATAGGTTGCTACAAGTCAGAAATGATATGATGGGACATAACAACAACAAGTGATCTAACTATTTTCCAGATTGTGCTTTATCGCTAAATAAGACCAGGCAGGAATAGATAACAGCTCATTATCACTCTGCAGTTCCTTCTGAGATTCAGCATTCCTTGGGTAGCAGCACAATCGAAACACCTGTAAATTTTCTAAGGCGATACAAACAGCAGGAACAAAATTATTCATTAGCGCTCCTGCCATGTTTGTTAAAAATAGCTTATTATATAGTAGGATTAAGGAATTCTGCAAACAGCAGATTTAGATTTGCATAAATTTTTCCTCAGGGATAATGAAGATTTAAAAATAGCAAAGAATTTAAAGCTGCTTTTACAGAGCACCAGTGAAGGAGCTCAAATTCCAAGGAGCAGCTTCCTTTGCAGGATAAAAATTAGTCTAAGTTTCCAGGTGGCTAAAATGTGGTTCCCTAAAATTTTGCAATTCTTTAAAAGACAAAAAAGAGGAAGAATCCAATACTCCCACAATCCTTTCTGCTCCTAAGATTTGCTTTAAATAAACATTCATAAACACTAACACACATTATTTTCACTTGATCATCTTTCTATTTTGTCTGCTTTCAAGGAACATGACAATGAATGAACAAAAATACCTCTTTCTAATATGACCATATTGACAAGAGTATCACCATTATCAGTATTCCAAGAATTTGCTGACAGGATAAACCTTCATAAAAATATGACACATAAACTAATCCAAATTGTCAAAATAGCAAGTGCATCAAATGTGATCAGTTAATTAAGCCTTTTGTTTGTTGTTAATGAAAACTTAAATATAAGAAGAAAAAACAAATACCCCAAGTTGGCAACTTCATTATCCTGCAAATTTAAAACAGACCTCTAAACCTTTATGTCTGCTTCTGAAGGAGAATAAACTAATAAAGGAACGAGGGGATGCTGGGTAGATAAAAGTTCAGCAAATATAAATTTAACCTTTCCTTTAATGAGAGACAAACAGTGAGAAAATATTTAGAGGCAAATGATATGGTTATCTATTTTTTACCAACTTCCCCTAAGTCTCCATCGTCATTGATGGTGGCTGCAACTTGTATCCTGAAGCAGGAAAAGTGCCATTGGCATAAATTTGTTTAAGGTGGATCCCAGCTTGCCATGAAGTGACCCACACACTATTATCACAGAGCAATCTCCTGCGGTGCATATGAAATGAGACATGCAGGATGTAATACCAGGACTGCAATGGACTGCCACAGCCTTGAGGATATTATCAAGGTGCGCCTTCACAGTCACTCCACCTGGCATGGCCTCTTCCACCTCCATGGGAATCATAGTTCCTTCTCCACTCATTTTGCCGTTGAGCCCAATATGATGGTTTCCAGTGGTATTTCCTCCACTGAGGGGACCATCACCCCACCTAGAGGGGCTTATCCTCCTGTAGCCATTGGGCTCTTTAGGGAGTCCGGTTATTTATCGCCGTCTAATACTTGGTGTTGAGTCGCTGGCTATACGGTCTACTCCATTACCATAGCGAGATGTCCAGCCAGACATTGTAAGCCAAAGTCTTACAGGTCATGAAACACTCTTACCACGTCATGATCTCACATGCTACCATTACATTAATTCTTCTTTATGCTCTTTAGTTCAGCAAGCTAAATGTATGGTGTCTGCAGCTGTGTGGAATACAAGAGCTCTGAGGAGACTGTGCCTCCTGCCCTTGAAGAGAAAAAGCTCATTCCTGTATAACTTGCGCTGGAGTCAAGGATTTTATCTCCAAATTTTTACCATCATCTGAACAGATACAATAAGAAACTATCCTTCAAGGTTCTTCTATTATTGTAGACTGTTTACTGGAGTATTCTGTTTTCACTATTTTTCTTACCTTTCTTGGATAAAGGGTGGGGAGCACATAAAGTAAGCTTTCTCATTTCTTTTTCAGCCTTTTAAATGACACTTTCTCAGCATCAATTTGAGCTAATCATGTCAAAACTAAGTTTTCAGTTCAACATCTCCCCTAGTAGTATGGGCAGTACAAACAGTAAAACCTCGCATAAAGAGCACCCCGCATAGAGAGTAACTCGCTTAAAGAGCAGAATTTTCTCTGAATGTTCGCTTCGCTTAACAAATAAAACCAACCAGAAACTCACTTAACAACTAAATCGGTGTTTGCAACCCCCCCGTCGCCAGAAGTCACAATCGGTGAGTTACAATGGTGATTCACTTAAAGAGCAAACTCGCTTAAAGAGCAATCCTGTGGAACGCATTATGTTCTTTAAGCGAGGTACAACTGTACTTTCAAAAAGTCCCTAATGACAATGTCTCCAGATGCTCAGTCTAACCCTAACATTATGGTGTGGCATCCAAAGATCTGTCTTCCATCTAATGCCCCACCAATGTATTTAAAAAAATCTCCTTGTGTATGATTCTAGACTTTCAGGTATGTGCCCTTACTCCATATCTGCTTTGGTTTGCGGCTTCCATAATACTCAGTTGGTAAGATTTGTACTACCTTTAGAGTCTGGGTTGTAAACCACCTAGTGCAGTGATTTTGTCTTGCACAGGCTCTTGAGCTAAGTTGGATGTTAAGGCAGGTGGCATGGAAGAGTTGTTTGAAACAAAGGCAAGAGTATAAATTATTAGAAACTTTTGCTTATTGTTGAGCTTGAGCTTCGGGCTGTTGCAAATATTACATTTCTGGGGAAAGGATTCCAGGGAACAGTAAGACCATGAAATTTCCTACATGCACCAGTCCTGGGAGAATGGCTCTTTGATTTGGTTACACAAATATATATTCTACTAAATTATAAAGGTCTTGCACCTCATTAAATATCTGTGGGAAACTGATGTACACTTGTACCTCGCTTAAAGTGCATAATGTGTTCCACGGGACTGCTCTTTAAGCGAGTTTGTTCTTTAAGCGAAACACCATTGTAAATGACCAATTGTGACTTCTGGTGGGGGGGGGGGGATCACGGACCCCAATTTATTTGTTAAGCAAGTTTTTGGTTAGTTTTATTTGGTAAGTGAAGCGAACATTCAGAGAAAATTCTGCTCTTTAAGCGAGGTGCTCTTTATGTGAGGTTTGACTGTATATATATTTAATGGCCTAGAGTGCCAAAGTCCATAGGGAAGGGTGATGGTCCCCAAGTGGATTAAATTCCACTTGAATCCATCTTGATGAAGGGCAGCAGCTTCATCAATACTGAGGATTTTGCATGCCAAAAGGGCTTAGGAGCAGAAAGTGACTTACGGAACTGAATCAGTGGTACAAGTATCATGCTGCAATGAGGAAGGCAGATGAAAGGCCAATGCATTATATCCTCAGGACAGTCTTCATGGCTGTTCACCACAAGGATTGCCAATATTCGGATGCAGAAGAAGAAACGAGGAGGAGGAGGAAGCAGTGATTGGCAAAGTTGTTTCCTTGGACTGTAACTCCAAGACTGCTCCAACCAATATGATCTATGACTATATTGGAAGAGGAATATTGGATGGTGGAAAGTAAAAGTGAAGTCAAATATGATCAAGAAAGTTAAGCCATGATATTATAATAGTTGTAATAAAATATCTGAGTTACATCTTTGAAGAAAATGATACTCTGTGTTTTCTCGATTTCTGGAATTTGCCCACACGTTCTCTTGCATTTTTCCAGGAGAAAGTGGGGTGACATTGTGTTACTCATGAGGATTCCTGACATATTCCCACAAACTTATAGGGATTGCAGCTGTCTCATAAGAATATCACTAGAAGCTCATGTGTGTGTCAAAATGTCTTTCTTTCATATGCACCAGCAATGCATATAACTGCTTTACAATTATTCTCTCTAGTCATTTTATGCTAAAAACAACTCTGTAAAGTAGGTTTAGTTGAAAGATCAGCAAGGACTGTATATAAGCTTTGTGGCTGAGGGTACGACTGTATGTGGTTTGATTCGCAGCTTCAGCATTTAGAACAGTGGTTCCCAACCTTTGTTTGCCATGCCCCACTTATGCATCTCTAAAATCCTGACACCCCTCCCCTCCCGGTGACATATAATTCTTATTATTAAAAAAAGTGAACTCCTAGTCATGTGGAGGCCATTAACTAGGTCCAAACAAGCTTCCACTCATTCTCAAATTGCCCCCCATAAAAATCAAATCCCCCCCGCAGCATGTGCCCCATGTTGGGAATCATGGATCTTTCTAGACTATGCTTTAGGAACAGTCATTTGTCATTCCAAGTTCCAACTGCAACATCTTTTCATGCAGTGCTACAGAACTTGCCAACATTTAGAACATCATATTTAGCAGAAGAACAGGAGGAAGAAGTTAGAGACAAAGAAATGTGCATCTGGGGGGGAAAGAAACAAGCAGGCTTAAACCAAATACAGTACTGTGGCAACAATTACATCTTAGACAATAATCCTTGCATCTAACTGTGCAAGTAACTGGTTACGACTGTGACGACGGTTAAGAGAAGACATATAGCACGTTCCATAGCCATGCACAGATTATGCATATCATCACTTATCCAACAATACCTTAGAAAGCCTTGGTAAGTAGACTACTCTGTACTTTTGAAGTCTGGCACCTAGTCATTCCTTGGAACAGATGGTGCTAGCATTTAACCAACCCCTCAGCACCTAGTGTTCCCAAATACCAGTGGTCACAGCTGTGCCTCAGAGGTCTACTATTGTTGCCTTTATTGGCTCTGTTTCAGTACATATTGTATTTGTTTCATGCTGGTGGATACAGCGTAATAACTCTACCAAAGGCAACTGGCATTCACTTAATAGCTTACTGTGGTACTAATTGCATTGGTCTCAGCTTATATCCCTGTGCCTAGCGCTCCTAATACAGTTGGCACCTCAGAGATATGTTGGGCAGTTTTTGTACTTAGCCCTACACTTTCTGTATGCCACATATGATTATAATGCAGGCCTTTTGTCTTGGGACACATTGTTTTTCTATGTGGATGGTTTCAGTATTTGGATACTCTTCAATACTGTATGAGACACATATTCCCTTGACTTGTGATCTACTTCCAAGTTGCAATCTAACTCCACTCTTTGTGCAATTATTTTTGGTGCCTATTAGCACAAGTTATACCTGGGTGTTTGGTCAATTCTTTGTATGTAGCATTCCTTAAGACCAGTAATTCAGATATTTAGCCTGCCTATTTTCCCCCTTTCTCTCTCTCTCTCTCTCTCTCTAGGAGCACCCCTAAGTTAAAAGCCTTGTCGTTTAGAGAGAATACAACCCCATCCAGAACAGAAAAGTTACCACCTAGCTCAGGAGTTCTCAACCTTTTAAAGCCAGGGGCCAGGTCATGCTCCCTCAGACAGCTTCGGGGGTCAGACGGCTATTCTGCCCTTCCTCCACCACATGGCACTTCCTGGTGTGGTAGAGGTGATGAAGAGCCACATGAAATGGCACTGTGGGCCACATCCAGCCTTGAGGCCACAGGTTGAGAACGCCTGACTTAACCAGTCAAGTGAGCCCCCCCCCCCGGTCATCCCCAGCAGGATCTCCCATCTTGTCAGGATTCGGCTTTCATTTATTAGCCGTCATCCAGTCTATTATCAAAACCTCTAAATATCTAGAAACTGTGGTACAGTACCCATGATACTAAAACTTGGTGCACTTGCTACCAATCTAGAAAGCCTTGACCCTTTCTCTGGAACTGGTTTTTCACATTGCCTCCCTTGTCTTAATATCTTTTAAATTCCTGAATGTTGCTGACTATGGGTGTCTGTGTTACCCACATTCATTGTTTCAAAGCTGCTGGCTGTTTTTATTCCACATTGGTTCTTGCATTTGGCATTTTTCTGTTCTCATCAATGATTTTGACCATGATTTTGTACACCTACTATACATGTTCTAGTGCTTTATGTTCTGCAGACTCATTCCAAAGTGTATTGGGGCATGGATTTAATATTTTCATCACTGGAAAATGAGAAATGATGTTAACATTTATAACTGATATTCTAAGTTGGAACTACTTACCACTGGTAACAGGCACATTCTGCATCAATTAAAGTATACACTCATATACTGTTGTTCAAACAACTTTTTTGTGGGAAGAGAAAGAACTTATCCAGATCAGAAGCATGGATTATACTATGGTTCCAAACATACTTTAGGTGTTGCAGCTTGCTTCAACCATCTGTCTGAAACTGAAGGTACCTAGAAATGATACTTTCCTATCTATTTGATGTGGATTTGATCAGTGTATTACCTGGCATTTAGGAAATAATATTCAAAATTCAAAAATCCAATGAAATTTCGAATGTCTTATATTTTCTATCTAGGAGGTATTAATCATGGCATTGTTCGTTTGCAAACTAAAGTATTATCAAATTTATTTGGATATGTTTTGACCGAGCATGAATGCACCCTTTGAAGATGAACACATTCTTTTAATACAGCACTTTTTGCAATCTTAATTACTCAGAATACACCAATAGAATGGGACTCTTATTGACTTCAAGAATCAGCATCATTCCCATTAGAGTGAAAGGAAAGATTCTGCTGATTCTGATATCACTCTTAAGTTTTATGTCAACAGACACCTTCCACAAGTACGCAGGGACAATAAATGAAAGGGTGGCCACAATACACTCCTACTCTATATATTTTAAGGGCTCTTTTCTCCACAGTACCACTTTTACAGATTTATTGTTGCTAATGGTAGCTTTAATAATTACTGATACCCCAAAAAGATCTAGCACCAAAGAGTTTGGAAAAGGCATTATTTGTTTTGTGCATTCTATGGCGAATGAGTGACCTCTTGTGTTAGAATTTTTCAAAAACATTACATCTGCAAAAATTAGAAACAGTCCATGCTGTCCTTAAAATAACACCTGCTCTTGCACATCTGTAGAAAGTTTTAAATTAACAGGTTTAATGCAGTGGCCTTTGATTTCTCCATTTAAAGATCTAAGGTTCACATAATTATATCTTTCGTTCTGATCCAATTACTTTCTTTCATGAGCTGTGGAAATATCTGAGTCTTTGTCTCCTTATTACTAGGTTGTAAATCTTTAGTTCTCAACATTCTTCCTACTGCTCTTTTTCATTTATATATTTCCTAGCATTTATAAATACAATAAACCTCGCATAAAGAGTGCCTCGTTTAGAGACTAACTCGCTTAAAGAGC
The DNA here is from genome assembly GCA_030440675.1 of Furcifer pardalis. Classification (NCBI taxonomy): domain Eukaryota; kingdom Metazoa; phylum Chordata; class Lepidosauria; order Squamata; family Chamaeleonidae; genus Furcifer; species Furcifer pardalis. The sequence continues at coordinate 157,289,294 of CP126894.1, read as the reverse complement.
AGAATTTTCTCTTAATGTTCGCCTCGCTTAACAACTAAAACCAACCAAAAACTTGCAATCCCCCCCCCCCCCGGAACAGAAGTCACAGTTGGTGACTTATAATGGTGTTTTGTTTAAAGAGCAAACCCGGTTAAAGAGCAAACCCGTACAACGCATTATGCTCTTTAAGCAAGGTACCACTGTATATAAGACAGGGATAGTTTCTGTTTCATTTTCTTTCTTTTTTGACGGTGGGGTGGAGAAAGATGAGATTCTGCATGAAATTTGAAAGTGCACCTAATATTCACTGGGTTGAGTTTTAAGTTGTAAGTAATATTTTTCTCTGTTTGCCATCATTATTTCTTCTAAGCATTTAATAAATAATTTTAGTTGCATGGATCCTGTTCAACATGATTGCTTCCTGTGCTATTATTGTACAACTGTCAACTATCAAGAAAAACTAGATAGCTATTTTCTCCCTCTTCCCACGATCAATCTCAAGGTTGCTCCGATTCATATGAGAGAGGAGTATACAAAGACTGGCCTCAAGGAGTTTTTGCAAGCCACAAAACCAAAACTTAAAACCAGAATGGACTGTCTGGGCAGAATGCTGGCATGGAATTGTAAATACTGTACAATGTAAATATTTTCCAGTTAGCCTTACGTCTATTTCAGTGTTTCCCAAATGCTGGTGTTTGGACTTCAGTTCCCAGAAGCCTAAGCCAGTATATTGACTGATCAGTGCTTTGGGGAATTGACTTAAGCTTCTGGGAATTGAAGTCCAAACACCAACATTTGGGAAACACTGGTCTATTTGGCTTGTAAGATCTATCCTTTTCCCACAGGTCATTATAAAACTTAGAATGAAATTTGAAAATCCAAACAGAATGAGATAATAAGTGTATTATCTGGAAGCTTCAAAGAACCAAGTAAAACAGTATATTAATCTTTTACAAATTGACTAGTACCTAATTGTGCCTTTCTTGTAGCCCAAGTGGCAATGTGCTTGAAGAGAGTTAGTTCTAGATTGTGCACAACAGGGAACCAACTTTGTTCTCCAGGAATACAAACAGTAGTGTGCCAGTTGGCGCACAAAAATAAGCATGCTACCACCTGTGGAAATGGAAAAACCAATGATGCCATTGGGGTGCACAACTCCTCTGCTCAGGCTACATGCAATTTAGGATACAGTCAAACCTCGCATAAAGAGCGCTTTGCTTAAAGAGTAACTCGCTCAAAGAGCAGAATTTTCTCTGACTGTTTGCTTCGCTTAACAAATAAAACCAACCAAAAACTCGCTTAACAAATAAATCGGGGTTCACAATCCCCCCCACAATTGGTCATTTACAATGGTGTTTCGCTTAAAGAGCAAACTCGCTTAAAGAGCAATCCTGTGGAACGCATTATGCTCTTTAAGCGAGGTACAACTGTACAGGAAGTTTTATGAGGAATTCAACTGCATCATAGGACACCGGCTGCAAACTGCCGTACTCAGGGCTTCTCTAGACTGGCCCGCCCAGGTCAGTGCAGCACCACTCTTAAAAAGCCATGTGAAAGGGCGGGGGGGGGGGGGAAAGAGAAAGTGCTGTCAGTAGCGATCCCCAAACCCAAATAGCAGTACACTCCTTCAACAGCCAGCAATGGGGTTGCAGAAGATCCCTTTAGCAACAACACTGCATTTGATGGGGAGAACGCTGCCTCCATCAGCTGGAAAATGGGGGAAGTAGTTGCTACCATTGTGCAACCTATAACATTCACCTCAACTATAACATTCACCCCAACAAAATGATGGTGTCATTAACTTGCCTGTTAATCTTTACGATTAATCTGCCAGTGACTAACGCTGATCGTCAGGTGATGGTTAACTAAACTGACAACCCTGAGGTCTGACGGCCTTGGGTGCCAAAGTCCACAGGGAAGGGTGATGGTCCCCAAGTGGATTAAATCCCACTTGAATCCATCTTGATGGAGGGCAGCAGCTTCATCAATACTGGCCTGGGGCCGATGATGACTTTGCGTGCCAAAAGGGCTCAGGGAAAGTGACTCAAAAGAACTGGATCAGTGGTACGGGTGTTAAGACTGCGATGCAGAAGGCAAATGAAGGCTACTGCATTATATTGCTCCTCATGGCACATTGCCATGAGGATAGCCAATATTCGGAACTGGATACAACACTTGAAGAAGAGGAAGAATCTTTTTGACATATATCCATATTATTTAGCCCAATATTCTTCTTCCATGTCTAGGCCAGATGCGAAACTGCCAAAATGAAGCCACCTTTTGGTGAATTCATTCTGCATTTCCTTTTGTCTGACCAGGTGTGAGAAAGATTAACTGGCAACACAAGGTTGCAGTTACCAGGGCACTCCCGATTGTGGTTCAAAAACACCACTCATATTCGAGGAGGCTCTTTCTGTGTTTCCCAAGCCCTAAACAAGTAATCAGAATTCAAGAAAGTAGAAGTAGACATCAAAGAGAAAACTAATCATGCTGAAATCCAACTGGAATTAGTAGAAGTTAGCTGCAACTCATTTGCAGCTTTGACACAAAAACCTGACTTTAAAGTGATAACGATGGTGGGCTAATTACAACAGCCACAAAGTGCTACAATTTCAGTAGTTCCAGTGACAAAATACCTCTTACCTTATTATGTGTAAATGTTATCCTCAGTTCTGGTTTGATGATGCCATAGGCCATCAGAAGTTTCTGAATGTTTTTAATTTCTTCCTTACATTTCTTATCAGTGGAATAAAACTGCTTTCTTACAGGCAGATTCTTGAACAGCTTCAGAACTGTTACTGTTGTACCTATAAGAAATGTATATACAGTATAAGAAAATCACAGCATCAGATTACCTTAACACAGATGAAGGAAAAATAAAAAAGTTCCTTATGCTAATACGGTGGAACCCCACATAGCGAACGCTTCGTATAACGAAAATTTCATACAATGAAGCGTTCTTTAGGCAATCATGATTAAGTTTTGGGTTAAAACTGAAACAAGCTTTCAACCATCAACATGACATATTTTTATAAAGATTATAAAGAATAGAAGCTAATAAACAGACCTGCATATTCCCTTAGAAGTTGGAATTACATATGTAAGCTTGCATTGAAGCCTATCTTCACTTTTATAAATATATCGGCATATTAAATCCTAATAAGTATAATTAATTAATCAATCAATATTGGAGATCCAAAGCCTTATCTAAAGCTTTTCTCAATTTATTCTGTCAAGTGCTGCTGTAAAGTCAAATAAATTGGCTTACAGATGTTTCTTGAGCCCTTTAGCAAATCTCTATATGTGATGATATAAGATAGAACACAGATCAATAATATCCCTGTCTTTCTGAAAACTGCCATGCTATTAGTCAATAATATAATTACACTCTACCCAATCTTCTAATTTAGTCAAGGGATACCAAGTAATTAATTTGAGGTCACATTCAATAAGTGTATAGGCCATTGATTAGCTGGGTCTCTTTTGTCCCTTTCCTTAAAAATTGGTATATAGTAATACCTCGGATAACGTTTGCATCAGATAATGCTAAAACTGCATAACGTTAAACAATCTGGAAAAAAATGCATCGCATAACACTAAATCCTATGGGATGTATTGAATAACGTTCACTAAAGCCTGTGCCGGTTATAGTGTATCTCTATAGAGTTTTAAAGTTATCCGATGCATCCCATAGGATTTTAACATTATCTGACGCATGCATCAGATAACACTAAAAATTGGATAACACTAAGACTTGTGGAACCAAGTTTTAACGTTATCCGAGGTTTTACTGTAGTTGTGCTTGTTTTCCAGCATTTCAGCCTTATATAAGACAACAATGTTGCTAACACCAGTAACCACCAAATCATACTTTTTCAAGGAATATTTTAGGTGATAATATATCTTCACTTGAAACTTTCTTATAATTCAGTGTTTCTGATGATGTCACCAAAGGCCATGGGGCAGTTTCACTTGTTATATAACTCAGGGGCCCTCAACCTTTTTGCACCATGGACCAGTTTCATGCTAAACAACCTTTCCACGGACCAGTAAGCAGGGGTGCTGCACATATGTAGGGGGCAGAGCCCCTTGTGGTTAAACAATGTGGAGGAGGGCCCCGACCACCAGCCTATATGCTGTGTCCGAAGCCCACGCTCTCGCTCCGTTCGCCGGGCAGACCCGGCAGAGCACATTGGGGGCAGAAGGCTGCTATCACGGCTCTCAGTGCCACTCACTCCAACGGCACAGTACCAGCCCACGGCTCGGTGGTTGGGGATCCCTGATATAACTGTTTCATGACCAGGGAGCTTTGAATTAAAATTATGTGTAAAAATTACCGGTACTTCCCATTTAACACACATTTATACAGTATATGTAACAACATCAAGATTTGGATGCTTAGATTTTATGTCATTAATGTCCAGAATTTAGTGAAATATTTCTCTACTGCCATTAGTTCTAGCTAATGGCAGATGCTTACAGCAAGACATTTTCTTTTCCTTTAGTAGATGTTTATATATCCCAAGAGTTTGTACCAGATTGAGTAACTGGAGACTGTTGTAATTTTGTTTGAATTTTTAAAATAAATTACTTGGCTCTTGTTTCTTTTCTTTATATTCCTCATTAAACCATTCAGCAATGGGTTTACAATTTATCCTGCCTTGATCCCATCACCATTGTCTCGTACCTCAATCATAAACCCATATCAAAGCCATAGTTTTCCTATTTAAATAAATGGTACAACCACAGAAATACATGAAATGCAGAATAGGCCAGAGACTGACATTTACCTTAAAAATACCAACAATTAAATCAAGCAGATATGTTATTAAACAAATCAGCTAATTTTCATTGCTGAGTTATAGAGGTTAGTCCAATTATTCAGATATGCAAGCTTGAGAAAAAAGAAAATTGGTTGCTGGCCCGGAGAAGCTTGCCCACCCCCTTGTTACGAGATAATACTGTTGTAATTATTCTCTTATTATAAACAATGATTAAGAATGGAATGGCTATTGATAAATGAAATATATTCTGCTGCTATTATTTTGATACATTTTGTTAAGCTTGTGCATTAAATATGTCTTTCTATTTTTAGGTAAACATTTTCATTGCAATGAGGTTTGAGTCAAAGAAACACAAACATTTGTTTTATCTTTAAAAATGTTTAAATACAAAAATTGTAAAAGCCATACCTTGTCCAAGATGAGATGGCTTTTGAGAAGTTACATGACCACTTCTATCCAAACTGTATTGGGTGCTAAAATCATCATCAGCTGTCTTTGTTGTAATAGACACCTAACATTTAAAAAATGGTATTAAGTTGACATTCCTGAAAATACTACAAGTATTTTACTTCCTGGGACAAACTGATAGGGCAATAGTTAAATATAAAGTGTTTGAATACAATCAAATAGAAAAAGCATAATGGGAGAAGAATATTTCCTCCTCCTCTCTATGACCTTCTCATTCACTGGTTATTGCAAATGGAAGTTGAACTAGAAAAACCTTTGGGGGGATCCAGCAAAAAAAAAAATTAGCTTCTTAATGTTAGTTGCATTAAGAGTTACCCAAGCAAGGTGTGACGGAATGAGATATACCCTTGGCTTTAGCTAAATCCAAGATGGGGAATTTCTTGTGTAGGCGTCCCGTCACAACAGGTCTGGAATGTAAACTATATGGCCCTCATGGTTTAGAAGAACCAAAACTTAATGTGTGGTTGACATGTCTTGCTGTAAGATCATTGGTTGGAATCCCTAAGGGGGAGGCCCAAAGGCAGACCCTATGGGAGGAGATATAACCCAGAGACGCACGCACACTCAGACACTCTCTTGGATGCTGTGCTTTTAAACTGCAAAAATGTAGATGCTTGGGGAAAGGGGGGCCATTGGGTATCCCTTACACAAGCAGCCTGCTTTATTTCTTTGCTTCTTGATCTTTTGGTGGACTGTATCCTGTACCTTGCTGTGCTTTTAATATACAGTACTGTACAGCAGTGGTTCCCAATTAGTTTTTTCTATGTACCACTTCAAGAAGGACCTCAAACTTGCGTACCCCTTATTGCAGGAACGTTAAATATCACGTACCCCTTATTGCAGGAACGTTAAATAAAAAATGAAATCAGGTGTATTTTATATTTATTATCATCAAAAGACATTCTAATGACAGAGAACACATGTTTCATTAATGTGACAAATGTGCACGTTGACAATGACGAGCAAATAGGCGGGAACGGGGGGGCCGCGATCGGGTGATGTGAGACGCGGGAGGCGCGGGGAAAACCGCCACCGCAGGAGAAAGTGCTTGATGCATACGATTGACTTACCTACTGATCATTTAATTAAATTGAATAATTTTTTGGCAATTGTTATTGCATTATTGTTTTTTAAGGATTTAATATTTTAGTTAAGAGATTGCTGCGTGTACCCCTTGATGCAATCTCGTGTACCCCTGGGGGTACGTGTACCACTAATTGGGAACCACTGCTGTACAGTTGTACCTCGCTTAAAGAGCATAATGTGTTCCACAGGATTGCTCTTTAAGCGGGTTTGCTCTTTAAGTGAAACACCATTGTAAGTGACCAATTATGGAGGGGATTGCGAACCTAGATTTATTTGTTAATTCAGTTTTTGGTTGGTTTTATTTGTTAAGCGAAGCAAACATTCAGAGAAAATTCTGCTCTTTAAGCAAGCTACTCTTTAAGCGAGGCGCTCTTTATGTGAGGTTTGACTGTACAGTCAAACCTCACATAAAGAGCACCACGCTTCAAGAGCGCCTCGCTTCAAGAGCAGAATTTTCTGTGAATGGTCACCTCGCTTAACAAATAAAACCAACCAAAAACTTGCTAAACAAATAAATCAGGGTTTGCAATCCCTCCACCAGAAGTCACAATTGGTCACTTTCAATGGTCTTTTGCTTAAAGAGCAAACTTGCTTAAAGAGCAATCCTGTGGAACGCATTATGATCTTTAAGCGAGGTACAACTGTACCTTTAAAATACCTGAAGAAGACTAGAGTTTTGCTTGACGCTACCTTATCTACACATATCCGATGTCTGGGTTGTCCAGCCAGGGAGCTGCAACTCAGAACAATTGGGCCTACTCGAGGGTAAGGCTTGTATTTTAACACAAAGAATATACTGTTATGGAACAAACTAAAAAAGTGCTGCTACAGAATAAATGAGTGTGTAAAAACAAACACACCACAATAAGAATCCCTCCCCCGAGATTTGTCCACTGGTGTGGGAATTTGGAGGGACGACGACACAATCTGATTTGGAATGCTGTCATATCACTGATCTCTGCATTGCTGAAGATGTGTCTGTGATTCTACCTCTACAGCATTTGCAACAGTGCTTTATGAACACACAAAACCCTTACATTCTGTTAGTCTTTTACCTCTGACATGGAACAAACGGAACCCAAGGCTTCGCCACGAAAACCGTATGTTGTGAGGCTTTCAAGGTCCTCCGTAGAGCTGATTTTGGAAGTGTAATGCTTCATCGCCATGACAGGGACATCAGCTGCCTTGATCCCATCGCCATTGTCTCTTACCTCAATCTTATCAAAGCCATAGTTTTCCTATTTAAATAAATGGTATAACTACAGAAATACATGAAATGCAAAAAAAAAAAAAAAAAAAAAGGCCACAGAGATGGAGATCTATAAAGATCTGGAACAATTTATCTCATAAGCACTAAGATCATTCTGAATAAACCCTTTATTATGCAAATTATGTCACATCAAAAGTTAACAGCTAAATGTTACTGTATTAATAAGACAGTCAAAGAATTGCAGCTCCCCGATGGCTCAGTGGCTAAAAGCACTGTGCTTGGAGAGCAAAAGGATGGGGTTCGATTCCCGGAGAGCTGCACAATAGAGGACACGAAAGGAGCTTCATTCAGGAGTCCCCTGCAAAAATCCTTTCAACCTAGAGTAATCTCTGACACAAAAACAGACACACATTCAAAGAATTTGGAAAAACCAGATGAGCAAGATGACAACTAATCTGTCATCTCAAGATTGTCTCACCAAGAAAGAATGTGTCACTAACATTTAAATGCAACTGTGCAAACAAGCATGTTGTACTACACATGAAAGGTATGGAAAGCAAGGTTATTCTGTATCTAGGCCAGACATGGAACTGCCAAAATGAAGCCACCCTTTAGTGAGTTCATTAATAACAATTTTGTGTCAAAGATTACTTTGGGTTGAAAGATTTTTTGCTGGAGGAACTCCACTCAGGGGACACCCAAGTGTAGACATTCTGCAGTTCCTTCCTCCCAACCCAGTGTGAGAAAGATTAGCTGGCAACACAAGGTTGCCATTACCAGGATATGCCCGTTTGTGGTTCAAAAATACCACAATCTTCGAGGAGGCTCTTTCTGTGTACCCCAAAACAAAGGTAAACACATGCAACAACAGCTAAAATGGATTAGGGCAAAGTATCTTCATTTGTGCCAGTATCATGAGGGGATGTGATAACTGGAAGAACTCTGAGATAACCAGTTATAAGGAATGCAGTTACCAGCTACTACATACTGGTGGATAAAGAATCATGGAAGGAATTAAATATATACAGTAATACCCCGTATAACGCGAGTACCGTATATCGTTAAAACCGCATAACGTTACAAGATTTTCGGAAACATCTTGTATCGAGTAACGCGATTTTAACGTTACACGATACAGTCGTTCTTAGCAGCAGGGTGGGTGGAAAGCTGAACGGGGTTCTCCGTTCAGCTTCCCAGCCACCCTGCAGCTACGGAGGCAGGGGTGGGGAGGCTGGAAAGCTGACGGGGGGCTCCCCCATCGGCTTACCCAGCCACCCCACAGCTGCGGAGGCATGGGCGGGTGGCTAGGGAAGCCGACAGGGAGTCCCCGTCAGCTTCCCCAGCCACCCTGCAGCTGTAGATCGGGTCCTCTGATCTCTCTGGAGGTGTTTCTGGGCTTCCCCGACGTCCTGAGCCAGTGCAGCAAGCCAGAATGTCAGATTTCGAATCCCGATGTTCTGGCTTCCTGCACTGGCTCAGGACGTCGGGGAAGCCCAGAAACACCTTGGATCGGGTCCCCACACCTCCCTGGACCCGGCGGGGGGGTCAAAGCCCCCAAAATTGGTAAAAAAAACGGACGTTTTTTTTTTTTACCAATTTTGGGGTTTCTGACCCCCCCCCCCGCTGGGTCCAGGGAGGTGTGGGGACCCGATCCAAGGTGTTTCTGGGCTTCCCCGACGTCCTGAGCCAGTGCAGCAAGCCAGAATGTCAGATTTCGAATCCCGATGTTCTGGCTTCCTGCAGCATAAAAGAGGGTGGGGGAAGTTCAAAATTAGCGCGCATCGGGTCTCCCGACCTCCCTAGAGCTGATGTGCGCTAATTTTGAACTTCCCCCACCCTCTTTTATGCTGCAGGAAGCGAGAACGTCGGGATTCGAATCCTGACATTCTGGCTTGCTGCACTGGCTCAGGACGTCGGGGAAGCCCAGAAACACCTTGGATCGGGTCCCCACACCTCCCTGGACCCAGCGGGGGGGTCAGAAACCCCAAAATTGGTAAAAAAAAGTCCGTTTTTTTTACCAATTTTGGGGTTTCTGACCCCCCCGCCGGGTCCAGGGAGGTGTGGGGACCCGATCCAAGGTGTTTCTGGGCTTCCCCGACGTCCTGAGCCAGTGCAGGAAGCCAGAACTTCGGGATTCGAAATCTGACATTCTGGCTTGCTGCACTGGCTCAGGACGTCGGGGAAGCCCAGAAACACCTTGGATCAGGTCTGCCCACCTCCCTGGACCCGGCCGGGGGGGGGGGGTCAGAAACCCCAAAATTGGTAAAAAAAAACGGACTTTTTTTTACCAATTTTGGGGGCTCTGACCCCCCCGCCGGGTCCAGGGAGGTGGGGAAACCCGCTCCAAGCTGTTTCCAAAGTTCTCCCACCTCCCTGGAGGCAGCAGCAAGCCAAAATGTCAGGATTCAAATCCCGATGTTCTCGCTTCCTGCAGCCTCCAGGGAAACAGGGCTTTTTTTAACATTGTGTGTTCAATGTATCGCACAACGTTAAAAACCGAATAACGACGGGACTTGTGGAACCAAGTCATAACGTTATTCGGGGTACTAGTGTACAATGGTTCCGTGTGACGATTAAAACGTAGTTACTGTAGAAGTCACTTAAAGCCATGCCAAAGTATTGTTCAGGAATTCTTCAGGCTTTATGCAACTCAATAGGAACAGGCAGTGTTCTTTATTTTTGTATATTGTATCTTTATAAATGTCTCAAGGAGCGTGATCAGAACTGGCCATTAGAAAGACTCAGAGAGCATTTCTCATTAATTTTCTGGTCTGTTGCTAATGACAGGGTGATTTGTTAAAATTGAAAAAAATAATTAGAAGTTTAAAACAGCACAACAATACTGGTGGCATGGATGCAAAAACTCTCCCTCTAAATCAGGACTTCTCAACCTTTTAAAGCCAAGGGCCAGATCACACTCCCTCAGACTGCTTTGGGGGCAAGATGACCATTTTGCCCTTCCTCCACCACATGGCACTTTCTGGTGTGGTAGAGGCCATTTCATGTGCCCCCCCACTGCCTCCACCACAACCGGAAGTGCCATGTGCTGGAGGAAGTGGGGGGCCACATGAAATGGTGCTGTGGGCCACATATGGCCAGTAGGCCACAGGTTGAGAATCCCTGCTCTAAATAGACCAGGAAACATCTCTTTACTTTGCTTCTTTTCATCTGTGGGAACGGCTCCCCGAGTGGCTTAGTGGTTAAGGAGACTGGGGAAAACGGGTTTGATTCCCAAGAGCTACAGGATGGGGGACATGAAAGGAGTCTCATTCAGGCCTCCCCTGCAAAAATCCTTTCAACCCAAAATAATCTCTGACACGAAAACGAACAATCTGTGGGAAATTTTCCAGATGGGCAGTATAAAAATGCAATAAATAAATAAATAAAAAGCCTGTCTCTTTTTATGTACAATATATGCAATATTCACTATTCAGCTATAACCAGTCGTTCAAAAATCAGACCGGCCACAAGTATCACAGTCTGAACTACCCTCTGCTGGTCATAATGAAAAGCTACAACCGCATTCCTCAACTAAGCTTTCAACATTACTGGATTTGGCATTTGAAAATTTTGCAGTCAGTACAAAAATTGGCACTTTGGGACAAGACACCATTCTTGCAGTTAACTCAAATCTCCTTATTCATTCTTTTAGTAATAATAATTTAACAGACATTCTCCTGTGAAGTAAGCTCCCCAAAAATCTTGTCTCTTTCTAGCTTTCCCTCGGCAGTCATTTCCCCAGGCTTTTTGTTATTCAGTCAAAACAGTCGATTCTGACCTTTTGCGACCCCATGGACCACTGTTCACCAGGCACTTCTGTCCTCCAGTGAGTCCTCTCTTCTCATCGGGTGGCCAAAGTACTTGAGCTTCAGCTTTAATATCTGTCCTTCCAAGGACCAGCCAGGGCTGATTTCCGTTCAGGATTGACTGATCTGATCTCCTTGAAGTCCAGGGGACTCTCAAGAGTCTTTTCCAGTACCACAGTTCAATGGCATCTATTCTTCTGTGCTCAGACTTCCTTTTTGGTCCAACTCCCACAGCCATACATTACTACTGGAGAAGACCATTACTTTAACTATGCAGACTTTTGTTGGCAGTGTGACGTCTCTATGATTTATTATGCTGCCTAGGTTTGCCATAGCTTGCCTCCCAAGGAGTGAGCATCTTTTTATTTCATTGCTGCAGTCACCATCTTAGATCCCAAGAAGTTGAAATCTGTCACTGCTTCCATTTCTTCCCCTTCTATTTGGCAGGGAGTGATGGGGCCATATACCATGATCTTGGGGTTTTTGATGTTGAGTTTCAGGCCAGCTTTTGCACTCTCCTATTACACCCACATCAAGAAGCTCTTTAGGTCTTCTTCACTTTCTGCCATTAGGGCAGCGTTATCTCCGGTTGTTGATATTTCTCCCAGCAAACTTAATTTCAGCTTGTACTTCATCCAGCCCTGCATTACACAAAATGTACTCTGCACGCAAGTTAAATAAGCAGAGTGACAATATACAGCCTTGTCATACTCCTTATCTTATTCTAAACCAATCAGATTACAATGACTCATAATCGTCCTATATGCAACCCTTGCGTGCAAGGACATAAGAAGACAATGATGCATATGATGTTGGCATGTGTTCAAGGTATATGAATAACACATCCAAAATTAAGTTAAGATAAGCAGCTATTGACAAAATTGAGCTCATAAAACACTGAAAGAGGTGCATAAAGCTCAGGCTTAACACCTGCATCTGCTTCTTACCCAGATTAATATTTACATATTATTTCAACAAATGCTTTCATCTCAACTTTAGCTTAATGCAACTTACCAACTTAATATCAACAGCTGTTGCATTGGCATCTAAAGAATTCTCTGTCAGTTCTTTAACCACACTGACAACTGATGTGATCACCTGTGAACTTGAAAGAAGTCGTATAGTTTCTGGTGGCAATAACTTCATTTCTAGGCTTTCAGGATTCGATTACAGTACCGTACCTCAAAACAAAACAAAACCAAAATAAAGCATTAAAAAAAGGTAAATGCCACAAACAAAATGGTGGTAAACGGCATCAAATTTGTTTTGTTTTAAATATTTGCATCTCTATAAAGATATTAATAGAATACAAATACAATATTTCTAATAGAATACAAACTAATACTGAAAACCACTCCGTGGTGGGGTTTTTTATTATAGCAATGTTTGCAACATAGACCATATACAGTAAGATCCTGTTTCCGAGTTGTCGCCTTTTAAGTTGGCAAACAGATACAACAGCTAAAATCCTGGTCATAGTAAATGGTACTAAAATAAGCCCACCGAATCAGGGTGCAATCAGATGGGGCTTCATCCCAAGATTTGGTCTGCTCTCGGAATGGGTTTGGTCATTCCTTTCTCCAGTGGCTATATGACATATGGGGAATAGCAGTGGTGGGCAGCAATAGGTTCGCATTCCCCCCAGGAGGGGGGGAGTAGCAAAATTGAGTGGCCTCTGGGCTGGGGGGTGATGAAATTGGGTGGCCTTTGGGCCGGGGGGGGAGCAAAATTGGGTGGCCATGCCCACCTCCCTGCCCTGCCCCAACAGGTTTTGTCCCTGCAAATGGTTCAAAGTCTTCCTTGCTCAAAAGCAGTCATATCCAACTCTAGGGTACAGTGCTCATCTCCATTTACAGCCAAAGAGCCAGTGATGCCTGTGTTTGCAGATGTATACATGGCCATATGTCAGGCATGACTAGATCGCCCAAGACATAGGGTCCGCCCACAACATAGGGTCCACCCACAGTGTGTTAGCAAAAATTTTTGCTGCCCACCACTGGGCAACAGTGAACCAACCTATCCTTTACCCATTCCTTTTTGGGCCCACCTCAGGGATTATTGCCTTTTTAGTGCAAGTAGGGCAGTTCTATTTTTACCTACCCCCATCTTTCCTGTTGGATTTTACATTTATATTTCTCTTAACATCACACTCCTGTGCCCAAGCATATGTATTTATTGGAATACACACATATGAAAGATCTGTTTTGTGGTATAGCTGGTTGTTCTTTTCCTCCTTCAGACCTCAGATGCATAAAAACCTAGGCTGCATCAATGTAGTTCTATGGGTTAAAGTTAATGTATTTATTATACTATATAACATTATAATGTAATTACTGCCCATCCAGGAAATCATCCCACTCTGGGTGGTTTACAATGTAAAACATGAAAATAACTATCATTAAGTAACCTATCAGAGATTAAACAAAGAACAACATTGTGGCACTTTAAAGACTAACTGCTGTATAAAATCAAGCAGTTTATTAATAAAAAACTATAGGTTTGAGGAGAATTATGAAAAATACGGCGTATCACCAAGCACATCTTAGATTCCTCTCTCCAAACAACTGGCATAGGCAAGCATGTCCTTAACATTTTTCTTAGCTGCAATCTCTCCAACTCACCGACTGAATTGTGCATAGAATGAGTCCTTCACCTTGAATGGACCCATTTCAACTGACGTTAACACTCTAAAGCAGCTATTCTCATACCAGCACTCTCTATATGCCCTGGACCATAATTCCTATGTTAGCTATAATAAAAGTATATAGTGCACTGGTTCTCACCCTTGAATCGCCAGATGTTCTTGGACTACAGATGCCAGAAATCTAGACCAGCTCAGCCAATGGTGAAGGCTTCTGCGAACTTTAGTCTAAGAACCTCTGGGATCAGGGTGATAAAAACATGTCCACATCTACGAAGGATTGAGGCCTTACTTTCTCTGAAGATTCAAAGAAGACCATATGAGTTTCTGAAATGCTTTTAGAATGTTGTCAAACTTCACATAACGAATGGCTCGCTTAGCAAAAAAAAAAAAAACTCACATAATGAGTGGGCATTCTACAAACCTTTCCGACTAACAAAAAAAATCGTTATGCGAAACCAGCATTTCCTATGGAAAAATTTGCATAACGAACATTTCTATGGAAAAATTTGCATAACGAAAATTTTTCGTTATGCGAGTTTTTCCTGTAGAAATGTTCGCTATGCAAAAAAAACCTCGCAAAACAAAAAACTCGCATAGTGAGCAGCCTCACAGAATGAAATATTTTCATTATACGAGGTTTGACTGTACTCAGGAAAATGTCATCTTGCGTGAGCTAGGAAGTTAATTATCCTTTCAGAATCAATCAATTTCAGCTGCAGCTGTACTATGTTGTAACAAAGGTATTTAGGCTGTGTTTTTTTTTTTTTAAGGGAAAAACTTTCTGGTATATTGTTTAGGAATTGCTTTTGAACAAGAAACTCAAAGAAATAGAAAGCTCATTTTAAAACATATTTGCAATTCTATTATGATATAGGTTTGTGGTGTCGTAGATGGAAAATAGGGCATATTGAGTTAAGCCTACATTATCCGGGACTGGGAAATGTTCTCTGTGTGGGAAACTATATATGGTGGCAACAGAGATGCCACAGGCTTGAGGCTACAGGAACAGACAGAGCATTTTGAAATATATTCATTCATAGGATGCCATGAATCAGAGAAACCTGGTGACACATAAAAAGAAGAAAAATAACATTCTGGATTTTACATCAGGCAGCAGCACTAATGTTAATCATTACACTGCATCATATAAACTGCAATTCCTGGAGAGGCATAGCTTTCTCACCTATTTCATTGTGAAGAGGGGAAAGGATTATTCCATAAAATGTCTTCAAGGGGATATTCTGAGATGAGCTCTAGGAGGCATTGAGATACCAGGAGGAGGAGGATTATGTTGTGCACACACACTATGTCATCTTACATACCAGTGTTCTTGTGTGTTCTGTTTTCACTGATCACTCACATATTTGTAGTACATACATGCAAAAAGAATAAAGACAGGCTATCCCTTCTATGTCCTTCTCAAACCATACCACATTTCTGCCAATGGTGCAAAGCCCTGCAAGGTCCACTTGTACTTAAACAAATGTCTCTGATTCACAAGTACAGTACTGTACAACCAAATGCTCAAAGCAAAAATCAGCAGTGTTACATTAGCAGAAAGTTCTAATGTTACACAAATTTAAAAAAAATAATTTTGATCAGAGGAACTCATCATGAGTTGAGGCTTTTTTAGTGCACAAAATTAATTACAATAATTGAATTGTAAGGTGGAAACCAGATGAATTTGGAAGTCTACCAGTGTTCAAAATATCATCTCTATTACACATGTGTAAGACTGGAAAGAAGTCAAATAACCCTATTTAAAGCTTTTCAGGCAAACCAGTTTATGACGTCATGGCCTTCTACTGCCAGTTTAACGCTTTTAAATCAGATAATTTTATTATATGCAATAATTTAAATTTTGACTGCAGTGGCCCAGTGGTTAACAAGTGTGCTTCGTTAGCTGGAAGACTGGTAAGTTAGTAGTTCAAAACTCGTGTGCTGCAGGATGGAATGAGCGCCCGTCGTCTGTCCCAGCTCCTGCCAACCTGGCAGTTCAAAAGCAAGAAATTGCAAGTAGATAAATAGGGACCACTTCGGTGGGAAAAGATCTTGGGGACACGAAAGGAGCCTCATTCGGGTGTTCAGAGAGGAGTTCCTCCAGCAAAAAACAAATCCTTTCAGCCTTGAAAGCACCTTTTGTGTGCTTCTGACACGATTTAAAAAAAAATTAAATTCTGCAATAATTTTACTAATAGACCAATTTGTGGGTGTGTGCTTTTTAAAAAATCCTTCAATGATCCAAAAACGGCCTGGCCATCCTCCACCAAAAAGACTGAGTCAATCCCAGCCTAGAGAGCTTTATCTCCGTCCGCCAGAAGAAGCCCAAGAGTCGGAGGCTCCCTTCCCCCCCCCCCGCTTTGCACGTGGCTTCCCTTACTCACGGCCCTTGCTCGAAAGCCAGTCGCATCCGACTCTAGGCTTCAGTGCTCATCTCTGTTTACAGCCAAAGAGCTGAAGACGTTGCCGTGTATGGGCATGTGTGGCAGGCATGCCTCCACACACCGGAGTGCACGGAACCCTGTTTACCTTCCCACCCAAGTGGTTCCCTATTTATCTACGTGCAATGTCTTGCTTTCCCGAAAACATCTGCCCGTCCCACCAGGGCGGATCGGAGGGGCTCCCTTGTTGTTCCATCGGCTAGAGAGGCGCATCTCTCTAGGCCAGGGGTCTGCAAACTTGGCTCTCCAGCTGTTCTTGGACTTCAGTTCCCAGAAGCCTTGATCAGCAGGAGTGCTGACTTGGGCTTCTGGGAATTGAAGTCCAAGAACAGCTGGAGAGCCAAGTTTGCAGACTCCTGGTCTAGCACTAGGAGGAGGGCCTTCTCCGTGTTCGCCCCGGCCCTCTGGAACCTCCTGCCAACTGAGTTACGTCTACAGACAGAGCTCCTGCCCTTTCGGAAGGGCTTAAAAACCTGGCTGGCAGGACAAGTGTGGGGACACAGGAATGGGGGATCACACGTTGGGGGGTTGGTCTCTAAGGGACAGTCTCAGTTTTTTCAGTTTAATTTTCTGGCGCTGTTTTTTAATGTTTCTATGAATTTTTTTTAAAGTTTTAAGCATTAAGTTTTAAGATGAATTAGTATTAGTATTTTAATTTGTAATTTAATTTGTAAGCCGTTTAGAGTCGGCTTGGAGCGGGATAGTAAATACAAGTATTAAATAAATAAGTAAATATATAAACTGTTAGGCTGGCAGGAGCTGGGAGCTCTACTCCGCCGTGCGGTACCCGGGAACCGAACCCCCGAGTCCAGCGTCTTAGCCGCCTGAGAGCCACCGCAGTCACACTCACGGCCTTGAACCCCAGGAAAGGCGTGTGTGTGTGTCGTAACGGGGGTGCGGCAGCAGAGAGAGGCATCATCGCTTTCCATAAAGCTCCGCCACCCAAGGGCACCCAATGGACTACCTGGCCTGGCTGCTCCGGAGGTGCAGAGGAGAGCAACGCGCGCCCCTCCTTTTCCCGCGCGCGCCCCTCCTTTTCCCGCGCGCGCCCTCCTTTTTCCCGCGCCGCCGCCGACAGGAGCCGCACCAGCAGAGCCCCGCGCGCCGCGAGAGGCCGCGGAAGGAGCCGTGGGGGGACGTGGCTTGTGAGGGGGCGTGGCTTTTCCTCGACCAATCAGCGGCTGCGCCTGTGCGCACGGCGCAACGTTCCGCGGGGGGGGGGGGCGACGGGAGAGAGAAGGAGCCGCGGCCGGGGGGAGTCCGCGCGGGTCGGTCCGGGGGAGAGAGAGAGAGATACACACACAGACAGACACACGAGTGGGCAGGTGCGTGATGGCCGTGGGTGGGATGGGGGGGGGGGGTCCCGACGCTCCGCAGGCGCCTTACGGGATGCTCCGGGGGGGGGGGGAGCAGACGGTCTGCCACGCAGCCCCGGGGACAAAGGCGGCGGCGGCTACCCGAGAAGAGTATCGGAGCTCCGGGGAGGCTTTGCCAAGGTCGGGCGGGTGCTGGAGACTCCCCTAGCCCACCGGGGGGGGGGCTTTGGTTGGCCTTGCAGCCTCGGAAGTGGCCTCGGTCGGGTGGGGCGGGGCCGGTGGGAGGGCCGTAAACGGCCCCCGGTCCAAACGGGAGCGGCCTGTTCCCCGTTCGCCACCGCTGGTGCCGCCCAAGCCTCGGCCAGGCTCCCGTTACCGGCGACAGTCAGCAAGTCCGGGGCCACCCAGGGAAGGGAGGAAGGACGGAGGTGTCCATTCCGAGGAGGGGGGGGGAGGACTGGTTGGAGGAGGTGTTTTCCTTCGGTATTGTATTTTTATTGCATTTTATCGCACTTTATTGAACCTAGCAGTTTGAAAGCAAGAAATTGCAAGTAGATAAATAGGGACCACTTCGGTGGGAAGGTAAACAGCGTTCCATGCGCTCTGGTGTCTAGTCATGCCTGCCACATGACCATGGAAACGTCTGCAGAAGCAGACAGCGCTGGCTCTTCGGCTTAGAAACAGAGATGAGCACTGACCCCTAGAGTCGGATACGACTGGCTTTCGAGCAAGGGAAACCTTTACCTTTACTACAGATTTTAAACTCTTATATTATTGATAAGGTCGAAAGACTAATCAATTAATAAATATTCATTCAACAAACGATCTCTAATTGGAACTAAATTAGGGCCATCGATTTGTGGTTTTAGCGATGAGTTTGTTAATGGGGATGATTGTGTTTTAATATGTCGTGATGTTCTGCAATGTTATGTTAGCCGCCCTGAGTCGCTCTGCGAGTAGGGCGGCATACCAGTTTGAACAAATTAAATAAATGAATTTTAGCGGATAGTGATGGCACTAATATCCCGCCCCGTAGAGCGAGTTGGTTTAGTGTACTCCCTGGGCAAGGGTGCCCAAACTTTTCGGGCCGTGGGCCCTTCACTATGGCCCACAGGCCGGATCCAGCTGCTGACGCCCATTCATCCACCGTGCAAAGGCCTCATTGCTCCTGAAAGTGGAAGTAAAACGCACATTTTGCTTCCGGGAGTGACGAGGACTTCATGGTCCGGATTAATTGGCGTCAGGGGCAAGATATAGCCCATGGGCCATAGTTTGGGGGCCCCTGCTCTGGGCAGTTCACAAGTTAATTAGCATTTCCCCCTACTTTCTCTCTCTCTCTCTCTCTCTCAATCTCCCTCTCTGAGTACTCAGTTTACTGGATCCCACCAGGATTGAACTCAGAACATTTTGGCTGTGGTACAGCAGTTTAACCACTGTGGCACCAGAGCTCCTCCAATTTAGCACCTTAAATATTTCTATGAACTAGATTGGCAGGTGTTAGATCTCTGTATCCAGTTAACGACAATAATTATAACTTGGGTGTAAGTAGGCTTAATATTGCAGCTTTAAGAGGAAGAAAGTGTTGTTCTTTGGTCACAATTTTCTTCACCCTGGAGATTTATATTAGTTTGGTCTAGTTGGGTAGGTGCCCACATAGCAGAAGTGTTTGTGCTTCCATATTATGCAACATGCCTCCGTTATGCAAATTGTCTTGTTCCTTGAAGCATTACTAGATTGCCCTAGTGTTGCAATATGCATAATATTCTTAAAATGAAGTTTCTTTTCTCAACATTTATGTGTCTGTTTTTAAAAAGCAACAGAATTCCCAAAAGAGGAAGTAAACATTGTAAAGAAAAAAGTGAAACTGGACAGGTTATCGTGCTATGGTAATAGAGTAGACCATACTGCCAGTGACTCAATGCCAAGTGTTAACTAACCTGACAACCCTGAGGACTAACGGCCTTGGGTGGCGAAGTCTACAGGGAAGGGCAATGGTCCTCAAGTGGATTTAATCCATCTTGATGGAGAGCAGCAGCTTCACCCAATTCTGGCCTTGGGCTGATGAGGACTTTGCGTGCCAAAAGGGCTCAGGACCAGAAAGTGACTCAACTGGATCACTGATATCGGTGTCATACTGCGATGTGGAAGGTAGATGAAAGGCCACTGCATTATATTATCAGGACAGTCTTCATGGCTGATTGGCATGAGGATTGCCAATATCCGGTTTCAGATACGGCCGAAGGAGAATAGATCTCTCCCCCTCCCTCCCACCCATTTGGATTATGTACAGGGACCAAACAGTTTCCTCACTTTTGTTAATATTTTAGGTTTGGTGGATGGCAGGTTTTCATGTGGATGGCAGCTATTCCATAGAAATGAATAATAGAGATAGTGCTTTTTCGTTATTGTTGGCAATGTTTTTATTAGCTGTCCTTCCCTGATTTTGCAGCCTTGCTTCTTAATACAGCTGCCTTCTGAAAGCATGGAGTTTCTATTTATTCCTTTCCCCCCCAAATTAACAATGTAGAATAGCAATTATGAGATGAAAATTGTGTTGTTTTCTAACTTCTCCACCCTCAACTGGAAAGAGCAAACCTGATCCTGGATAGTGTTTCCCAGGCAAAACCGAACAGCTTGTCATTGTTGTGGGGGTGGTGGATAGATCTATTAGTAATACATTAAAGCTGCAGAATCCACCCCTTTAAGGAACATAAGTCCTTCGTGAGTGGGTGTGATTTCCTTACAAATCCAACTGGAATCGTTTGAGAGATCTTATCTGCTTTGTATAGCCCAGGCGTTCTCAACCTTTTTAACCAGGGGATGGGTCATGTTCCTTCACACAGCTTGGGGGGGGGGGAGGTTGGATGGCCATTTTCTCCTTCCTACACCACATGGTACTTCCTGGGGTGGTAGAGGCAGGGGCACCTGGATTAGTGCTGTGGGCCACATCCGGCCCACCAGCTGCAGGTTGAGAATCCTTGCTCTAAAGAAACAAAAACTGCTCTTTCTTCAGATGAAAGCCCATTAAGCACAATACTTATTTCCCCTAAATACAGATTAATTCAGCTAGGCTAATAAATATGAGTACAAATGAAAATAATAAATATTTAAGTAATTAAAAACTATGTAATTGTGGGTTGAATTATGCTGTAAATATGCTGGTTATTCCTGTTGACGCTGTCAAAGCCTGGATTTTATTTCACGGTTTCCACACTGCAAGTGATGCACTAGTTATGGAGTGGAATGGCTAATTGGATTATACTGTAGTGTGTATAGTGTAGGCTGAAATTAAGAGACAAGAAGGGTGTGTCAATATGCCCTTATTTTGAATGAGAAGTGTGTGTGTGTGCGCGCGCCCCCTGAATTTCCTGGTTTTATTTATTTTATTTATTTATTTAGATTTATTATCCCGCCCCAATCAGGCGAACCTGACTCTAGACGGCTTACAGAAAATTCATAAATTAAAACCTTGAGGTTCGAAATTACTTTAAAAAATCAATTAAAAAAGAATTAAACCATGAATTTACAAAGATCTAAAAGATTTAAAAAGGTTAAAAAGTTTAAAAAGATTTAAAAAGTTTAAAAGAGTGAGGGAGGGGTGTTTGTTAAAGGATAGCTTTAACCTTAATATTTTGTTTTCAATTGAAGTTTTGTTCCCTTGAAAGCAAACAGAAATGTTTCTAAGAGTCTGCTGAAACGGCAGCCAATTCAGAAAACCTCTTCTAGGCTATGCCACAAATATCACTGACTGGTATGGATTGGTCAATTTATAACAACCGTTACCGTGTCTGTCCTTTGCCAGCTCAATAAAAGCCAGCCAGCTCTGTGGCAGGAGAATTTAACAATGCCCTATGTATGATGTGATTTTAACTTAACCTCTGTTAGCAAAATATTTGTGCAGAAGGGATGTCTGAGGGTCACTCCCAGCCTGGTATAGGAGTATTACTGACAAGCACACTTTCCTTAAAAGTTTTTTCCCCACCTGCGACATCATTTTCCAGAATATTTTAAAAATGAACGTCGGAGTGGCCCACAGCGAAGTCAATCCGAACACAAGGGTGATGAACAGCAGGGGAATGTGGCTCACGTATGCGCTTGGCGTCGTCCTGCTTCATATTGTCCTGCTAAGCATCCCTTTCTTCAGTGTACCCGTTGCATGGACCTTAACCAACATTATTCACAATTTGGTAAGTAACTCTGCATTGAAATGGTGGCGGGGGGAGGACGGGACGACAACAACATATTTGGGAATATTAGGCAGATTTCCCAGAATACAGAGGAGACTCTCTTAACCTTGGTGAAAGCAACAATGTCACGAATGATTCCTTTTGTGAGAATCATAGTCTTTGTTAATGGCTAATTATTATTTTTTCCTTCATTTATAATTAAGATTTTATTTTGAGCTCTTATGTACCCACTCCCTAAGAACAGAAGGTGTTTTACAAAACAAGGGGAAACTAAAAATAAGAGACGTGGTTCAGATCAGCTACTTCAGATATTCAAGTGGGAAGCAATTCCTGCTTCCTAACCCAACTTCAAAAGCTACACAGGAGGGATAGAAATAGGTTTTCCTGGAGACAAGGTTCCTCTGCAAGACCAATTACCTGATCAGGAAGAGTCTAAAGTCCTTAATCCGTTTCCCAGGGCACAAGCCTTTCTAATCAGCAGGTATCCAGCAACATCCATAATAGTGAAGGAAGAGGTGCCTGCCACTAATTGGAAAGAAGCCTGTGGCCCATACTGACAGCCAAATCAGCCCAAATGAGCCTTACTTGAGTTGAATACTATTGTAGAGCCTTCCCTGTTAATATAAGAAGGAATTCATTGATCATGACAGGAAGCAGAGAAATTGGCCCATAACTTGCTGCTGAAGTGTCCTGTGCTATTTCCTAAGCAAAATTATTGAGGAGCTGTGCGGGTTACATGAAAAGTGGTACAGTACACATCTTAAACTGTATGAAAGAGATCTTGGAGATGGGAGAGGAAAGCCGAAAAAATGGAAGTGAAGGCCGGGTCAGCACACACACTTTGTTTCAACTGCTAACATGTCAGATACAGTAAAACCAGGTTACGACCGAGGTCCATTTCCACAGCCTCCGTTGTAGCCCAAAAAAATTGTAAACCGAAACATCCATAGGGATGCATTGAAAAATAAAAATATAGTCCTCAGTTGATCATTGTAAACTGAAAAAAATATATATTAGAAATTTGTAAATCGGAATGGCATTTCCATAGGATTTGCTGTTGTAAACCGCAGCAAACTTAAACCGAGGCGGTTGTAACCCGGGGATTTACTGCATAAGAAATAAACCAATTCCTACTCAAATGGAACTCCTGTAAAGTTCAGTAACACAACATGCATGTGTCATGAATGGAATTAGATAAATACAATATG
This sequence comes from Furcifer pardalis, assembly GCA_030440675.1. Lineage (NCBI taxonomy): Eukaryota > Metazoa > Chordata > Lepidosauria > Squamata > Chamaeleonidae > Furcifer > Furcifer pardalis. Next base: position 157,266,165 of record CP126894.1, on the reverse strand, counting down.
TTGTAGAGGAGTTTGTCTTTTTAAGTGCAGCTGTAGACTTTGGTACTAATTTTATATGCAAGCATGAGGGACTGCAGTGGCTTCGTGATTAAGACACTGAACTTAATGACTGGAAGGTCAGCAGTGCGAGACACAAGTTCTGCATGACAGAGTGAGCTCTGGTCTCTGTCCCAGTTCCTGCCAACCTAGCAGTTTGAAAGCAAGAAATTGCAAGTAGATACATAGGTACCACTTCAGTGGGAAGGTAACAGCGTTCCGTGCACTCTGGTGTCTAGTCATGCCTGCCACATGTCCACAGAAACATCTGCAGATGCAGACAGTGCGGCTTTTTGGCTATAAACAGAGATGAGCACTGATACGACTGGCTTTCAAGCAAGGGTGACTATGTTTACTAACATTTACATGAGCTGGCCAGATGGCTTGGTGGTTTAGGTGTTTGGCTGCAGAGTCAAAGATTGGAGGTTCAACTCCACACTGGCTCTCAGGAGAAGAGCTACCCTGTATATTCATGGGCAAGCTGCACAGTCCCTAAAAAAAAACACCCTGAAAAAGGTAACCATGTCAGAATTGTCTTGATGGCACACAATTATTATCAAGATCTCCATGAGAACTGATAGAGGAACTGTATTCTCAAGGCAAAACAAGTCACAATCTCTGAGGAATTGAGAGGCTTACTAACATAAACACATTTCTGGACAATGTTATGTGGGAATACACTTATTAATTAAAGTTGACCTGCAATTTTTTGTCACTGCTTATTTTATATACGGTAACTTAAACATTGTATTTGAATTGTGATACAGTATTTGCATTTCTAATACAGTGTAAGGCAATGTTTCCTAACCTTTGGTTTTTTTGGACTTCAATTCCCAGAAGCCTAAGTCAATTCCCCAAAGCACCGATTAGTCAATGTACTGACTTAGGCTTCTGGGAATTGAAGTCCCCCTGTGGAGCATGGGCCCCACATTAGGAACCACTGGTGTAAGGCATCTTTGATTATATCAGAGAAAGGGTTGTGATAACAGCTCAGCTCTGTGAAGAATTTTGAAGTATACATACCTTTATATCTAATTGCCAGACATCCTGCTACAGTAATAGAAAAGACCAGGGGTGCTGAAACTACAGCCTGTGTGCCGTATCTGGCCCCCAATGCCAAATCATCCGGCCCACAAAGCCCTCGTTGCTCCTGTATGGGCGCGTTTTACTTCCGCATCCTGGAGCAATGAGGGCTTTGTGGGCAGGATGAATTAGCATCATAGGCCAGATCCGGCCCACGGGCCATAGTGATCAGCCCCCTGAACTATGTGACCAGTCTGTGGCCCAAAAAGTTTGGGCACTCCTGGAGTAGTCCGTACAGCCAGTTACTCAATGCCGAGTGTTGGGCAGCGGTAAATAACCTGACTCCCCAAAGGGGTCAATGGCTATGGACGGATGAGCCCCTTTAGGTGGAGTGATGCCCCCTCAGTGGAGAAAATGCCACTGGAAATCATCATATTGGGCGACATGAGCGAAGAAGGAACCATTACACTATTCTGATTCCCAACGGTCATGGAGGCCGAAGAGTTTATGCCAGATGGACTGGCTGCACAGGTGCACCTTGTCAATATCCTTGAGGCTGCAGCAGTCCATTGCAGTCCCAGTGAGAAATCCTGCATGTCTCATTTCATATGTGCTACAGGAGAGGGCTCCGAGATCATAGTGTGTGAATCACTTCATGGCAAGCTAGGATCCACTTTAAACAAATTAATGCCAGTGGCATTTTTCCAAACAGGAAAAAAATTTATACTCGGATGTGAGTAACAGCCAACAAATTGTACATAAGCCTTTGTAACTGGATGGCAGAACACTTCAAAGCTTCTGGCTTCCCAATAAAGTTCTGTGGCTGCTTAAAAATGACACTTTATAGTATTGTGCATGTTTCCTCTAGTTCTTGGTGCAGGTCGGATGAATCGCTGTAAACCCCTTCATGTGGATTCATGGGGGCTTGGGCTTCTGGGAATTGAAATCCAAGAACATCTGGAGTGTCAAAGTTCGCCATCACGGCCCCATGAGTTACAAAAGCCATTTTATCAAACATCTATACATTTTCATAAAGTAAGTTGCTCAATCCTATAGAACAGAGGTCCCCAACCTTTTTTGTTTGTTTGTTTGTTTGTTGTTGTTTTACTTCAATTCCCAGAAGCCTAAGTCAGTACATTGGCTGATCAGTGCTTTGGGGAATTGACTTAGGCTTCTGGGAACTGAAGTCCAAAAAACAAAGTTTGGGGACCACTGCTATAGAAGAGTTAGCTACAGTTTAAAAAAAGTTAGCTGAAATAAATAATTGGTTTGGGCAAATCTGCTACGTAAAGGTTTCCCTTGCTCAAAAGACAGTCGTATCCAACTCTAGGGTTCAGTGCTCATCTCTGTTTCAAAGTTGAAGAGCCAGCACTGTCTGCTTCTGCAGACATTTCCGTGGTCATGTGGCCGGCATGACTAGACACCGGAGTGTACGGAACACAGTTTACTTTCCCACCAAGGTGATCCCTATTTATCTACTTGCAATTTGTTGCTTTTGAACTGCTAGGTTGGCAGGAGCTGGGACAGAGACAGGAGCAAACTCTATCATGCAGTATCCAGGAATCGAACTCTGACCTTCCAGTCAGCGAGTTCAGCGTCTTAACCATTTGAGCCACTGCAGAGGGTACTACAATTACCGTTATACAAAAATAAAGTTAAACTGTTGATATATTGGGTTCAGATTTCTTTCTGAACTCTTTCCATCCTGAGATACAGTAATACCCCGGATAACGTTATGACTTGGTTCCACAAGTCATGACGTTATCCGATTTTTAGCGTTGTCCGATGCATGCATCGAACAACGCTAAAAAAAAAAAAGCCCTGACTTCAGGGAGAAACCGAGCAGGCAGTGGGGTGCCTTTAAAGCCACCCTCCACCGCTGTGACTGCAGTAGGATCAGGGAAAGCACCTTTCCCCCCGACTCTACTGCAGTCTTCCCTCCATGCTTACCTTCTCTTGGTGACCTGCACGCTCCGATCGCTCGAGGCTTTTTTTCCTCGTTCCCTTCGTTCCCTTCCCCCCCCCCTGTATTTAAACTACAGGGAAGGGGGAAAGAGAGAAGTGTGATTGGTTCTCTAGAGAACCAATCACCTCTCTCTCTTTCCTCCTCCCTGTATTGTCAATTCAGGACGTGAAAAAGAAAAACACAAGCCTCGAGCGATTGTCAGAGCGTGCAGCTCAGCAAGAGAAGCTTGCTGGTGGCTTGAAGGTAAACGGCCAGGGCTGGGCCGGATTCTACCGAGCAGGCAGTGGGGTGGGTGTGGGGAGTCCCCAAACTGCTGGGGTGGGGGGGGAAGGAGGGAAGTGGCAGGGAGCTTTGGCCTCCTTTACTTCTTTAATACGATGGATCAGATAACGCTAAAATGAACGTTCTCCGGTACAAATCTTCCCCCCAAATTTGTCGTCGTTATGCGGTTTTAGCGTTATCCGGTGCAGTCGTTATCCGGGGTGTTACTGTAGTGGTATAATCTACTAAGACAATATTAAACTATTGAGGTAAACTTAGGGAAGAATCACTGGCAAATAAAAGAAACTTTGGAGTCAAGAGAAGACATGTGAGGCAGATTTATCCCAAGAAAGCTGTCATCATGCATTAAGGGGTTAATCTTGGCGTATACAGACTTAAGAACTTTGAAGATTTAAACATGGCACCTGGGAAAATTTCAAAAGGTGGCAAGATCAAAGGAACTTCAGCCACAGCCAAGCTAATTAGAGAGCTTCTGCAGTAATTAAGAGCAGGGCTTTGAGAAGATTTAATTATACTGTTAGAACTTATAAATCTGAAATTAAAAATAATTATAATAAAACAAACATATAGTGAATGATACTCTAAAAATAACTAGCATGATACACGAATTAAACATTTCCAGAAAGGCACAGTGATCCTGCATGAACAAGTGGAAGAAGCAGAAACTAACAACCACAGGCGAAACCTCAAATATTGAAATCTTCCAGAAAATGAGAATGATAGCAATGTCAGTTTCAGCTGCCCGTGTTTAAGGTCATCAGCCTGCACTTCAGCACAAAGAAGGCATAGGCAGTCCATATCAAACATAAGGTCCTCACCAAAAAAACTAGTTCATGTTGTCTCAACAGAGCTCTGTGAAGTTCTGGATATCCCAGGACCAGAAGAACCTAGAAGTATTACACCCACACACAGAGCGATCTAGCAGAGCGAAAAGTAACAAAAAGCAGATGGAAGATACCTGTATCTGGTTTTCATTTTATTATATACTAAAAATGACTTAGGATTTGTACCAAAATCACAACAACCAAAAATTTTGGCTGAAGAACATTTAACTGAGAGTTTAGCTATAACTACATGGAATTCTGCACAGTTGGACTTGAGTTTTAAAAGAATATTATTTAAAACTCTGAGCCTTCCTATTTACAAGTTTTTTACTGGGGAGTGCAGCACTGTGAAATGGTAATTTGTCCTGAGAAGTCTTTGTTTGTTTAGAAAAATGAGCTTTTGTTTTAACAGTTATGTTTAATCACTTAGCAAGCATATATACTGTTGACAACTACAGAGCAAGTTTCTGTTTTATTTCAATAATAGGTACTTAATCTTTTCCATCCCTCTTTACCCCTAGTTGTAAATAACATAGCCTGGCTTTCTTTTTATTATAGGGAATGTATGTATTTTTACATGCAGTAAAAGGAACACCTTTTGAAACACCTGACCAAGGCAAAGCAAGACTGCTGACCCACTGGGAGCAACTGGACTATGGTGTGCAGTTTACATCCTCACGAAAATTCTTCACAATCTCTCCAATTATTCTGTAGGTTTTAAAAGTTCTGCTTCAGCACATCTAATGCTCTGTGTTTCTCTGATCAGTGGGATTGGCAAATCAACATTGTAAATCAGCATTGCAAGCGTAATGAATACATGTAATGTGCAAAAACATGCAGTTGTACCTTGCTTAAAGAGCATAATGTGTTCCACAGGATTGCTCTTTAAGCGAGTTTGCTCTTTAAGCAAAACACCATTGTAAGTGACCAGTTGGGGTGGTGGTGGTTGCGAACCCTGATTTATTTGTTAAGCGAGTTTTTGATTGGTTTTATTTGTTAAGCGAAGCGAACATTCAGAAAATGCTGCTCTTTAAGCGAGGCACTCTTTATGCGAGGTTTGGCTGTATTTGGAACACGTTTTTAAAGGATGGGGAAAAAATTCAAGTAAGGATTTCTGTAATGGAAGTACACTAGAAGCCCATATAACGAATGCCTCTTACAGTGAAAAAGTTGTACAACAAAGAAGATTTGAAAAACTCACTGTGCCCCATATAATGAAAATTTTCATTATATGATGCAATCCATCTCAGAAAAAATTGTACAATGAAAATCTCTATGGGGAAAATTGTACAAAGAAATTTGTTTTGTTGTACAATTTTCCCCCAAGCAATTTTCGTTGTATGATGCATGCATTGTATAACGAAAAAATCGTGTAACGAAGTGCCTCGTAGAATGAATTATTTTCGTTATACGGGCTTCTACTGTACTAAACTCCCACTCTGTCATTTATTTATTAATTATTTATTATTTATTAGTTCAAATTTATATTGCCACCCGCTTGCCGTGGCGACTCAGGGCAGCTTACAGATAATACATTACTTTACAATATGTTAGGGTGGGCACAGGGGTAGAGGCGGCAAGGTCCTCATCCTGCCCCACCTTCTTCCTCCCCTGGCAGTTGGTCTAGGCACAGGGGGAGGGGCAGCAAGGTCCTCATCCTGCCCCGGCTTCTTCCCCTGGCAGTTGATATAGGCACAGGGGGAGGGGTTAGTCATTTCAAGGTTAGGATGCTAATCATATACAGAAGTAAGGGGATATATTTTGCAAAGTCAGTGTCTTTAGTAAAAGGTTTTTACTAATAGGTTTAATAACCTATAATGCCTGTCCAGTTTTAGCTCAAGACTTAAGTGTTATTTTTCAACAGATTGATCATAATTCCACTGCTGTATATGGGCATGAATCACATACCAGTGGCATCCAGGATTGCAGAAGTGGGCTTCCACTTCTGCAATGGACCTTTCCCATTGCTTTGAATGGTTTCCCAGTTTACTTGCTAATCCTGTTGGTTTATGTACCTAAGGGAACTCCTTTTCTTTCAATGTTTAGAAAAATAATCGTACTTTTAAAATGATACTTCCTAATTAGATCTTTTATTTTGTGATCTTTTATCCAGTTTTAATTTAAATGACCACATTCCCAGTGACCTATTAATGATGCACAGTAGTCAGCCTCATGTATCAGTAATGTAAAGGTTGTATTCGACTAAGGTGTGTTGCTCATCTCTGTTTACAGCCAAAGAGCCAGTGCTGGCTTTGTCTGCAGACGTTTCCGTGGACATATGGCAGGCATGCCTAGATTCCAGAGTGCACAGAATCCTGTTTACTTTCCCACTGAAGTGGTACCTATTTATCTCCTTGCAATTTCTTGCTTTCAGACTGCTAGGTTGGCAGGAGATGGGGCAGAGACAGAAGCTCACTCTTATGCTACACTCGGGTCTCGAACTGCTGACCTGCCAACATTCCAGTTGTCAAGTTCAGCACCTTAACCACTAAACCACCACAGTCCCTCATGTATCAGTACCTAGATCCTAAAACAAGCAGGTTATTGTGGCTGAATGTGGAGTATAGTCCCCAAAACACATACAGTAATACCTCGGTTAACGTTTACCTCGGATAACGCTAAAATCGCATAATGTTAAGTAATCTGGGGAGGAGAATTGGATCGAATAACGTTAAGGTCCTATGGGATGGATCGGATAAGAACCGCTAAAGCCTGTGCGGTTACAATGTATCTCTATGGAGCTTTAATGTTATCCGATACATCCCATAGGATTTTAACACGGATCAGATAACACTAAAAATCGGATAACACCAAGACTTGTGGAACCAAGTCTTAGCATTATCCGAGGTATTACTGTACTTCAATGCAGCTATTTTATCACCCTCTTATCTCTAGAATGATGGCTGATCTTGGCACGCCAGATGTTCTGGAACTTCAATTCCCAGAAGCCCTGACCAGCAAGAGTGCTGACTTGGGCTTCTGGTAATTGAAGTCCAAGAACACCCGGAGTGCCAAGGTTAGCTACCAGGGCAATTAGTGTAAAAATGCATTATGGAGAGACCTGAAACACGTAGGCTCTGTAAAATGGTATTTTAGATAGGCTGGCTTTTAAAATAAATGTTGCACTGTGGTTAGAAGCATAAACCTGAAGTCTTCAGTTCAAACATGGAAGCATTTCCCCGTATTAGGCTATTATATAAAGAGTTTTCCCAAGTACTCAATTTGTAACCCTTGTATTATGTCAGAAATCCTTAAACTGTTAGGTAGACAACATGTATTGTTGTAGGAAGGCACCAGCTCACAAAGAATGGCTGAAGTCTAGTAAGTCACAACTAGAGTAAAAATACCAGTTGGCTGAAATATAGTAGTAAGTTGTAATTAATTCAACACTTATTTCATTACTTATTTCAACAAACAAACTAGTTGGCTTAGTAAATCTCTAGAAATTTTGAGATTTTACACTTAAGTTTAAATGATTCAGTGGGTTTACCTTGGTTGTGCCATACTACTACATAATAGCCGAATACTGGAAAAGTGCTTTTATTTATTTTCTTAGTGCTGTCAAAGTTAAATACGTTTAGGCCTAATACAGACAGGTTGAACGAGGCTGACTAGCTGGATGGTGTTGTATTTCAGCTTAGTAAACCTCAGGAAGTATTTATGGTTCATCCTTAGTTAAACATAACACTTTTCACATTGCTTTTGGTAGATATTTAGCTTTGCTTACAGAAGAGCAACTTTAACAGAAAATAAAATGAGCACGTTTTTCCTTGTGCTGGAAATCTAAGAAGCTACTCACACACCCTAAAATAGAGACCCTCTCATTTACAATTTAAGGGGTTGGTGGAATAAATAAAACTCACTAGCTATAGCAATAAATAAGGCTAAATTGACTCCACTAAATTTGGAGTGCTTGAGGGAATCTTGTCTGCACGTTGCAAGGCGAAAATAACCCGGCCTCTTAGCCCCTGCCCTGTTTTTGAAAAGATAAACTTATTTATTTATTTATTACATTTTTATACCACTTATCTGGCATATATTGCACTCTGGGTGGTGAAAGGAAGTTATACATCCAGTTCAAGCATTTGTAACCACTGCAGTGCTCTATAATTTTAAAACAATGTGCATGTGAAATGAAGAACAATATCAGTTATTTATCCTCATTCTCAAGAGCCATCTGTGGCATGTTTTCTCGCTTTTCCAGTTGATCTGGTTACAGACCCATAAAGATACACTATGAACTTTCAGAATAACCATTGGAAGTGTCAGTAGTTCTTCTAACCATTTATTCCAGTATCTTCCAGCAGGCTTGTTTAATAAAAGAATTTTGGCATTTCAAAATCAATTCGCTACACATATTTATCAAATTAAATTACAGTGGTACCTTGGATAACATTTACATCAGATAACGCTAAAATCGGATAGCGTTGGGGAATTTGAGGCAAACATTTGCATCACGCAACGTTAAGATAACATGCAATGCAAATGTTTGCCTCAGATTCCCCAACGTTATCCACGTTTTCTGACGCTGCGATGGGCACTTGGGTTGGGGGGAACCGAAGCATGTGCCGGTTCTTTCCCCCGACCCAAGCACCGAGCGCACTGCACGATTGGCACTTGGTGGGTGGGGGAACTGGAGCGTGTGCCTGTTCTTTCCCCCAACCCAAGCTCAGTGCCTAGCACAGCACACGATCAGTGCTTGGGTCAGGGATTGAACTGTCGCGCACGCCCGTTCTTACCCCCGACCCAAGTGCCGAGTGCATGATTGGTACTTGGGTCAGGGGGGAACCGGAGCGCACACCCGTTCTTTGCTTCTGCAAGCAAACGGCATTTCCAGCCTCGAATAGCCCTTTGCTTGCAAAGGGAACACGGCTCCCTTCACAAGCAAAGGGCAATTGCTCGCTGGATTCGCTCTTTGCTTGCGAAACGTGCCACATTCCCTTCGCAAGCAAAGGGCAATTGCTGGGACTGCCAGTTTGCTTGGGGAGGGAGGGCACTTTCACTCCCCAAGCAAACTGGATCCCCCCCCCCCGTTCCCTTTCCTCTTCAGAAAGAACAGGGCTTGTTTTTTAACATTGTGCAATCAATGCATCGCACAACGTTAAAAACCAGATAACGTTATGTCTTGTGGAGCCAAGTCATAACGTTATCCAAGGTACTAGTGTATTACAAAATAATTATTAAATTATTGCAAAAAGCAACATGTTTAAATTCATTTAACAGCAATTAGTTTTTTGCAACTGGATTTTAGTTGGGACCCAAAACAAAATGTCTGGATTATTTGCAAACTTGCTTTGGCTTTGCCTTTGGGATTATTTTGTAATTCTGAAAATTGCAACAAAACTGGTAGCTTTATACAGTACATCTTTAATTCAGAAAAAGTCATTTCCAAAATGTTCCCCAGTAGCAGTTCTGACTTTGGTATTTTCCCCCCCTGCAGGTATTTCCTGGCAAGCTTCTATACAAAATATGATCCAACTCACTTCATCCTAAACACGGCTTCTCTCTTGAGCGTGCTTATTCCCAAGTTGCCACAGTTGCACGGAGTCAGAATCTTTGGCATCAACAAGTATTAAGCAAGAGATACGCTACGGGAGCATTCCGATCAAAATGTGGCACAGTCGTCTTTTTTCTTGGTGGAAGGAAGAATTTGTGATGCCTGTTATCAGCAGTGTGACTTTTCTGCTCCTGAGATCTAAATGCTATTCTTTCAAAGCTGTGTAGGAGAGAAATAGACTTTCTGAAAATATAATAAAACTTGAGCAGCATATCCTTGGATAGCATGCTTCAGGAGCTGGGCAGGCCTAGCTCTGCTAACAAAAAAGTTCCAGAAGGGGTGTGAGTAATTTTTAAAAATCAACATGATGTTTCAGAAGCAAGTCTGTTAATGGTAATGCAAAGTGCATTAACTGGAGTGGGGAAGTATGCCCAGGCTCAGCTTGGCAGGTACTTTAACTGCTGTAACCAGCTATTCCTTCTTGAGTGGTTTTATTTTTGCTGTTTCTTGATCTAAGATTTTCTGTCTAGCAGTGGGTGGTGCCAGATTAATATTAAGCTAGCAAGTTGTTGTGACGGAGTTGTAATGGATTTCATGCCTTATCTATTCATGTGACCTTTGATCACAGTGACTTCTCCGGTTATAGATGTCAAAACTCAGGGGGATGATACATCAACCTCTGTTTGTTTTTTGTATACATTTGAATGGTCAACATTGTTTTGCTGATTTTTCATCCTTGTATGCCTGAGTGATGTCTTCATGCTTCCCTTTTCCAGTACAGAACTGAACTTTTTTTGTGTCAGCTGTTTTTAAATAGCCAGGTTCATTGGGCAAATACACTGCATAAAACCAATGCATACTGCTAAATCTGGTGATCCTTTTAAGTTATTGAGAACCACAGGTAATTCAAACACCAACCAGCTTGATGTATGGATTTTAAAGGATTTCTGCTTTTTGAGTTTAAATAATTTGATTTCCTCTTGTACTTTCTATCTAATGTTGAGAATATTTCAGAAGGTGTACCTCTTAAGACTTTAGTTTATTTTTCATGTTGTTGTCAAATGCTCTACTTTAACAGCTTTAAGGTCCTAGTTTCTAACATTGACTGTTGCCAACACATCAGGCTTTGGCATACAGAGAAATGCTGTGATGTGGTACGTGTCCTGCCAGATATACAGTGTGCAACTGTAGAAAAAAGCATGCATTTTTCCCTATTGAACTAAAACTGGCTGTGACTTGTTAGTAACTACTAGAGGGACCGATCTGTCATTAAGATTGCCTTGTCATGATGGCTGAAACAGTCCTGCTTTTGTACCATAAGGATCTTCAAGATAGTCCATAGAGATTATGGCATCAGAATAATAATTGGTTACTTTCAAAAAGTTATACTTTTTATTTGTTGCTCTTTGTTGAAGAATATAAATGTTTTATATTAATAGAGTAACCGACTTCAAGACTGATTAGATAAATATAGTTCCTTGTAGGAAAATGTTGTAAGCATAACAGACCGCTGTTGTGTTTCCTCCTTGTAAATAGAATTATACAGTGTAGGGCTAGTGTTTGAAACACCAGGCCAGGTATGTGGAAAAGCGAATAAGAAGTCTTCAACAATTACATTAAGACAGTGATGTGATAAGTTTTTTTCTTTCTGTCCTGACATTTTCCCCAAATCTAGTATATGTGGTTTATTCCAATTAAAATAATTTGTCCTGAGAAGTCTTTGATTTATTTTAATCAATGTATCACTTTGTTTCAGTTCTGATCTAATATAACAGGTCACTACTTCCTTGCACATTAATGAGTTCAATTCAAGGTGCTGGTAATGACCTTTAAAGTCCTACATGGCAGTGGACCAGGAAATCTAAGAGACCGCGTCACCCCAAGAACATCTGTCCATCAAACCAGGGCGGACCGGAGGTGCTCTAATTGTACCATCTGCTAGGGAGGCTCATCTCTCTAGCACAAGGAGGGCCTTCTCTGTGTCTACACCGGCCCTTCTGCCAACAGTTACATCTGCAGATGGAATTGCTGCCCTTTAGGAAAGAACTGAAAACCTGGCTGGCAGGGCAGGTGTGGAGCACTGATGGAGGGACGACCCCCACCTGCTGGCTTATATAATTAAGATTTCTCTCTCTCTTTTAATGGATGGGGTGAGTTGGTAAATTATTTAGAATTTTTAATGGAGTTTTTAAGGGCTTTTAGTTAGTTTTTGATGTTACTTTTAATTGCTGTTAGCTGCCCAGAGTCGTTGCCGAGTTGGGCAGCAATAGAAATTAGAAGAATATAAATAAATATTCCTGCTGGTTATGTGCTATCTACATAGTAACTTTTCCTGAGAATGAGCCTTATGCATCGATCAAAATCTTTATTATTTATTGGTGCCTCCACCTACTACTCTGGCCATCTTTTCATTCTACATTGTGACTAATGAAATGTGTGAAGTCTTGCATAGATAGGTAAATGTGATCATCCAGATCCACCTAGGCAACTATATTGCTCTTTGTAATTTATTTGTATCTGCAATATAGTTATAGAGATGTTAAACTGATTTTTCTGATTTGCAATTCATGTGCCAAATAGAAACATGTTGTGTGTGTCTCGGGGACTGTGGTGGCTTAGTGGTCAAGACACTGAACTTGACTGGAAGGTCAGCAGTTCGAGACTCAAATGCTGCATGGTGGAGTGAGCTTCCGTCTCTCTCCCAGCTCCTGCCAACCTAGCAGTTTGAAAACAAGAAATTTATTTTATTTTTAGACTTATACCCTGCCCCACTCGTGTACAACAACTCTGGGTGGCTTACAGGAATGCAAAATACAGTTACACAAGTAGATGTGCTCTTTGGTGTCTAGTCATGCCTACCACATCCACAGAAACGTCTGCAGACACAGAAAGTGCTGGCTCTGGCTATAAAAGGAGGTGAACACTGAACCCTAGAGTCAGATACAACTGGCTTTTGAGCAAGGATGACTCTTACCTATGTCTCATTCTGCTACTCCTCCCAGGAGCCCATTACATTGGATAGGCTTTGGGTTGGGTTAAACATAAATTGTTTAGGATAATGAGTGGAAAGGAGCAGAAAAGAATCCATGTTTTGTTGTTAGGTGTTAAGTCATGATTAAACCAGGTTATACAATAGATAATTTTAAAATATTTCATCAAATTAGCCTAAAGTTTAACAATAATTAGGAGCAACATTGTTGTTACATGCCCGTGATGGTTGCCCACCTCTGCTTTAGGGAGTCGGTCCATCTCAGATTTGGTTATCTTTCTGCCTTCCAGCATTATTGCCCTTTCTAGGGAATCTTGCCTTTTCATGATGTGCTAATGTATGAGCTTCAATTTCATCATTTTTGCCCCCAGATAATTCAGGCTTGATTTGCTCTGTCCTTTTAGTACAGGATACCCACAAAGCTCCAGCACCATATTTCAAACAAGTCAACATTTTCTTGTCAGCTTTCACACATGTATATGATGACCGAGAATACAAGAGCGCAGATTGAATTCTTATGAATTTTATGAATTTTAAGGCCATATATATTATGAGCTATGCTGTAAGCCGCCCAGAGTCGGGTCCGCCCGATTGGGGCGGGATATTAAATGCAAATAAATAAATAAATAAATAAATAAATAAAAAATCTCTGGTGACATATCTTGACATTTGATGAGCTCTTCTAAGTACTGTTTGCCTTTTCCCTATGATCCTGACAAATTTTGCTAGATCACTTTAGAAGAGTAGTTAAGGATCCAAGACTAGGCATGGGTGTCCAAACTTTTTGGGTCAGGAGCCTGACCACACCCCAGAACAGCTGAGTGGGCCAGAACACGGCCCCAGAAAGGGCGTGTTTGCGCATGCATGGTCATTTTCCTGGTTTGGGATGGACACTTCTGTGCATACACGAAAAACAGTCATTTTACTTCCTGGTTTGGCATGGAGCGTCTGCACCAAACCAGGAAATAAAATGGCCACTTTTTGCGCATGAACGGAAGTGTGCATAATTACTTCCTCGTTTGGTGAGGGCATTGCAGGCCTGATGTAATGCCTTCGGGAGCTGTATCCAGCCTGTGGGCCATAGTTTGGGCATACCTGCTATAAGGTGACACATGGGGAAAATGTTTCCTGATTAGCAATTGAATACAGTATTTAAATCAGGGATTCTCAACCTGTGGGCCATATGCGGCCCACAGCACCATTTAATGTGTCCTCACCACCAGGAAGTGCTATATGGTGGTGGAAGGGCAAAGTGGCTGTCTGGCCCCTGAAATTGTCTGAGAGACCGTGACCTGGACCTGGCTTAAAAAGGTTGAGAACTCCTGATTTAAATGATCTATTAACTCTGGATTAAATTATTAACTATTTGTTTAATTATCTATGCTTAAATCTTTCAAATGCCTGCCTTTTTGGTTAGCTGAAAAGAATACAGTACTGTCATTACCTTTTACAAATAAATTCTATGTCATATTGTGAAAGTGAAGGAACAAACCCAATAAAACTGCCTTCTGTGTTGCTCAGAATTGGTGGGATATTTACTAGGTGCCTCAAGAAAGAAGACGGGATAACCTATTCAGCTATTCATACTACGACACCATATAAAATCACCGGAACCACTTCTGCTACAGATCTTTAATGTGGTCATTCATATTCTGCTTAAAATCTAAACCTTTGACACTTTGCCTACTCCACTATTTTTTACTTATGAATTACTTTTTAAGTAGGATTGTGGGCTGCAGTGGCTCAGTGGTTAAGAAGCTTGCTTGTTAGCTGAAAGGCTAGCAAGTTCGAGATCCAGGTAATGCAGGACGGATTGAACACACATCTGTCCCAGCTATTGGGGGCACAAAAGGATCCTCATTTGGGCATTCCCTAAGCAGAGTTTCTGTGGCAAAAATCCTTTCAACCCAGAATAATTTCTGCCATGAAATTATTAGTAGGATTAGAAACTATAGCAGAAATGTCAGACTACAGGGCATAGTTAGCAATTAACTTAAAGTTAATTGGGTAGGATCTGGAGTTTTTATGCTACCAAGAGGGGAATCACCGGGTAGGTGTTTTGCTCAAAAAAACTGGGTAAACAACCTTTCCCCTCCCCTTTGTTGCCACCCCCTTTGGGAACCCATAAATGGATAGGTCTCTTAGCACCCTGGGAAAAGTGGAGGGCAAAAGAAGAAGGTGGCGGCCAAAGATGAGATGGCTAGGTCAGTGGTGGGCATCAGCAGGTTCACGCTAGTTCTCCAGAACTGGTAGCAGAAATTCCAGCTGGCCCCACCCATTCAGATTTTGAAATAAAGTACTGTAGTCCTAATTTGGGTGCAAGGCAGGGCTTTCCCCATGGCCACGCCTACAGTGTGGTAGTAAAAATTTTTTGGAGCCCACCACTGGGCTAGATGGCGTTGTAGACACAATGGACAAAGAGCTGGGCAGGTTGGGGAGGATGGTGGAGGGCAGAGGTGCCTGCCAGGCAACGGTCCATGGGGTCGCAAAGGAATCAACTGTGTGAGTGAACAACAACTTTGCACCCCACAAGCAGAGGTTTTATTTATTTATTTATTTACTCACATTTGCTATCCCGCCCCAATTGGGTATACCCGACTCTGGGCGGCTGGATTTGCAAGGTCTGCCACCTTCCTAATATCCCTAACAGCTAATAACTGTTAGAAAAACTGCCAACCTAGCAGTTAGAAAGGAAAAAAATTGCATGTACATAAACAGGTACTGCTTCAGCGGGAAAGGTAACAGCGTCGCTCGTAATTCCTGGCTAAAGTCCCCAAATAAACTAGGGGTTGATAGGAGCTTCCTCTTCTTCAACTAAGCCAAACTCAGAGGGTCCCGATAACATGTGCAAAGAAGGGAGGAATCCCAAAGCAGCCTCCCCAGCCGCCGCCGTTTCCAACGCGCTCCTCCTTCGCTTCCCCAAACGGAGACTCCAACTCGAGCGGGGAAATGGAGAAACATCTGGCCGAGAGAGGCCGATTCGCCTTCCCGGACTACGACTCCCACAATTCCATCGGAAAACATGGCCCGCCCACCACCACTGCTCCCGCCCTCTTTCTCCCATCTCCCAATAGGATGGGCTCATTTCAGGTCACGTGCCTTTGCTCCTTCCGGAAGCGGGAGGGGCGGCGGTTGTTGCAGCAGCCGGGTTAACCTTTGAGAGGTAGGGTGGCCACTTAGGGAGGCAGGCCTGGCCCAAGGCGTTTGGCCGCCTGAGGCGGCAGTGAAGCCGAGGGGCTCCAATTGCCCCTCACGCCGGGCACGAAGGTGAGAGAGAAGAGAGTGCCCTGGGGCGGTGAAGGTCTCTCTTGCTCTGCCAACGCCTGCAGACTTTTCCCTGGTCACATGGCAGGCATGACTAGACATGGAACGCTGTTACTTTTCCCACCAAAACGGTACCTATTTATCTACTTGCAATTTTTTTTATTTTATTTTTTTGCTTTCAAACTGCTAGGTTGCCAGGAGCTGGGATAGTACAGTATATAATTGTAATTGCTGTGGCTAATTAAATAACTGATCGTACCCCAAACAAAGGCAGCTTCATTTGGGAGCCGAGAGACAACGATCCCTTCTTACTTGTCTGTTTATAGCGAACAACCTGCAGATTAAATCCCCTCCCCAGCATCATTTATTGAGTCAGTTGGTCTCCCTGTTTTTCTCCATGAGGTCCCCGGTTTTTTCATACTGTCTTTCCCAGTGAGACTTGGCAACAGAATGATGTTCCTCCGGTTAGCCATTTTTTAACTTCTGGTGAGGATTCAACCTTGATATGAACGAGATCTCACTTATTTATACAGGTATCTTTTGAAATCTGTATTACATATCAAGCTGTCACTAAGTGTAAGATTTTGCATGAATGGATTTTCCCCAAAATTATTAGCGTTCAAGATTTTTTTACATCTGTGGACAATAATGTGAAATAATGGATGAAGTTGGCGTCGGATTCTGCCAACATATCCTTACACTTAAGAATCTTTTCTACTTCCTTTAGAGCATTTAAACTTTAGAGCAGTGGTCGGCAAACTTTTTAAGTCGGGGGCCAGGCCACGCTTCCTCAGAGAGTTGAGGGGGCCGGATTGGTGGTCCCCCGTCGTAAACGCTGCTGTAAATGCATCCACGGTTGTTGTAAATGCCAAATCATCCGGCCCATGCCGACCTCACCGCTCCCAGAAGCAGAAGTAAAATGCACCCACACATGTCCAAAACACTGCCATAAATGCACACGCAGCTGTCGAAAACACAGGTGCATTTACGACAGCGTTTTGCGCATGTGTGGGCGCGTTTTGCTTCCACTTCCAGTAGGAGGAACCACGTGACTGGCCCTAAAAGTTTGGCCATCCCTGTGTTAGATGGATATGTCTCCTCAGTCATTAGGCCAGAAACATGTTAGATATAGCCAGTGGCTGGAAGAAAGAAATAGTGTGGCATTGGAATGTTAGAATATTAGTTTTTCTCATCTCTGGGATTATATGGATTAGGTTACTTGGTTTGGGTGATTAGTCCTCAAGATTCTCTATTGTCTGTTTCGGGCTTCAGTGTTGAGATTTTGCACAGCGCAAACAAAAAATTACAGTTTAATTTATGTAAGAAATTAGATGTTCCTGTCTTTTCTACACTGTTATCTCCCATGTAAGAAGAAATGGGTTAATTTGTTGAATCTTAAACGTATTCCATTATTTTATTTAATTGTAAAAATCTGTTTTGATGATGTTACATTTCCCCCCATAATGCTGCTATAGAAACTGTTTTCTGTTATATTGAGATTTCCTTAAGTGTGTGTCAACAGCTGAGCATAAGCAAAAAATAAAGCTTCTTGGAGCTTGGTCACTTTTGAAAGTTTCTTTGTGGCATTATATAATCTGTAAAGTAATACTTAATACTTATTCATATGTACTCTCAAACTAATCTTATGTTGTTGTTGTTTTTACAGAATTTGTGGTTCTTTCCCACTGGCAACAGAATATTAAATGATAAATTACTGTCAGAATGTGGTCACTCAGCATTATAAAGCAGGAATGTTGTTTTGCTGCTTCTGCAGCTGTTCAAAATCTCTTTTACCCCTTTGGGGTAATACCTTGGATAACAATTGCATCGGATAAGGCTAAAATTGGATAACGTCGGGGAATTTGAGGCAAACATAAGATAACTTTGTGCGATGCAAATGTTTGCCTCAAATTCCCCGAGACGTGGCACACTGAGGAGCACACCGTCTGATCGTCAGCGTGCCTACTCGGGAGAACGGGGATGGGGCACCTGCTCCCTTTCTCCCAAGGAGGCACACAGAGGATCACATCGTCTGATCCTCAGCGTCTCTCCTTGGAAGAAAGCATGCAGGCAGCGGCAGCACCCCTTCTCCCAAGGAGGCACGCTGACGATCAGATGCTGTGATTATTATTATTATTATTAAATTCCAAGCCATGCAATTTTATTTTAAAAATGGTTTTCTGAGAATATGTCTCAGGAAACAAAATGTTGCCAGTGAGTGTTCAAAAGATTTATATCTTAATTTCTCTCTCTATTTCAAGTGGCTGTTGAACGTGAAGTCTGAAGTGTAAGACTACAGAGAAAAATATATCGACATCATGTTTTTGACACAGGTATACATTGAAATATCCTTTATATATAAAAACTATGTATGAGTGACTGTTTTGTTTCCATTTACATTCCCACGTGCTTTGCTGCTTCACCTTGTCGTAACTCTTAGCCTTATTGTGCAATAAAAGGGATATATTTCCCTTAAAAAAAAACTTTGTCATGAGTACTCTAGTGGTCTAGTCTGAATAGTTTTCTAGACTATCTAATAAGATTCATTCAGACTTGTCATGCTCCCTGTCCTGGCCATATGGAGAAGTATGAAGTAGCCAGGCCTAGGACATTAAAATTTTTTATAGGACATTAAAAGTTAGGAAGACCATGGATGTGGTTGCATTTCATTGCTTGTCACTTCAATGGGACAAGCACATCTCTATTTTCTTATTTAATTTTAATCACTAAGTTTGCTTCAAGATACTGTTTAAAAATAAAAAATTGTTATTCTTTGTAAAGTAAAAGTGTGCTACTTGGTAGCTGGAAAATAGCATTTTAAAAAAATCCTAGATGCATTAAGTACTGGGGAAATCCAGTGGCTATTTTCTGGATCTTATTTCGTGAGGGTGGGACAAGAAGAAATGGTGCACGACTGAATTCCTACTCACGCAAGATCGCACGATCTATACATTAACAATTTGGAAGTTTTACATTATATTTTTTGGAAACAAAATATGTAATGTCTAAAAAGGTGAATGTATGGTTGTTTTTGCTTTTTAATGTAGTGAGGCTATAGATTAATTTGGTGATCTTGAACAAATCTTTTAATGTCCATCTGGTAGATGCCGGCTGACAAGTACTACCAGTTAACAGATGATCCAGAGGCATCACATATATATCTACATGTACGGTATATCCTTGGGCTTTAGTCACTTAAAAATGAGAATACACATGAGTTCCTCTCCTTGTGCAATCGGATTCATGCATTAAAGGTTGCCCTTGCTCGAAAGCCAGTCGTATCTGCCTCTAGGGTTCAGTGCTCATCTCTGTTTATACCCAAAGAGGCAGTGCTGTCTGTGTCTGCAGATGTTTCCGTGGATTTGTGATAGGCATGACTAAACACCGGATTGCACATAACGCTGTTTACCTTCCCACCAAAGTGGCACCTGTTTATCTGCTTGAAATTTCTTGTTTTCCAGCTGGGACAGAGACGGGAGCTCACTCCGTTCTGCAGTACTCGAGTCTTGAACTGCTGACCTCCTGACTTTCCAGGCGTCAAGTTCAGCAACTTAACCACTAAACCACCGCAGTCTCTGTTCATGTACTGTATCTGCATGTGCTCATCGCTTCCTTGGTCTACAAGGCTCCAAGTTCTTCAGCACACACTTTTTCCATATTTGCTTTTGCACTTTGGAGTATCTTGTAGGCATTCCGAGCACCATCTTCCATGCTGCAGTAGGAGATCTGTTATGTCCAAACTAATCCTCTGCTTGCTGAGGAGTGGAGAACCTGGATATGTTAATGATCAGAAGGCTCTACATTCTAAAATGCTCACAATAAAAATATAGCAGTTAGTCTTTAAAGTGCTACAGTGTTTTTATTTGTTTTGTTTATTTTGTTTTGTTTTCTGATATGCCTAATTCTAAAATCTGTTTTTCTACAGGTCCTTTCTTGGACTGCTTGTCTACAAACACCTTTAGCACTGGGAAGATTTGGAGGGCAAGTCATGTCAGTCTCTAGAAGATGCTGCTGGAGTAATTGTTTTAAAAGGATCTTGGTTCCCTACGGGAAACATTTCTCTACTAAAATTGTTCTGGGCATAGAATCTAGCTGCGATGACACTGGAGCTGCTGTGGTGGATGAAACTGGCAAAATTTTAGGAGAAGCACTGCATTCTCAACTTGCAGTTCATTTAAAGTAAGTAGATTTTACTATTGGTGAAGATAATGTTTTAAATACCAGTTAGACTGTTTCTAAATAATAGGACATCTTACTCTTTTGGAGACATATCCCCACAAAAATAGGCCTAATCATTCTGAATAAAATTCTGAAGCTAGCCACTTTCCGCATACAAAAAATGGCCAAGACAAAAGCTGTCCCAAGAAATCTACTGCTTTTTTACCATTGGGGATTTTTAGGTCCTAGCTAATGTAATATATTGGGATTAAGAACGTTCCATTCTACAATTTTGACAAGTCATGATGCAGATAAGCTGAAGATACAGTTCTCAGGGTCTTGGTAGATTGGATCTAGCTGGTGGGGGAGGGGGAAGAGTTGGAGGAATGGCACTAGGAAGTTAGAAATTAGAAAAGCAAATGCAGATCTACAGTACATTGGAATTCTCATTGGAGGGAGAAAATACCCATCAAATCATTTACTGCATTTTTAAAAATTCTAGTTCAAACTCAGATCCCCTCCACCCACCCTAAGAGTGGAGCTTGGGTGCTCCCCAGTCTTGATTGTTTAAAATTTCTATTTCTGGATTTGGTGTGGTCTGCTGCTTGTACTAACTGTGGAAGTTTAGCTTCCAAGCTCATCTGAACTGCCCAAATTGACATAGAACATTAAAGAACAGCTACTATTCCCCTTTCTTTTAGAGAGACCACTCAGAAAAAATAAAGAATTCCATGAGTTATTCTCCATATGTACCATCAAGCTATACTTAGTATTACCAAAATCCATAATATTTTTGTTGTTGTTCAGTGGTATAGTCACAACAGGATTCTGGTTGATGTTCCTTTAGTTTAGAGATCTAAGAGAATTACTATAGTCCATTAGAATACAGTCAAACCTCGCATAAAGAGCACTTCGCTTACAGAGTAACTCGCTTAAAGAGCAGAATTTTCTCTGAACGTTCGCTTCGCTTAACAAATAAAACCAATCAAAAACTTGCTTAACAAATAAATCGGGGTTCACAAACCCCCCCACAATTGGTCACTTACAATGGTGTTTCGCTTAAAGAGCAAACTTGCTTAAAGAGCAATCCTGTGAAACGCATTATGCTCTTTAAGCGAGGTAGAACTGTATAGTATTTCTCTTAGATCTCTAAAGGAACATCAACCAGAATCCTGTTGCTAACTTAACGCTTGTGTAACTAAAACCATGTTAACACTTGGTAGCAAATTGTTACTCTTTAATGAGGTGCTGGTTGCATTCCTAGGCATGTGCCCAAGACAAAAATCATCTTGTTAATGAGCAGCAATATGGCACCAAGACTTATATTATTCCTCCTGTGCACACATAAATGGGCAATAGGATACGTGCCAATACAGTATTGAGCTCTAGTCTAACTGTTGTAGTTGGAGTGAAAACTATAATGATAGGGACACTTGAATGAATACCACTGAAGACTCTACAGAGCAACCAGCTGATACAGGTTAGAATTTAAAAATTGTGACAATCGGTCACACATCTAAATTCAGCAGGCCCAACAGATTGGACACAAATGGTATGTACTTATTTTGTTTCTTTTTAGAACCGGTGGAATTATTCCTAAAGTGGCACAACAACTTCACCAAGAAAACATTGCAAAGATAGTACAGCAGGCACTTGCAGTCAGTGGAGTTTGTGTGGAAGAACTCTCGGCTATTGCAACAACTATAAAACCGGGACTTGCCTTCAGTCTTAAAGTTGGATTGGAACACAGTTTAGAACTGGTGAAGAAATACAAGAAGCCTTTCATCCCCATCCATCATATGGAGGCACATGCGCTGACTGTTAGGCTGACCCACCCTGTGGAGTTTCCATTCCTGGTACTTTTACTCTCTGGGGGTCATTGTATCCTGGCAGTAGCACGAGGCATTTCAGATTTCCTTCTCCTTGGGCAAACATTGGACATTGCACCAGGAGATTTGCTGGATAAGGTAATTCTTTCAGGACGACTATTTTCTGTTTCTTATACCCTAAATTTTTCCTTCCTTCCTTAGCTGCATTATGATATGAGGAAAATCAGTTAGACAAAGATATATTGCATTCAGTTTTGCTGACTTGGAGGCTTAGTGCAGCTATAATGAGATAGGATTATCACCACCAATAAAGCATGACTTATTCTGTTGTATGATTCACCTTGAGTCCAAGTGCATGGTTCCCCATTCTGTTTGCATATCTGAGTTTGATGATTATACTCAAAATGAATTTAAACCACAGTTTCCCCTTATCTGTGAGTCTGATACCTGTGCTTAACCTCTGCCAACTGGTCTGCTTCTGTGTCTAGACCAGACATGAAACTGCCCAAATGAATCCTCCTGTTGGTAAGTTCATTCTGCATTTCCTTTCACCTGACCTAGGATGGGAAATATTAGCCGGCAACATAAGGCTTCCATTACCAGGGTACACCCGATTGTGGTTCAGAAATACCACACTCTTCAAGAAGGCCCTTCTGTGTGGTGAGATTATCAGATCAGGGGAAAGATGCAAACTGGACACTGGAACGGTTACATCCATTGATCACATAGTGCAGCTTCTGTCACACACGATCCCTCATGCTTGTTCGGGACATTTATTAATCATTTATTTATTAATCAGATTTATTCATCGCCCTTCTCACAAAGTGACCCAGGACGATTCACAATTAAAACAACACAGTTCTAAAATCTAAAAACTATTTAAAAAAATTAAACCAGTTAAAAATTTAAGGAAAGAAAATTTATATTACATTACAACTAAAGACAAGGGGGCTCAGATAAGCCACCGGGCTGGGTGCGCTATGCCCCCCACCCCCCAAACCCATCCCGCCAGCCATGTTTTCACTCCCTTTCTAAAAGCCAGCAACTCTGCATACGCAACTACATTGGGAGGAGGTTCTGATACTTGTGCCAGATAAATAATTTCCTCATTCCTATCTGTAAAGTCACGTCCCTTCTTCATATAGGAACACTGTCTTTCCGTGCTTCCTGCTCATGGGCAGAGGCATATATAGGAGATACTGCAGTGATGTCTCTCTCATTTGCACACCTTAATGTGCTGAGAAGTATTAAGAGTGCCAGGAAAGCCGAGATTGATGCTAGTAAAGAGGCTAGACCAGGAGTTCTCAACTTTCTCAAGCCGGGGGCCGGGTCACGCTCTCTCAGTCAGCTTCGATGGCTGGACAGCCATTTTGCCCTGCCTGCACGATGGGGGTGGCCATTTTGTCCCAACAGCTTCAAAGCCATTTTGATTCTTGAATGCCCTTGGAACAGGGGAGGGGGCACATGAAATGGTGCCATCGGCCGAGTCCAAGCCACAGGCCCTAGGTTGGGAACCCCAGGGCTAGATGTTTATGAGTCTAGACCAGGGATGGGGAACCGGTGGCCTGGAGAGGAGCCTGGGAATTGAAGTCCAAGAACCCCAGGAGGACTAGCCTGTTTCCTCTGGGCTAGGGTTTCTCAGCCTTGGGCCTCCAGGTGTACTTGGACTACAATTCCCAGAAGCCCAGGCTCCCTCTCAAGGCTGTAGGTACCTCACGCCTAACCCTAGACCAGTGATGGTGAACCTTGACACTTCAGGTGTTCTTGAACGTCAACTCCCAGAAGTCCTGATTGGCAGGACTGCTGACTTGGGCGACTGGTATTTGAAGTTCAAGAACACCTGGAGTGCCAAGGTTCGCCGTCACTGGTCTAGTTGGGTCAGCTAAGGTGGAATGGTCAGATGCACCCATCTTTTTCAGTAATTAATAGTATTATCAGGAAAAGGAAATTTCTGTTTTCAGTGGAAATGGGAACAGAACAGTCGCCATTGTTGGCAGCAAAATTGGAGAGCAACACTGCCAGAAGAGCCCCCCCCCCCCGAACAATGGTAAGTTATTTCTTGTTAATGTGCTTAGAAGGAGGCAACATTAAACCACTTCTGAATGTTTTATAACTTGATGTCACTAGAAGATTATCGTGATACTCACTGAATAGGACGTGTAACAGTCTTAGCTTAAGAAACCAGGAGGAGAAAACACTAGCTCCTTTTTAAAAGCTTTAAATTATTTATTTTGGAGCCCTTGGCTTAATCCTTAATTTTCCCGGTTTGGTTTGTACCCACATTATTCAACACATATTACTGATCACGCCTCAAAGCATAGCAGAATTGCTCCAGTGTCCCCTCAAAGAGCAAAAGGGGATTTTTTCAGTCAAAAAAAATGTAGAAAAAATAGGAGGTGGGAGGATGTTGCCACCCTACTTCAGTTTTTTAAAAATATTATTTTCCAGTGCCTTAAGAAAATACAGTACTGTATATGATTTTGATAGCTGTTTCTTGTTTCTTTTTTTCCTTCCTTTGTTTCAAAGGTAGCGAGAAGACTCTCTTTACAGACGCATCCAGAGTGCCACGGTTTGAGTGGTGGAAAAGCAATAGAACATTTGGCCCAGCAGGGCAATAAGCAGAAGTATACATTCACACTTCCCCTTGAGCGGTATGCCAATTGCAACTTTTCCTTTACCGGGCTCCGAAACCAGGTCGATAGATTGATTGAACAGCAGGAAGAGGAAGAAGGTATTTTCTAGAATGGTCCCGATATGAGTTAAGAATATCTGTGTGTGGCCCCTGTGCTTGGAAAACCCATTTCATCACGTTTTCCACAGGTCTTCAGGAAGGTCAGCTCCTCTCTTGTGTCTCGGATCTTGCTGCAGCAGTCCAATACACAGTAGCTGTTCACATTGTGAAGCGAACCCTCCGGGCCATAATCTTCTGCAGAAGAAATGGCCTCTTGCCACAAGACAAGGCAACTCTGGTAAGTGCCAGTTGCCTGTTTTGTGCTTTAGCAAAAACCGTTGGAATGGTCCACTTCAGTGAGATAGACCTGGGATGTGCTTTCTATGAATAGAATTGCTGTTTGGGGAAATCTGCTCTTTCATCACAGCTCATCTTGTTCAGCAAGATCTCTTGACCCTCTGTTCTTCTTTCATGTCCCAATCAAACCCAAGACTGCCAAAATGAAAACCACTTTCTTCACTTTGTTGTTGCCTGAACCCAAGTTATCATCCGTTCATGTTTCTGGCAGCAGTCAGCAGACCAGTAAATGGGCCTGACTCCGTGTCTCTCCATATTCACACCATGTGCTGTTGCCCACCAGCGGTCCCCACTTGAGCATGTTGGTCTTGCATTTAGGGACTCCAACCTTCAGCCTGTTCAGGATCCTCCAAGTGCCGTAGGGGGAATTGAGATCTTCAGCTTTATCCTCCTTTAATGATGTTTCTTGCCCAGTGAGCTCCTTCCTCCATCTTCTAATTTGGTTGAGCTCTTGTGTAACATTTCTCTCTCCATGTAATGCTGAATTGTGAGGTACACAAATAGTATCAGGATGTCCCCAGAAGACGGGTTATTGTAAATCATCTTTGCATATTCTCTACTTAGAATACTCTGGAAAGGGTTGCCATAAATCGGAGTTGACTTCATGATGATGATGATATTGCTCTTACCTGGCAATAGGGTCCTACTGACTTTCAACACTGGTTTCAGGTGGCTTCAGGAGGTGTTGCAAGTAATCAATACATTCGCAATGCTCTGCAGATTGTAGGCGATGCCACTGACATCACGTTGTTCTGTCCTCCTCCACGGCTGTGTACCGACAATGGTGTTATGATTGCATGGTGAGCACGAATGTGTTGGGTTTTAACTGAGCACAGTTATGGAGCAGCTTTGTTAATTGGGACAGGGGCACATAGTTTTTGAATAGGAAGCAGCATTTACCTTCCATGCATTTGCAACAATTTCATGTGAACTGCCCAGAGAGTGCTCTAAGAGGCGGTATATAAGCATAATTGCTGTTGCTGCATAAGCACCACAGACCTTATTTCATGTATGCGATAGTGTCAATTCATGATGCATTCTACTTTTTGTATAAATGCACAGGCCTGCTTTTGCAAGTCAGCTCCCATGCAAAAATGTTGGGCTACAAGTCTTATTAAACCCTAATTGGCTCGCATTAAGGAGATTGTTGTGCAGCATATCTAGAGAACATCATCAGGACTGTTAAGCTTGGCCTAGGGCAGTGATGGCCAACCTTGGCACTCCAGGTGTTCTTAAACTTCAATTCCCAGAAGCCCTGGTCCGCAGGTGTAATGACTTGTGTAAGAGATGGGTTTTGTAGTCTGATAGTGCGGCCTAACCCTCCTCTTGTTGCTTGGACACAGAGCACAAAGTATACATAGGCGAAAAAGTGTCAAAAATAAGAAACCTGCTATGTGCCAACAGGGCCCCTAAACCCTCCTCCACCTACATGATTCAGTACAGCACAGCAAAAGAATAAGAGAATTCAAAAAGATCAAAGTGAGCACCGCATGGCATGGCTCACACAACAAAGGATTACATGTAGTTTTATAGTTTTTCATCACCCCAGATCCCATGCTCCCCCTTCCCGCCATAAACTCTCCAATCACCAGGCTCATTCGGGGTTAATTACTCCAGCCACTCAAATTAGAGTCCTCTGCCCCTCTGTTCCCACTCCAAGAAGCCGCCCCCTCCCTTGGAGTGTCCTCTATAGATATCTCCCTTCCACCCTGGCCTCTTCTCCACTTCTCCCACTTTCAGGCAGTCTAAACACAAAAGGAAGATAGAGAGCATTCCCAGCAAAGGGGTGGGGGATTTGACTCCGTCTTGCTCTTACAACTTGGGCTTCTGGGAACTGAAGTCCAAGAACACCTGGAGTGCCAAGGTTGGTCATCACTGGACTAGGCAATTTGATTTGTGTAAACTTCTTCAACATTGCCATTTTGCAGGAAATTGTGTATTGTACATGTTGAAACCATACCACCTCTAATTAAGCACCTTTAAATTTATTACAATTATATTTTGCTAGAATGGGAGGTGGGGTGTGGGTTAGCAAATTTCCAGATATTCTTGGTTTGCACATTCCTTACTGATCCCTGTGCTGGGAAAGGCTGCTGGGAGGTGCAACCTGTAGGGCTGTGTTTTGCTGACCCCTATCATAGAGTGTTTACTATGCCAGTAACATTACGCTGAATTCATTGTAGGGTAACAGAAGTAAAATTGCTTACCATAGACATTTTTGCACCAATGTTCTCTCTCTTTAGGAATGGCGTTGAAAAGCTTTGTGCAGGAATAGATATTTTACACAACGTAGAAAGCATGAGATATGAGCCTAAGTAAGTATTATAACTGTTCCATCAATTTTCCTCAGTTTTATTATCCAGTGTCATGCCAGTAGGTTTGTTGTTGAGACTTATTTTCTGCTCCATCCATCCTCTGAGCATATCCCATGTCTTGCCTACATGCCCCCCCGCCGCCCAATTGTCCAGGCCAAATATGAGGGACACAACACAAATATACATAGAATTGCAGAAAACCTGGTTCATGTGTGGTTGGACTCTTGTTTCCTATGAGGCTGGACTCTTGTGTAGGTAAAAAGATATTAATTCTAAACTTGGAACAGTGTAGGCTGCCCCTAATTTCCTCTGTATGTTTGTGCCGAGTAGGGGAGCTAGAGCACTACATCTAACGAAACTACAGCACTAAAAGAGTCCCTGATGGCACAGTGGTTAAACTGCTGTCCTGCAATCAAAAGGTTGCGAGTTCGATCCTGACCAGGACTCAAGGTTGACTCAGCCTTTCATCCTTCTCAGGTTGGTAAAATGAGTACCCAGCATGTTGGGGCAAAATGTTAATTAAGTTGTGAACTGCCTGAGGAGTGCAGGAAGTGTTATGGGGCGGTATATAAGTGTGATTGCTTTGCTACATCCTTAACACATAAATAAATAGCACTGAACTTGTTCAGATATCCTTCTGAATAAGCTGATAGGCAGGATCACTTGGTGGTCATATTATGCAGAAACTTTTTCTTCTTCAGTTGCCAAAGCTAAATTGATCGATCAATTGATATGCATGTGCTCCAGTGGTGGGCAGCAGGAGGTTTGCACCAGTTCACCAGAACCGGTAGCAGAAATCCTGGCTGGCCCCACCCATCCAAGTTTTGAAATAAAGTAGTCCTATTTCAGGTGCAACACAGGGCTTTCCCCCTGGCCATGCCCACCATACCACGCCCACAGTGTGGTAGTAAAAATTTTTGGTGCCCACCACTGATGTGCTCTAATTTGTAATGTAATTATGGGATCTTATCTATACATTTTATTTTATTTTATTTTTATTTTTCAGAGCTCCTCTTGGAATTGATATATCAAAACAAGTTCAACAAGCATCCATCAGAGTGCCAACAATAAAGTTTACAATATGAAATTTGAGTTTTTAAAAAATACTTAAAAGAAGGGAAAGTGTTCACCCTCAAACATATTTACTGAACATTTGTAGTTATACAAGTTCCTTCCTGCATCACATTCTCTTTAATTCACAATGCCATCTTAATATTTTTGGCACTACTCAGACATTCATGACACCAATATGAAAAATATACTGGAAGCAGCATAAGATATTTCTAGTAACTATTCATGAGCAACCTACATGTTTTATCTTATTTCATAAGCATGGGCATTTATCTCAGAAGTTGGGGATCAGATACAGTCAAACCTCGCTTAACAAATGACTCGCTTAGCAAAAAACTCGCATAATGAGCAGGTTTTTTGCCAACCGGTCTGACTCACATAACAAAATTTTTTGCTATGTGTGTCCGACTCACATAACAAAAATATTCGCTATGCGAGTCGGACTTTCCCTATGGAAAACTTGCATAACGAGCGTTTCTATGGGGAAAACTCGCATAACGAAAAAAATTCACTATGCAAGTTTCCCCCCTAAAAAACTCGTTATGCGAGTTTTTCCATAGGAATTTTCACTATGTGAGTTTGTTTTGCATAGCGAAAAACTCGCATAGCGAACAGCCTCGCAGAACGAATTAAATTTGTTATGCAAGGTATGACTGTATAGTGAAAACCTGGGTTACGGAATTAATCCGTTCCAGGGCATTGTAAAGTGATTTTTCTGTAACGTGAAGCACAATTTCCCCTAGAAATGCATTTGGGGGGGGGGGGAAGGGTTCCAGAGGTTAGAAAAGAGCCGAAAACCCCTGTAATTTTTCTATTCCAAACTCTAAAGTGTTGAAAACACAGCGAAAAATTCCAAAGTGCACTTTAGACAGAGTTTGGAGCAGAAAAAATAAGTTTTTTGGGCTTTTTATTGTGCTTCAGCGCTGACCCCCCCCCCCAAGGCATATTCGTCACATTTCTGTCAGCGCCATCTAGTAGCCAGCCCTGGTAATTGCAGGAAAAGTGCCCGCCTAACAGCTGATGGGGCGGGGGGAATTTCCAGCATTTCCTGGTTGCGGGGAGAACTTTTGCTGGAGCCAAAAAGTGACAAACATTTTCAAAAATGGAACGGAAATGCTCCAAACACCCTCCCACCACCCTGGGAAGCGTCGGAACACACACACACCTTTCCATATGGCGAGTTTTTTCTGTAAATCGAAACACCATTTCCTCAGAATTTCCTTCCGTAAATTGAGTTTTCCGTTACCCAATGCATCCATAACCCGGGTTTTTACTGTAATTCCATTTCCAATCCCACTAATTTGTGTACCTGGTTGCCTGCTTCATTAGGCTTATTGACTGAGTAGAAAAGCAAGTGCTCAATCAAGTCAAGTCTGAACTCTCACCAGAGAAAAAATAGGTACATTGGGAAATCCCTGAGCAGAGCTTACTAGAAAATATACTATTGCTAGGAAGGAGAGATATCTTTATGCTGTTAGTAAGGCATTTTGGAGGTCATTAACTATGTCACCCCACACTTGTGACTTGGTGGCACAGTATTTATTTATTTATTCAAATTTATATTGCTGCCCACTCACTGTAGAGACTCAAGGCGGCTTACAAACAATCCATTACAATACAATATGTTGATGGGGAGGGGCGGCAAAGTCCTCAACCTGCCCTAACTTCTTTCCTGGCCGTTGGTGTGGGCTTGGGGAAGGGCGGCGAAGTCCTCAATCTGCCCTGACTTCTTCCCCCGGCCATTGATGTGGGCACAGGGGGAAGGGAGGCAAAGTCCTCAACCAGCCTTGGCTTCTTCCCCCGGCTGTTGGTGTGGGCTTGGGGAGGGGCAGCAAAGTCCTCAACCAGCCCTGGCTTCTTCCCCCAGCCGTTGGTGTGGGCACAGGGGGAAGGGAGGCAAAGTCCCCAACCAGCCCTGGCTTCTTCCCCCAGCCATTGGTGTGGGCACAGGGGGAAGGGAGGCAAAGTCCCCAACCAGCCCTGGCTTCTTCCCCCAGCCGTTGGTGTGGGCTTGGGGAGGGGCGGCGAAGTCCTCAATCTGCCCTGGCTTCTTCCCCCAGCCATTGATGTGGGCTCAGGGGGAGAGGCGGCAAAGTCCTCAACCAGCCCTGGCTTTTCCCCTCGGATGTTGGTGCGGGCACAGGGGAAGGGGCAGCAAAGTCCTCAATCTGCCCTGGCTTCTTCCCCCAGCCATTGGTGTGGGCTCAGGGGGAGGGGCAGCGAAGTCCTCAATCTGCCCAGGCTTCTTCCCCTGGTTGTTGGTATGGGCACGGGGAGGGCTGGCAAATTCCTCAACCTGCCCTGGCTTCTTCCCCCCACCGGTGGTGTGGGCTCAGGGGGAGGGGTGGCAAAGTCCTCAACCAGCCCTGGCTTCCTCCTTGGGGGAGAGGGCAGTCTTAACCACCAAACAGGACAGGTGGAATAGGAACCAAACCTGCTAACATCAAGTTAAGACCATCCTCAGCCACATAGTCTGTGTTTCAAGCATATCGGAGTAAACAAAAACATGCCACTTTAACGACTAACTGCTGTACTTTAATGTTAGCTTTCGTGCATTAAGTCCACTTTTTTAGACATGACATAGTGTGACTTCATGGCATCAATTTATACACATTGGGTACAGAGTGATTGGTTAGCTTAACAGAAAAGTACAAATCAATAGGCTTTTTACAACTGGTAATAACAGATGATCTCTGGTTGTTATTCAGGTTAGTTGTGAAGTTTCGCCCTATTGAATTGTAAATAGAAGGAGGATACAAGACAAACACCTGGCATTAAACGTTTGCTAATGAGTTTAACCTTCAGCAACTATTGACAATTATGTGAGTTCATCCATTGTTCTGTGAAGCAGCCTATGCTGTGGGTGAGAATGTGACTCAAAATTTTCTGTGAAGGAAGGTGGTATAACAACGTATAACATACAGCATATATAGCAGCATATAACAACCTGTTAGTTGTTGTATAATTACTCAGTTTAAATAAGTGAGTTTCTGAACATTCTCTATACTTTTAAAAATATCTTTTAAATATTTTTACAACCAAACACAATCACTTTTAATGCCTGTTTGGTTAGGAAGGAGTTAAAAGGTCACATCTCAATTATTAATTGATTGGATCCAGACTGGTAGGGTTAAAAGATCAGATTTCCCCAAAGCTCAATGAACTTGCAACAATGTATCAATACTTTGGCATGTGCAGTACTGCTATGCCTCTTTCGCTTAGTTGATAATAGTGTTACTCATTTGAGAGGTCTTTTTAACTGCACCGAATAGATGGTGGAGGGTGTCGTTGAGTATGACGAAGGTTGTATGCTCGTCGCTTAGCCTCTTCATGTCTGTGGCATTCTCCTTCAAAGTGATTGGGAGCCGCAGAAATGATTTGACACCAAAATGGGTGATCTACAGCCGCTGCTTCCCAAGTTTGTGGGTTTATACCTGACACCTTCATAGTTTGTTTCAACTGGTCATTATAACGCTTCAAAGATGCTCCACAAGGTCTTGTACCAGAGCCAAGTTCCCTATAAAGAATTTGGCAAGGAAGTCTGGAACCATCTATACACAATATATACCAAAACGATATTTGTTGTTCAGTTGCAGTCGATTCTGACCCTTTGTGACCCCATGGACCATTGCCCAACAGGCACCTCTGTCCTCCACCATCCTCCTCAACCTGCCCAGCTCTGTGCCCATTGCGTCTAAACTAAGCATAAGTCATGACTAATGTACACATCCATAGTACCCATTTATAGGTTTGTGTTAACATATTTTTACAAACATATGTATGGATTTAAAATTATTTTGATGCTTTGGGAAGCTGAATTCCTAGATACATAGACAGATAAACTGACTTTGTTCTGGTCAGTGACTGAGCTAATTAGTACGACCAAAATCAGTTTCTGAGGATTTTCTTAAATAGTAGTACAAAGGTTGTTTTCAAAGCATAACGCTACAGTGGAACCTCGGTTAACAAACGGCTCAGGTAACAAAAATTGCATAACAAAAGGAAATCCATAGAAAATAGTGGCTTGTTTTACAGATATTTTTTCCCCGGAATGGATTAATAGGTTTTCATTGCGTTCCTATGGGAAACCGTGTTTCGGTTAATGTACTGTATTTTGTTTTTCAATGCATTCCTATGGGAAATCCAGTTAAAGTAATTTTCACTGTAAGAAACGTCCTGGAGAACGCATTAATTACATTAATCGAGGTTCTACTGTATTGTCTTACATATTATTATTTCATTTTAGATTCCCTTTTTCTTGATGAAGAAGTGGTGTCTTTTCTTAATTCTCTTCCTGTTTGTGAAAAAGCAGACGTAGCCCTGCCTCGTGGCATTGGGGGAAAACTGCTTGTGCGCCTGGCCGCTGTTGAGCTTGGCTTGCTGGCCTCTTCAGTTCTGTCAAAGAGGGCCATGCAGTTTGGTTCCAGAATCGCAAAAACAGAAAAGAGAAAAGAAAAGGCATTCGATAAATGCACAAGACTTCACTCTGTTTCTGTTGAGTAGCTGTATGTGCAAGGCTTCGAGGCTGCCTTTTACAGATTAATCACACAGCAAATATCCCAGAATCTCCTGATACAACAAAGGCAGTGATTGTGTGATCTTAATGGAATAAGTAAGGTGTAATTTTTGAGTTATTAGGTGGCATCAAGCTACCTTTCCAGTTGAGAACTTGAGAACGGACATCATAACTTAAGGGTGCCCAAACTATGGCCTGGGGTTTCCACTTCTGGGAGCAATGAATTGGCATCGGGGGCTGGATCTGCCCCCTGGCCCATAGTGACCGCCCCCCTGAACCAGATGACCGGCCCATGGCCTGAAAAGTTTGGGCACTCCTGTCATAACTAACTTAATTCTGTTTATTTCAGTGGAACCTGGCTATTACTAACCAGCCAGCTATATTTTGGAAGCCATTCAATGTCTTGTAGGTGAAACAAAATACAGTAATACCTCATATAACATTAGTATCGAATAACACTAAAATCGCATAACATTAAGGAATCTGGGGGGAAGAATTGCATCGAATAACATTAAGATCCTATGGGATGCTTCGAATAACAACCGCTAAACCCTGTGTGGTTACAATGTATCTCTATGGATCCCATAGGATTTTAACATGCATCAGATAACACTAAAAATCATATAACACGAAGACTTGTGGAACCAGGTTTTAGTGTTATATGAGGTTTTACTGTACAGTAAAGCTGTTTTGTTTAACGTCTCAGTGTTTTTTCTTTAAGGGTACATATTAGCCATGAGGTTCAAAGGATTTAGCATAAAAATAGGCCTACCCTTTGTTTAGATTCCGCAAGGGAAACTTGCCTATTTTTGGTAGGTTATTAAGACCTGCTTTCACAAAGGTAGAGCAGCTGGTAAAGCCCAAGCCTGCGTTGTCAGGGGTAAGGAACACTGGATGCTTCCAGAGGACATCAATAGGACATCATATGAAGAATGGTTTACAATTAGAGCTGGTACCTCGGGAGAGCAGCAAACTAATTTAATACCTGTATCAGGAGTATGACCATAATTGCTGGACTCCAGTGCCAAAGAATATTGTGTCTTTGCAAGCCGCACCTGATACAAATCCTTACAGACCCAAATCCCTATAAAGTCCACAGATTGTTTGCAAGTTCTCCAACGACAACGTTTCAAAATGTTGACTCTGCTGTATGCTGTTTCTAAAATGGTCCTCAACAGGTATATGGTGAGGAAGGTCCACCCATTCTCTTGAAGACCAAGGTCTTCCTTAACCCCAGAAGACATTGAGAACCATCCATCTTTCTCCCTGGCTGCCTTCACAATTGACCTTCCTTATGGTTCTGCAGTTTCCATAGTGACCACCATTGGCCAGCCGGTGTGATTTTTGCATGTGAGACATTGGTTCTTTTGTGCCTGTAGAACACAGATGGCAGGATCCCCCCCAACTTAGATGTGTGCTGTAGAATAGAATAACTGCAAAAGTTGGGTAGTGAATGGATCTCTTCCCAATTAAGAAACCCTAACTACTGGTAGTATTTGAGGACAACTCATCTACTACATTTCCATTGTAACAGGTAAAACTGCTGTTTAGAGTTAATTCCATTCATCCGCCATAAAATATGTTTTCTCAGCAACTTCCCATTGCATTTTAGAGACTACATGCCATTGGGGCTTTATCTTCCTTAGTTTTAAAGTCAGTTTATAGACACGCTCCATCAATCTCAACTACATTGTGGGGGAAAATAGACTCAAATCTCAGCCCAGCTGCAAAGTTTAGCAAGTAACCTAAAGGCAAACACTGTGTTTCTTTACTGTTTGTTTTCACAGTAAAAGTTCACATCAAAACTCCTGGCACTTCACTGGAGGTCCTGAATTAGAGTTTAGATCAGGGGTGCCCAAACTTTTTGGGCCATGGGCCGATCATGTGGTTCAGGAAGCCGGTCACTAAGGCCCGGGGGTTGGGTGTGGCCCCCAACACCAATTCATCCGGCATTTTACTTTCGCTCCAGGAGCGATGAGGGCTTTGTGGGCCGGATGAATTGGCATCGGGGGCTGCACCCGGCCCCCGCGCCTTAGTTTGGGCACCACTGGTGTAGACAGACACCTCTCAGAAATCCTGATTCTAGATTTCCCAAACTGGCAGGTTGTTGGGACTAAGCAAGCCTCCAAATCCCCTGTTACTCTTATCATTTTGTGATTCAAGAGTGACTTATGTTGGTCTAACTCGGGGTGCCCAACCTTTTTGGGCTGAGGGCCAGTCACATGGTTCAGGGGGGCTTTACTGTGCAGGTATTTTACTGTACCTAACTTCATTAACTGTTGAAAAGTGCCAAAATGAAGCCATCGTGTGGTGAGTTCATTCTGTAGTTCCTTCCATCTGACCTACTGTGAGAAAGATTAGCCAGAATAAGCTTGAAGCTCTGGTTTAAAAACTCTGGATGATTTGTGTTTGGGATGGGTGGGTGGGTGTATTTTAATGTATTATTTATTTAATTTAATTTATGGGTTTGTGTTGTGGGTGGATGGGTGGATTGAGGTGTGTGTATGTGTGGGGTGTGTGTGTGCTTATTTTTATTTATTTATTTATTTTTCTTTGGCCCCACCCACAATGTCATGACATTGGCTCCGCCCATGACATCATGATGTCATTACATTAGCTCCGCCCACACTGTAATGACATCACAGTGGGGTAGTAAAATTTTTGACATCCCACCACTGATGCCACCCCCGTCACTCCCAGAAACGGAAGTAAAAAGCCCCCATATGGGCACGTTTTACTTCCACTTCTGGGAGTGATAAGGGTGGCACAGGCTGGATCCAGCCCATGGGCCATAGTTTAGGCACCCCCGATCTAACTAACACATGATTGTATCTTTCCTTTATCAATAACCTTCCTTTGTCATTTCCAACTTAAATATATTTTATGATGCCACTGTGTAATTCTCATGTGAAAGTAGTTTCTGGAAGGTCACAGATCAAGGTAAAGCCTTTTAAACCTTCCTGTCTAAAAGAAATAAAGTAGAATTATGACATTTCATTATAATTTTTAGAGGACTTTAATATTAGGGAATTTACATTAAGTCATCATAGGGTTATTATTGACCTCAGGAATCCTCACATTTGGTGGGTTGTCAAAAATTTTACTACCCCACCGTGACGTCATCACAGTGTGGACTGACCTAATGTCATGACATCATGATGTTGTGGGCGGGGCCAAAGAAAAAATAAAAATAAGCACACACACAACCCTCAACCCACCCACCCACCCACCCACAACACAAACCTGTAAATAAATTAATTAAGAAAAATAAAATAAAAATGATGTTAAAATACACTCACCCACCCCAAACACAAGCCCGTCACTTACTTGTTAGTATAAGTGCCTGGGCAGCACCATGTTGCAAGATGGATATGGTCATCGTACCTGTTCTCTAGGATAATATGCCTTAATATAAATGTGAAACAGTTGTACCTCCTTAAGGGTTCTCCAATTGGAACAGCAATTGGAACAGCACAGGTGTAGCTTGTTGATGAGGTAACTCCAAGACTTTGCTTAAAAACCCCAAGCATGCCGGCCGCCAGGCCTTTTTAGGAACGGTGGTAGTACTTCAATATAGGTAAAGGTATTAAATACACATTAAAATACACACAGAGACACCACATCCAAAGGTGAGTCACTTACCATGGGGAGCAGGCTATAGGGAGCTTCAGGCTAGCAGCTTCTCTTCTTCCTCCCCACTTGGGAGGATAGCAAGGAGGCCGTGCATATGCGCCAAGCACTGTAGGCATGCATGCACACCAAGAGCTTGGCGCACATGCGCAGTGGGGGAACCAGTGAAAAGGTATGCCCCAAAGGTGGTTTCCCCAAAAAAGCTGCTACCGGTTCTCCGGGACACTGGGAAAAGTTAGTACCGGTTCTGGTGAACTGGTGCAAACTTGTTGCATCCCATCACTGCTCACATTGTTCCATTCTCACCTAATACTGAAGTTGTACTGCTCTGCTTGATTTGATTTGTTTTTATTCATACAGCTGTAGCAGGAAACCTGTGTTCCATCATCTATCATTTGTCAGACACACTGGAACTGGTAAGAACTGAAAGTCTAATAAAAATTTAAGGACAACATGTTCCCATCTCCTGCTGCTGTGTCCGAATCCCAATATTGGCCATCCTCAAGGTGATTAGCCATGAAGACTGACCTGAATATAATGCAGTGGCCTTCCATCTGCCTTCTGCATCACAGCATGACACCCATAGTACCACTGATCCAGTACTGCCAGTCACTTTCTGGTCCTGAGCCCTTTTGGCACACAAAGTCCTCCTCAGCCACAGGCCAGTATTGATGAAGCTGTTGCCCTCCATCGAGATGGATCCAAGTGGGGTTTAATCCACTTGGGGACCATAACCCTTCCCTGTGGACTTCGGCGTCCAAGACCACTAGTCTTCAGGGTTGTCAGGTTAGTTAACTGCTGTCTGATGCTTGCTGGCAGTATGGTCTACTCTTATTACCATAGCAGGATAACCTGGCTAGACTGATAACCCCATCTCCTAATAATAAAAATAGTTATATCCCAACTAATTGCAAGACACTTCATTAACTCTATTTTATGTACTTTTAAAGCTGATATCTAGAGGTAACAATGCCAGTTGAGGAATGTTGAGACAAGTCAAAAAAGGAGCACCTCGGAACGAGCAAGTGGATGAAGCAGTACTGAGAAATGCCAGTGCCTTCTTTGGGAAATTCGAGCTCAATGAACTCCAGGAGTTACTTACTCTTTCATTCTGTAGCTGGTTGGCATCCAAAGATGACCTGCGCCACCCACTGGACCTTCCCAGGGGACTTATTGGCGAGATCAAGGCTTTTAATGCTCAGATGTTTATTGTACTTGTACCAACAGAGCCAGAGCTTGACCTGGACTGTAGAGAAATCCACCAGATGATGAGAGAGTTGTGCGTTGGGATGTATTGCTTCAACCAAATCCCTTCCATCAGTTTGGATGCCAATTACGACCAGAGCACTTCTTGCTCCCTCCCTCCAGCATACTTTGACACAAGAATCGGGCAAATGTTAATTGATGTGGACTATATGATGAAAGCCTTGTGGCACGGGGCCTACATGGCCAAAGAAAAACGGCTCAGGTTCTCTGAACTTTGGCGCTATAGCATGGATATTGATGCAGACGGCAACCCGCAAACAGATAAAACAGCAGCCGCTGAGTTTTGTCAAGCTGGTAAGGAATCCTGTACATATTGACGTACTTGTGAGAAGTACTGCATCAGAAACGGCACATTTTATGTTGGAATATATGTGTGGAAAGGATGGACACTGCATGCCCCACATCATAAGTGGCACATCATTTTTGCTGTGTGATGTACATGTAGTGGTGCTTATATGCAGACAGCCTTGCTGACAGTAATTTCTTGGCATGCATTATTTATTTATTTATTTATTTAAATTTGTTTATCGCCCTCCTCCCCAAAGGGACCCAGGGCGATTCACAACACATCAGCATTGACAACAATTTAAAACCAGTTAAAAAAATTAAAAGTTTTAAAAGAAGCTTAAAAACTTAACATTAAAAACTAGGCGTTGTAGCTAGGAGGCACTGGGGATAAATTTGTTCAAACCATCCAGCTGGCTGGGGAAATTGATCCATCCATTCCCCAGACCTGACTTGCCAACCAGGTTTTCACTCCTTTCCTGAAGGACAGCAGCTCCATCTGCAGGCGTAGTTCTATTGGGAGGAGGTTCCATAGGGCCGGAGCGGACACCGAGAAGGCTCTCCTTCTAGTGCCAGAGAGGTGCGCCTCTCTGGCCAATGACACAACCAGAGAGCCTCTCTGGTCCGCTCTGGTGGGACGGACAAATGTCCTTGGGACAATGCAGTCTCTTAAGTATCCTGGACGACTACCATGTAGAGCTTTAAAGGTAATAACCAGCACCTTGAATTGCACCTGGAGGCAAACTGGGAGCCAGTGCAGCTCCCTCAGCAGCGGTGAGGCACGGGCATAACGCCCGCGTCCCAACACTACTCGTGCAGCCGCATTCTGGACCAGCTGAAGCCGCCGAATGGTCACCAAGGGCAGTCCCATGTAGAGCGCATTACAGTAATCAAGTCTGGAGGTGACTAAGGCATGTGTGACCATGAGCAAGGAGTCCCGGTCTAGGAACGGCCATAACTGGCAAATCACACGAAGTTGTGCAAAGGCCCTCCTGGCCACGACTGCCACCTGTTCAGAATTAAACAGACCAATGGGGTATCACAGTCTGATTAGAGTCTGAAGAGTGTTTGTAAGCTCATAAAGACAGGTTTATGTACTTCTAGATACAAAACGATTTTATATTCAACATTGTGGTCCCAAGATTAATTAAATTATAGTCATCGGTGTCTAGTGTCTTTGGTAACTCCAAATACGACCGTGTGTTTTTATTTCAATCGTTATTTTTGAAGGGCCACAGTTAGACAGACTCAGAAGGATGTATGTTTGCATACAGATATACCTAGATTCAATCTCTTGTATCTTCAGTCAAAAAAGACTCAGTAGCAACTTCTACCTCAGATCCCACAAGTCTTCCATCTTCTTAGTCCCTCTTGATCTATTGGACTACAGTGTCTGCCAGTCTCAGCCGACATGGCCAAAATTGTAGAAGCTGTGGCACATCTAGAAGCTGGAAAAGGCTAACCCAAAGACTTCCTGTCAGTCACAGTATACAATTCTGGAATGGATGGCCACAGAGTTCGACTCGATAGAGGGCAGTTTCTTGGGATCATCTGAAAACTGCACTAACATCTTCCTTCCCAAATGTTGGCTTGCTGTTTCACAAGTGTGAGATGAGCATTCTCATGTAGATGTGCTCTTAAACATGTCTGCATTGGCAGCAACCGCATCAAAAGCTATGATGAGCTTACACGTTCAGATTTCTCTTGCTAGATCAGGGTGTAAGTATGTCTCCTTGAAATTATTACAGAGAGGAATAGTACTGCCATGTTATTTCATCACTTGCCATTGGCCAAACGAAATCTAGCATCAGAAAGCTTTGTCACAATCTCTTAAGTGCAAGTAAGTGGGTCTTTAATGTACAATATTACCCTGTGGCATTTGAATCTCTCTCAACTTTGGATTATATTTATTATAAATGAAAACTGGGTGCTGCCAAGTCAATTGTGACTTATGTTGACCCTTTTTAAGGTGTTCGACATAGAGTATTCAGAAGTGGTTTACCATTCCCTCCTGCTGAGGGTGCCCTGGGACTGTGCAGCTTGCCCATGGGTACATGGATTGACTCTTCCCCCAGGAGGCACAGGGGAGGTTGAGCTCCCACCTTCTTGGTTTCACAGCCAGATGCCTAACTCAGTGAAAACTATTCCATTTGCAGAGAGATATCCAGTGGCAAAAATTTTTTCGCTACCACACTGTGGGCGGAGCCTGTGTCATGGGCAGAGCCTATATCATGGGCAGAGCCTACATCATGGGTGGTGCCTACATCATGGATGATCTAGTCATGCCTGCCCTATGGCCACGTATGCATCTGCAAACACAGGCAGCACTGGCTCTTTGGCTGTAAATGGAGATGAGCACTGCAGCCTAGAGTTGGATATGACTGGCTTTTGAGCAAGGGAGACCTTGAACCACTTGCAGGGACAAAACTTGATGGGGCAGGACAGGGAGGTGGGTGTGGCCACCCAATTTTGCTACCCCCCACCCAAAGGCCACCCAATTTCGCCACCCACCCCCCTCCCCAGGGTGGGTGTGCGAACCTGTTGCTGCCCACCACTAGATATATCTATACAGTAAAACACCGGATAATGATTGGATTGGATAACGCTAAAATCGCATAACGTTAAGTAATCTGGGGAGGAGAATTGGATCGAATAATGTTAAGGTCCTATGGGATGGATCGGATAACAACCGCTAAAGCCTGTGCGGTTACAATGTATCTCTATGGAGCTTTAACGTCATCCAATCCATCCCATAGGATTTTAACGTGGATCGGATAACACTGAAAATCGGATAACACCAAGACTTGTGGAACCAAGTCTTAGCGTTATCCGGTGTTTTACTGTATAGGACAGGAAACGCCTGCATTTTATTATTTTTTAAATTTCATGTATTTATAGATATATTTTTCTGTACATGTGTATGATTCAGGTCTAGTGGATATTTCCAGAGATGCAGATTTCCAAGGAATGTATGATGAAAACATGAATGAAGATCCAACCTATGACCCCAACAACTCAGAGGAAAAAACATTCTTCATGCAATTTGTAGACTATATGCTACTTAAATTGACATTTGCTACCACAGAGGTCCAGCAACATGAAAATGTTTTCAGGTTTGCTGCAGATTACAACCTTTCTAATGCCATAAAAACAACTGAAGACCGCCTTGATACTTTTTCATACCAAAGGCTGCAAAAAAGGTTGGCGCTTCAACAAAAGCTTGTGAAGAAGTACCTAGAGAAAAAAGCAGAAATCCGGAAGTACATTGCATACCTAAAGCTGATGAGTTTTCTCATTCCTTTTCTCATTGCTTTGAAACGAAAAAATAAAGTTCCGAAGTTGAATCGGCTTCTTCAACCGTATTCAGGTAGGAACATATTCCATGTGTGTGTCAATAGACGAACAAGGTCTGGTATACGAATCATATGTTAAAATTTTATGAGGAATAAGCCACTGATAATAGTCTTCCTGCCTGGGAGGCGGCAAGTCAGCAGTTCGACTCCCGAGTACGGCAGGACGGAATGAGTTCCCATCTTCCTCCCAGCTCCTGCCAACCTACCAGTTCGAAAGCAAGAAATTGCAAGTAGATCAATAGGGACCACTTCGGTGGGAAGGCAAACAGCGTTCTGTGTGCTCCGGTGTCTAGTCATCCCTGCCACAGGACCACGGAAACGTCTGCAGAAGCAGACAGCGCTGGCTCTTCAGCTATGATGAGCGCTGAACCCTAGAGTCGGATACGACTGGCTTTCGAGCAAGGGATACCTTTACCTTATCAATTTTGACTGGGGGCCAGGAGTACCCCAATGCTCTTCCATGCCCTAAACTGACATGTGCTTTGGAGGCTGCATGATGTAGGTTAGTGATGGTGAAACTTGGCTCTCCAGATGAGCAATGACCTGGGCTTCTGGAAATTGAAGTCCAAGAACATCTGGAGTGCCAAGGTTAGCCATCACTAATGTAGGTGGTCACTGCCAGGGATCAAAGTGGACCAGCCTAGTTGGAACTCTGCTCCAGAAAACTCTAATGACACTGAGCCCCTAAACTCCAGGCCAGTGGTTTCATGTAGATGTTAAATAGCATAGGGGATAAAACCACCCCAAGAGACACTACCAGCCCATGTCCAAGGCAACAAATAGACGTCCCCTAGCTCTACCTTCTGACTTTTCCCCTCTAGGAAGGACTGGAAGAACTGTAAAACAGGGATTCCAAGTCTTATTCCAGAGACTTGCCCAAGTGGTATACAGTGATCAAAAGTAACAAAAAGCCTTGAGAGCACCAGCTGAAACAACAACACATCCTCCCTGCCTGGTTCCCAGTATTGGTCATTTACCAAGGCAACCCATAATTATCCTATAGCCAGGTCTGGAACCAGATTGAAACAGGTCTAAATCAGTCGTGACGAAGGGGGCTCTCAGAGCCCTCTTGGTGGGCACATGCATCATCACCCCCGCACAGAGTTCGCCCCACCCCTCTGCCCAGCAGCCCAATGAGCAGCCCAATGGGAGTGCTTCCTCTCTTCCCCCAGCACAGAGTTCACCCCACCCTTCTGCCCTGCATCCCAATGAGCAGCCCAATGGGAGTGCTTCCTCTTCCACCAGTACAGAGTTCACCACAACCCCTCTGCGGCGTGGACCGCAGCCTGTTCAGTTTGGGCACTCGGTGTCTAAAAGGCTCACCATCTGTGGTCTAGATATTCTGCTTCATCCAGGAATCTTTTGAGCCATTAATCCATGAATTCTTTTAACTAATTTGCCCTCCAGAACTGCAAAAACAAGCAACCTCCATCAACTACATGACGGTCCTTAAAATATTGGACAATGTCCATCATATCAGCTCTGGGTTTTCTCTTAACCGTTCCTCAAATCCTGTTTTCCTGTTTTACAGACAACAGAGTTAGAACTGAACGTGAATTGCCTCCGATATTGCTTGGAGCAGATTTTAAGTGTCAGCATTTTATGTCTCGTCAGAATAAGTATTTCCATCTGCACGGTGGTATTGAATTTGATATTGGTACTACTTCAGTTGAAGATGTCTCACAAGATATTAAGGTACTGAATCAGTATTTTCAAAGTAATGTAGTATGTATTTCTATATTTTTCATTGATTCAGCATAAGGATATTAGATTTCTATGTCCAGGTGGATTAGCTCAGGCTCCCTATTTATCTAGTCATACTAATCAGTTGTTAATAGCATGGAAGTTGTTGTGCCATGTAGAATTTTGCTTTCTGGTGATGACATCAGAGAAAAATAGGTATCAGGGATTCCCCTAGCGAAATGTGTGGCTGGATAGCAGAGTAGCACTTTTAAGCTCTTACGCAGCGAAAGCCTTAGTGCAATAACACACACACATATGCCTTCAGTAGAAAGGTGCGCTTTACTTACAGTGAGGGGAAGACAGACATACACAGGACTATATACAACAGTCTCTCTCACTCCAAGCCCCACAGTAGGTAGACAGCTTGGATTCCTCTGTTGGCTCCAACTCCAGGAGCACTCAAAAGAGTCCTGGTGATCCTTTAGCAGTTCTTTCTTCTCAGTTGAAGAAAAGCTCT
The DNA here is from genome assembly GCA_030440675.1 of Furcifer pardalis. NCBI lineage: Eukaryota > Metazoa > Chordata > Lepidosauria > Squamata > Chamaeleonidae > Furcifer > Furcifer pardalis. Next base: position 157,222,633 of record CP126894.1, on the reverse strand, counting down.
CAACAGCATCACCTCCTTCAGTGTCTCAGTCCTTCTCAGTATATAGACTCCTTCAGAATAACAACCTCCTCACAGATAATCTCCTCTGAATAATAGCCTCCTCCATAGACCCTTCCCAGAGGGCCACAGTTATACCACAGTGTTGCTGGGCAGATTCTCTAATCAGCCACAGCTGGGCTGTTACAGGAGCACATGGACAAGGCATGCACAGTCTGGCCATCAGTTTGAGGCTCTATTATGGACACCTGTGTTCAAAACACATGGAGGGCCTTAAAGTTGTACTATTCCACTGGGCAGCAATCTTTGTACAATACCCCCAATTGAAAAATGTCCTAACAATAGGGAAACATGTAACCAAGAAAGAGGGTTGGAAATTGGTAAGTACATAAAATGCTATATGCTGTTTTCATCTTTTGGCTTCATACAATTAGAAATCATACTAATTGAACATAGGGGAAAGATCCATTTACTCTTCAACCTGGCAATCTACTTGAACTGCTGAACTGCCAACCTTCCGGTTGTCAAGTTCAACATCTTAACCACTAAGCTACCACGGCCCCATACAACACAACTAGGTACAGTAGAGGTAAAACCGCCACCTGATGCCCCCTTGGCTGGCCCCGGCCTGGAGGGGGAAAAGAAAGGAGCAGCAGCTGCACGGCTGTCTGACCTTAAAACCACTGCCGCCACTACTGGACGCCCCCTCGGCAGGCCCTGGCCTGGAAGGGGAGAAGAAGGGAGCAGGAGCTGCACGGCTGGTTGACCTTAAAACCGCTGCGGCCACTATCGGCAACCCCCGGCCTGGAGGGGGAGAAGAAAGGAGCAGCAGCTGTGCAGCTGGCTGGCCCTAAAACTGCCGTTGCCACTACTGGACACCCCCTTGGCTGACTCTGGCCTGGAGGGAGGAAAAGAGCCATGGGAGGCTGAAGATGCCACTGGGCCGCCCTGGCCCTTTCCACCGGCCAGGTGAATTCCCCATCACCATCCTTGGACTTTGCCTGTGGCCAGGGCGAAGAGGCCGTGGCAGCAGCAGGTGCCAGCCCCTTCCATCACTGGTGCTCCTGGGCCATGCCCCTGGCCAGGACTTGGAAATGCCGCTATGGCGGCAGGCGGCTGGACTTCACCTCCGTCATCCTCGGACTTTGTCTGCGGCCGGGGTGGAGAGGCTGCTGCAGTATTGTATTGTACTATATTGTACTGTATTGTACTGTATTGTTATATATTATATTATTATGTGTAATATATTGTATTATTATGTGTAATATATTATATTATTACATGTTGCTCTTGTAGGCTGAATATTACATAATTATTTTGTATATTGTATTATTGTGTTGTATAACTGTTGTGTGAGCCGCCCTCAGTCAGGTTTCCTGATTGGGTGGCATACAAGTGAGAAAATTAGATTAAATTAAATTAAAGGTCACCCTTGCTCAAAAGCCAGTCATATCTGACACTAGGGTTGGGTGCTCATCTCCGTTTACAGCCAAAGAGCCAGCGCTGTCTGCATATGCAGACGTTTCTCTGGACATGTGGCAGGCATGACTAAACAGTGGAGTGCATGGAACACTGAAGTGGTACCTATTTATCTGCTTGCAATGTCTTGCTTTCAAACTGCTAGGTTGGCAGGAGCTGGGCTGGAGACGGGAGCTCACACTGTTGTGAAGCACTCGGATCTCAAACTGCTGACCTGCTGACTTTCCAGCCATCAAGTTCAGCATCTTAACCACTAAGCCACCGCTGCCCTCTACAACACAATTACCTGCCAGCAATTGGAAGACTTTTCGTCTGCATATTTTGCTTCAGACTGGCATCATGTTTAACTGGTGAAACTAGTGGCACAAGTAATGTAAATACTTTATAATCATAAATATGACAAGCTGCTTTAATGTATCTTCTTATAGAATGCCTATGATGAAATGCGCACATGTGTAACAAACCATCTGGATCAATTGCTTGACCCAAAGGCACCTTACAGAGAACATCACCCCATACCAATAATGGATTTTAATGGCAAGAGGTAAAGACCAATCAGGATCCTTTCTAATCTATTCCTATTCTATTCTATTCTATTCTATTCTATTCTATTCTATTCTATTCTATTCTATGAAACTTCACTAGATCATATCCAAAATTACTGCATGACACTCAGTGGTGGGTTGTCAAAATCTTCTCTACCCCACTGTAATGTCATTGACGTCGTGGGCATAACCGACGTCATGACGTCATGACGTCGTGGGTGGAGCAAAATAAAAATAAAATATATAAAAATGTCTGTACATGCGTCAAACCTCTGTTTGACGCATGCACAGTTCTTTTTTTAGTGCGCATGCATCAAACCTCTATTTGATGCATGCACACTAAAAAAATAGAACTGCACATGTGTCAAACGGAGGTTTGATGCATGCGCAGTTCCTGCCCAGAAAAACATTTTTGGAGGGGGCCGGAGAGGCGACCTAAGCGGTCGCCTGGGGTTTTACCACCACCCCCGCGCCCCCTCCTGATGTGGTGCTACCGGTCGGGCAAACCGGTCCAAACCAGTAACATCCCATCACTGATGGCACTAGAAGTTGCAATCACTTGTAAAATGAGCGATTCTGAGGGCGAGAGAGGAATTTTTCAATTTTAATTTTTTAAAAAATTGGCTTTTGCCAGTGAACAATAGCCTGCTGTCACACGGCTTCCTTATATGCTTCTTTAACCCATTTGGGGCTTCACAGCTGCTGTTGCTGCTGAATATCGGCAGTAGCTGCTGGGAATCTGTGGTGCAGAAGGGCTAAAACTGGCAGGATGGAACATCAGCTTCTTTCCTGCAAGGAAAATGAAGAATGAAATAGACTTCCCTCTCTTGTCCCCACCCCCTTTTCTTTTTTGCAGAATTGCCAAAATCTGTGGCACACTTTCCTCATTAGTTGTGGCAAGGTGGGTGGTATAAGGTGCCACCAGCATCCACAGATACTATCCTGTTGACCTCTTGGCTAGAGATTTGTATTAGTATGATAGTGGGGTACACAGAGCCTCCTTGAAGAGTGTGACATTTTTTAACCACAATCCGGCGTACCCTTGTTCTGCTGGCTAATCTTTCACACACTAGGTCAGCTGAAAGGAACTACGGAATGAATTCACCAAAAGGTGGCTTCGTTTTGGCAGTTTAAAGTCTGCGCTAGACACAAAAGAAGAAGTACAATAAAATAAAGGTAAAGTTCACCCTTGCTCGAAAGCCAGTTGTATCCGACTCTAGGGTTCAGTGCTCATCTCTGTTTCATAGCTGAAGAACCAGTGCATTTCTGTGGTCATGTGGCAGGCATGACTAGACACTGGAACACACAGAACGCTGTTTACCTTCCCACCGAAGTGGTCCCTATTTATCTACTTGCAATTTCTTGATTTCGAACTGCTAGGTTGGCAAGAGCTGGGACAAAGACGGGAGCTCATTCCGTCCTGCAGTATTTGGGTATCAAACTGCTGACCTTTTGCCTTCCAGTCAGCATCTTAGCCACTTGAGCCACTGCAGTCCCTTTCAAGAAGTACAATACTCAGTCACAAAACTCACTGGATGACCCCCGAGTCCGGACCCATCATTGTCCACTTGGCCACCAAGATTGTAGTGAAGGCAAAATGGGAAGGGGTGTATATGCAGTGATGGGCCCCGCCCACCAGGTCACATGGTCCCATCCATGACATTGGCTCCGCCCACATTGGCTCTGTCCACATCATTGGCTCTGCCCACAAATTAGGCTCCACCCTCAGTGTGGTAGTAAAATTTTTGACATCCCACCACTGTTATATGCCTCTGAAAAGGGGAGCTGTAGACTCTTAAATAGCATAATCATGTTCTGTTAGTTCAACTGAGACAACTTAAACCAGTGTCATGCTACTTGTGATTTGCAACGCTGAACGTAACCCACACAAAATAACCTGTGGCCCAACTGCTTATTTGACCGCATTGCCACTTTTGCTGTTTCAGAAAGTAAGAGAAAGGGGTGGGGAATTCCCAAGCCCTTAGTGCTGGGGTTTTCAACCTGCGGCCTGGGGGCCAGATGTGGCCTGCAGAACCTTTTCATGTGGGCCCCCGACCGCCTCCACCACAGCCGGAAGTGCCCTGTGGTGGAGGAAAGGCAAAATGGCCGTCTGGCCCCCGAAGCTGTCTGAGGGAGTGTGACCTAGGCCCCGGCTTAAAAAGCTTGAGAACTCCTGCCTTAGTGGACATTGATGGATCACAATGCTTTGCTCTTAGCTGTGTTAGGCTGATTGCTCACATGTTATACAGACTCTTTGTAAATTCAATATGGAGAGCAAGCTACAAAACAATGTTTTAAAAATATTCTGGTTTGTGTTGTGTGTTTCCCCCTTCTCCATGCTCCAGCTATTATGTAGTCGGCATTGAACTTGACTCTTACAATCCGCTTTTAAAGACCCAGTGGTGGGGAGCCATAAATGAAGAAATAAGCACCCTTAAACCGAAAAGGCTTCCGTTAACCGATATTCAATCAATGGATCAATTCAAGAAAAGGTTTGGTTACAAGAAAGCAATGAAATGTAAGGTATGTTTTCTTTAAGGGACTGGATGTTCCAGCAGATCTGTGAGATACTTTTATATACAGTACTGAAGGCAAGGCTAGATGACCCCTTTCTTAGACTACTACAATCTACTACTTGTGGATGCTAGCTTTGATTTATTTTATTTTATTTATTTTATCATCATAGTTCTATGCCACCCTCCTCACAAATGACTCAGGGCAGCTGACAACAAATAAAACATACCAGTTACACAATCCCACAATATAAACCCACACATCACAAAAGATAATAAAAAATTAAAATTTAAAAACAGTAAAAAATAAATAAAAAGAAAGAAGCAAAAATTAAAATACAGCTAAAAACACAGCTAAGAACACAGAGAGGAGTTTAATAGAGAGTCAAATGAGCCAACCGGCCTGAGTGACCGTCTGGCCCAGACCTCATACCTGCCCAGCCAGCCAGGTCTTAACCCCCTTCCTAAAGGGCAGCAACTCTGTCTGGAGACACAATTCTGTTGGCAGAAGCTTCCATAGGGCTGGAACGGACACAGAGAAGACTCTTCTTCTAGTGCTAGACAGGTGTGCCTCTCTAGCTGATGGCACCACCAAAGAACCTCTCCGGTCCGCTCTGGTGGGATGGACAGATACTCTTGGGGTGATGCGGTCTCTTAAGTATCATGGCCCACTACCATGTAGGGCTTTAAAGGTAATAACCAGCACCTTGAATTGCACTCGGAGGCAAACTGGCAACCAGTGCAACTCCTGGAGCAATGGTGAGGCATGAGCATAACGCCCACAATCCATCACAATCTGGGCAGCCGCATTCTGGACCGAATGGTCACCAAGGGCAGCCCCATGTACAGTGCATTACAATAGTCAAGTCTGGAGGTGACCAAGGCATGTGTGATTCATCAATCATCTCAGCTTTTTCAGAGCAAGTTAATTCAGTTGCCACTTAGAATTTAGTATTTTCCCATTCTCGGTTCTGTTCTAAAAACATGCACCTTTGCCCTCTTATTGCCAAGTTTTCATTAGAGGTAATGACAAAGCAATGGGCCGCCTGTGACTGTAAGAATAGCTAGATGCAAAAGAGGGCAGAACTCCTGTGACTTTAACCACTGCACCCTTTTGGCATATAACCTTCTGTAACGTATGAAGCCTGTTTGAGTAGAACAGGAGTTCTTGACCTTTTTAAACCGGGGGCTAGGTCACACTCCCTCAGATAGTTTCGGGGGGGGGGGGACGACGACTGGATGGCCATTTTGCCCTTCATCCACTACATCGCACTTCCTGGTGTGGTGGAGACAGTGCCCCCCCCCCCTGAAATGGTGTCATGGGCCTCATACGGCCCGTGGGCTGCAGGTTGAGAATCCCTGGTGTAAAATGAGTATAAGAAAATGGTTGAAGTTGTGTTAGGATTGCACAGGAGGGTGAATGGGCTAGCTAAAAAGTAGCCTACCAAGAAGGGGAAATGACAAGTGAATTATTTTGGGTAATTCCTTCCCACCGGGAGCCTTACAAATGTTGCCAAAGAAGCTTTGAGACGGCGCCAACGAGAGTGCAGAGATCATTCTGTTGAAACTTTATGAGAACAAAGGAATTGTTATACAGTGGTACCTCGCATAACGAACGCATCGTATAGCGAAAAATTCGCACAACGAAGCATTCGTTATGCAATGGCGATACCCCATATAATGAATTCTTTTTTCATTATGTAGGTTTTTTTGTAACCAGGGTATACCCACTTAATGGGAACCCTGGTTAATGAACTCCCCCCCCCTCCTGTTGTGCGCGGTATCTCCCATAGGGAGCCGCATAATGGGGGGGAAAAACCACATAGCAAAAAGCTCAGTGGAAGGGAGATTTTTCGTTATGTGGGGTTCTACTGTATATTAGAAATGCTTTGATTGGGCAATTCTAATGAGATGGGCAAGGATTGATAGTTTAGAGTGTTCATGGGTTTTAGGGTGGAGATGAAAAAGGGGCTTAGAGTTAGTTTGAGTGAATGGTTTCAGAGAGAAGACGTGGTCATGTAAGCTTGCTAGAAATAGATTAGGTATCTATGCAACATGATAACTTACGGTAGTTAATTTTTTATTATCTTCTCGGGGAAGGGAACTCTAATGATTTGCTCTAATGTATTTTGATTAGTATTTTTATTTATATCTATTTTTTTAAAATAATGGAACTTGTACCTTGGAAGATCTTATGCTTTTACTATCTTATATTTTTAATAAATGAAATAGTTCCACATCAAGTGTGCTTAGTGAAGAAGGGGAGGTTTTGGGTGTTGCCACAAAGGCCTAGACTACCATACACATAAGCTTTGGATGTAATTTGCTGTATTTTATCCATTACATTTCTCAACATTCCTTTTAAATATATGGTTTCAGAGCCTCTCGTTTGGTATGAAAGCAGCTGCTGAAAGAGGACTGGCAGCCATCTTCCTTACATTTTGTCGCAAGACATCTGTCTCCAGCCTTATCACTACAGATGAAATTGGTTATGGTCTTATCCACCATGCTGCTATCCATAACCGGGTGGCAATTATTTGTCAGGTGCTGAAATCACCCATGACTATGAATCAGAGGCGCACCACGCCATTTTCACAAGGTATGAAACAAAAGCAGCAAAACATCTCTGAACAGATAGGTAATGAAACTCTAGCTCTAGGAAGCTATGGGAAGAGGAACACAGTATCCATGAACCAGAAGAACTGTGGCTTGATAAATGTAAAAAGAGAATTTTCATTGTCAAAAGAAAAGAAAAACCTAGATGGGTGATTAATAAAAAATTGTTAATGACAAACATGGAGCAAAAGTAAAGAGAGACAGAAATACATTCATAATCCTAAAAATGCAACTTTTCAGCAACTGTCATAGAGTGACAAAGGGAGTTATTATAGTAATCAGTGGAAAGAAATAGAATGGAGGAAAAGAGGAAAAACATGAGGTTTCTTCCATAAAATTCAAGAAATCAAAGGTAAATTTTTAAACCTTGAATAAGGTTAGAGAAACATATTACCTCCCAAAAATAAAATACAGATGGAAGCAATATTCTGAAGAACTATACAGAACAGACACATGGATGGCAGATTCCTTTGAAGAAGAAGTCTGTGATGAGGAACTTGTCATTTTAGAAAGCAAAGTGAAAGCTTTTGGCAAAGTATTTAGAAGAAATAAACCATCAGTAGGAGAGATTTAATCTCTGGAAATCCTAACAAGACTATGCTGTGAAAAATTGAAAATAAAATAGCTTTTAGTTTTAAATGTCTGGTATACATTCCAATCACAGAAAAAGGAGATGTCAAGGAGCGCGGTAATAGTCAGATGCCTGCAGTAAATTAACATGCAAGGAAAGTAATGCCCAAGGTGTTGCAACAAAGACTAATCTATCCTAAGTCAAGTGAGAAGAGGCGATATATATTTGTATATACTGTATATTGCAAATATATATTTGCAAATATATTCCAAAAGATAATGAGTCTGCTTTAAACACTGCAGCAAAACCTTTGCATAGATCTTGCAAAACTACAGAGTATTGTATAGGAAGTGGGCATGGCAGAATACTTGATTGTCTTGATGCTTATCGTAGACTTTGCCCAATAAATAACTGTTATGGCAGAATATGGAAAAATAGCGTTTTTCATAGGCAAAACTATTAGTCTGGAATGTATTTTATCTCCTTTTCTGTACAGTCTACAGAGGGTGCACAAATGTATACACATTCTAAGAGATGTTATCTACGTCTCACTTTTTGAAGTTGAATTGATCTATGGAAGCAATGCGTAGTATGACATTTGCTCAGTGATGGGATGACAAAAATTCTACTACCACGCCATGACGTCACGGACGTCATGGGCGTGGCCAATGGCATGACGTCATGACGTCACGGCCGACGTCATGACGTCATGACGTTGTGGGCGGGGCCAAAATAAAAATAAATAAAAAATAAAAATAAACATACACACACACCCCTCCCTCTCAGCCCACCCACCCAGACACAAATAAATAAATAAAATAAAAACAACCACCCACCCAAAACACAAATAAATTACCCACCCACCCCAAATAAAAACCCCTCGCTTACCTTTCTTGGGACCCGGCACCCCGATTGCTGTCCACAGCCGCCGCCGCCGCCGGAGCTGCCTGCACCCCTGTGGCGTCCTCCTTGGGCCGGTACCTTTTTAGCCCGGCTCCGGCCATGGCGAGGGGTGACGGGCAGCCGCGGCTGCCGCGCCTCCCTGGGCCGTCCCCATGCCGCACCGCCGCCGCCTACAGCTTCCTCCTCCGCAGCGCGCGGCAGCCGAGCTCAAAAGGGACTGACCCAAGAAGGAGTCCACAGGGATTCAGGCAGCGGCAGCTCCGGCGGCGGCGGGCGGCGGCTGTGGACGGCGGGTGCAGGCACCCGGCCCACAGGCGCCCGGCGGAGGCGGCGGCAGCGGTGTACCCCGCCGGGCGTCCCCAGGGCATGGGGCTTGTCAGCAGCGGACGGCCGAGGCAGCCCTCAACGTGCCGCGGGGAGGCGCCCCCCTCAGAGGGCTGCTGCCGCCGCCGCTGCCCTGAAAGTTCTAAATGTTTTGAAAATCGGAGCGAAAATGGCTCTAATTGACTGCGCATGCGCAGAAACTCAATCTGACGCATGTGCAATGCGTCAGATTGAGTTTCTGCGCATGCGCAGTCAATTAGAGCCATTTTCGCTCCGATTTTAATTTTTTTTTTCTTTCGGTCAGGCGTCCGGAACCGGACGCCCCAAAAGTGGACTTCCCCTCACGGAGAACCCTCCGGGATTGGTCTTACCGGTTCCAGAGATCCGTCTGGAACCGGTGACATCCCATCACTGCATTTGCTCAAAATGATGTTAGTGTCACCATGCGACAGGCAGGGCAGTGAAAAAAATGGTGGAAGCATGGTTGTCGTTCAAGGAGCACCAAGACCATTTTGATATTTGAAATGTGATAATGTTGTGGACGTACAATGACAATGGAGGCATCATGAGTATGCAACAGAACCTCCAACACACCTAACAATTTCATGCACGTGTGATAAGATTGAGATGCATGGTATTGTGTGTGATGTGCACAAGGGAGGATCCAGGACACTTTGATCAACATTGCTCTACCATTAATTTGCCATAATCAGAAGTGTCTGAATGCTAATGGTAACCACTTTGAACACTTCTTGTAATCGCAGAAGTCAAACGTGACTTGTACAGTAAAACCCCAGGTTACAACTGCCTCGGTTTAGGTTTGCTGCAGTTTACAACGGCAAACCCTGTGAAAATGGCGTCCAGGTTTACAAGTTTTTAATTATTATTTTTTTCAGTTTACAACGATCAATTCAGGACCATTTTTTAATTTTTCAGTGCATCCCTATGGATGTTTCAGTTTACAATTTTTTCGGGTTACAACAGAGGCAGTTGGAACGGACCTTCATCATAACCCAGGGTTTTACTGTATTCAAGACAGCCCATACCTCTTTCCTGATCAAGGGGAAGTCCCTCCAGTCCAGATGGGTGACAGCAAGCTCAGAAATAAAAATGGAGCACTGTGGATGGAAGATTAAGCAACACAATAGATTTACTGAACAGATCCCAAACTCAGATGGCAAACCCAAACAAGGAAGTCCTTTTGCTTGGTACTATAAATGGACAGATTTTGTTTTGAATTACAGAAACATGATCATAACAACATAAAACCTCACAGAAAAACCTTAGGAACAATAGAAGATAATATTTCTCTGATTCAAACACACCTATCCATTCATAGCATATTTTCTGAGTAATAAAGTGGTGGATGGAAGGAGCATCATTTGGACATGCAGCAAAAGCAGGGGTTTTTGCAAGGAAAAGGAGATGTAAAAGCCAAATCATAATGACTATGTTCTGTTTTAGGGAGACATTTACAGAAAACTGAGACAAAATGTAAGTTATGAACAATTTGTTGTCCCCATATTACCATTTAAATATATTTAAAATGTGCTTTACTTAAGGCCATGTGATAAATAAAAGGATGTATTAGGATTAGAGGTAATGAAGACTGTAACTTTAAGGAGATACAGTAATGTTATTAGTATTAATACTGTCTGGCCGGAGATCTTGCTATGGTAATGGAGTAGAACAAACAGCCAACAACCTGACTCCTTAAAGGGGCCAATGGCCAGGGGTGTGCTGTGCACCTTGGGAGGGCGGTGGACAGGAAGTGATGGGCGCACTTATTGGGAGGGAAATCCCACACATTACCATTACCTCTGCCTTCCTTGGGGGGGGGGGGCAGTCATTGGGGCTCACCAGGATGAGTCCCTGTATCCAGTGATGGGTTGTTACCAGTTTGGACTGGTTCGCCCGAACTGGTAGCGCCCATCAGGAGGGGGTCGTCGGGGTGGTGGTGGTAAACCCCCGGGCAACCGGTTCGGTCACCTCTCCGGAGTCCGGACCCCCTCTGGAAGTGTATTTCCATGCAGCAAAAATGGCTGCCCAGAACTGCGCATGCATCAAACCTCTATTTGATGCATATGCACTAAAAAATAGAACTGTGCATGCATCAAGTGGAAGTTTGATGCATGCACAGTTCTGGGCAGCCATTTTGGCTGCCTGGAAAGGAAGGGCGCAGGGAGTGCCTCTAGAAGTGGCAGCGGTGGCCTTTCCTCGCTGCACCGTACCTCCAGGCTGCTGCGCTGCAGCGGCGGTTTGCCGCAGCAGTGGTTTGCTGCAGCGACGGTTCCTGCCTGCCTGCTGCCTGCCTAGGTAAGTGACATGTTTGTGTTTGGGGTGGGTGGGTGGTTGATTTGTGTTTGGGGTGGGTAGGTTGATTATTTTAATGTTAACATGTATTTTTATTGAATTTTTATTGATTTTTTTCTTTAAAAAAATTATTTTGCTCTGCCCACAATGTCATGATGTCATGACGTTGGCTCCACCCACAACCTCATGACATCACGGTGGGGTAGTAAAAAAATTGACAACCCACCACTGCCTGTATCCCTGTGGGCCACCACACCACTGCCAATGGCTATGGGTGGATGAACCCCTTTAGGTGGTGATGGTCCCCCTCAGTGGAGGAAATGCCACTGGAAACTATAATATTGGGCCCAACAGCAAAATGAGTGGAGGAGTACCCACTTCCCTATTCTGATTCCCAACAATTATGGAGGCAGAAGAGGCCATGACAGATGGTCTGGCTGTGATGGCGCACTTTGTTATTATCAGGGAAAAAATGTATGTATGAACACAAGTAGCAACTGACAATTATCTGTTTTATCAACTGCATTTCAAGGTGGGTTGAGATTTACTGTAAATTATAGCGTTCGTGGGAAATTTTATCCTTTACCACTTGAGTGGGTGCAAAACTGAGTATCATGGGGAGGCAAGAATGATGCTACAGTTTCATTATGTTGCACAAACAGCAGTCAGTGGGACAAGTTTCACACTAAAGAAAGTTGTCTGTTTTGTGATAATAGTTAAAATTAGATACTTTATAGTGAAAATCATTACGTGTTTAGAGCAGGGGCGCCCAAACTTTTTGGGCCATGGGCCAATCACGTGGTTCAGGAAGCCGGTCACTAAGGCCCGGGGGCCGGGTGCAGCCCCCGACACCAATTCATCCGGCCTGCGAAGCCCTCATTGCTCCTGGAAGCGGAAGTAAAACGCGCCCATACGGGCACGTTTTACTTCTGCTTCCAGGAGCGACGGGGGCTTCACGGACCGGATGAAATGGTGTTGGGGGCCGCACCTGGCCCCCGAGCCTTAGTTTGGGCACCACTGGTTTAGAGGATTGGATGCTTTTTATTGTAGCAAGAGTTTATGTATATGATTATATTATACTGTATATCATGCTAGCATGTAAGGATTTCACCTGTTAAAATTTTAGTCTCACAATAAATCTCTTTAGTTGCAGGTCTTTCAGTAAAGGGTATCTTTGGGGAAAGAATTGGTAAGTTGCATACAAATGTAGTTTTATTTTCCTCAAATCAAGCTCCTGTCAATTAACTTAAGCCTAGTTTTAGTGATGTCAATTTTACACACAGATACTGTATATACTGTACTACAATAGCTATCTTTGCTCATTGAACAAATGGACATGAGAATCAGTGTAGCTCAGAGAGATGAGGTGTGTAATTTTAGTTGGAAACAACGTGTTCCGAAAATGACTTTTGGAAATAGGTTGACCCAAGCAAGATAGTCAACCCTGCCAGCTCCCTTGAAAACAGATACAATTGATTTGTGCCAATGGTTCCAATCTTTTAAAAATTGGTCAGGGAAGTACCTGGGAATTCTTTAGAAGTGGCGAGTGGGCGACTACATGAATTTGAATTATAAATAAAATAAATAAATTTGATTGTAATTTCCTTTCCAGTTAACTATAAATGCATACCTGGACAAATCCACAATCAAAGCACTATGAAAAATATATTATTTATTAATTTATTATTTATTATCCACATTTATATATTGCTGCCCACATCCAACGAGTGCATCTAGATCTGCGGAGAGAGCAACTTTTCTGAAAGCAGCTGCCCCAAAAGTTTCTATTCTCATTTTCTTACAAATTGTACATAACACCCGGGATGATCAATGGAAACAATTAAACAGTATAGAGCAGGGTTCCTCAACCTTTGGCCCCTAGATGTTCTTTCACTTCAATTTCCAGAAGCCCTGACTTAGGCTTCTGGTAAATGAAGTCCATTTTGTTTCATTTCATTAAATCTGGGGTTCTCAATCTTCACGCTCCCTCAGACAGTTGAGTGGCCTGGACTGGTGCCCCCCCCCCAAAAAAAAAATGCTGCCGTAAAATGTGTCTGCAGCTGTTGTAAACATGTTTATGACAGCCACCGGCGCGTTTATGGCTGTTGTAAACATGTCTGCATCTGCTTCCGGCAGCAGTGACAGTGGCAAAGCAGGCTGGATGATTTGGCACCACGGCTCCGATCCTCCCCACAGGCCACAGGCTGCCCACCCTGCGATTAAACCCTAGAACATAGGTACTTTTCAATATCTAAAACAGCAAATCTTGAAAAGTGCCCCTGTTCCAAAATCTAATCACTGGAATGAGATGAAAATTTTCTTTTCATGATATATTCACATGCTAAAGACAAAAGCAAAAATAAAAAATAAAATAAAAATGAAAGCAGAAGTAAAAAAAAAGTTGAAAAATGCCTAGTTAGACTGCTCAAGCCCCCGTGCCTCAACGAGGCTCTCACCTAGTGGGGGAAGAACGATCATATTGGAGAAAAATTAATAATTATTACAATTTCCCTGCCCCTTTGCAATGGACTGGGAAAGTGTTTAATTTGCCCATATTATGAAGAGGTTCTTCCGTGACCCCATCCTCTGTCAGTCTTGTAAACCATGATCCCAGATTACCCTACAAGGGGCAGTCTGGACAGACTCTAACACAACTACCATTTTGAAGAATAAATTATTATTATTATTATTATTATTATTATTATTATTATTATTATTATTATTATTATTATTATTATTATTATTATTATTATTATTATTATTCAGTCAAACATCGCATAAAGAGCGTCTTGCCTAAAGAGTAACTCGCTTAAATAGCAGAATTTTCCCTGAATGTTCGCTTCTCTTAACAAACAAAACCAACCAAAAACTCACTTAGCAAATAAATCGGGGTTCGCAATCCCCCCCACAATTGGTCATTTACAATGGTGTTTCGCTTAAAGAGCAAACTCGCTTAAAGAGCAATCCTGTGGAACGCATTATGCTCTTTAAGGAGGTACAACTGTACTTGTATGCCACCCCACTCACAGAGTGACTCTGGGCAGCTAACAAAGTTACAAAATGTACAGTTACAATTACAAGGTTCCACATTACCACAATACAACATATCATCATCACAAATCATCATGAATCACAGTATCAAAAAGATCAGTATCACAGTAACAAAGTACTGTACTACAAAACACAAATACAAAAAAAACCTTGTTTGCTAAATCCCACCAGCACTCATATGAGAAGTCCCACAGAAAGTGGCTGAGGGAAAAGTCTGAGGAAGGAACCCGGTGGTGGTGGCTGCGGTGATGGCAATGGCGTTTTTATGGGCGCCCGGCTGCGCCGCTCAGCTGATCCTCATTCCCTCAGGCCGAACTGGCCAAGGGAGGAGTCTGATGGTGGTGGCAGCGGTGATGGCGACAGCATTTTTATGGCCAGCCAGCTGTGCCACTCAGCTGATCCTCATTCCCTGCTCCTGGATCGGCCAAGGGAGGAGTCCGATGGTGGTAATTGAAGTCCCTTTTGCTTCATTTCACTAAATCTGGGGTTCTCAACCTTTTCAAGCCGCGGGTTGGGTCACGCTTCCTCAGTCAGTTGAGTGGCCCTTATTCACTTTGGGAAAAATAGCATTTCCTTTGTGAATATAGTAGCATATAAAAAGCACTGAGATAAAACTAATAATCATGAAAATGTATAGACATTTTGAATATATATTCAAATATAGGTTATAGGTTATCAATATGTATATAGGTTAAAATATATCAAGAGATGTAGCTAATTCCACAGCATCTTGTTGTCAATCAGCTTTTGGCGTGACTGCTCTGCATCTGGCAGCCAAGTGTGGTTCCCTTGAAGCAATGAATTTCCTCCTAAGTTACAAAGCAGACTACCGAATACCCAATGAACGAGGATGGTTGCCTATACATGTTGCTGCTTTTTATGATAATGTTGCCTGTATCAGAGTTCTTTGTCAAAAAAGCTTTGAGCTGCTGGAGGCTGAAACTCGTGCTGAGTAAGTAAAGAGGAAACCAGGAATCTACATCACATTAAGGCAAGCAGCACTATGTCCTACCAACATACAAGTCTTTATCACATGCTGACCGTGCGAGAAGGAAATTCCCATATTGCATGGAAGGTACATAAAAAAGAGACTGTTTCGGTCTCTTTCCCTTAGAACTGAAGGCAGCCATATCTGAGTCTAAATCTGATCAAAATTGGATGTGACATTAAATGTGTCAAGTGCTTGCTCAGAATGTTCTTTCCTTCCAAATAAGTGTGCAGGGACCAGATCTCTTTTGTATCGAGTGTATCCAAATGTTCCATGTTCAGTTGCAGCATTCCCAGGGTGCGTTGGGAGAGATCCCTCCAGTGGTGGGTTGTCAAAAATTTTGCTACCACACCTTGACATCAGCACAGTGTGGGTGGAGCCAACGTCATGATGTCATGGGCGGAGCCAACATCATGACATCATGACATCATGATGTTGTGGGTGGAGCCAAAGAAAAAAATAAAATAAAAATAAACATACATACACACACCTCGACCAACCCACCCACCCACAACACAAACCCGCAAATAAATTAAATAAATAAAATTAAAATTACATAAAAATACACCCACCCTCTCAAACACCCACTCACCCAGTGATGTGATGTAACAGGTTCTCACCAGTTCGCCAGAACCGGTAGTAACTTTCCCCAGTGTCCCAGATAACCGGTAGCAGCTTTTGTGGGGAGCCACCTTCGGGGCTTACCTTTTCACTTGTTCCCCCACTGGGTGGGTGTATTTTAATGTATTTATTTATTTATTTACGGGTTTGTATTGTATTTTCGACTTATATGCCGCCCCACTCGCAGAGCGACTCTGGGCGGCTTACAGAAGAAACAGTTACAATTACATACCATATTCCATAGCATAAAAATAATTACAGATAAGTTACAAATATCACATATATCTACAATAGCAATTGCAATTACAAAACATCAAGACATCCTAAGGAATAAAGCAAAAATACTATAATATAAATAATTACAGAATCAAAATTCAATAAGCAACAATAAAAAAGCAACAACCAAAAATTCAAAATATCAGTCCTGTTTACACAAAGATTACAAAAGAAGAAAACTAAACAATATCAGGACATCATAAAAAGCGTATCAAGACTATTACAAGACAATACATTGAAAATGTAATATGTGTGTGTGTGTGTGTGTGTGTGTGTGTGTGTTTGTTGAGGTGTGTGTGTGTATATGTGTGCATGGTTATTTTTATTTTATTTTATAATTATTTTGTATTTTTTTTGTATTTTTTTCTTTGGCCCCACCCACATCATGATGTTAGCTCCGCCCACATTGATGATGTCATGGTGGGGTAGTAAATTTTTTGACATCCCACCACTGCACTCACCCCAACCTCAGATCAACCCACCCACCCACCCCAAACACAAACCCTGGGTCACTTGCCCTGGGTTGACTAATCGGGAAGCAGCAGAGGTGGTGGTGTGGCGGCTTGGCGGCAAACTGCCACAGCAGTGGCCTGGCGGCGCGGTGCGCACAGCCCAGTGAGGAAAGGCTGCCGCCGCCGCTGCCGCTGCCGCTTCTTCAGGGGCTGCCTGCGCCCTTCCTTTTCCAGCAGCCAAAATGGCTGCTGGGAACTGCGCATGCGTCAAACTTCAATTTGATGCATGCACAGTACAAAATAGAACTGTGCATGAGTCAAAGGGAAATTTGATGCATGCACAGTTCCCAGGAGCCATTTTGGCTCCAATTTTGAATTATTATTTTTTTGCTGGTGAGGTGTCTGAACCAGACGCCTCCCAAAAAACAAAACACAATCCTGGGTGTTTACTACCCCCCTGGAGAACCACCCGGGATTGTTGCTACCGGTTTGGACAAACCGGTGTGAACCAGCAACAACCCATGACTGGATCCCTCTTTGAAACCCTAAAGAGATGCTGCTCGTCAGCATATACCATATTGACCAATAAAATAATTGAGTAATAGAGCACTGGTGGTGCAGTGGTTTGCTGTACTTCAGCCCAAGCTGCTGATGCTGTGAGTTAGATCCTGATGGGGATCAAGGTTGACTTGGCCTTCCATTCCTCCGAGGTCAGTAAAATGAGTACACAGCATGTTTAGGGCAAAATGCTAATTATCCTGTGAACCTCCCAGAGAGTGCGCTAAGTGCTAGTCTGGTATATGGGTGTCATTGCTATTGGTGATATAAGGCAGTTCCATGCATTCAGAAGGTTCCAATACCATGATGGCAAACCTTGACATTCCAGATGTTGGCACTCCAGATGGAATTGAAGTCCCAAGAACAACTGGAGTGCCAAGGTTCGCCATAATGGATCTAGTAGTTGCATATTCCGTTCTCTTCTGAGCCAGAGAAAGCTTGTGGTGCAGACCCAAGTCTAGGATCTGATCTCAGGCAAAGCAACTTACAGTGGACTGAACCAGAGTGAACTCAGTGGAGCTTACATATGACCGGGAGGCTGTTCACAGCACTGCATGCTGATTTTCATTTCTTCCTTTTGTTTTTGGCTAAACTTGTCCACTGTGGTTGTTGCATTCCGGCACAAGTGGGAAGAGCTAAGGGTGACAAAAGTGAGGGGAAAGCAAGGTACAGAAGTAGGCTGTTACCCTCACTGTATACACAAACATTCACACCGTAGGAAGGAAACACCGTTTATGGTAAAGGTAAAGATCACTCTTGCTCGAAAGCCAGTCGTATCTGACTCTAGGGTCCAGTGCTCATCTCTATTTATTTATTTATTTATTTCATTTGTACCCCAGCCTCCTCCGAAGACTCAGGGCGGCTATAGCCAAAGAGCCAGTGCTGTCTGCATTTTTCAGATATTTCTGTGGACATGTGGCAGGCATGACGAGACATTGGAGTGCACAGAACACTTACTTCCCACCGAAGTGGTATCTATTTATCTACTTGCAATTTCTTGCTTTTGAACTGCTAGGTTGGCAGGAGCTGGGACAGAGGTGGGAGCTCACTCCATCATGCTGACCTGCCTCCTAACCACTAAACTACCACAGTCCCTGCACACTTAATTGTCTTCCTCTTACCAGTCAAATGTACACTAGTACCTCGGATAATGATGCCACAAGTCTCGTCGTTATCCAGTTTTTAACGTTGTACGATGCATTGATCGCACAACGTTAAAAAAAAAGCCCTGTTCACCTGGAGGCTGCAACAAGCCAAAATGTCAGAATTTGAACCCTGACGGTTTGGCTTGCTGCAGCCTCCAGGGAGGTGGGGGAACTTTGGAAACAGCTTGGATCGGGTCTCCCGACCTCCCTGGAGCCGGCAGGGGGTCAGAGAGCACGAAATGGGTGAAAAAATGGACACAGCTGTGGGGTGGCTGGGGAAGCCGACAGGGGAGGGCCCCCCCCCCGGTAGGCTTTCCAGCCACCCCACCCCTGCCTCCGCAGCTGCAGGGTGGCTGGTAAGCCGAACGGAGAAACCTGTTCAGCTTTCCAGCCACCCTGCTGCTACGCAGATCGTTATCTGATGCAAAATTTCTTTTTTCTTAAAGCATTAAATTTCTTCTCCGTTTGTTCAGGTTTCAGTCTACCCCACTTTTGCTGGCGGCCACATCTGGAGCATTAGATGCTATCCAGTATTTGTTTTTTCTCCATGCCAACTGGCTAAAGAAAGACAATGAAGGAAACAATATCATTCATTTGGCAGTGCTGAACTTTCACACTGAAGTTCTGAAGCATCTTATTGAGCTACACAATCCTGACCTTCCTGTTTGGAAAACTCTTGTGGGTAAGCACATGCCAGCTGCTTTTGATCTTGCATGAGCCGCTGAGATGTTTCGCTCGAGGGCCAAGCTGTGCAGCAGAGAGCCTGTAGTATGCCATATCCATATCCTCCCAAAGAACTAAGGGGCCATTTTGTGTTTGAAATTGTCTCTCCAAGTAGGGATAGGATCAGAGCTAGGAATGTTAGCAGCAAAGAGTAGGGTTCCCGAACTTGTTAACAAGTCTTGATTGAGACATATCAGAAAACAAAACAAAATAAAAATAAAATAAAAAAACACTGTAGCATTTTAAAGACTAACTGCTTTATTTTTATTGTTAGCTTTCGTGGATCAAGTCCACTTCTTCAGACAAAGAGTGAAACTTACAGGCATGGTTTTTATACACCAAATTCTGGGGGTCAAAGGGAGAAGGGGTGTGGTCAAGCAAGATGACAGACAAGCAAGCACAACAATACAGCTTCACACAGCCATTAGCAACAATAGATTATTCAGATTAGCTCTAAATGACTCCCTTTCAATCTCAAGGTTGCTGAGAAAGCCCATTCTGGTCTCTGATCCTACTAACTTTTCCATCTCTATGCAAAATGGTAAAGGTAGGGCTGAGGCAGTTGACAGGAACACCTTCTCAACATTGGAAAGAGTGATGCTTATTTATTATTATTATTATTTGTTCATATTTCTCCGCTGCCCTCTTCACCGAAGTGACTCAGGGCGGTTTACAAGTACAGTCAAACCTCATATAACACTAAAACCTGGTTCCACAAGTCTTGATGTTATACGATTTTTAGTGTTATCTGATGCATGTTAAAATCCTATGGGAGCCATAGAGATACATTGTAACCACACAGGCTTTAGCGGTTGTTATCTGATGCATCCCATAGGATCTTAATGTTATCCGATGCAATTCTTCCCCCCAGATTGCTTAATGTTATGCGATTTTAGTGTTATTCGATACTAATGTTATATGAGGTATTACTGTACCTGTAATTAAAAAAATCACAATAAAACACACTAGCTAAAAACCTCAAATACAAAACTGCTAAAATTAAAATTTTAAAATTACAATCTAAAAAGATTAACAGCACACCAAATGCTACATCTTACTAATCTTACTAATTAAAAAGTAGAGGGAGAGAGGGGCTCAGATCATCCAGTGAGCTGGGGTCATTATACTTCCCGCACCCCATACCTGCCCCGCCAGCCATGTTTTTAGATTCTTCCTAAAGGGCAGCAGCTCCGTCTGGAGATGTAGCTCAGTTGGCAGGAGGTTCCATAAGGGCAGAGTGGACACAGAGAAGGCCCTCCTTCTAGTGCCAGAGAGATGCGCCTCTCTGGCCGATGGAACAACTAGAGAGACTCTCCGGTCTGCTCTGGTGGGACGGACAGATGTTCTTGGGGTGAGGTGGTCTCTTAAGTATCCTGGCCCACTGCCATGTAGGGCTTTAAAGCAGTGATGGGATGACAAAATTTTTACTACCACACCATGAGGTCACGGACGTCATGGGTGTGGCCAACATCATGCCGTCATGATGTTGTGGGTGGGGCCAAAAAAATAAATTAAATTAAAATAAAATAAACACACACACACATCCCTCAACCCACCCACCCACCCAAACAACCACAACACAAACCCGTAAATAAATTAAATAAAGAAAATAAAGAAATAAATAAAATAAAAATACATCCACCCACCCAAACACCCACCCCAAACACAAATAAACCCACCCACCCACCCACCCCAAACACAAATAAAAACCCCAAACACAAACCCTCTGTCACTTACCCTGGGTCAGTCAGCTCGTCTGGGAGCAGAAGAGGTGGTGGCGCAGCGGCAAACCATCACAGCAGCCTGGTGCTGCGCTGTGCTGCGGAAAGGCTGCTGCCGCCGCTGCCACCACCACCACCACTTTAAGTGCTGCCTGCACTTCTTTTCTGGGCAGCCAAAATGCCTGCCTGTAACTGCGCATACATCAAACCTCTATTTGATGCATGCACAGTTCTATTTCTTACTGTGCATGCATCAAATAGAGGTCTGATGCATGCACAGTTATGGGCAGCCATTGTGGCTACCCGGAAAAATTTTTCAGGAAGGGATTCAGCCGGAACAGGGGAGGCGACCGAACCGGTCGCCCGGGGTTCTATGAACCTCCCTGGTGAACCCCTCGTGATGGGCGCTCCAATTTCAGGTGAACTGGACCGAACCGGTAACATTCCATCACTGCTTTAAAGGTAATAATCAGCACCTTGAATTGCACCCGGAGACATACTGGCAACCAGTGCAACTCCCGAAGCAGCGATGAGGCATGTGCATACTGCCCACACCCCATCACACTGTTTCAATTGTTCCCATTCCAGGAGAGTCATCATGTCACCCAGAAAGAACCTATTATTGCCACTAGAGGGGAACACAAGACTGTATATAGGTTAAGGCCAGTGTTTTCCAACCTTTGGTTTTTGAACTTCAATTTCCAGAAGCCTAAATCAATTCCCAAAAGCACTGATCAGCCAATGTACTGACCTAGGCTTCTGGGAATTGAAGTCCAAAAACCAAAGGTTGGGAAAGACTGGGCTAAGGGAACTCTCAAGACAGGCCATATTACAAACTACCTACTAATTAGTGATCCAGGGCTGCCTTAGGGGATATTACCTTTGAGTTAAACCGGGAATTCTGGTGAAATTTATGATTCTGGAGTCTGCAGCTACCATACCACTTGCAATCCTTTCAGTCATCTTGTTGAAATTAAAGGGTTGTGGATACCTCGTTCCAATATTGGATTGTAGCCCAGTTCTTCAATAGATCCATGTGGCCCAGCATATCCAATGATCAGGGGTGGTGAAAGACGCCATCCAAAATATTGGGCAAGTGGTAGAAGGCTTTTGGTGGTTCTTCTGGAATGGTGAACAAACATGGACTCTTGGCTGTCCAGAAGGATTGTCTTTGGGAAACATGTAAAGCAAGACATGATGTGGGTTTGATTATCTTTTTCACTTGAATTGGAGTGTATGAGATATATCTCCAATTGATTTGGGCATTTCTGTACCATCTTGGAAGCTAGAAAAATCTAATCTGCACAAAACTTAAAATATCTGATTACTAAAAAAGAAAAAAAATCTGCTATTTTAAAACACCTTATAGAGGAACCTCAGGTACAGATTATATCTTTTAATAACAGAGGTTGTCATTCCCAATATGGAGAAAGAAGTCACACAAAGGGCCAAATGTTGGGATGTGGAAGTTCCATTCCTTTGTTATATTTCTGCTGTAAGAAGGCAGGCACTTCTGTCCACTCAAAACCACATGTTAACTATCCAGAATCCAGGTTTATTGCCTACAAGCTAATTAAAAGCATTGGAGATCACTCATGCATAGGATTGGTTTAAGATGGAGTCCATTTGATGGCACACAACAATAACAATGAGAATTATATACATTCACAGTAAAAAAACAAAAACCGTCATTTATCTGCCAGTCATGTTGCAATGCATTGTGACGTAGAGTTGTTCCATATTGTTAAACTAGTACATAATCCTTTGGTATGAGCAATGAATGTATTTTAACATTATCAATAGGTATGTTGAACTGTGAAGCCTACAAGAGGAAAAAAATGGCAATACGGTGTTTGGAAGTACTTTGCCTTGCTAAGGATAACTACTGGCAGTGCATTTTGGATGCAGGTGAGACAGTGGCATAGGATGGGGAGGCGAGGGGGGAGGCTCGTCCCGGGTGGCACTTTTTGGGCTATGGGTATTCTTGGACTACAATTCCCAGATGCCCTAGCGGGAGTGGGCACCAGCGTCCACCAGGGGGTGGCAAATCTCGTTTATGCCCCAGGTGGCTGAAATCAATGCTACACTACTGAGGTGAGATAAGCATATTTCATATGTCAATGTCTTTATGCAGCCCAATATATAGGTATATGTACAAAATTTTATACACATAAGCAAAGTCATCAGCATTTATACTGACAGGGAGGATGTTCACACCCTTTGCCTTGTGAACTAATCCTCAAAGTCCATTAGCTAGAGACAAACGTCTGTCCTGGCATCATAGGGCTGTGCTGCTTTGCTAATGGTCATTTGCCTAGAGGTGAAAAAGACTGAAGGCGAAAGGCCTGCCTCCAATTCTTTGGCTCAATAAGCTATTGACCCTATAAACCTCATGCTGTGATAAAACAGACTGGGGTAGCAAAGGAAAGAAGGGCATGGATGGGTATTGGTGGACATCCTGGCTTTTCTCAGATATCCAGGAACTTTTATCAAATTGCCTCACCGTCTAGGGCAGGGGTGCCCAAACTATGCCCCATGGGCCGGATCTGGCCTGCAACACCAATTCATCATGCCCACGGTACGTTCGCCGCACCTGGAAGTGCGTTCTGGATGCCCCTGTGCGTGCGCAAATGCGTCTGTGCCACTCCTGGAAGTAGGTGGGGACACCCACACACTTATGCACATGCACACATGCACACACGTCACTTGCGCATGTCCAGGGGTGTCTGAAACCACTTCATGGAGTGGCGCGGACGCATTTGTGCAAGCGTGCCTACTTCCGGGGGCATGGTCAGGCCCTCTCAGCTGTTCCAGAGGTGTGGTCAGGTCCCTGGCTGGTCTAGGACCTCTTCTACCACCCCCACAGCCCAACACATACATGTCCACTTCCTGCTGGAGTAGTCTGGAAGAAATCAAATGTTTGAAGGGAATCGCAGAATGCTGGAGGTGATGCAGGGGGTGGAACCATAACGCCAAAAATGCTTTTCTTCTCTGTGCAGGTACCATACCGTCTTTAATTGGTTTGTTAGAAAGTGGTATCATTAAGCTGGAGTGCCTCACTGTGGGAGTGCTAAGTAACATCTCAACCCATTACTCAATTGTGAGAACCTTTGTGGAAGCAGGAGGCCTTTCGGTGTTAATTCAGCTGTTGGCTATTAACGAACCCGAACTGCTCTCTCGTTGTGCTGTGATTTTATACGATGCGGCCTTGTTGGATGACAATCAGGTCACCATTGCTGAACTGGTGAGTTTTAATCCAGAAAAAAATTGTCTCTTTTTCTGCCCCACTCCTTTAAAATGGGCTATAATAAAATCGGAAGGTGCAGCTACATTAGTGATATAACCTGGGGTACACAGAAAGAGCCTCCTAGAAGAGTGTGGTATTTTTGAACCACAATTGGGCGTACCCTGGTAACAGCAGCCTTGTGTTGTTGGCTAATCTTTCTCACACTTGGTCAGGTGAGGGCAACTGCAGAATGAACTCACCAAAAGGTGCCTTCATTTTGGTAGATTCACATCTGGCTTAGACACGGAAGAAGAAGCGATCTGACCGGTGCCGCTGTGGAATGGTGGGGCTTGATTAGCTCATTCTGATTAAGCGGCACTGTTCCATAGCTAATACTGGGAAGTGGCTTAAAAAGTGAGTCAGACCTCTCATAAAAAGCACCTCATTTAAAGAGTAATTCGCTTAAAGAGCAGAATTTTCTCTGAACATTCGCTTCACTTAACAAATAAAACCAATCAAAAACTCGCTTAACAAATACATCGGGGTTCACAATCCTCCCCCCCCCCCACAATTGGTCACTTACAATGGTGTTTCGCTTAAAGAGCAAACTCGCTTAAAGAGCAATCCTGTGGAACACATTATGCTCTTTAAGCGAGGTACAACTGTATTTGTTAGTTAGTCACTTCCCCTGCTTGACAGAGGGAAGGGAAACTGAGGGGTGTGTGTGTGGAATCTGTTTAAGATTATTGCTGCTGCAATATCTCATATATATCTCTAGCTGTATCTATCTATCTATCTGTCTGTCTGTCTGTCTGTCTGTCTGTCTGTCTATCTATCTAAAAAAAGCGGCAAGTAGAGTCTAAGGTCAGGGATTTAGTGTGTGAATCTGATGTGTTGAATTATGCTCATTAGTCAACCGAATGCTGTCAGTGTAACTGTCACCTTTGAGAGGCAGCTTCCGAGTGCAGTGATGTAATCGCTTTCCATTTTCCACCTATGTGTCTTTCAGTCAATGTTCTTAGTGTTTTTATGCTTTTTTTTTGTAAAAAGCTTAATAGAAAATTTCCCCAAAGTACAATCCAAATTCTAAGGTTTGCTGAGCTAAGGTAAAGGTCACCCTTGATCGAAAGGCAGTCATATCCGACTCTAGGGTTCAGTGCTCATCTCTGTTTATAGCCAAAAAGCCAGCTCTATCTGTGTCTGTAGACATTTCCATGGACATGTGGCAGGCATGGAATGCTGTTTACCTTCCCACCAAAGTGGGCCCTATTTATCTACTTGCAATTTCTTGCTTTTGAACTGCTACATTGTGTTAACCCAAAACCAGAAATCCAATTTCATATGTGTTTATTATTCTTTTATATTTTATTTTTCATATAAAGATGCTTTTAACCTTTATTTTCCATTTTTTCCGACTCTACCCACTAGGCACACATGTCCATAAGTAGCCCACTGTACACACAACAATTCACCACATTTGCAGGTAAATAACTGCAAAGGATCTATTTTAATAAAGATTTCAAAAGTTAAACTGTAAAGTGAAAGAATTTTTCCTTCACAATTCCTTGAAAGCAGTTCTTCAAAGGTTCCTCCACGTAAGCCTATGGAGCTGGGTTTCATGCTGCCCGCTCCGTTGACTTGTATGGATGGGGGTATAGGAAACGAAAATTTCCCATTCCCATGGACTCTCTTCTTCAACCCACATCCCAGCCACCGCATCTTCCACTCTGCACCCGGCCTGTGGAATCACTGCCAACCCGTCCCCGATTGCCTCCTTCGAAGGAGAGACTGGCTCTTTTCTGAGCAAAAAGAAAGACAGTGAAATTGACGAAACAAGGCACCCAGTGAAGCTGGCTGACTGGCTGGAAGCAAGGAAGACAGGCAGGCAGGGCTTTAGGATCATGCGCAGCAAGGGAGAGGGAGGGAGGGAGGGATGCCACTAGTGAAATTGACAAAACGAGGATGTGGAAGTAAACAGGCTATCACCGTGTTTGTTTCGTGAAGGAAGGAAGGTAAGAAAGAAAGAAAGTGTGTGTGTGTGTGTGTGTGTGTGTGGGGGGGGGTATCAGGACCCACCTGGCAGCGAAGAGGTGAGCAAGAAGCAGCAGACACAAATGAGAACTTTTTAAAGTTCTTGCTTGCCTCTTCACTGCCGGGTGGGTCCTGACCCCCACCCTTGATTTCTTACCTTCCTTCACGAAACGAGTATGGTGACAGCCTATTTACTTCCACATCCAGCAAGAAGGCGAGAGTTAGAGAGCCTTTTTTTGAAGGAAGGAAGGTTAGAAAGAAAGTGTTTTGTTTTTGTTTTAAACCTTCATACAAAATGTTTCTGAAGTCTGATTCAAATTGTATAAGTGTCACAAGAAAGGTTATTATGTCTTCTATCAATCGCTTTTTGGATCACTTTGATCAGTTGATCAGTTTGGTTGCTGGTTCACCACCAACTGACCCCCCCCCCAAAAAAAATCTTTATTTATTTTTATTTATTTTATTTATTTATTCTTCAAATTTATACCCCGCCTTGCTCAGGCGAACCTGACTCTAGGTGGCTTCCATAGTATACAAAAAAACCAACAATATCCCACCAGAGACAACCCCCCCCAATACAAAGTCATGTTTTTCCTTAATATCTTTGTTGTTGATTCCTGCTTTGGCGTCATTCTTCTCCACATGTTGTATTTGAACTGTATCCACCTTAGGAAGTTGTCATATTAAGTTTCTAACACATTTTTCCTTTTATTTTTGTATTTTTGTGACCTCGTTTGAGTAGTTTTTTGCAAAACACTTCATAGTTTTTTTTCTCTGAAGCCCAATTTCAAATGTAATAGTGTCGCCACAAAGGTTATTATTTCCTCTTTTAAACGCACTTTGGGTCACCTGAATCAGTTGTGTGGCTTGGTTGCTGGGCCACCAAAAACCACCCACCCCAGTGAAGATTGCATTTTTTCAAGGCAACTTTCAGAAACAATGACATCATCGCTTTGTATTTTTGGCCAATGGATCTTTACATTTCTGAAAGTCACTGAGATGAGCTTTCAATCAATGTAACCATTATTTTCGTGGCTGCTTTAGTTTTGTGGTGGCAGCTCGTTGAAAGTACATGATTTTTGTTACATTGCAAAAGCTGCCAGACCACCCATCTGATACATAAGACGTTCATCAAATTCACATTAAAAATCAATTCTTTACCTCACTGGTCAAGAAAACTCTTACAGTCAAATCCATAATGGCAACTTCAGCTGTGGCCGGTTTCCGAGTCAGTGAATAACAAACTGGAGATAGCTGTGTGAATGCAGTCTTTCCCTCTGCCTTTTCTCTGGAAAAAAGTCCTTCTCCCTGTTCACCTTCTTCTTCTGTGTCTAGGCCAGACCTGAATCTGCCATCTTTTGATGAATTCATTCCACAGTTCCTTTCACCTAACCTAGTGTGAGAAAGATTAGCCAGCACAAGGTGGATGTTGCCCGGGGGTACGCCCAATTGTGTTCAAAAATACCACAATCTTTGAGGAGGCTCTTTCTGTGTGTCATCTCCATGCTCAACTATAATCATGTAATACACTCTAGCTAATCTAGGGAATGATAAACCACTTCTGCATTTTCTCTACCTAGAAAACCCTGGAAAGAATTGCAATAAGGTAGAATTAACTTTGACAGCATGCAATTATTATTATTTTTAATCTTACTTGTGTTGCATTTAATATTAATATCATTAATATTAATACCCAGAGTTGTTCTTAATCTGGATCCCTATTCAACACTCAGTTTAATATTTGAGCCAAAATGAAACACTGGTTGACTTTAACACTGTGGTCATAAGTGGCGCTGATGTTCTTCTGTTACATTTTCCATCTCAAGAATAGACAGAGCTCTCATTGGGACAAATTTACAAAACATATTGCAGAGAAAATGGCCCCCAGTGATCCATACCTTAATTTACTTCTAATTACTACTACTCCCTTGGTGAATGTGCACAAAGACACAGTACAGCGTCCTGACCTTTCTGATGTACAATATGCAGTCCATGTCCTACTGAATCAATTGATTAGGCTCCCAGGTTGTTTCCAAACTAAATTCAATTTTAGGTTATTTTTATCTACAAAGCAGTAAACATCTCGTACCTAAGATACCTGAAGGACCACCTCCCCATGCCTGGAATTTGAGATCCTCAAAGGGAGCCCTCTTTCACATTCCACTGTCCAAAGGGACTAGGTCAGTGATGGCGAACCTTTTAGAGACTGAGTGCCCAAACTGCAACCCAAAACCCACTTATTTATCACAAAGTGCCAACACAGCAATAAGGAAGGAAGGAAGTGCTCCCATTGGGCTGCTGGGCAGAGGGGCAGGTGAATTCTGTGCTGGGGGAGGGAGGAAGTGCTCCCATTGGGCTGCTGGGCAGAGGGGCGGGACGAACTCTGTGCTGGAGTGACTGCATGGGAACCCACAGAGAGGGCTACAAGTGCCACCTCTGGCACCAGTGCCGTAGGTTCGCCATCACTGGACTAGGTGGAATGCTGGGGAAACACCTAGATTACAGAGTTTCATCCCAAGTTCCCAACAGCTGTTTTGTGGTTAGTGATGGCTGCCCCTTTTTGTTGTTACTCACAGTTGTGATGCATTCTCTCTCTATAGGGCACCATTCCAGCTCTTGTTAATCTGTTGCAGTACAACAGAGAAGATCTGCTAGTGAATGTGATAAATTGTCTTCGAGTTTTATGCACTAACAACAAAGACAATCAACTGAGAGTGAAAGAAGCTAATGGCATAAAACCACTTGTTCATTTCTTGGATTCAGATTCAGGTAGAAAGAAAGAAAAATTAAAAACAGAATAGTATCATTTGTATTGAATACCCCTGGTTTCTAACAAAGTTAGAACTAAACCTAGTGGCTGAAATTCTGTTGCACGGCTCTGCTTACGCAACAGAAATTATGTCATCAAATGCAGCAAAAGGTCAGTGATTAAAGGTTTCCTCTGCAATTTTAGGGATTGTGCAACTTCTGATCTTCATTGCATACGTGTATGAGATCACTTCTTTTTGCCCAATTCTTTGAAGGAGAAATGAGGCCAAAGCAACAGACATTAACCAGATTTCTATTGTGTGTTCATACTGTCATAAGTGTAACTGCACAAATCATTGCAGCAAATTGCCAATAATTAATGAGTTGCTACTTACATTCGTAGCCATTTCCCAGTAACATACCTTGGTCTGAAAGGAGAAATGTGAATGGTAACTTGTTAATCAGTTGCAATTCACTACCATGATTGAAACAATTACACTTAACCTGACATAAATTTACAACAGATCTCTGGCTTTCCATGCGCTAATATTGAGGCTGTATTGGAGAACTAAAATTGATTTAACATAATTATTGGCTTTGACCCTTTGTTTTGGCTGTGCATGTTGAAGCCAAATTCCATTCCTGAGAGAAGATCTGTGGTCATGAAAGAGGCTCTTCTGTGAGCATGTCAAGAACTGCTTCTGTCAGAAAGACTCTTCTTCTGGGAAAGGAAGGCCGTTCTGTTTGATGAAACAAAAGTTGAAATACAGGCCATAAAGTTGGAGGGGATCTTCTAGGAGGTCATGTTGTTCATTTATGTGTACATGTGCATGCACATTCACACACACACACCATTTGATGCAGGAAATTCAAAACTAGAACAAGTATACTATCATTGATACTGTTCTGGTGTACAAGACATAGCTTCTCCCCTTCTGTCATTCCTTTCTCCAACATAAAAGTTTGCTTAAATAAATAAATTTTCTACTAGCTTGGGCATAAAAACTTTTGAAGCTATTCCTGATTCTTGCAGTTTACTGACATGTGAAAAACTAGGTGATGGAGTTAACTGAGTTCTCATTAGCTGAGACAAAGAAGCTTCAAACGACAGTATTTGAAGTTGACTTATTTTAGCCAGCGGGAGTTAAGAGATAGCATGGTTTATTAGACAACATGCTAAACTATAGTCGAGCTAAAAATAGATGCTTCTGCTCTCTTCAGAGCAACTCCAGAGACAAAAGGAGGGAGATGGCACAAGTCTGGGATTTGCTGAATCTGCCCAGAGCTAAATCAAGGGGCAAAGCAGGCCATGTTTGTACACTGGCTGTGAGAGGTCCATAGTGAGGAAATCACCACTTCCTAAGACCGACTGGCTAGTGCTTGCCCAGGGCAGGAGGTGTGAGGGGGTCTGTGTATTCTCAGACACTCTAAAAATCTCACCCAATTTTTTGCCTCCATCACCAAATTATACTGGGGGGGGGGGGGCATAGTACCAAAATTTCCCATTTGTACGGAACATTGCACTAAAACCAAAATCAGAGGTATTTTAGCTTGTAAATCTGTAGACCTTTAAAATTTGTTCTTTTTCCATCTATGGATTGAATGACATTTTAAAAATGGGTACTGTGAAGAAAGACCTTGCAGTTGTCACAATGCAAATGGTCAGCGCTCAAGGACACATTCTGTCGCATAGTAGATATATATGGGGTTTGAAGATTTCCTTCATTACAGAATGAAAAAATGAAGTGAAATACTTAAATGATTGTTTTCAAAATGATGAGTCGCTTCGGCGAATAGAGCGGCATACAAATCCAAAATCCAAATACGAATGTAGGTACAGTAGGAAATGGCTATTATAGAATTATAAGGAAACCAACGATCCCATTCCAGCATCCTGCAATACAAGATACTCAGAGAGGCAAGGAGATTGTTGTTGGAAAAAAAATCTCTGATTTAGAGAGGAAAGCTGAGATATTGTTGCCATTGAATTAGTACAGTATAACCTTGGGTTATGACGGAGGTCTGTTCCAACAGCCTCCATCATAACCAGAAAAAATCGTAACCCGAAGCACATTTTCACACAGGGATGCATTGAAAATAAACAGGGATGCATTCAAAATAAACAATGAAAAATGATTTTAAAAAATGGAAATAAATAAATAAATCCCAAAAATGCCAGGCGCGACCCTCTCCCACCCCCACAAAAGGGATGAAACGATTTCCCTACCTTTTTCATGCCATTTGGAGACCTTATCCTACGATGACGACGGCACCTCCACAGCAGTAAGCACTGCATTATGACTTCTAGTGAAGGGGTGGCCTTTTTGAATTCTGAAATGGTTGTGTCTACCATTTTGAAATTCAAAATCCCCAACGCAACCATTTCAGAATTCAAAATGGCCACCCCTTCACCCAAAGTCACAATGGAGTGCTTACTGCTATGGAGGAGCCATTGTCGTCATCGGATAAGGTCCCCAAATGGCGTGGAAAAGGTAGGGCGATTGCTACCATTTTAGAGTTTAAAATACTGTAGCACAATCTTTGGTTGTAAACTGAAAATTGGTTGCAATGTGCAGTCAGAATCCACAGCAAACATAACCCAGGGCAGTCGTATGCCGGGGTTTGACTGTACAGTACTCTTCTTTTGTGCGTGTGGTTGGCTTTGATTCTTATATCACACTTTTTCTGCCTGAAGATGTACTCCTGGCAGTTGCTTCGGCAGCAATTGCAGAGCTTGCTCGTGGCAATGTGACGATGCAAAATGCCTTTGCCAAGGCTCAGGCCATCTATTCACTAGTTGAGCTTCTCAGAGGAAGGAAAATCAGCGTCCAGGTGACAGGAGCGATGGCCATTGAGGCACTCTGTGAGAGAAACCCTTACATCCAGGCGAGCTTTTTAGCCAAGTCCGTGACAAAGTTCCTTCTAAAGCTCCTGCAGGCAAGTAATTCATTTCCCCCCTCCACTCTCTAAAATGGTTTGGATTTTCCTGGGGGAAAAACCTGAATAGACTGTTCCTTTATATCACCACAATCTGGCCGTTAGCATGTTTCCAAAGAAAGAGAGGCCACCATATTTAACGGAAATGAACCAACTTTTTTAATCATGTAAGAAGCAAATAAAGGTGCTTTCTGGGTTGAAAGTTTTTGCCCTGGAGGAATTATGTTAATGAGACGCCCAAATGAAGCTCATTTCATGTCTCCAAGGTCTTTCCCCTCCAAAGTGGTCCCTGTTTATCTACTTGCAATTCCTTGTTTTTGACCTGCTAGGTTGGCAGGAGCTGGGAGCTCAGTTCTTCGTGTAGGACTCGGGTCTTGAACTGCTGACTTGCCGACCTTCCAGATAAGAAGGCGAGCTTCTTAGCCACTGAGCCATTGCAGTGCTAAATGAACCAACTGATTGGTCTGCTTAGGACTGCAGCCTCACTCTCCCTGCTTTGACCTGTAAGACTTTCAGTATAGCTAGGAAACAGGGATTTTCTCCCCCCATCCACAGGCTTTTCACATGAAAATTAAAGAACAAGGTGCTGCAACGCTCTGGGCATTGGCAGGGCAAACTTTAAAACAGCAGAAATTTATGGCAGAACAGATCGGATACAACCTGATTATTGATATGCTCCTATCACCTTCTGCCCGAATGCAGTGTGTTGGTAAGTTACCGTTTCTTTAAGAAAAGAAAAAGAATCTTCATGTTTGTGCATGCTGACACAGAGGCACAAGCACACACCTTGATCAAGGGTGCTTTAATGTTCTTACTCCTCTCATTTCACTCTGGTTGTTTTGGAAGGAGGTGAAGCCGTCATAGCTCTCAGCAAGGACAGCGAACTCCACCAGATTCAAATATGCGAAAGGAACGGCATTGCCCCTTTGGTCCGGCTGTTGAGGAGCGGAAAGATAGCAGCAGAAGGCACACTGCTGAGCGTCATCAGGGCCTTGGGGACCTTATGTGTCGGTCTGTAGTCTTTCATTCTGTCATCCTGTAGTTATAAATGGTGTTTGTGCTAGAGCAGTGATGGTGAACCTTGGGCCCCCAAACAGTGGTGGGATGTCAAAAAATTTACTACCCCACCATGACATCATCACAGTGTGGGCGAGCTAACGCCATGATGTCATGACATCATGGGTGGAGCCAAATAAAAATAAAATAAAAATAAGCGCGCGCGCACACACACACACACACACACACACACACACACACACACACACACACACACACACACACACACACACACACACACCCCTCAACCCACCCACAACACAAACCCGTAAATAAATTAAATAAATTAAATAAAAAATACATTAAAATACACCCACCCACCCACCCCAAATACAAATCAACCAGAGCTTTTAAACCAGAGTTTAAAGCTTGTTCTGGCTAATCTTTCTCACTTTAGGTCAGATGGCTGAACTATAGAATGAACTCACCACAAGATGGCTTCATTTTGGCACTTTTCAACAGTTAAAGAAGTTAGGTACTACATCTTTGCCTAACCAGTTCTCTAGGATAATATGCCTTAATGTAAATGTAGAACAGCTGTACCTCCTTAAGGGTTCTCCAATTGGAACAGCAATTGGAACCGCACAGGTGTAGCTTATTGATGAGGTAACTCCAAGACTTTGCTTAAAAACCCCAAGCCAGGCCGCCAGGCCTTTTTAGGAACCTGTTACATCCCATCACTGCCCCCAAAGGTACTTGGGCTTCAGTTCCCAGAAGTCCTGATCAGCAGGAGTGCTAATGTGGGCTTCTGGGAATCGAAGTCCAAGAACACCTGGAGTGCCAAGGTTGGCCATCACTGTGCTAGATGATCATTTTATTTATTTATTTATTAATCACATTTATATCCCGCCCTCATCAAAAGACTCAGGGCGGTTTACAAGACACTAAAAACACAAAACACAGTAGTTACACTAAAAAGTAAAAAAAAGATTAAAAAGTTTAAAAGATTAACAAGGAGAGAGGTGGGGGGTCAAAAGAGCCAGCCAGCCGAGGTGACCGTCTGGCCCGCACCCCACATATGTCCTGCCAGCCAGGTCTTAACCCCCTTTCTGAAGGGCAGCAGCTCTGTCTGGAGACATATTTCACTTGGCAGGAGGTTCCATAGGGCTGGAGCGGACAAGGAGAAGGTCCTCCTTCTAGTGCTAAAGAGGCGAGCCTCTCTAGCTGATGGCATGACCAGATAGCCTCTCCGGTTCCACTCTGGTGGGACAGACAGATGTTCTCAGGGTGACGGAGTCTCTTAAGGATCCTTGCCCACTACCATGTAGGGCTTTAAAGGTAATAACCAGCACCTTGAATTGCACTCGGAAGCATACTGGGAACCAATGCAACTCTCATAGCAGTGGTAAGGCACGAGCATAACGTCCGCACCCCATCACAACCCGAGCTGCTGCATTCTGGAATGGCTGCAGCCTCCGAATGGTCATCAAGGGCAACCCCATGTAGAGCGCATTATAATAATCAAGTCTGGAACTGACCAAAGTGACCAAATTCTTGCTAATGCAGCCTTTCCAAGTCTGCCCTCCACATGTTTGGGATCGCAACTCTCATAAGCCCCAGAAATAGCTAATGGTTAAGGATAGCGGAATTTGTACAGCACGTGACCATGGTATAACAATGGGTGGCAAATATGTGAGCATTTGAGGGTTCACTTTGTCAGACACAATCCACGAAAGCTCACATTAAAACTTAACAGTTATTCTTCAAGGTGCTGCAACATTTTTTGTTTTGTTTATTCTCTGATATGTTTGAAACACAGACTAACACAGCCACTATTAAAAAAAAGAATTCAACTTTTATACCTGTTTCACTTCATGCAGCGCGAAAGCAATGTCCTTGCTCCACCATTAATAGGAGTTTGGAGGGTATCCTTGCCTCAAAGTAAAGAACACAGAATAAGACGACACCCCCACTTGGAGGCATGTTTTTCAGGGGGGAAAAGTAGTCTTACACGCCAGCAAATACTGTATATCTGTTTTCTTACCTGAACTGTGTAATCTTACAGGTGAAGCTAATATAAGCAATCCAGTCAGTCAAGTGAATGTGGTAGATGAAGGAGCCTTGCCTATATTGGTTCATTTACTTAAAACTCATCATTCTCTTCCTATAAAAGTAAGTTTGAAGTGTAGGCATCGTAGACTTAACTTACTTCTTGTGCAAGTTTTCAGCAATTCTTTGACTCCGGCACGTAGAGAAACAGGAAATGACAATGTCCAAGAGTAAAGCAACTAGCTGCCGACGGATAGTCAGCCAAAACTGAAAACTGACAGAAGGTTGACTTTGATGAAATTAAAGTGCTGTAATTATTTTATTTTCCCGGTTTTCAGAAACAGCACCTACCTCTATTCAGAAATACAGTAAAACCTCAGATAACACTAAAACCTGGTTCCACAAGTCTTGGTGTTATACGATTTTTAGTGTTATCCGATGCATGTTAAAATCCTATGGGATCCATAGAGATACATTGTAACCACACAGGCTTTAGCGGTTGTTATCTGATGCATCCCATAGGATCTTAATGTTATCCGATGCAATTCTTCCCCCCAGATTGCTTAACGTTATGCGATTTTAGTGTTATTCGATACTAATGTTGTCTGAGGTATTACTGTACATGCTTTATGTTTATGTTCATTTATAAATATTATGCCCACATGATATAAATCAAATGAAATTACTATGTGCTACAAACATTATTTGTTTTGATGGCAACACCAGAAATCCCTCAGCAGGGACATTGTATATAGCCCTGGGGAGCAGGCTATCGGGAGCTTCAGGCTAGCAACTTCTCTTCCTCCTCCCCGCTTGGGAGGACAGCAAGGAGGCTCTGCATGCGCGCCAAGCGTTGTAAGTGCGCATGCACACCAGAACCAGCAAAAAGGGGCAGAACCAGCAAAAAGGTAAGTCCCTGAGGTGGTTTTCCCCAAAAGCCACTACCGGTTCTCTGGGACACTGGGGAAAGGTACTACTGGTTCTGGCAAACTGGTGCGAACCTCCTGCTGGCCATCACTGCCTTGGAGCCTTTGGAATATAAAATAGGTGCTCTAATGCTCATTTACAGTCTTTCTCCAAGAACATGTCGAAGCATTAGGCACAGTGATGGGTTGTAACAGGTTCGCACTAGCTCGCCAGAACCGGTAGTAACTTTTCCCAGCGACCTGGACAACCGGTAGCAGCTTTTGGGGGGAGTCACCTTGGGGGCTTACCCAGTGATGGGCTACTCCTGGTTCAGCCCAGTTCGGCCGAATTGGTAGCAGCCATCTGGAGGGGATTGCTGGGGGTTGGGGTGGTAAACCCCTGGGCGACCAGTTCGGTCACCTCTTTGGCCGCCCTCCAGATCTGTCTTCTGGACAGCCCAAAATGGCTCCTCGGAAGTGCACATGCATCAAAACTCCATTTGACGCATGCACACTGAAAAATAGAAGTTTTGGGCTGCCCGGAAAGGGTGCAGGCAGCACTTGGAGGAGTGGCAGCAGTGGTGGCGGCCTTTCCCCGGTGCACCGCTGGGCCGGGCCGGGCCACGCTGCTGTGCTAGGCTGTGCTGCACTGCTGGGTTAGGCTGGGCTAGGCCACGCTGCCAGGCCATCGTGCCACCGCTATACCTGCCTGCCTGTTGCTCTCCGACCCCAGGGTAAGGTAAGTGATGGGTTTGTGTTTGGGGTGGGTGGGTGGGTTGTGGTGTGTGTGTTTTATGTAGTTTGTTTTTATGTGTATTTTATGTATTATGTGTATTATGTGTATATGTATTTATTTTAATTTATATGTATTTATTTTAATTTGTATTTTAATGTGTATTTTTATTTAGATTTTTATTTTTTATTTGGCTCCGTCCACAACATCATGACATCATGATGTTGGCTCCACCCACTCCATCAGCTCCGCCCATGGTGTGATAGTAATTTTTTTTGACATCCCACCACTGATTAGGCGGCAAATGACAGAGTTCACCCAACCCAGATTTGCACGGGTTGTTTTCTATGCAGCAGAGCACTGCCTTTCTGCAGTCTCATACAATTAGCTGCAACTTCTTTCATTTTCAAACCATGTTTTGACATTATTCATACTTTGACATTATTCATCGCTTCTCAGCCTTTTGGCTAAGATCAAATGTAGTATTTATAAACATTCTTTTCATGCAGCATGTACTGTGAGTCCCATTTTGAGGTCTTGGGGGTGACAGGATTCATATAGCCTAGATCCAACAAATTTACTGACACATAAGACCAGAAAAACAGCTCCTTATCAGATTATTTCTGGGTAAAAAGGGAGAATCATCCTGCACAAAGAAGTGTGCTTTTTGCAGTAAACTAGGTACCAGCCTTAGCTTTCTTAAACTCAGGACAAGCTGGGCTCTGAGACTTTTTGACCCCGTTTAAGATGCATATTATTTCAAACAACTTTTTCCATGTCTCCTTGTCTTCCAATCCCATGATATACTGAATGTTTAGGTTGAAGTTGCTTTTTCTTTGGCTTGCATTGTATTAAAGAACAGTAACCTGCAGAAAGTGTTACAAGAGAAGGAAGGTTTTGCTTACTCTGATGTCCTTGGACTTCTTTATGCACCTGATAAGGTACTGGCCTCATTGGAGTACATAATATGTCTAACATTAAAACAATGTATAATAATGTTTAAAAGGAATACCAATTGTCTGGGAGGAAGTTCATGCTCTTTGTTTTACTGGAGGCCCCCCAATGCTTGGTATACCATTTCCCCCTATTAATCTGCTCTCTCTCTTTGCAAGAAAAGACTAAATAGACATGAATTATAGCTCCAAGACTCAGCAGCTCTCTGTGCACAAGAATCCACCAAGTGTTGCATCTTGTATTAACTCCTAAAGAATGTATCTCTTAATTCAAGTCAGACCAGGTTACCCTGCTATGGTAATAGAGTAGACCATACTGCCAGTGACTCAATGCCGAGTCAGGTAGAAGTTGATTAACATGACAACCCTGAAGACTAGTGGCTTTGGATGCCGAAGTCCACAGGGAAGGGTGATAGAGTCCCCAAGTGGATTAAATCCCACTTGAACCCATCTTGATGGAGGGCAGCAGCTTCATCAATACTGGCCTTGGGCTGATGAGGACTTTTCATGGCAAAATGACTCAGGACCAGAAAGTGACTCGTGGAAGTGGATCAGTGGTACTATGGGTGTCATGCTGTGATGCAGAAGGCAGATGAAAAGTCACTGCATTATATTCTCAGGACAGTCTTCATGGCTGATTGCCATGAGGATCGCCAATATTCAGATTCAGATACGGCGGAAGAAGACGAAGAATGCCTGAATAGCATGGGAGTGGAATGTTGGCTCAGAGCAGGTGTTTACAACAAAGCATAAGAAAAAGCCTACAGAGGATATAGTCTTAGGGTATAGTTCCATTGTTAAAAATCCTTACATTTCCCCTGAAGTTAGTACAGTACTGGTGAAATTGATTCAAAGATTGAAGTTCATACAATGCACATGTAGAAATCAGGTTCCTTTGTTTCTTTGTTTAAGGATGTCCGTTTACGAGCAGGATATGCTATATCTCTTTTTGCATATAACAATCCCACTCAACAGTTACGGATTTTAGAGACTGGACCAATATCACTATCTATATTTGAACCTTTTCTGCTATCAAATATTGAGGCAGAGAGAGCACTGGCTGCCTTTCAGGTACAAAATAAAAAGTGTATGTGTGTGGGGGAATTACTATACCGAAAGCCTATCTCTGTATAAGTGCTGATACGCCAACTTTTAGAGATGGAGTTTGTCATTGAGGGTGATTACCTCTCAGTCATCTTTCTGAAGTAAAAGATCCTGCTTAGTTTTGCATGTAGATGTTTGAATTTTCAAGCAGCAGCTTCTGGGATTCTATGAAAGCACATGGATACAGCAAAATGGCACTCAGTGAGATAGAAGCGGCTCCCATCCAGAGAAAACACCAGTACTTATGCACTCACTCTTTGCATATGCACATGGACCCAGGGCTGCAGCCAGAGGGGGGCTGACCCCCCCCCCAA
The DNA here is from genome assembly GCA_030440675.1 of Furcifer pardalis. Taxonomy (NCBI): domain Eukaryota; kingdom Metazoa; phylum Chordata; class Lepidosauria; order Squamata; family Chamaeleonidae; genus Furcifer; species Furcifer pardalis. Next base: position 157,183,841 of record CP126894.1, on the reverse strand, counting down.
AAAAAAAACCCTCCTGAGCTAACAGCTTGCCCAGTGGTGGGTTGTCAAAATCTTTGCTCCCTCACCATGATGTTATTACGTCGTGGGCGTAGCTGACGTCATGACGTCATGATGTCTTGGGTGGAGCAAAAATAAATAAATATAAATAAATAAATAAAATGTCTGCGCTCACGTCAAACCTCCGTTTGACGCATGCGAACTAAAAAATAGAACTGTGCATGCACCAAAATGGCTGCCTGGAAATACATTTCTGGAGGGGGCCAGAGAGGCGACCGAACCGGTCGCCAGGGGGTTTACCACCACCCCCGGCGACCCCTTCTGATGGGATCCTACGGGTTTGGGCGAACCAGTCCGAACCGGTAACATCCCTTCACTGAGCTTGCCCCACCCACCCCGGGATGCCAATGTTATATATGTGTTTGTGACACTGCTGCCCCTCCTGAAAATTTTATTCCTCCTGACAATCCCTCCCCCCCAAAGAAAAATCTAGAATCCTAGCTATGGCCCTGCATGGACCTCTTTTATTCCGCCTCTTATGAGAGATGTTCTCATTGTGTGGGGCCTTTCCCACTTTTTCAGCCCTCGCTGATTTTGTCAAGGGTGTTGTATTTTTCTGTGTCTCTTTCAAAAACAACAACAGTGAAGCAACTGTGTCTGAATGGAGCATTGTGCTTCTATTTGGAGGCAAGGCAGGGTCTGTAGAGAACTAAAGGTGGCTCACTACAATAAAACTGATAATATGAACTCTAGGACACAGTGCTCACCTCTGTTTAAAGCCAAAGTCTGTGTCTGCAGAAATTTCCATGGTCATGTGGCAGGCATGACTAGACACCAGAGTGCACAGAACACTGTTAATCTCCCCCCTACCCAAGTGCTACCTACTTATCTACTTGCAATTTCTTGCTTTGGAACTGCTAGATTGACAGGAACTGGGCCAGATGACGGGAGCTCTGTCGTACAGCACTTCGGTCTCAAACTGCTGACCTACTGACAACTTGACAACTAGACGGTGTCAAATTCAGCATCTTAACCACTAAACCACCACAGTACAGTAAAACCTCGGATAACGCTAAAACTTGGTTCCACAAGTCTTGGTGTTATCCGATTTTTAGTGTTATCCGATGCATGTTAAAATCCTATGGGATGGATCGGATAACGTTAAAGCTCCATAGAGATACAATGTAACCGCACAGGCTTTAGCGGCTGTTATCTGATGCATCCCATAGGATCTTAACATTATTTGATGCAATTCTCGCCCCTAGATTACGAAACGTTATGCGATTTTAGCGTTATCCAAGGTAAACATTATCCGAGGTATTACTGTACCTTGTAAGGAAGCCTATTCCAAAGTAAATCTGTCTTTGGTTGCAATATTAATGAATGTTTCAACAAGCCCATATTAATAATGATACCTCTAGGGCAGTGGTTCCCAATTAGTTTTTTCTACGTACCACTTCAAGAAAGACCTCAAACTTGCGTACCCCTTATTGCAGGAACGTTAAATAAAAAATGAAATCAGGTGTATTTTATATTTATTATCATCAAAAGACATTCTAATGACAGACAACACATGTTTCATTAATGTGACAAATGTGCATGTTGACAATGACGAGCAAATAGGTGGGAATGGGGGTGGCCGCGATCGGGTGACGCGAGACGCGGGAGGCGCGGGGAAAACCGCCGCCGCGGGAGAAAGCGCTTGATGCATACGATTGACTTACCTACTGATCGTTTAATTAAATTGAATAATTTTTTGGCAATTCTTATTGCATTATTGTGTTTTAAGGATTTAATATTTTAGTTAAGAGATTGCTGCGCTTACCCCTTGATGCAATCTCGCATACCCCTGGGGGTACGCGTACCACTAATTGGGAACCACTGCTCTAGGGCTCTTTCAAATACCACACGACCTAAAATAGGCCTCTTTTTGACCACCACCCCTCTGTGACTTTCCGTGACTTTTGACCTACAAACCCTCCCCCAAATCACGTGGTTTTAAGATAGATCTATGGCTAGCTGGATGCAAAAAGTCACATGACTTCATGCTGAACAACCCCCCCCCCCGTGGCTTTCTGTGACTTTTGGTCGACCCTCTCCCCCCCTAAAATGGTAACGTGGTATTTGAATGAACCCCCCTCTTGCAAAACAATAATGATAAATAAATGAGGCAAATGCCAAATACTGTACAAGAAACCTTATTAATAATTTGTTCTGTCAAAATGTTACTTCTCGTTACAGATTATAGTGTTAGGCAGAATCATAGTTGATATGGACCAAGTGACTCTATCTTCTAGAGGAGTTTCTATTTTGGTTGAATTGCTGTGTTCAGAAGACGCGGCCACTCTTGTGTTGACAGGTAACAAGTGGTGCCAAGGAGAAAGCGCAGTCTTTTCCAGTACAACTATGCATATAAAATATTAAACTACTGTACTGAATAATCTTCATACTATGTGATATAAATATATGCTTTGCGTGGGAAGTACCTCTTTTATTTTCCAAGTAATAGGAGACAAATTTTCTTGTAATTTGGTTTATTGTACTAATATATACAATATCGTATTGCTGTGCATTTATTGCATTTGGGATGTTTACCTGTAATCTATGTATGATATTATTATGATTGTGTAACTGTATATTTCGCATTCCTGTAAGCTGCCCAGAGTCTCTGTATGTGAGTGGGACAGGGTATACGTCTAAATAGATAGATAGATAGATAGATAGATAGATAGATAGATAGATAGATAGATAGATAGATAGATAGATAGATAGATAGATAGATAGATAGATAGATAGATAGATAGGGAAAGAGAAAAACAAGAAAAGCCATTTGGCTCTGGGGACAAAACCCACACAGTGACCAGATTCTCATCTGGCTGGTGTTGGGTGTAACACGATCAATTGGAAAACTAGATTTTTATTTTTTTAAAAAAATCTCCTGAATTTTTCATTTTCTTCCTTTTACATAACAACCCCAGGGAGGTCTAAAATGGATGGGCAGTTCATTGCAGGAACATATCTCTCTGTCCCATTTCTCATCAACTATTCCTCCGCTCTTGACTGATTTGAAGCAGTGGTGGGCTGCTTCCGGTTCGGACTGGTTTGCCCGAACGGGTAGCAGGAATCCGGAGGGGAACGCCGGGATCTTGACCGATTTGAGGGCTACCTTTGGAGCTATGAAATGTCTTTGGAGGGGGGAAAATGATATTCTAGGAGGGACATAATGGTTGGTCAAAGCCTCAACCTTGTTCCCTACATTGCTGTCTCAATCATCCTTCACATCTGATTTTAGGAAAGAGGGAGTAAACTGAGGGGGGGGGGAGGAGAAGAGATAGGTAGGTAGGTAGGTAGGTAGGTAGGCAGGCAGGCAGGCTGATTGACTGATTGACAGACTGATTGATTGATTGTGTATGTGTGAGAGAGAGAGAAAGAAAGAGAGAATATATTTCAACATGTTTGGCGCTGTACCAAATGGCCTTAAACAAAAGTTTAGCTGTGCAGTTAATATACTAATGAACAGTAATAGTTTTGTATCATTATAGTAGCTTCATTACAGCCCTTTATGACCAATGGTGCTGCTTGTGCAAAATTATTGCACACCACTGCAACAATTCTGTACACGCAATTTAGCTAGCAACATTACATTTTTATTTCTAAAACTCCCATTTTTTGAGAGGTTGGTGAACATATTGGTTCCCTGGTTAAATTCTAACATAGGTGATAGTGTCTGCAAGTAACCAGGAATCTGCATAATTCCAGTGGAGAGAATGGCTATGAGTCATGAGAACTTTATAAAGTGCTGCTGCTCCCAAATGATTCATAATTTACTTTTTATGGAGGAGAGCAATGTTCACAAAGGGCAAGCATCCTAAGCCTTGAAATGAATGGGGAACTCTTGTCTGCATAGTGGTTCACACATTAGCCTTGTGTGTCAGATTGTTCAGCATCTTAACTGCTTGAGAGACCGCAGTCCCAAGAAATAACTTAAATGGCCTTTAAAAGTTTTCAGAAGCAGCAGCAGCCTGATGAAACAAGTACAGTTGTACCTCACTTAAAGAGCATAATGTGTTCCACAGGATTGCTCTTTAAGCGAATTTGCTATTTAAGCGAAACACCATTGAAAGTGACCAATTGTGGGGGGGATTGCGAACCCCAATTTATTTGTTAAGCGAGTTTTTGGTTGGTTTTATTTGTTAAGCGAAGCGAACATTCAGAGAAAACTCTGCTCTTTAAGCGAGTTACTCTTTAAGCGAGACACTCTTTATGCGAGGTTTGACTATATGCATGTTGGTGGTCCTGAAAACTTGTTTACATAATTTTTGTAATACATGTTAGTACAGTGGTACCTCGCTTAAAGAGCATAATGCATTCCACAGGATTGCTCTTTAAGCGAGTTTGCTCTTTAAGCGAAACACCATTGTAAGTGACCAATTGTGGGGAGGATTGTGAACCCCAATTTATTTGTTAAGCAAGTTTTTGGTTGGTTTTATTTGTTAAGCGAAGCGAACATTCAGAGAAATTTCTGCTCTTTAAGCGAGTTACTCTTTAAGTGAGACGCTCTTTATGTGAGGTTTGACTGTATTTATATTTTAACTTTCTTTTTTGGGTAGGGAAATTATTGGCTAGCGTGGCTCACACAAGAGCAGGCATCGCAGAAGCAATTACGAGTTTGGGAACTGTCCGGCGTCTTTGTTACCATTTATATTCAAAGGAGGATGAGGTAAAGAATATTTTCTGTGCTCCCCGGGGAGTTTTTTTATACAACTACTGTTAAACACATAGCTGTGAATGCAATGGTCAAACGTGGATGTCAATGATCCGTGGTCGGAGATGAGGAGGGGAACAGCCAAGAAGACTGCACTGTTGACTGCATTCATAAACTCCCTTCCCAGGGAAACCTGGCCTTGGTTTGCATTTCGCCCGGATTCTTCCTTCTTCTTCAGATGCCTTATATCCACTCTCTATACTATTGGCTATCATCAGGGAGATAGTCTTCCTGTTCTTAATGCCTCAGAACCGTTCTTCCAAGGACACGCCACACCAGTCTCTCAGGTTCTTCAGCCATGAGGTCTGTCTACGTTGGGATGTCCAAACTACACCCCATGGGCCAGATATGCCCCCCAATACCAATTCATCCAGCTTGTGCCGCCCTCATTGCTGCTGGAAATAGAAGTAAAACACACCTGTACTTCCACTTCTGGGAGCGATGAGGGTGGTGCGGGCTAGATGAATTGGCATCAAGGGCCAGATATGGCCCACAGGCTGTAGTTTGGGCACCCCTGGTCTATGTCCAGGGCCTCTCTTCCCAGAGATCTTTCCTTGCAGAATGAGTTGAAACACTCTATACTTTATGTTGTTCCACTGGATACCAAGAAAAAAATTTCTTATTTTTCCAGGTTTCTAAATTATGTTTTGTTTTCCACTTCTTTGATCGGCAAATCTCAAAAATACTATTGAGGGGAGAGAAAAAGTGAGTGCAATAAAGGGGAGAGAGACTCTAACAAACTAAACATTAAAATAAATTACTAAATGCCTTTCCCCCCCTCTCCTCAACTTCTGCTTCTTCCTTCCCTAGGTTCGTTCCGCCGTGGCCTCAGCGCTGGGCTATTTAACCTTCAACCGGACAGCCTACCGACACCTGCTGGTTCAGTGTAGGAACAGGCCCGAGTTGTTCAAGAGGCTGATGGTGAACCTGAGCAAAGATGCAAGAATAAACTCTGAATTTGTGAGAGAATTTAGGAGGCAGAAGAAAATTGGCCTCCCATCTCTCAGGTAACAATAAAAAATATGGGAGACAGTGCCCTTGATGCGAGTTACCCTGAAAATCCTGCAGGAAGGACACCTTTTGCAAATGAAAAGTCACAATCCCTTTCTTTAAAGCCTCTTCAAATACAACTGGCTCTTGGTCCCAAAGCAATTTACTTCCCTGGTGCTCAAATTTAAGAAGGGCTTATTACCAATTTTATAAAAGTCACTTTTGAGATTCATTTTCATTATCTTCTTCCCAATGGCTCTCTCTTGAGAGTTTGGTTAAAGTCCGTGGAAGGAGAATGTTTTTCAAACATGGATTGGAGGAAGCTTATTCTGCATTATTTACAGTGAATAAACTAGAGATGGGTCCAGTCTTGCTTAGATTTTAGGCCATAGGCAACTGTAATTATCCCAGGGATATTCTGGCAATTGCTTATAAATACAATCATTATATCGTGGTCTAAATCTGTTGCACAACTCTGCGGGGCAAAAATGGTGATGACATGGAAATACTTTAATTTTTATTTTATATTCATTTTATATTCCCTATCTTTATACTTTCAAGGTTCTGAGGTTTCCTAGGGGGCCTCTTTGCCCTGGAAAAAGTCTCTGGGAACCTCAGGATGGGGTTTCCAGAGATATTAAAGGCAGGGAGCCTTTAATATCAGAAGATGACTGAGAAGATGACAAGTGTTGACTTTCTAATATCAGATGCAGTGATGGGATGTAACAGGTTCTCACCAGTTTGCCAGAACCGGTAGTAACTTTCCCCAGTGTTCCGGAGAACCGGTAGCAGCTTTTGGAGGGAGCCATCTTCGGGGGTTACCTTTTCACTGGTTCCCCCACTGCGCATGCATGCCTACAGTGCTTGGCATGTATGCACGACCTCCTTGCTGTCCTCCCAAGCGGGGAGGAGAAAGAGAAGCTGCTAGCCTGAAGCTCCCTATAGCCTGCTCCCCAGGGTAAGTGATTCACTTTTGGATGTGGTGTGTCTGTGTGTATTTTAAATGTGTATTTAATACTTTTACCTATAAGTCAAACCTCGCATAAAGAGTGCCTCGCTTAAAGAGTAACTCGCTTAAAGAGCAGAATTTTCTCTGAATGTTCGCTTCACTTAACAAATAAAACCAAACTAAAACTCGCTTAACAAATAAATCGGGGTTTGAAATCCCCCCAAATTGGTAATTTACGATAGTGTTTCACTTAAAGAGCAAACTCGCTTAAAGAGCAATCCTGTGGAACGCATTATGTTCTTTAAGCGAGGTACAACTGTATTGACATACTACCACAGTTCCTAAAAAGGCCTGGTGACCAGCAGGCCTGTCTTGGGGTTTTTAAGCAAAGTCTTGGGTGTGTGTGGGTGTGTGCGTGCTTATTTTTATTTTATTTTTATATATTTTTATTTTTTATTTGGCCCCGCCCACATCATGACATTGGCTCCGCCCATGATGTCATGATGTTAGCTCTGCCTACACTGTGATGACAGCATGGTGGGGTAGTAAAATTTTTGACATCCCACCACTGATCAAATGTTTCCCTGGCCACTTTCCAAAGCTCCCAAAATCTCTGGGGCAAAAGGGAACCCTAGGGAGACTCTGAACCAGAAAAAGGTGGTGTGTGTGTGTTTGTTTAATTCATATCCCTCTGATAACGCAGAGCACTGCTTTAGACGGTTCACAATTCAAAATAAAATAACAACAAACCTCAAACAACTCTATAAACTTAATAAAACCCTCATTACCCCACTACCAAGAGCAGTTAATCTCAACAAGAATATTAAAAATTAACACATTCAAACTTTCGAAATAGCTCTCCAGTGACTATATTAATAAACCTAAATTTGACTGTAGGGATGTCTCAGTGAACAAAAAAGTTTTCAGTGTTTTCCAAAAACCCAAAAGTGTAGGGGCTGCCCTAATTTCTGATGATAAGGAATTCCAAACAGTATGTATATTAGATGAAGTTCCTTAGTAAAGGCGACAAACCAGAGAGCCTAAAATCGACAATGAGCAGTGACGATGAGTAGTGACACAAACTCTATCCAAATATGATATTATTGGTATGGCTTCGCAGTCCAATGAAATGAGAATTCGGTTCTTTAAATCAGTCATCTGTTACAGAAAAACAAAATCTTCTGGTATCTAATAGATCAGAAAATTGATTCAAGCATTGTCATCAGATGTACAAAGCAGGGGGCAGTTAAGATGTTTAGTAAAAAAAATGAGCTGTCAGTTCAGAAACATTTGGGAAACAAAGGAAAATACAGTGTTTTTAATAGGTAAATTGAAAATAAGCACTTACAAAAACCCTCCTCCCATTTTCTTCTAGAATAGGTCATAAATTGTAGTGGAAATGCTCCAGACCATTGCCTCTTAACATGTCTGAATACTGCAGCCTAGTTTTTAAATATTTACTTCTTCTTTTCAGTTTGGAGATCAATGGAGGACCACCTGCAGTTCCACCACACATACGAGGTAATTTATGTTGAATATTACTTCCACTGCTCTAGTGTTTTCATCAACTCAGTCCATCAAGCTACTCCACTGTATGATCCCAATATTGGTATACATATGCAATGCAGACAACACAGGGTATCTTTAGAAACAGGAGCAGCACTTCTGTACCGACCCATAGCACTTAGAGGACTTTCTACATGCTTCACAGAGCTGGGTAACATGCTGGGTACTCATTTACCATCCTCAGAAGGATGGAAGGCACAATCAACCTTGAACCAGGATCAAACTCGGATTGTGAGCAAAGTTTGATACTTATTTCTCGGTCAGGCAGACAAAACAAATGATTAATCCTTTGTTGGGAAATGGACAGACTGTAGGGGTGGCCAATTTGGTTATCAAGAGACAAAAATGGATGTGGAAGAGTGGAAACAAAGCAAGAGAAAAACAAAGTTCTTGAAACTGGCATATTTATTGAGAAAAATGTCAAAACATGTCCTGAAAGATCTATAGGACTTCATGGGACAGAGAGTGCACATTAATAAAGAGCTTGCGTACTCTGAACAAGTGTGAGAACCCGGAGTTCAATAAACAAATATAGGAATGTTGTGAACTTGCTCTTGGCTTTACAGACTCAGTTTTATTAGCAGCAGCTGTTGTTCTGCAGTTTCTCTAGCCTTTGGGAAGCTGTGACTGCCCTCTGGACCCCCAGGCAATTGTGACTCCAGCGCACAGTCCCCAATCCAGTAGAGAATCTCTCTTAAAATTCCAATTTGTAACACCATGGAAATGTCTGAGATATTCTGCAGAAAATACTTTCAGTAAATAAAAATGCTTTTTTTTTTAAATTTTGCAGATCGACCAGAAGGTGTCAAAATATACAAGTCCCAAATGCATCCAAAGGATTCCCTCTTTCTGGTACCCACAGCAGCTCATCTAGCAGGGAGACGAAAGCAGCTGGAAAAGCCCCGGATTCCAGCCTCTGGGCACTATCCACTTCCACATGCTACAACATCAGACCTCATTCAAGTGTCAAGACCAAGAATTGTTAACGTCTCTAATCTCCAGACGCATTCGTCACCAAAGAAAACTGGTGCAGAAGCAAAGAAACACAACAACTGATGCTAACATTTAGCATAGTTTAATATACCCTAAATATTCTTACTGCTGTCTCCATAAAAATTTTGCATAAAGGTGGAATCTAAAAACCTGTCTTGTTAATAATGCAAGTATTTGCTGTAGAGAATAAAAGCACTGACAATTGAGTGTCCAAAGAGCAACTTATGCTGTATCAGAAACAACTGAACAAAGCTATTCTTCCACAGCATGGCACACTACCTACAGCAGTGGTGGTGAACCTATGGCACTTGGAGCCCTCTCTCTGGTCACCCTTGCGGTCCCAGCACAGAGTTCATTCTGCTCCTCTGCCCAATGGGAGTGCTTCATCCCTCCCCCTCAGCACAGAGTTCGCTCTGCCCCTCTGTACAGCAGCCCAATAGGATCACTTCCTCCTCCCTCCCCACCACAGAGTTCGGCCCACCCCTCTGCCCTGCAGCCCAACAGGAGGGCTTCCTCCCCCCCCCCGACAGAGTTTACTCCATCCTCCCTGCCCAGCAACCCAATTGGAGTGCTTTCTGCCTCCTCTGTTGCCATGTTGGCACTTTGTGACAAATAAGTGGGTTTGGGATTGCAGTTTGGGCACTCTGTATCTAAAAGGTTCGCCATCACTGTAGAAATAGTTACTTGTAATGCTGACATCCTTTAGTATGTTTTGGGCTGCAGAATGAAGCAGAGTGCTAGGAGATTAGACCTAATTCAGTCAGTGTGCTGTGCCTCTGATATTATTTGAGATTACACAGTTCACACCGTCAAACTAGTTTTACATTCTTCTGAGTTGTGTTTGAATATTAAAGTGTACCATTTATCTGTTAGAAGGGGCTGCGGTGGCTCAGTGGTTAAGAAGCCTGCCTTGTTAGCTGGAAGGCCAGCAAGTTGGCAGTTCAAGACCCGGGTATTGCACGATGGTTTGAACACCCATCTGACCCATCTCCTGCCAACCTAGCAGTTTGAAAGCAAGAAATTGCAAGTAGATAAGTAGGGGCCACTTTGGTGGGAAAAGATCTTGGGAACATGAAAGGAGCCTCATTTGAGCATCCCCTGAGTGGAGTTTTGCCAGAAAAAATTCTTTCGATCCACAATAATTATTACATGTAACAACCACCACCACCACCACCACCATTATCTGTTAGAAGAGTATGAGTGTATACCAGATTTAAAAAATAACTCTCCCATAATATAGATGGAAAGAGGTTCACTTAATCACATAGTAATGTGCAGTACAGTAAAACATCATGTTATGGAATTAATCCATTCCGAGGGGTTTTCCTCATAGCTATTTTTCCATGAAGCAAAGCACGGTTTCCCATAGGAATGAATTGAAACTATCCCCCCCCCCCAAATGTTCTGGAGGTTAGAAAAGAGCATATTTTTTCTATTGAAAACTCTTTCTAAAGTGGTGAAAACACAGCAGAAATTTCCAAAGTGCCCTTAAGAAAGAGTTTGGAACAGAAAAAAAATGGGGGGTTTTTTTTTTTTGGGGGGGGGGGGCATTTTAGTGAGTTCCGGGGCTGATAATGTTTATATTCAATGCATTTTTGACATCAACATCTAGTGGCCAGCCCTGGTAATTGCAGGAAAAATTGCAACTGAATGGCTGGTAGGGGTGGATTTATAGCACTTGCTGGTTGTGTTTAGAGCTTCTACTGTAGTCAAAATGTGATGAAAAAAATTCTAAAACCAGAGCGGAAATGCTCCACACACCTTCCCACCCACCGTGCAAACGTCAGAACGCCCCAAAAACCTGTCCATAACACAATTTTCCCCGTAAATTGGGACACGATTTCCTCAAAATTTCCTTCCGTAAGTCAAGTTTTCTGTTACCCAAGGCATCCGTAACCTGGGATTTTACTGTACTTAGTATTTTTTTTCTGTATCGCCTTAAGGGTCAGGCAGGAAATGCAGAATTATGCCCTGGCCACAAAGATATATTTCTACCTAATACTGTATATCTAATTCTTCACTGAAAATAGTAATTTGTGGCGTATTGTAGAAGTTTCCTCCTCCCCATAATGTTAGCATTTAAGCTTCAAATGATGGGTGATGGGACTATTCATATAAAGTTGCATAGGATAGTCATATGAGGCACCGTGTTAAATAGTCACAAATGTGAAGAATTACCAAAAATAAAAAAAGAAAGTATTGAATAAATGTACAGTGATATATTTTGCTGACAAAGCAAAATAATTTTTTACAAGGCAATTCTTAAAACTGGAGCAACCCAAAGGGGGGGGGGGAATCATAACTTAGAAACCAGGCTTTGGATCAACATCAAACATGGCAAGATGGAACAGTCTGCTCTTGCTCTATGTCAAATTTAGGGAAATTGGGACCCAGACACTATGATCTCCTATGGCACATATGAAATGAGACATGCAGGATTTAACCTCCGGACTGCAATGGACTGCTGCAGCCTTGATATGGACAAGGTGCGCCTGTACAGCCAGTCCATCTGGCATGGCCTCTTCCACCTCCATTACAATTGGGAATGAGAATTCGTCCTCTGCTCATTTTGCTGTTAGGCCCAATCTGATGGTTTCCAGTGACATTTCCTCCATTGAACCGGCCATCCGCCCATAGCCATTGGCCCCTTTAGGGAGTCAGGTTATTTACAGGCGTTTAGTACTGACATAATAAACAATCTAGGATAGGAATCAGTGAAACACAGCCTTCTAGGTTGCACCTCCCAGGAGCCTATGTCAGGGTAGGGTGTAGTAAGGAATGTGCAGATCTGCAGATCCAGAGGTGGGGTGTGCTAACCCACACCCCACCTCTCATTTTAGTAAAATGAGATTTGTACATGTTGAAACTATACCACCTCTAGTTAAACACCTTTACATTACCAGTAATTGTAATTATAATTAATGTAAAGCTGCTTAACTAGAGGTGGCATGGTTTCAACATGTACAATACACTGTTTGCCCCCTTCTTTTCTGAAAAAAATCGCAATGCTGAAGAAGCAGTTTACACAAATTAAATTGCCTAGGCCAAGCTTCCCAGTCCTGATGATGTTCTCTAGATGTGCTGCCCGACAATCTCCTTAATGCACACTGATGAAGGTTTAATAAGATTTGTAGCCCAACATTTTTGGCTGAGAGCTGTTTTGCAAACGCAGGCCTGTGCATTTATACAGAAAGTAGAATGTACTGTATCATGAATTGACACTATTGCATACATGAAATAAGGTCAGTGGCAACGATGTAGCAATAGCAATAGCAATTGCTTAGAGCACTCTTTGGACAGTTCACATGAAATTGTTCCAAATCAGGTAGGCCATGCATGGATGGTAAATGCAGCTTCCTATTAAAAAACCATGTGCCCCTGTCCCAGTTAACAAAGGTGCTCCATAACTGTGGAGCTCAGTTAAAACCCAACACATTCGTGCTCACCATGCAATCATAACACCATTGTCAGTGGACAGCGTTGAAGGTGGACAGAACAACGTGACATAAGTGGCATCTCCTACAATCTGCAGAGCTTGGTGAATGCACTGATTACTTGCAACACCTTCTGAAGCCAACTGAAACCAGTGTTGAAAGCCAGTGGGACCCTATTGCCACATAAGAGCAATATCATCATAATGATTATGAAGTCAACTCCGATTTATGGCAACCCTTTGCAAAGTTTTCTAAGTAGAGAACATTCAAAAGTGATTTACCATCCCCTGTCTTCTGGGGGCATCCTCAGACTATGCAGTCTGCCCAAGACCATACAGGCTGGCTTTTCTGGGATATGCAAAGGGGAAGTGAGCACCCAAACTTTGGCTGCACAGCTAGATAGCTAAACCACAGAGCTTTGTATAATAGGTGACCGGCGAGGAGCAGATGATATGGTGATCTCAGAATTAGCTAGATGATTTTTAAAAAGATATTAAATTTGTGCAATGATGTAAATTTTGCTACATAAATGCTCCAGTGTATTACCTAAAGCAAGGGTTCCCAACCTATGGCCCACTGGCCAGACTTGGCCCACAATGTCATTCCATCCAGCCCTCCTCTGCATCTGCCACCCCTGGAAGTGGAAGTGGGCACATTTACATCAGCCATAAAATGCATCTGCATGGGCACAAATGCACCCAGGGCTGTTGTAAACATGGAAGTGGGTGCATTTTTGACAGCTGTAAATGTGCCTATTTCTGCTCCTGGGGGCTGTAAGTGCAGCCCACTCAGCTGTCTGTGGGCATGGTCAGCATAAAAAGGTTGGCCAACCCTGACCTATGGGTGTCATGCTGTGATGTGGAAGGCAGATGAAAGGTCACTGCATTATATTCTCAAGACAATCTTCACGACTGATCGCCATGAAGATCACCAATGTTCGGATTCGACAGAACAAGACAGGCTCGACTCCCCTGCTCTTTTCTCCACTATTGCTGCCCTCTGATCGCTTGAAAATGTTATACTGAGTGTCAAGAGATCTTGCTGAACAAGATGAGCTGTGATGCAACAACAAATTTCCCAAAACAGCAATTCAATTCATAGAGAGCACATCCCAGGTCCACCTCACTGAAGTGGACCATTCCAATGGTTTTTGCTAAAGCACAAAACAGGCGACTGGCACTTACCAGAGTTGTCTTGTCCTGTGGCAAGATATTATTTCTTCAGCAGAAGAGAATGGCCCGGAGGCAGCGATGGGATGCAACAGGTTCCCACCAGTTCGCCAGAGCCGGTAGTAACTTTTCCCAGTGTCCCGGAGAACCGGTAGCAGCTTCTGGAGGGAACTACCTTCAGGGCTCACCTTTTCACTGGTTCCCCCACTGCGCATGCACGCCAAACCCTTGGTGTGCATGCACGCCTACAGTGCTTGGCGCGTATGCATGGCCTCCTTGCTGTCCTCCCATGTGGGGAGGAGGAAGAGAAGCTGCTAGTCTGAAGCTCCCTATAGCCTGCTCCCCAGGGTAAGTGACTCACCTTTGGATGTGGTGTGTCTGTGTGTATTTTAATGTGTATTTAATACCTTTACCTATATTGACATACTACCACAGTCCCTAAAAAGGCCTGGCGGCCCGGCCTTTTTTTAAACAACAACCCTAGAGCAGAGGTGGCAACATATGATTTATGACTGCAGGACCAATTTTGTGCCTTCAGCACACCCTATTTTTTTTCTAACAAACACCCCCCCCCCCCCCAAGACAATCCCCTTGTGCTCTCTAGCAGGACACTGGAACAATTCTCCCATCCTTTAGGCATGATCAGTAATATGTGTTGAATAATGTGGTACAAATCAAACTAGCAACTTAAGGATTAAACCAAGGGCTCCAAAATAAACAGTTTAAAGTTTTTTTAAAAGGAGCTAGGTCCCCCCCACCCACCCATTTTCTTAAGCTGGGACTGTTACAAGTCCTGTTCAGTGAGTATCATGATAATTGTCTCCTAGTGATATCAAGTTACAAAACATTTAGAGGTGGTTTAACGTTGCCTCTTCCTGAGCAGTGTAAACAAGAATTCACTTAAGCATCACTACCATTGTTCAGAAGAAAATCTTGAGGCACTATTTTCTATGGATTTCCTTTCGTTATGCAATTTTTAAATCAATCGAGCAGTTTGTTAAACTAGGTTCCGCTGTATGGCCGATCATCTGGAGTCTTCTTTGTGCAATGATGTTATGTAAGTTGCACAATTTCTATGTTGAAAAGAACATGACAATAATTTGCTGTTATTGTACTCAGACAAAATGTACAAGATGTACAATTTTCCCACTGCTACTCTTGTTGGAGACCCTACTTGCTGGCATATAAGACCCACTTTCCCCCTTAAAATACACTGAAAAAAATAAATTCAATTTTTTTAAAAAAATGGAGTGCATCTTGTACTGTATATAGTAGCTTATAGTGGGCTATTTTAGTAATAACGGGGTACATCTTATATTCTGATGTGTCTTATACACTGAAAAATACGGTACTTTGGAAACTGCTGAAACCTCTAGATCTCTAGCCTGGTATGAGCAAAATTTCACTTACAGATGTTGACCTGTCTTTAAAAGAAATTATGTTTCTTATTCTCATTATTCACACATGAACACACTGTGGTCATTATTCAGACCAGATTGTCCACGATTCCACTTGAAATGTATCTGCATTCTATCACCTCCTTCTTTTCACTAGTTCCTTGACAGCTCTATGGGAGGCCCTGGGCAGGAATCTAAACTAACAAGATTCTAGCCTCCTGGACACACTGTGCTCAGTTATCCTGTCATAGAGCCCCTCGTTAAATCAAGGTGTGGCACCAAGAGGTGGATGCACTTAGGTGGAAATTGCCCGCAGGCCTCTTGTCAGTTCAGAGGCAGCTTCTGCTGCAGGAGCCCCATGCATACACGTTTGATAACCTTTTCTGCCTCTGCTGACCCCTACAAAACAATAATTGTCATCTGGGCAGCTCCAGCAATTTCATTTGCAGAAACCAGCGGAGAGGCCACTGGAAAAACAACAGATTCATGTGCCCTTTCCCTCTCGTGTAGTTGCACCCTGAAACAATCTATAGGATGTGGGTGGGTGGGTGGGGGAAATACATAATGAAGATGATGCCCAAACCCCACCTGTTAGTCTCAGGCACAGAAGACGCATTGAATAAATTGAAACTTGGCAGGTCAACACTTTACATACATTCCATGGACTCCATGGATTTATTCTATATGGGACTACCAGCTGTACTGAGGATGTTGTTCAGTTGCACAGTCAAGTCCAACCCTCATGGACCACCACACGCCAGGCTCCTCCATCATCTGCAGTGGTGGGATGTCAAAAATTTTACTACCCCACCGTGATGTCATCATAGTGTGGGTGGAGCTAACATCATGACATCATGACATTGTGGGTGGGGCCAAAGAAATAAAATAAAATAAAAATAAGCATGCACACACCTACCCCTCAATCCACCCACAAAACAAACCTGTAAATAAATTAATTAATTAAATAAAAATAAAATAAAAAATACATTAAAATGCACCCACCCACCCCAAACACAAATCAACCAGAGCTTAAAGCTTATTCTGGCTAATCTTTCTCACACTATGTCAGATGGAAGGAACTACAGAATGAACTCACCACAAGATGGCTTCATTTTGGCACTTTTCAACAGTTAAAGAAGTTGGGTACTAAGTCTTTGCTTAACCAGTTTTCTAGGATGTAAATGTAAATGCACAGTCGGGGAACCAGTGAAAAGGTAAGTCCCGAAGGTGGTTCCCCACAAAAGCTGCTGCCGGTTCTCCGGGACACTGGGAAAAGTTACTACTGGTTCTGGGGAACTGGTGAGAACCTGTTACATCCCATCACTGGTCATCTGCCATCCACCCAGATCTACACCCACCACATCAATGATGCCGTCTAGCCATCTCATCCTCTGCTGCCTGCTTCTCCTTTTGCCTTTGAAATTTCCCATCATCAGGGCCTTCTCCGGTGAGTCCTCTCTTCTCATTTGGTGGCCAAAGTACTTGAGCTTCAGCTTCCGTATTTGTCCTTCCAAGGAATAACCAGGATTGATTTCCTTCAGGATGGACTGATCTGATCTCCTTGCAGTCCAGGGGATTCTCAAGAGCCTCCTCCAGGCGTCTATTCTTCTCCGCTCTGCCTTCCTTATGGTCCAGCTCTTGCAACTATACATTACTATTGGGAATACCATTGCCTTGATTATGCGGACTTTGAAGTCTGTCATTGCTTCCATTTCCTCCTCTTCTATTTGCCAGGGAGTGGTGGGGCTAGATGCCATGACCTTTGTTGTTTTTTTATGTTAACTTTCAGGCCAGCTTTTGAACCCTCCTCTTTCACCCTCATCAAAAGGCTCTTTAGGGCTTCTTCACTTTCTGTCTTCTTCTGAGGATAGGTAAAGGTAAAGGTCTCCCTTGCTTGAAAGCCAATCGTGTCTGGCTCCAGGGTCCGGTGCTAATCTCCATTTACAGCCAAAGAGCCAGCGCCGTCTGTGTCTACAGACATTTCTATGGCCATGTGGCAGGCATGACTAGATGCCAGAATGCACAGAACGTTGTTACCTTCCCACTGAAGTGGTACTTATTTAACTACTTGCAGTTTCTTGCTTTTGAACTGCTAGGCTGGCAGGAGCTGGGGCAGAGATGGAAGCACACTCCGTCATGCAGCACTCGAGTCCCGAACTGCTGACTTGCCAACCTTCCGTTCATCAAGTTCAGTGTCTTAACCACTAAGCCACCACAATACTGTACTGATGACACCTATTGCTTTTTTCCCCTCCTCTTCTGCCGAGCATACTGCATGCAAGACAGCCAACAAACACCAAGGACTGAGCATATTTTTTCAGTGCATAATCTCTACATACAGGTCCCTCAATGTATAAACATATATCTTTTCTTTTGTTCTTAAATAAATATCGTGATGCTCAGCAGCATTTGCTTCGTTGTGTCAGCTTTGTCGCACAGATGCCATAATACAGATGGCTCCGGGAGCCACGACGGAGCAAATGCTGCTGAGCATCCCTCTCGCAATGCTTCTGTAGCAGTCTCCAATGTCCTGACTAGGTGGGTCTTCCCTGCATACTTGCCAGAACTGCAGAACTGTAATATGGCTTCAGAGAAGGTTAAGGCCACTTACCAAATAAGCATTTTCAGCATCTGCCTGAGATGCTGAGCTCATATACACTTTGCCAACAAGAAAGGTCAACTCAGTCTAAGCGATGCTGGCTTATTTCCATGCAAAAGACAAAGAGGCTGCGGAAAATATTGTTCTCCAGACACAATATGAGTCAGGGAAATCTGAGATTCTCTGTTTGAGCAGAGATCTAATCAGAACAGAGCCTCATCTCAGAATGAAATCAGTTGCAATGGGATTTTAATATGTATGTATATGAGCTTTTTAATTGACTAGTACCACATGGAACTATAATAAGAGGCTGATGTTAGTACACTTTAGTCCAGGCATGTTCCCACCATCAGACAAAGATTGTTGCCTCAGGTGGCAGATACTCAGAGGTGGCAGCAAGATCTTGAAGGAAAGAGAGAGAGGCTAAGCAATCTGCCCAGCAAAACCTAAGCTAACCTCTTGCCCTTCAGGTATGGTGAAGATGCTGCCCCTTTGCTAGTGCTGAAGAAAGATTCAGGTGCCAGGCTAGTTTATTTTCCAATGGGATGGTATAGTAAAGGTAAAGGTTTCCCTTGCTCGAAAGCCAGTCGTATCTGACTCTAGGGGTCAGTGCTCATCTCTGTTTCTAAGCCAAAGAGCCAGCGCTGTCTGCTTCTGCAGACGTTTCCATGGTCATGTGGCAGGCATGACTAGACACCGGAGCACACGGAACGCTGTTACCTTACCACTGAAGTGGTCCCTATTTATCTACTTGCAATTCCTTGCTTTCGAACGGCTAGGTTGGCAGGAGCTGGGAAAGAGACGGGAGCTCATTCCGTCCTGCAGTACTCGGGAATTGAACTGCTGACCTTCCGCCTCCCAGTCAGCGTCTTAGTGACTTGAGCCACTGCCATCTTATTATTTGCCTCAGGAATCAAAATATCTCACTATTAGTTTGTTTTAATGAGTTATTATTATTATTATTATTTATTAAATTTAATACCCCGCCCCAATCGGGGGGACCTGACCCGAGTTGGAAGAGAGTGAGGAGAACAATAGGTTAATCTTAGAAGGTCAAATAGTAAAGATGAAGCTGAAGTACTTTGGACACCAAATGAGAAGAGAGGATTCACTTGAGAAAGCCTTGATGCTGGGAAAGGTGGAGGGGAAAAGAAGAAAGGGGTGGCCAAAAATGAGATGGCTAGATGGTATTGTGGATGCAATGGGCACAGAGCTGGGCGGGCTGAGGAGGATGGTGGAGGACAGAAGCGCCCGGTGGACAGTGGTCCATGAGGTCGCAAAGGGCCGGAATTGGCAGTGCTTCTGAACAACAACAAAATGAATCAGAATATACTGTGATTCCCTCCCTCCAGCCTGGCCTATAGAGATCCAGCTATCAGTAACCTCCACTCAAACTTTCTTTATTAAAAAGGAAGGCTAAATTAATATCTGAATTTAATTCCTTTCATATCTGCTTACCAACATCTCATTGATTATCTTTTTGAGGACATTCATCTTTGCAAATGTCCTAAAAACAGAAAAAAGATGTGTGTTGGCAGGTGAATTACAGTGTAATGGCTTCACATAAGCCTGTCACAAGCAGAAGGATTAGTGGAATTTTATTGCCTTAAAATCTATGACATTTACTCATGATTCGCATGAATTGATTTGTGCACTGAAATCTTACATTTGGGGCATAAGTAGATGGTGACAACAGCAGCAGCAACAGCAGCTGTGGGTTGTTGTTGTTTAGCTGGGATCTTAAGATCCCATAAATTAGAGTTTCTGTTTCCTTGACCTTCTGTGTGACTCTGTGGGAGACCCTGTGGGGCAGTGTTGGATGGCAATAGAGACTGCAGGACAGAAGGAAAGGTGCCCAAACATACATGTACTTAAGACTCAGAAAGCTACGATGGAGCAAAAGCCTTTTCATGAATTGAAGAACACTTAAGGTTTAAGCAACTGTTGTCCAAAGAAGGAGAATAGGGCCCTTTTTTCTTAATGGACAACCCACTTTTCTTTGAAATGTCATGCACCTTGGTGATAAAAAAATTTCTACTTTGTCTTGGAAGGCTGTCTCAAAAGGCACTGAAAACCAGCTAAGGCATTTACACCAACTGATTTATGAACCTGATTCAATCCTCAGAAGACACTTTCTGGTTTACAAGAAATAGCCTTAATAAATGCCTGCCCGATTGCTCTGATCAAATTACCCAAGGAAAATGTTCATCCAACCTTTGGCTGGCAAACAACTCTCTCCCCAAAGCACCACTGGTAAACCCCTTCACCACCATTAGCAGCCATTTAGGATAGAGTCCTGGTTACATGGTAGTTAAACTGCTGTACTGCAACCAAAAGGATGTGAGTTTGATCCTGGCCAGGAATCAAGGCTGACTCAACCTTCCGTTCTTCTGAGGTTGGTAAAATGAGGACCCAGCATATTGGCATAGAAGTGTAATTGCTATTAGTATTGCTATTAGAATCTACTTCCACTTACCGTGATCTACCACCCTCCCACCATTTTGCACATTGGATTTTCCATGCTGGTATCGTCCATGCTGGACCATTAGGAAAGCAGAGCGCAGAAGAATAGATGCCTTTGAAATGTGGTGTTGGAGGAGAATTTTGAGAGTCCCCTGGACAGTGAGGAGAACAAATAGGTCAATCTTAGAAGAAATTAACCCTGACTGCTCCTTAGAAGGTCAAATAGTAAAGATGAAGCTAAAGTACTTTGGACATCAGATGAGAAGAGTCACTTGAGAAAGCCTTGATGCTGGGAAGGGTGGAGGGCAAAAGAAGAAGGGGGCAGCCAAAAATGAGATGGCTAGATGGTATTGTTGACACAATGGGCACAGAGCTGGGTCGGCTGAGGAGGATGGTGAAGGATGGAGGTGCCTGGCGGACAGTGGTCCTGGGGTCGCAAAGGGTCAGAATCGACTGTGCGACTCAGCAACAACAAAATCATCTGATTCTCTTTGGGGAGCACCAGTGGTGGGATTCAGCATGTTTGCCCCAGTTTGCCAGAACCAGTAGCAGAAGTTCTGGCTGGCCCCACCCATCAAAGTTTTGAAATAAAGTTGTCCTCATTCGGGTACAACGGAGGGCTTCCCCCCTGGCTACGCCCATTATAACACGCCCACAGAGTAGGTAGTAAAAATTTTTTGAATCCCACCACTGGTTAAAACCGTATGGATATAGACACTTTCATGGATGTGCTCAATCCAGGGGAAAGTCCGCCACTTGTATAACCAAAGTTGGGGCCAATGTTCTGTTAAACAGAAGGAATTTATTTCAAATTGACCAAAGAAATGCCCTTTGTTTTGTTTAAGATGAGACATTTTGTTTCACAAGCATAATTTACTCCAGAAATGGTTGAAATCCAAATTTGCCATCGTGTTTGGGTAATGCACTGACTAAATTCTGGGATTTTTGTTGTTGACTGCTACTTGTATCCGAGAACACATTTTTTCCTTATTACCTGCAGGACATGCATGTAATAACATTTCTACAACAGCAACTATAAAAATGCTTATGCACACATTTATATATGCCATTTTCCAAGCAACCCAGTGCATGTACTGAAGCTGAGAGCAACAGACACTGGACATTTACTGGTGACTTTTATATGGATTGTATACCATAATAAATTCTTGATAGACTGATTGAACAAGAATCAACAAAAATTAGTGCCCCCTCATGCTCCCCCCATGCTCACATAAGTATCAAATCTTTCTACCTTAATTAATTCAGCTTATAATCTTTGTACATCAGGTTGTGTTACTGGAACACAACCAATAATGTGAGCAGCAACATACTCATTAGCAGTAATTTGCTGCTATAATTTACATAATTGCACTAACATAAATCCTGAATAGGGTTCTGGCCAAAGTACAGTCAAACTGCGCATAAAGAGCGCCTAGCTTAAAGAGTAACTCACTTAAAGAGCAGAATTTTCTCTAAATGTTCGCTTTGCTAAATAAATAAAACCAACCAAAAACTCCCTTAACAAATAAATCAGGGTTCACAATCCTCCCCACAATTGGTCACTTACAATGGTGTTTCGCTTAAAGAGCAAACTTGCTTAAAGAGCAATCCTGTGGAACGCATTATGCTTTTTAAGCGAGGTACAACTATACAGCATCTGGATTTTGCACAGGGGGTGGACATGAAAATAAAAAGGGTTTCTGTAAATGAAAACTGCACTGACATTTCTTAATCTGGATAGCATTTTTCACTCTTTCCAGCAGGGGGAAGACATTTCAAGGAAAACCCTTCTTCTGGGTACCAGTTTCATTGTCAGGCGACTGAAATAAAACCATTACACAGCCCTACACAGATTTACTACAGAGAAGAAGATGCTGGAGTTAGACTTCTCAGTTTTACAGGAGTCTCTTCAAGGATATAATACAGTATATTTTTTCAGTGTAAAAGTTCTGTGCAGTAGTGCTTTTATTTTGAGATTAGGGAAACAACTATTTTTAAATTTACCCCTCAAACCATCCAGATTTAATTCTCAGATTATTCAGCTGCTGGAGATTTAAAGGAGTCAAGAAAACTGACATCTCTCCAGTGCTCAAAATATCAGGGGTGGAGGGTGGGTGGGTTGGCTAAAAGGTGATGGGTTCCATTCAAAAATCTTTCAGTAAGTTCTGCTTCCAGACTCTCACCAATTTTGTCCAAAGCGTTTCCTCACAAGAGTTTGTGAGAAAAGCTATGGTGACTTCAGAGCTCAGAAAATTTATTTTGTTGGTCTACAAACAGCATTGATGCTGGCTGGTAGATTTTAGTCCAGGGGTACACAAACTTTTTGGGCCATGGGCCAATCATGTGGTTCAGGGAGCCAGTCATTAAAAGGCCCGGGGGCCGGGTGTGGCCCCTTATGCCAATTTATCCGGCCCACGAAGCCCCAAAGTCTGCATTTTACTTCCACTTCCAGGAGTGGCAAGGGCTTCGTGGGCCGGATGAATTGGCATCAGGGGCCACACCCGGGCCCCGGGCCTTAGTTTGGGCACCACTGTTCTAGTCCCTCACAAAATATTAGAGGCTAGTCCCATCTTTGATGCTTTCTGTTGTAAATCACTGTGGGTCACTTTGTGAGAAGGGCAATGAATAAATTTGATAAATAAATAAATAAATAAATAAATCTTTGGACATGGCTTTTGCTTAACATTCTCCCTGCACTGGAGCACTGGGGGTTTAAAACTCAAAATGCTGATAACAGGTGGGGTACTACCAAGGGAATAGAGCAGGGGTGGCCAAACTAAAGCCTGTTGACCGAACTTGGCCCACGGCACCATTTCATATGGCCCGTGGCTGCCCTCACTGCTCCCGGAAGCGGGCACATTTATGACAGATGTAAAACACACCGGTGTGTGCATAAACACACTCACACCTGTCATAAATGATGCTGTAAATGCACCAGTGGCTGTCATAAATGTGTGACTGACCCGTGTGGCCGGCTGTTGTAAATGTGTGACCAACCCACAGTGCGAAAAGTTTGGGGACCCCAGACACAGAGAATAGGGAAGGCATTACATGTTGTCCTCAGCTCCTTTATGTTAGAAGCTGGTATTTTAAAATACAGAAATTCAGAAAGATAGATTTCTTGGAAGTGCAACAAAAGCCAGGATGGAAGAAAAGTGCTGAAAGGCAGCAGAACAAAAAAGATCTTTGTATGGCAGCAATTTACAGCATGCAGTTCATTATATGTATCCAGTGGAAACCATGACGTCGGGGAGCTGCCTGTCAGCTTGTTAAAACATTGGTCATGCTCTCTGAAGTGAGGAGCAGTGCAAGTTATTGTTATTATTTTCTTTTCACTAAACCCATTCTTTCATTGGCACTGTGGTTCACTTGCATCTGTTGTTCCTTTTCAAATCAGAATCACCTAATCATATTCCAGCGAGCCAATTTCTGAATCTCTGAGAGGTTCAAAGATAAAAATCAGTCACTTTGAAGATACACGTTAACACGATAGTTGCATAAGGACTTTATTATGTAAATTTTTATCACTTTACATTGTGTGTCTTAAGCAATAAAAATAACACTTACTTATAGGTATTGCATCTTTTCCTGTGGTTTATTCATTCATTTATTTAATTCAATTTATAGGTTAAAATAACAGTTATAGTTGCTATGTTGAGGTGATGTATTGCTAAACTCGGTAATTTCTAAAAACTACTTCAAGGTGACTAAACAGAAAGATCATAGTTTTTGTGCATGTTTCTGTTGTCCAAAATATCATATCAAGCTTAGTACATCACTAGAATACCACCCACAATCGTGCCAGCTGTCCTTTTGGAGAATTAAACTACTGATCACCTGGGAGAAAAGTCTGCTCGTGTTGTTCCAACTAGAAAAAAGTAGAAGCTTCCAGCAGCAGACAAAAATTAACTTTATCAGGAGTGGAAAAGGCCTGATTCAAATAAACTTCCGCATCATGTGATAATTTTTTTTTAAAAAGCAAATTCATCCATTTTACACCTACAACAAATCTAGCAGTATTTTACTGTGAGGTCGCAGCCTTACTCGTGTTCTCTAACATGCAGAAACAAGATAAGCATGCAACAAGGGGAAGGATACCGAGGGGAGAGGAGGCAGGGAATTTATAATTGGTTGAGCAACTTTCATAATCTCTTAACTGTCTTGTTTGAACATAGAACAGATCTAGGAAGCTGGTGCACACCTTCAGTTGCAAATATGGAGAAAGAAGGATTTTTCTTGTGAAACAGAGTTATCAATTGGAACAACTTGAAATTCCAGGTCTTATAATTAACTGTTGGCAGTACAATTATAAAAGAATGACTTGCTTGCTTCATAGTAGAAATTATGCTCCATATACCAGGATTTATCAATTGGAGCCATACGATACTTGCAACAAGTACCAAATTTGTTGTTGTTCAGTCGCTTAGCCAAGTCCAAACCTTTGCAACCCCATGGTCCACTGCATGTCAGGTACCCCTATCCTCCATCATCCTCTGAAGCCCACTCAGCTCTACGCCCATTGCATAAACAATGCCATCTATCCAACTTGTCCTCTGCCGCCCCCTTCTTCTTTTGCCTTCGATCTTTCCCAGCATCAAGGCCTTCTCGACTGAGTCCTCTCTTCTCATTTGGTGTCCAAAGTACTTTAGCTTCATCTTCAATATTTGTCCTTCCAAGGAGCAGTCAGGGTTGATTTCCTTCAGGATCGACTTATTTGATCTCTTTGCTGCCCAGGCTACTCTCAAAATTCTCCTCCAGCACCACATTTCAAAGGGGTCTATTCTTCTGCTCTCAGCCTTCCTTATGGTCCAGCTTTTGCAACCATATATTACTACTGGGAATAACATTGTGTTGACTATGCAGACTTTTGTTGACAGGGTGATGTCTTTACTTTTTATTATGTTCCCTAGGTTTCCCATAGCTTGCCTCCCAAAAAATAATCATCTTCTTATTTCATGGCGACAGTCACCATCTGCAGTGATCTTGGATCCTAAGAAGGTAAAATCTGTCACTGCTTCTTCTTCTTCCCCTTCTATTTGCCAAGGAGTGAGGGGCCAGTTGCCAAATAAGTAACTATAAATCTAAGGTGTTGCTTAGTCTCTTATCATTGACAATTAGTTATATGCAATTACTATTATTAATTCAGTTAATTAGATATCTTTTAAAGATCTCTAATAGGGTCTCTATAGTTTAAACACTGGGGATTTTATATACGCCACCCAGAGTCGCACGTCGATTGGAGCAGCTATACAAATTGAATAAATAAATAAATAAATAAATAAATAAATAAATAAATAAAATAAGGAACCAGTATCCTATTGCTAGTCTCAACATTAATAATGAGCAATGCAACAAATTACTTTCTGGAATGTCAGCAATACTAATGGTTTGATGCTCAAGCACAATAATGAGCCATGAGCAATACAACAGGGAGCTTTTTAAAAACCCAAGCTCTGTCACCAGGAATACCTTTCCACAGATCCTTTCCCTTGTCATAACCCTCAGAATTTCATCTGAAAGCAACAACAGAACCTTCCTATATCACAGGGATCTAGAGCAAATTGAAAAATAAGGTGAGTGGGAGAAACAGTGACAAGAATCCCAGCCAGCAGACTTCACCTAGTAACGTCCCCCAGCAACATTATCTCTCAAAATTCTACTTTATCAGGAGTGCACTAATCTACATTTAATAACAATTAAAATAGAATTAAATTCAAGAAACAATTTTCTTATTTGACTGTTAGTATTTGTTTAAAGAATCAAAAGCAAGATTGATCTTAGATGGTGGGGGGATCAAACTTCAAACTTGGAAGATCCTACATTGTTTGTTAGTGCTTTGAGGTTCGCCACCTGCAGTTGCAAAATGAATACATTCCAAATTAAAGAATTCTGAGGCCAGGAATTCATTTTAATAACTGAGTTGGCCTTTTGTTTGCCTACACAAAACCCATTCCTGTCTCCCCCAATCAGTTTTGTTAATTTCTGTAGTAATATTATTACTTCCAGTAGTATTTTTTTTCTTCCAGGAACTAGGTGAGAACTCACTTTGTTGAAGTTACTGTTAAACACTTGAGAATTAGAAATCTTTGCAAATCTATTTCAAGCTACCCATAGATCTACTGATGCCTCTTTTGTCCACTCCTGGTTTTGATTACACCAAATGCATTCATATCTAATTTTAAAGTAACAAACAAATTACAAAGAGAGCCTAAAAGTGAAAGGTAAACGTGAAAGGTCTTTAGGGAAAATAAATTCCTATTAAAATGGTTCTTAATTGGAAGCTGATAGGTAATCAAAGGAGAGGGAGTTCAAACTTGGTACCAACCAAAAAGGTATCAATTCAAAGGTGTTATGGAACCCCTCCAACTTTCACACGTTAATATATTTATTTTTCTGGATAAATGAGGACAAAAGATAGAAGAAAATGTGGGAGAGTTAGAAATATTATCTGGACCCCCAAAATCATGTAAACAGGCAACAACATGGTAAAAACCCACATCTAGACAAAAATCAAAGTAAGATAAATACATTGCTGGGCTAACCCAGGCAGATTACAAATGGGTCACAGTATCATCTGAAAGCTGTGACACGAAAGTGCACAATAACCACCATTTCTGAGAACAATCTATTAAATATAGGATCAGTTGCAATGGGATTTTAATAAGTATGCTTATGAGCTTTTTATGCCCTTCAGGTATGGTGAAGATGCTGCCCCTTTGCTAGTGCTGAAGAAAGATTCAGGTGCCAGGCTAGTTTATTTTCCAATGGGATGGGATGCCATCTTATTATTTGCCTCAGGAAGCAAAAGATCTATTACCTTGTTTCAATGAGTCAGAATATGCTATGTCCCCCCCCCCCCCCCCGGCTTGGCCTATAGAGACTCAGCTATCGGTAACCTCCACTCAAACTTTTGTTGTGTACCTAAAAAGATCACCTTTTTTCAAAACTTTATATCCAATAAGTGTGAATATGGAAAATTTAGTTTCTAGACACTTATACCCAATTATGCCTAGATGAATTATTTAGATATCCAAAAGTTTATTCCAATACTCTTAGATAAAGTTTTCGATGTTGGTGAGTTCTGTTTAACTCACCTTGCTCGTCACTTATGAGCCAATCGTGGAGCGCTTCTTCTCCACTTTTTCAAACTCTCATGATCCAATTGAGTTGTAAAGCAATCAAGGAGAAAAGCTTTTTCAATTTTTATTCATTTATTATCGATCCATATTAAAGAAGCCCTTGGTACATCTTTACAAGCCGGTGTACTGTACTTGTCAAGAATACAGTCCCATACAAAGAAAGCATACAGTTTTTATACACTTCCCCCTCCTATTTTCCCCCTCCCAAGCTTTCTTCCCAAATCCAAAAGATGTCAGAATAACAAATAATTGGGTCGTTTTGATCTGAAAAGGTTACAAAAGTTCGGATAACTATTCTCCTTCCTGATTGGTCCCTTCGAATCTCTCGGGTGTCACTAAGTGGAAACTTGAAAGTAGGGCTCTTGATTTAATATTATCTTGTATGAAAAGTGAGATAGGCCAGGCTTGAAAGAAACTCCTTTCCCCATCTTCCGTTGCCTCCCTTAAGATCCCAGCCATGAAGCTGTACAGGAGGGGTGATGAATCAATGAGGTTGTTACAAAGTTAATCTGTCCCTGGCCCAGGACATGGTGTGCATGTGCATATATTAAACAAAGCATAAGAATAAAGACTAGTGTTAAGGAGATTACATACAAGAATAATATAACTTCTATGTACTTAAGTGTATAGGCTAACATATGTATGTTAACATGCGTATAAAGTTGCTATTATATAAGGCTATTGTTATATGTATAGTATACCTAAGCATATTGTAGGTTATTGTCTCTAAGGATATATTTAATTTAATTTAATTTAATAGATTTATATACTGCCCTATCCAATGGGCTCTGGGTGGTATACACAAGTTAAAACCAATATAAAACAATTTAAAAACCTTTAAAAACATAACAATATTACCCACCACTGTGCCATTTACTATCTAAAAACAAATATAAAATCTGCATACCTTAACATTAAAAATAATTACAGGAGGGGGGAGCCTCAGACGAGCCAGAAAGGGGAGTTTGTTGACAATCCCAGCTCCTAGGCCAATTTTGCCAACCATGTCTTCAGTTCTTTCATAAATGGTAGCAACTGGGCCTGGAGGCATAGTTCTACCAGGAGGAGGTTCCATAGTGTGGGGGCTATTATGACCGAGAAGGCCCTTTTTCTTGTGCTGGAGAGGCGAGCCTCCCCAACGGATGGTACCTGAAGGGTGCCCTCTCGGTTTGCCCTTGTGCTAGTAAGATGCTAGTAAGGCATCTCTAAAGGTAAATGCAATAAGGATAGATACAATATAAGTGTTAGATGCAGTATTTTTCTGTGTAACTTAGATATGTTTGTATCTAATAAAAATCAGATCACATCACTTTATTTATTAAAAAGGAAGGCTGAATTAATATCTGGATTTAATTCCTTTCATATCTGCTCACCAACATCTCACCACTTATCTTTTTGAGGACATTTATCTTTGCAAATGTCCTAAACACAGAAAAAAATGTGTGTTGGCAGGTGAACTACAATGTAATGGCTTCACATAAGCCTGTCACAAGCAGAAGGATTAGTGGAATTTTATTGCCTTAAAATCTGTGACATTTACTCATGACTAGAATGAATTGATTTGTGCACTGAGATCTTACATTTGGGGCATAAGTAGATGGTGACAACAACAGCAGCAGCAGCTGTGGGTTGTTGTTGTTGTTTTGCTGGAATCTTAAGATCCCATAAACTAGAGTTTCTGTTTCCTTGACCTTCTATGTGACGCTGTGGGAGACCCTGTGGGGCAGTGACATGAAAGTACACAATAAACACAATTTCTGAGAACAATCTAGAAAATATAGGATTAAATACACTATCAATACTTTGTAAAAATATTGTTTCTCATTTTTACCAAATAAGCAGAACTGACTTTTAAATTTTAAATTAAATGCTAGGCTATGTTGTTTTAAAATATGGCTGCATTTGCTATCCCAGAAGATTGAGTAATACAGCAAGGTTGCCTGGCATTTGCTGTTTTCTTGGGGAGTAATTTTGTAAAAGGGAACTTAAAAATGAAAGATTATGGGAAACTCTCTAGATGAAGGATACCCTCCTTCCTCTAACTGATTACCTAGGATTACTATAATAATTTCGTGTCAGAAATTATTCTGGGTTGAAAGGATTTTTGCAAGAGAAACTCTGCTCAGGAACAACCAAATGAGGCTCCTTTCATGTCCCCAAGAACTGGGACAGAGACGGGCGTTCAGTCTGTCATGCAGTACAGTACCCGGGTTTCGAACTGCCAACTTGCTGGCCTTCCAGCTAACAAGGCAAGCTTCTTAACCATTTAGCCACTGCAGCCCCTCCCAGGGTTACTGAGGAACTTGTTAGTTTAAGAGACATAATACATGCGGATGGGCCAGAGGGCACCAAAGAACTGGCTACTCCAGCTGATCCCAAATCCTTGGGGGAAACAGCTGAAGAAGCCTCATCCAAAGAGAGTTGGCAGTTCTTCCCCAAGTTACAAGATGAACCAGGCTTCATTCTAAGCCTAGTAGAAGTAACCAGCAATTAAAAAAACAAAGACAAGGCTGGTGTCCATCTGGAGAAGCTCCCATCTACAAGAGATTTCCTGGGTGTAAATGCCTTCTTGGGAGCAGGGCTCACTTGAACCCAATCTGTCTGCAGAAAGTTTTTCACCCAGACCTTAGTTTTATCGGCCTCAGATCTGGGCAAGCAAGAGTGCTGTAAGGGATAGTTTTTACTGGCTGTAGCCATTCCGGCCTTGACTCCTGTTTTGGCACACCCTCTGCCTGCTTGAATTTGGACTCTGGTTTTGCATAGCTCTTGCCTGACTTACTTGTTGTCTAGCTGAAACTTTCACAGTTAAACCATGGACTTGTCTTTGACCTTGTTTCTTGGATTGCCCTTGCCTACATTATTCCTCTTTATGCTTGGACCACAGGCACTGATGGTGAGAGCTATCTGGACCTTGCCTTGAAGTTTGAGCCCCCTTGATCTAAGATCAGTCTTGATTTAATTTTTATTATTTATTTATTATTTATTAGTTCAAATTTATATTGCTGCCCACTCACCGTGGCGACTCAGGGCGGCTTACAAACAATACATTACATTATAGTACAATATGTTGATGTGGGCACAGGGGGAGGGAGGGCAAGGTCCTCAACCTGCCCTGGCTTCTTCCTGCCCTGGCAGTTGGTGTAGGCACAGGGGGAGGGGCAGCAAGGTCCTCAACCTGCCCTGGCTTCTTCTTTTGATTCTTCAAACCAATATTACCAGTCATATAAGAAACTGTTTAATTTAATTTAATTGTCCTTTAATTATTATCACAATCACATTTATATTCCTTGGAATTAATGAACTTAAATAAGTGGCTATGGCAATGACCGACAAACATGTGCTTACTGTCTGGTTATACAAGTCTGGAAAAACAAGTAACCCCACGCATACAAAACTGAAAACTTGGTTCATGCAGAGCAGAGCATTTTTATAACAAGTACGGATTTCCAAACATTTGCAGGGAAAATACCTATTCTTGTTATACAGTGGTGGGATTCAAAACTTTTTACTACCTACTCTGTGGGTGTGGCATGGTGGGCATGGCCATGTGGCGATGTGACTTGCTGGGTGTGGCCATGTGACTGGGTGGCCGTGGCCATCTCAAGATCATTTCTTTGTCCTATTTACTGTTTTTAGACCTGAGGCTTCGGCAACCAGATGGGCGTGGCCAGCTGGAATTTCTACTACTGGTATGGACGTACCGGTGTGTTCCGGCTGAATCCCACCACTTTTGTTATAGTACAATTACCCTTGGCTTCTAAAACACCTGCTCAGCTACTTTAACACCCTCTAGTTCTGATTCTCCATGTGTTGTGTGGGTTTTTCTCACCTTCCCCCCCCTTCCAAATATAATGAAATCATACAGTGGTACTCCATTATTAGGACCTCCAACATAATTTTCTTATTGTTAAAATCAGTTGTATTGCAGCATCCCCACCCTGCAACATAATTTGCATCACTAGGCTAGTGTCTCCCAAGGAGGACTGTTTTTTAATCACATAGAGCCAAATTTTATAAAAGAAAAATTAGATCAAGAATGCCAAATGTGGAGTTTCAACACAAAGAGCTAAAAAGCCATCTAGTATAGCATCCACTTTCTGTCAGTAGCCAACCAGATGTATCCAATATAGTATACCCACAAGCAAGGCATGAAGAGGTGACATTCCTATGAAATTCAGTGTCAAGTAGTTAGCTTCTGCCCACTTGCTTTGAACAGCCTTGTCGTTCTATTTCTAATTGAAATGAAAATAGTGGTACAGTGGTACCTCGCTTAAAGAGCATAATGCGTTCCACAGGATTGCTCTTTAAGCGAATTTGCTCTTTAAGTGAAACACCATTGTAAGTGACCAATTGTGACCTCTGGTAGGGAGGATTGAGAACCCTGATTTATTTGTTAAGCGAGTTTTTGGTTGGTTTTGTTAAGCAAAGCGAACATTGAGAGAAAATTCTGCTCTTTAAGCGAGTTACTCTTTAAGCGAGTAGCTCTTTACTCGAGGTTTGACTGTACTGTATTTTTGAACCACAATCCGGCATAACCTGGTAACGACAACCTTGTGTTGCCTGCTAATCTTTTCCACAGTGGGTCAGGTGAAAGAAACTGCAGAATGAACTCACCAAAATGTGCCTGCATTTTGGCAGTTTCACTTCTGGCCTGGGCATGGAAGAATAATAATCATGTCTAGCTGGAATCTAAACACTCATTCCTGACAAACCTTGTCTAATAGTACTGCTCTGCAGAACTAAGAATCCTATTCGTCTCAGGGCTGAACTTGACCAAGAGCAAGCTTGGTACGCTTCCCTCAGCATAAACAGTTCACTCACCTATGTGTGCATGCAGATACATGAACACTAATCACTCACTTTGAAAATGTGCTCCATTCCCAAACTCTAGTAACTAGCCCTGAGTCAGGCTAAAAACCTGAGCAGGTGGCATATAAATGCAAAAATTAAATTAAATTAAATTAAATGTGCATACGCACACATTAACTGAGATTCATGGATCTTGGGATAGAGGAGAGCACAGCAAACCACCCTAAGACTAGGCATGAATCATTAAGTCCCAGCCCCAAAATGATTAAGCTAAATTGGACCAGACACCTGTGTAAAGGAGTCCTCTTTGGAATGCTCAATAAAACTGGGAGGAAGAAAGTTTTTTCTTCTTCTGTGCGCAATACCTCCAGACAGGATCAAGATTCACAGGCTTACCTGGAAGTAAAGAGAGAATCAGTTGCATGTTGTGTATATAATACTAGATGTAATTTTGTACTCATGTGCATTTATTGGCCACTAGTGTTCTAGGAAGGGTTACTTTGGCTACTTCTCCACTAGCCTTCAAAAATGACACAATTTGTTTGTTCTTTCAAATATCGTGACATTCCTCCTGTTGCCTTCTCTATTTCTCTCTTGGTATTTTTCTGATTTCCCCTCTACATCGTTAATTTTTAAAATCAACTAAAACCTCTTAGATGTGACACAGTGTGATTGTATCACATGATGCAGATGAATTATTGGTAAAAGTTTAGATTTGTGCCATTTTGCATTACCTATTTCCCTCTTCCATACGTTACATGTTTCTCAGTCTGTGCAAGTTCTTCTATTAATGCTGTTGAGTTCTTGGAAGAACAACTTTTGCTAGACCGTGTGTTAAAATAAAGTTTGTAAAAAGTAAGAATTTAAATTTGAAGTTCAGTGATTGCTTCTCTGATGTCTGGTTATATTTAAATGTTTTGGCTATATGGTAATGATAAGTATTATTTTGAAATTATTGGTGAGGAGTAAATGAGCATGGAATGTCAGCAAGAATGGTTCCACTTGGCTAAGAGAAACAAGAAATTATTATGGGGTAGGTTTTTGGAGCAGTTGAGGGTAGAGAGATTGGGGAGATTGTGGTTTTTAATAAAAAGAGATGTGAATTTAAGGGAGAAGTGAGAGTGAAGAATTATGCTGAATGAATTTAAAACCTAGGAATAAATCTTTTGGGCACGGTTATTTTTAACAAAGTTTTATTTGTTTAATTCAGTTTGAGTGGTATGTAGCTCAGTACCTGAGGGTTGGCTATATGGAGGGTAGTATAAGGACTTGAGTGAAGGGGCAAATACAGCTACAGGGACAACTACAGGCTGGTGGCAGCAAGAGAGAAAGAAAGGGAATAAGGTAAGGTTATTAAAGAATACCTGTTTATTCCTATGGCTATTTAAAGAGACTGTTGTAAGGGACAAGACAAAGAGATTTTTACGTTAGCCTATGACAGATGAATAGGAAAACTCCACCTATGATTCCCACTTTACAAACAGCTATCATCATCTTAATCTTCTTCTTCCAGAACTGAATCTGATTCGAAATTAGCTATCACCATGGTGATCAGCCATGAAGATTGTCCTGGGAACAATATAATGCAATGGCCTTCCATTTGCCTTTCACATCTCAGCATGACACCCGTACCCCTGATCCCGCTCCGCGAGTCACTTTCTGGTCCTGAGCCCTTTTGGCATGCAAAATCCTTCTCAGCCACAGCCCAGTAT
Organism: Furcifer pardalis; assembly: GCA_030440675.1. Lineage (NCBI taxonomy): Eukaryota > Metazoa > Chordata > Lepidosauria > Squamata > Chamaeleonidae > Furcifer > Furcifer pardalis. The sequence goes on along the minus strand of CP126894.1, from coordinate 157,149,859 downwards.
TGATGAAGTTGCTTCCCTCCATCAAGATGGATTCAAGTGGGATTTAATCCACTTGGGGACCATCACCCTTCTTTGTGGACTTTGCCACCCAAGGCTATTAGTCTTCAGAGTTGTCAGGTTAGTTAACCACCAACTGACAATCAGTGTTGAATCACTGGCAATAGAATAACCTGCTGTTGTTGTTCAGTCACACAGTCAAGTCCCCATGGACAATGGCACACCAGGTTCCTCTGTCATCTGCCATCCTCCAGAGTCTGCCCAGATCTACAACCACTGCATCAATGATGCCATCTAGTAATTCCATCCTCTGCCACCCCTTTCTTCTTTTGCCTTCAATATTTCCCAGCATCAGGGCCTTTTCCAGTGAGTCTTCTCTTCTCATTTGGTGGCCAAAGTACTTGAGCTTCAGCTTCAGCATTTGTCCTTCCAAGGAGCAGTCAGGGTTGATTTTCTTTATGATCGACTGGTTTGACCTCCTTGGAGTCCAGGGGACACTGAAGAGTCTTCTGCAGCACCACAGTTCAAAGGCATCTATTCTGCTCTCAGCCTTCCTTATGGTCCTGCTCTCAGTCATAACATTACTACTGGAATTACCATTGCTTTGATTATGCGGACTTTTGTTGGCAGGGTGATGTCTCTCCTTTTAATTATGCTGCCTAGGTCTGGTCAGACTGGGAAAGAGAAGACTGCTGGGAAAGGTAGAAGGAAGCAGGAAATGAGGAAGGCAAACTATGGGTTCTCAACCTTGGTTCCCCCCAAATGTTCGTAGACTTAGTTCCCAGAACCCTTGAGACTTGGGTTCAAGGTTGAGAAACCTTATGTTGTTAAAGAAAGCCACAGGTTATAACACTGGTAGAAGTTGGGTAGCGCTATGGAGAACAGGGCAATTTGGAGATTTCTCTTTGATAGGATCATGAGAAATCTATACATGAGTTCAAGAAGCTATAGTTAGGACAGAATATGGAATGATGGAGTGGTTTGGAATAGGAAAAGGAGTAAGACAAAGCTGCATTTTGTCACCAAGCAGGTTTTTTAAAGGGTAGATATATGGCAGATTGGACAAGAAGAGTGTTACACCTGTTAGAAATAAATCATAGAAAAATAGGATTATTATCCCTAGATATTTTAAAAGCTTTTGAGTCTTTACAATGGGTCACTATTAAGGAAATTATTACAAAAGGTGGATTTGGGGAAAAGTTTAAAAATGTAATTAATCAGCTTTATAAACATAGTTATGCTAAAGTAAAAGTAAATGATTCTTTTACAGAGGATATTGCGTTAAATGTGGGAATGAGACAGAGATGCCCTCTTTTCCCCATTTTATTTATTATGGCTATGGAGTTATTGGCTAGAGCTATAAGGAGAGGAGGAAGAGAAATTGCTAGCCTGAAGCTCCCTATAGCCTGTTCCCCAGGGTAAGTAACTCACCTTTGGGTGTGGTGTGTCTGTGTGCATTTTAATGTGTATTTAATACATTTAACTATATTGACCTATTACCACAGTTCCTAAAAAGGCCTGGCGGCCTGGCTTGGGGTTTTTAAGCAAAGTCTTGGAGTTACCTCATCAATAAGCTACACCTGTGCTGTTCCAATTGCTGTTCCAATTGGAGAACCCTTAAGGCGGTACAGCTGTTTTATATTTACATTAAGGCATATTATCCTAGAGAACTGGTTAGGCAAAGACTTAGTACCTAACTTCTTTAACTGTTGAAAAGTTGAAAAGTGCCAAAATGAAGCCATCTTGTGGTGAGTTCATTGTGTAGTTCCTTCCATCTGACCTAGTATGAGAAAGATTAGCCAGAATAAGCTTTAAGCTCTGGTTTAAAAGCTCTGGTTGATTTGTGTTTGGGGTGGGTGCGTGGGTGTACAGTATTTCAATGTATTATTTTATTTATTTATTTATTTAATTTATTTACGGGTTTGTGTTGTGGGTGGGTAGGTGGGTTGAGGGGTGTGTGTGTGTGTGTGCTTATTTTTATTATTTTATTTATTTATTCTTTGGCCCCCGCCCACATCATGATGTCATGACATCAGCTCTGCCCATGTCATGACATCATGACATTAGCTCCGCCCACACTGTGATGACATCACGGTGGGGTAGTAAATTTTTTGACATCCCACCACTGACAGACACCTTTGAGATGTGGTGCTGGAGGAGAATTTTGAGTCCCCTGGACAGTGAGGAGAACAAATAGGTCGATCTTAAAAGAAATCAACCCTGACTGCTCCTTAGAAGGTCAAATAGTAAAGATGAAGCTAAAGTACTTTGGACATCAAATGAGAAGAGAGGATTCACTTGAGAAGGCCGCGATGCTGGGAAAGGTGGAGGGCAAAAGAAGAAGGGGGCGGCCAAAAACGAGATAGGTGGATGATATTCAGTAGTGGGATGTCAAAAATTTTACTACCCCACCGTGATGTCATCACAGTGTGGGTGGAGCTAACATCATGATGTCATGACATTGTGGGTAGAGCCAAAGAAAAATATTAAAAATAAAATAAAATAAAAATAAGCACGCACACACACAAACTCCTCAACTCACCCACCCACCTACAACACAAGGACAGCAAGGAGGCCGTGCATACGCGCCAAGCACTGTAGGCATGCATGCACACCAAGTGCTTGGCGCGCATGCACAGTGGGGGAACCAGTGAAAAGGTAAGCCCTGAAGGTGGTTCCCCCCAAAAGCTGCTACCGGTTCTCCGGGACACTGGGAAAAGTTACTACTGGTTCTGGCAAACTGGTGAGAACCTGTTACATCCCATCGCTGAATATTGTAGGCGCAGTGGGCACAGAGCTGGGTGGTAGGTTGAGGAGGAGGATGGAGGACAGGGGTGCCTGGAGGGCAATGGTCCATGGGGTCGCAAAGGGTCGTAATCGACTTGTAATCGACATCCTTGTATATCATATTTTTAATATAATTGCATATACTGTAATGTGATTTTAGCTGAATCCTACTGCTTGAGTCTGATTAGACTAGAGCATTCAAAAATCTCCTTTGTAGTCCTGCTATAGTTTGGTCAACCATGTTTCGGATGCTTTGTTTTTTATGCTGGTCTTTGACTGTAACAATACACTAAAATTTGACTGTGTGACTGAACCACAAAAGGGTCACCAGAACATGACAGGGAGGTAAAAGGGAAGAGGAAAACGGAGGAGGAGGAGGAGGAGGGGGAGAAGACGACGACCAGAAGGACGTAACACACTCTGAGGGCTTTCCAACTGGCGTCTGAGTCTGAGGGGAGAGGCGGCGGGGGCGCGCGGACGGGCGGGCGGTTGGGCAGGCGGGAGCGCGCGCGCGCGCGCGGAATATCTGCCCCTCTCTCGAGAGCCAGCCGTCAGCAGGAACGTTAGGCGTGACGCGCCATCCAGCTGATAAGCGTGGCGCAGCCAATCAGAATGTGGGGCCTGTGAGTCCCCCGTGTGACAGACCAAGGAGGGCGGCCTCCTTTCTCTCTTTCCCCTCACCGCGCGCCCGGGCACTGCTTCAATAAAAGCCTCCAGGGAAGGGTTGGCTGGCGGTTCTGCCGCGGCAACGCCAGGGGAGGGAGGAGGGAGTCTTGGCGCGAGGAGGCACGTTCAGTTAAAGGCAGCCGCGGGTAGGCGGGGGCGCGCGCGCGCGCACACACACACTCACACACACACACACACTACGGTTGAGCATCTTCCTCAGGAAGGGAGGGAGGGGGGGAGAGGGAGAGAAGAAGGAGAGTCCGAGGCAGACAAAGGGAAGATGGCAGGGATCCTGGCTTGGTTCTGGAACGAGAGGTTCTGGCTGCCCCCCAATGTCACCTGGGCGGATCTGAAGAACACGGAGGAGGCCGCCTTCCCTCAGGTGGAGGACCTCTACCTCGCCTTCCCCTTGGCCTTCGGCATCTTCATGATCCGCATGGTCTTCGAAAGGTGAGCCTACCTGCCTGCCCCAGGGGCTCTGCGTGTGTGTGTGTGTAGGTAGGTAGGAGGAGGAAGGCATCCTTCCCTCAGCCTCTCCCCCACCCCGCATCCCTTCTGCTCCCCATGGAAACATGGTGTTGGATCTTTCCCTGGCAAGCCGCTTGCTACCTCGTTGGGTCTGTAGATCTGGATTTGGTGGGTTTTGCTTTATATTTTATTTTATTTTTAGAAGGCCTGATGGAGGAGGAGGAGGAGGAGGGAGGCTTCCTGGTTATCCTAAACCCCATGCCAACCTCACAGGGAGCTTTGTGGGGTGTACAGATCAAAACTTCTGGGAAACCTAGGAAGGAAGAGGAAGGTGGTTTCTCTTTTCATGATATTTGTCTCAGAGGGTGTCCAGAAGAGAAGGCTTTCTAATTTTTATTTATGTATATTTTATATTTATTATTTGCATTTATATCCCACTCATCTGGGACATTCCCCCCCCAGCTTAAAAAACATTAAAATATATATCTTTACAGTAACAATAAACAAAAGAATAAACAAACCGAATAAAGTCATAAGTAACATACAGTATAACTATAAGTAATCAGTATTTATTTATGGCTGTCATTCTTTTGATCCTTTTCATTCATTTCCTTAGCTGACGCTCTGGAAGCAGGCGGCTTTTGATCCCTGTACGGATGGCATTCCAAGTTAGCGCTGAAGCTAGGCCATCAGACCTGGGGGAAAAGGCTGCTGTTTAATAGCAGAGTTGTGAGAGGTTAGCCTGTGTAGATGGTCAGTGGTGGACTCTAGGCACTCGCCACATGTCCAGAGATATTTTATCTCACTCTCATTTTCTAGCTTTCATCTCTGGCATATGGAAGAAGCAACACAAAGCCTAAATATATCTACTGAAGGGGAAAGCCTGTTGGTTGAGTTGGCAGGGCTCCTTTTCTGCTTTGCCTGTTAATTTTTTGAGCTAAGAATTCGTATCGGACAGTGCAAATAGAGGCCCAGTTTCTTGGCTCAGAAAAAGAAGATAATAACATTTGCTAATAACGATTCCAATTGTCTGAAGATGTGTTTGATGTTTTTGTTAGGCCTACATAGTATGTATCCTAAAGTAACCCAAACTGTTCACAATTAATAAACATCAATAAAATCATGTTTCTTGGGAATGTGAGCTCTTCTGAGGTCACTTTTGATTGCTTCTCTGTTAGTGAAAATAATGATAATTGTACAGGCATTAAATTATGAAGCCCATAGTGGGATGGCACTGTTGTGAGATCTCATAAATGTATAAAAAGTGTATATTTGGGCTTTTAAAAGAAAACAATGTAGAGAGAAGGAGAGGGAGAAAAAGAGGAGCTGACTTATTTTTTCTCTGTGATGGAGGAGTGATATGGTAGACAAAGGAATAGGTTTGATCAGGTGATGCTGTACTCTGAGGTTTCACCTAGGGCAGCCATAGACTTGCCAAAGATTTACAAGTTAAGAATATTGTTTAAAGTTTCCATCAGCCTACTCAAAGTTGTCTCTATCCAGTTTGACCATATAGTATCCTTGAGTGATGGAAAACAGAGTTCTTAGGCAGTCTTTAAGATGTCTATAATGGGCTTAATTTTAACAGGTGACTTAAGTCAGGGGGTGGCAGCCTTTTTAAGTCGGGGGCCGGCTCATGCTCCCTCAGACAGTTGAGGGGGCTGGACTGGTGATCCACCTGCTATGAAGGCTGCCATAAAACATGTCCATGGCTGTCGTAAATGCATCTACAACAACTGTTTCTGCATTTATGGCTGTTTCGGTCACTTCTGGCATCAGTGGCAGAAGTGAGGGCAGCAGACCAGATGGTTTGGTGTCATGGGCTGGATCCAGCCTACAGGCGTAGGTTGGCAACACCTGACTTAGATTTTAAAAAAGTCATTATAGTCAAATTACAGTCAAACCTCGCATAAAGAGTGCCTCGCTTAAAGAGTAACTTGCTTAAACAGCAGAATTTTCTCTGAATGTTCGCTTTGCTTAACAAATAAAACCAACCAAAAACTCGCATAACAAATCGTGGTTTAAAATCCTCCCCACCAGAAGTCACAATTGGTCACTTACAATGGTGTTTCACTTAAAGAGCACAGTCACTTAAAGAGCAATCCTGTGGAACACATTGTGCTCTTTAAGCGAAGTACAACTGTACTGTATATAGCTTAACCAGTTTGGCTTGATGAGGTTCAATCTTTGATAGTATAAACTCCTTCTGTAGATTCCATTGCTAAACAGCTAAATTAAATATCCAGTAAGTCACGTACAAAAAGCAATGATGCACAAAATACATTCCAAACATAATACAGTCATACCTCGCATAACAAATTTATTTCATTCTGTGAGGTTGCTCGCTATACGAAAAATTCTGACTCACATAACAAATTTTTCGCTATGCGAGTCGGACTTTTCCCTATGGAAAAACTCGCATAACGAGCGTTTCTATGGGGAAAACTCGGATAGCAAAAAAAATATATTGCTATATGAGTTTTCCCTATAGAAACGTTCGTTACACGAGTTTTTCCATAGGGAAAAGTCCGACTCGCATAGCGAAAAATTCATTATGCGAGTCAGACCACTTAGAGAAAAACTTGCTTGTTATGCGAGTTTTTCGCTAAGCGAAACGCTCGTTATGCGAGGTTTGACTGTACTCTCCTATCATCTTATGGGATGATAAAAATGTACATTAAATGTAAACATCTGTGGTTGTTTTTTCTTTAGCATTTTGTTGTTATTCAGTTGCACATTTGATTCCAACCCTTCGTGACCCCATGGACCCCCACACACCAGGCACCCCTATTCTCCACCATCCTCGTCAGCCCCCCAGCTTTGTGCCCATTGCATCAACAAGTCTATCTAGTCATCTCATTCTCTGCCACACACCTCTTCTTTTGCCCTCAACCTTTCCCAGCATTAAGGCTTTCTCAAGTGAATCCTCTCTTTTCATTTGATGTCCAAGTACTTTAACTTCATCTTCAATATTTGACCTTTTAAGGAGCAGTTGGGGTTGATTTCTTTTAAGATCGACCTATTTGTTCTCTTTGCTGTCCAGGGGATTCTCAAAATTATCCTCCAGAACCACATCTCAAAAGCGTCTGTTCTTCTGCACTCAGCCTTCTTTATGGTTCAGCTTTCACAATCATACATCAGTACCGGAAATACCATTGCTTTGTCTATGCGGACTTTTGTTTGCAAGGTGTTGTTTCTACTTTTAACTATGTTGCACAAATTTCTCATAGCTTGCTTCCCAAGAATTAGTCACCTTTTTATTTTGTAGCTGGAGTCTCCATCTGCAGTGATCTTGGATCCTAAGAATGTAAAGTCTGTCACTGCTTATACTTCTTCCACATCTATTTTCCAGGGAGTGACAGGGCCAGTTGCCATTATCGTGGTTTTCTTGATGTTGAGTCTCAAGCCAGCTTTTTCTCTCTCCTCCTTCAAGCTAAGCAAGAACTTCTTTAGGTCTTCTCTTTTTGCCATTAGAGTAGTAACATCTGCCTATCTCAAATTGTTGATGTTTGTCCCAGCAGTTTTGATTCCAACTTGTGATTCATCCAGCCATGCATTGTGCATTATGTGATTTTTGTATAAGTTGAATAAGCAGGGTAACAAAATGCAACCTTGTCTTACTCCTTTTCCTATTCCAAACCACTCCATCATTCCGTATCCTGTTCTAACTGTTGCTTCTTGACTCATGTACAGATTGCTCATGAGAAATATAAGGTGTTCTGTTATTCCCATCTCTTTGATTCCTTGCTACAGTTTATTGTGGTCCACACAGTCAAAGGCTTTTGTGTAGACAATGAAACAGAAGTAGACTTGTTTCTGGTATTCCTTTGTTTTCTCCATGATCTAACGGATGTTGGCAATTTGGTCTCTAGTTCCCCTGCCTCTTCTGAACCCAGCCTGCACTTCTGGCAGTTCTCTCTCCGTGTGCTGCTGAAGTCTGTCCTGTACAGTAATACCTCGGATAACGCTAAGACTTGGTTCTACAAGTCTTGGTGTTATCCGATTTTTAGTGCTTTCCGATGCATGTTACAATCCTATGGGATGGCTCGGATAACGTTAAAGCTCCATAGAGATACATTGTAACCGCACAGGCTTTAGCGGTTGTTATCCGATCCATCCCATAGGACCTTAACGTTATTCGATCAAATTCTCCTCCCCAGATTACTTAACGTTATGCGATTTTAGCTTTATCCGAGGTAAACGTTATCCGAGGTATTACTGTATTATCTTGAGCATCACCTTGCTAGCATGTGGGATGAGCACAATTGTTTGATAATTTGAATATTCTTTGGCATTGCCTTTTTTTGGGATGGGAACGTATACAGTACTGACTTTTTCCAATGTGGCCATTGTTGTATTTTTCCAAATCTGCTGGCATATAGAATGTAGTGTTTTAATTCCATCATGATTTAGGGCTTTGAATATTTCAGCTGGAAAACCAGCATCTCCACTAGCTTTGTTATTAGCAGTACTTTTTAGGGCTCTCCTGACTTCACTCTCCAGGATGTCCAGCTCCAGTTCAAAGCTCTCATCACTGTGATTATCAGTGGTATTGAGGTTCTTTTTGTAAAGTTCCACTGTGTACTCTTGCCATATTTTCTTAATATCTTCTACATCAGCTAAATCCCTGCCGTTTTTTGTCCCTTATCATGGTCATTTTTGCTTTAAATGTTCCCTTGATTTCCCCATTTTTAAAAAAGATCACTAGTCCTTCCGCTTTTGTTGTTTTCCTCTATTTCTTTGCACTGTTCATTTAAGAATGTTTCCTTATCTCTCCTTGCGTTTCTTTGAAAATCTGTGTTTAATTGATTGACTTTTTCTCTTTCACCTTTTCCTTTTGCCTTCCTTTTTACCTCTGCTATTTTCAGAGCCTCATCAGAGAGCCACTTTGCTTTCTTACGCTTCTTTTCCTTGGTATAGTTTTACTTGCTGTCTCCTGTATGATGTCCTGAACTTCTGACCACAGTTCCTCTGGTACTCTGTCTATCAAGTCTAAACCATTAAATCTGTTCCACACATCCACCATGTATTCCTTAGGGATGTTGTCTAGGTCATGCCTGTGTGTCCTAGTTGTTTCCCCTGTTTTCTTTAATCTAAGCTTGAATCTGGCAATCAGTAGATTATGATTGGAACCACAGTATGTTCCAGGTCTTGTTTTTGCTGCTGTATGGAACTTCTGTATCTTTGGCTGCAGAGTATGTAATCAGTCTGTTTTCATTGTTGGCCATCTGGTGATGTACATGTGTAAAGTTGCCTCTTGTGTTGTTGAACAAGGGTGTTTGCTATGATTAGTGCATTCACTTGGCAAAACTTAATGTGGCTTAATCATTCGTATATTCCTTAGATAGAATATCAGTGACTTTCTTGCACCCCAGTCCCTGTTGTTGTTATTGAGATTTTGTTGTTGTTACAATAAACTTGTTTGCCGAAGAGCACCCTATAGCTGCTAGATGGGACAATGATAGTGTCTCACTTGGTTCCCAGAAGTGTAGGGGATGGTGTGGAGCCCTGCCCTCACTTGTTTACATGCTCCCTTGTCACCCTTTACCCCCTCCACTACCTTCTAATCCTTTGTCATTTTTCCTTGTGTTTTAAAGATGAGGATGGGAGAAGCCTTCTTATTGAATTTATTTATTTATTTTTATTTATTTGTTCAGATTTATATTGCCGCCCACTTGCCGAGGTGACTCAGGGCGGCTTACAGTCAAAACAGCAGCAGTACAGTAAAAATCATAAAATACAACCTCACAAAGCAAAATGAATATATATGAATATGTATGTATATGTACCTTTTGAGAATGGAAAAATCCCATCCATTGCAGCCTAGCAGTTGTTGGAAAGAGTGAGTGGGTATTCTCTCATACCTATGCCATAGGAGTTTTCATGTACAGTATTAGTGTCAACAGGAAGAAGAGGAAATACAATTCTTCTGGAAGTCTGCAGAGAGGTCTGCAGCTGGTTCTGATCTGTTGATGCAGTAAAAATAGACGTTGAAAGGCTTTACTTAGAGATGTTGTGGCTCCATATGTGTAAATCCTTTCTGTGCCTCTAAAATGGAGAAAGACGTATGTCAGCCCTAGAACAAGAAAAGTCTAAATAGGGCAGAAATTGGCAATTATCCAAAGCAATGGGTACTTGCTCTCGGTCTTGTCAGTACAAGTTTACAGAGATTTGGAAACGGTGGATTCTCTGCCTTGTGTCAGCCGTACTCCTGCCCAGTAGGATTACTGTGCCTGAGAAAGAGGTATAAAGAGAAAGCTACAGCCTGCTATATGTCTAAAAAAATATGATGTTGTAACCTTATTTGGGAATATGACTTTTTGCTTGCGAAATGCTACTGAATAGAATGGGTATCCAGGTCAAGTCTGCTTCGCACGGCAAAGGTGAGCACAGCTGCTGGCACCCGACAGATGCTTCTGTCTTTTCAGATTCTTTGAGAAGTGGTCCTGCAGCAGTGTTTTCTTTCAGTGCAAAGTGGAATGCAATAGCCACTCATTGCCATCTAGAACAACAAAGTATTTTGGCACTCCCTAAAAGCCGAAAGGTTTTGTTTGGCATTAATTTTCACTGACTGCAGCCTGATTTTCAGCTTGGCTTTTAAGGGACTGTAGCTATAGCTATGTCCTTTCTCAACATTTCTTGTAATCCATTATCATAACACGCATCTTCTCAATAGGATTCAGTGGAAGGCTTCTGTTCTTATGAATCCTCCCATGCTTTTGAACGACAACAGTAAAATGATGTTTAATATGTGGAAATATATAATATTAAGTTATAAGATTGGGCTAATACGAGTATGATGTTAATAAAAAAAGAATGGGTTCATGTGAGCATGACAAAAGACAAGCAGTTGTGTTTTCCATTCTTTTTAAAGAACTGTTTGATCTTTATTGCTACTATTATTTCCAAGGTCAAATGGAGCAAGGCATCTATTCTTCTGTTGCAAATTTGAACTTCCAATAATCTTTCTTTTGTTCCTCACTGATAAAGAGCAAATGCTTCATTGAACTTCCATAGTTAAGAGTCCAGGATACTGAGCAACTTTAGGACCTGTTGGTTTACATACAGTCACAAGATAACTAGCCCAGATAATATGTTCCATTATGCATCCTGAATTATACTGAGGTGATGCAAATGTCTGTGGGGCTAAGCTTGGGGTGGTTTTGATGTACTCTCACGTGTCTTTGTCTTGTGTCATAGCTCATTTTTAAAATAAAGTAAAATGTTCCTGGTCTAGTTGGTGTCTTGTGAGTGAGAGCTTTCCAGAAGGGAACGTGCCACTCCGACCCCACACAAAGTTTCACTGCTAGAGCATGTGAGGTGGTTTTTTCAGCAAAACAAATTTGATAACAATAGTTCTTAATGGGAGATGTGGAAATAGCTACAATTGTCCAGGGGTGGACATGTGCTGTCCCTACACCACTGAAAATTGTCCAGTCCAGAAGAGAAAAGATTTTATGGGAGCTGCGTTAAACAGAGGGCACTAGAACACGTTTATACAGAGCAGGAAGGTTTGTAAATTGGAGGGTGGAGAGAAAATACTTACATTAAAAATGACAAACAAGGAAGTTTATTGTCCTGAGGTAGGTTGCTGTCAGGGCTGTAGTCAGGGGGCGGCCAGGAGGGGCTTGGGCTACCCTGAATTAGCAGTTTGCCCACCTTTGCAAAGCGCAGTTTCCCATAGGAATGCATTGAAAAGAGGCTTTGTTGCCCATCCTGAAAAAATATTCGTGCCGCCACATCTAGAATCCTGGCTACGGTCCTGGTTGCTGTCGTGCTCTTCCATGCAAAATCTTCAAGAAAAGAGCTGCTGTGAGGAACTTATAGAGCTCTCAACAAATGTATCAGAATCACACAGTATTGCAGTCCCCAAAATACCATGAAAGAAGCAGTGTCAATTAAGAGTTAGATTATTTAGTAGTAGAAATTTGCTGACACTTTATTGTATCCTCTTGCATCTCAATCATATGTAAGCAAAGGTCAGAAATCTGTAATCTACTGGATTTTATCAGTCAATAAATGTTAGAGTAGCTTTGGCACTTTCTTTACCCTCTTTTAGAGAGGCAGGATGATTACTAAGTAGAGAAACAATACAATTCAGGGTTGGACAGCGTGTAGGCTTCCAATGGTTTGATTTGTAGCATCTGTTTTCCTTACCCACTAGCCATGTGGATAATGGCTGATGAAAGCTACAGTCCAACAAAGTCTGGAGGGCCACAGGTTGCTCATCCCTGGCACAACTCTTTTGTTTCCTGGAGTTTCTTCTCTCCAAAGTTTTGGTCACTTCTGCCTTTTGTGTATGCCCAAGGGCTTCAGCTGCATAGGTAAAGGTTTCCCTTGCTCGAAAGCCAGTCGTATCCGACTCTAGGGATCAGTGCTCATCTCTTTCTAAGCTGAAGAGCCGGCGCTGTCTGCTTCTGCAGACGTTTCTGTGGTCATGTGGCAGGCATGACTAGACACCGGAGCGCACGGAATGATGTTACCTGCTCACCGAAGTGGTCCCTATTTATCTACTTGCAATTTCTTGCTTTCGAACTGCTAGGTTGGCAGGAGCTGGGACAGAGATGGGAGCTCATTCCGTCCTGCAGTACTCGGGAATTGAACTGCTGACCTTCCACCTCCCAGTCAGCGTCTTAGTGACTTGAGCCACTGCAGTCCCTATTTATCCTCAAAATATACATTTTGGCAAGGAGAGAAACTGCTCTGAGAAGCATGCAGTATATGATGTGGTCTAGGGGGGAATGGAGAGATTGCATGGGATCAGAATTTGGTTCTCTGTTTAGATCAGGGATTCTCAACCTGCGGCACCATTTCATTTTATGTACCCCCCTCCACCACACCAGGAAGTGTCATGTGGTGGAGAAACGGCAAAATGGCCATCCAGCCCCTAAAGCTGTCTGAGGGAGCATGACCTGACCCCCGGCTTAAAAAGGTTGAGAACTCCTGGTTTAGATATACTGTTCTCTTGGTTCCGTGGAACTTTTCTAATGGACACTTCAAACATAGTAAGAGTATGTGAAATTTTAAAATAACAACAGTAATACAAACTCAGCCCAGATTGAATGTTGGACAAAACTCTCTCTCTCTCTCTCTCTCTCTCTATTATATATATATATATATATATATATATATATATATATATATATATATATATATATATATATATATATATATATATATATATATATATATATATATATATATATATATATATATATATATATATATATATATATATATATATATATATATATATATATATATATATATGAGTTTCATGCATGAACAGCCACCACAGCAAGAGTCATGTACAGCAAATAACATCCCTCCCACAAAGACTCTAATCTAGAGGTGCCAGGGACCAAATCTTGAGATAATTGGGTACAGTAATACCTCGGATAACGCTAAGACTTGGTTCCACAAGTCTTGGTGTTATCCAGTTTTTAGTGTTATCCGATCCATGTTAAAATCCTATGGGATGGATCGGATAACGTTAAAGCTCCATAAAGATACATTGTAACTGCACAGGCTTTAGCGGTTGTTATCCGATCCATCCCATAGGACCTTAACGTTATTCGATCAAATTCTCCTCCCCAGATTACTTAACATTATGCGATTCTTGCTTTATCCGAGGTAAACGTTATCCCAAGGTATTACTGTATTTCAGTGTCTTCCTCTTGAGCCAAGACCAAAAGCTTAAGAAAAGTAGTTACAAAGATAGCACCTTCAAGACCATAAAATGAAATACAAGAACAAGTATGAATACAGTATGTATGCAAGTATGAAGCCGTATAAGGATTTGACTTTCCATTTCCTTCAGCACATTTGTATTAAGATTCTATAAACAATCAAGGTGAAAAAACTTGATTCCTCCACCAAGAGTAAAGAAACTTGTTCAGGTCTCTGTAAACTGGAACTTTACAATCTCAATTCCTTCCTTAGGGTTTCCCCATCCACTGATTTAAACAAACAAACAACACACACTCGGCATGAAATTATACAGGGAACACAAAATGCCATAGTCTTCTGTTCTGGATCTTCTACTTCAATTGTTCTTGGGCTTCTGTACTCTTTTATATCATTCCTGTAATCACAAAGTGAGAAGTTTAGAGATTTGGTTACAATTTTGTTGAAATTGCTGGACTATAGTTTGTGTGAGCACAACTTGCTCTCTTGATATGTTTGAAACATGAGTTAAGGGTTTCAGTTTATAGTTTACAGAAATTATGTATCCTTGTGGTAAACAAAATGGCAAATAAAAATCTCAAATATAGAATGGAAATAGATATCCCACTGCAGAAGGAAAGGGGAAGGAGGCAGTGTGCAGTTTAAGTATTTTTGTATGCATTCTGCAGCTCACTTATTTAAAATAATGATGAGAGAGGATGTTTAACGTGGTGACTTGCTAACAGCAGTAAATAAATGCAAGATTTTAGTGCAGGATGGAACAGCAGTAGTCAGTGATAAAACTGCCATGAACATGTTTATGTTAAATTGACTTTAAGTATCCTTCCCTCAATCAGCATTCAATTTAAACTGCATATTTTTAGGAGTGCGGAAAATAGCTCTCCAGTCACATTATTTAGTTATTTTACAGAAAAGAAACATGTGAAATGTTTCCATTAAAGTAAGTGGACAAGGCATTGCATTCATGTTAAGTCATTGAATTTGAAAAAATGTCTTTGTCTCACAGTACAAATTAAAAAAAAAATGAAAAGAGGATCTTGAATCAACAATACACTAGTACCTCGGATAATGATGAGACTTGGTTCCACAAGTCTCGTCGTTATCCGGTTTTTAACGTTGTGCGATACATTGCTCGCACAACATTTTTAAAAGCCCTGTTTCCCTGGAGGCTGCAGCAAGCCAGAACATCGGGATTTGAATCCTGATGTTTTGGCTTGCTACAGCCTCCAGGGAGGTGGGGGAACTTTGGAAACAGTTTGGATCGGGTCTCCCACCTCCCTGGACCCGGCAGGGGGGTCAGAGAGCCTGAAACTGGTAAAAAAAAAACAACAGACTTTTTTTTACCCATTTTGGGCTCTCTGACCCCCCTGCCTGCTCCAGGGAGCTCGGAAGACCCGATCCAAGCTGTTTCCAAAGTTCCCCCAGCCTCCTGGAGGCTGTAACAAGCCAAAACATCAGGATTCGAATCCTGACATTTTGGCTTGTTGCAGCTTCCAGCAGGGTGGGGAACTTCAAAAATAGCACACATCAGGTCTCCCAACCTCCCTGGAGCCGGTGCACACTTATTTTTGAAGTTCCCCCACCCTGCTGGAGGCTGCAAAAAGCCAAAATGTCAGGATTCGAATCCTGATGTTTTGGCTTGTTACAGCCTCCAGGAGGCTGGGGGAACTTTGGAAACAGCTTGGATCGGGTCTTCCGACCTCCCTGGAGCAGGCAGGGGGGTCAGAGAGCCCAAAATGTACGATTTAATCATTGTAAGAAACATTCGTTATATGGGGTTTTACTGTAACGTCATTGTCTCTCACGCAGGAAATTTCGGGAATAAGCTTTGGCAGAAAGTCAATGCCATTTTTGATCCTTCCTAGCTCTATGATTCTAACTGAAATATTGAAACATTTTCCAACAGCAACCTTTTTCATGGCTATGACCATTTCCCACACATCTTATTATACCGAGTGTATATTTGTATCACACAGTCAAGATAGTTGGAGGTGAAAAAACTCTCACAGAGATGGTGTTGTCAGGGTGCTCTTTGATTTGGTGATTCGGCTCTTGCTGAGGACTATGTGGTTTTGTAACACATAGGTTTCTGTGTGGCCTGATATTTGGCTTTTCTGCGAAGGCATGTTTGCCCATATACACACTCGTCTATGTCTGAGCTAAGAGAGACCTATATTACAAAGTTTGCATGAGAGCAAAGCCTAACCAGAGGTTTGCGTTTCTGTATTTGTAGCAGAATACAGGGATCAATGAGGTAATTTCAAATGTACCATTTCTGACTTTATAGGAACTGGCATAGCTTCTTCTGGGAAGCAAAGCAAGAGGTCATGAGGGCATTAACTCTCCTTTGCTGTTCATTCCACAGCAACTGTTTAGAATGAGGTGTGTGTGACAGTGAATGACAGATGGAGCGGAGAGGGAAATCACCCAGTTGACTACACCTATCTAGCCATGCTTACTATAGTTCTGCACTTGGAACGAAAAAAATTATGGGGGAAGGCATGGAGAGAAGAGAGTGTGAGCCCCAATAAAAATTGGGTCAAGAGTGAGAGGAACTATTACCCTCACACAAACATTTAATAAGCATTATGGCTACTTTGAGTGTGTTGCTGTCAAGCTCTGGGCCCTTTGTTTGTCAGGAGTATGTTACTTTACGTTTGACCTCACTGGTTAATGAGAGAGTTGTTTGCACTCTCTAGCATAATGTAATGCTGAATTGATGCCTAGATTTGTAACTACTACTGTAGTTTGTGAGGTCTTATAATAAACAGATTTGAGGGTATAACTTCACAGCAGGAAAAAGTGAATGGATCTATTGTGAAGTTTCACCTGGAAAATTGGGTTTCTTCAGATTAATACACTTCAACAAGCTAAACAGGAGTCAGCAGACAGAGGGAAGGAAATTGGTTCTTGAAAGCCTTATTTGTGGCTCTGGTCTGGCTTTCTGGATTTTCAGGAGGCACATTTAGAGCAGAGTTACTTTGATAAACTGAAAATAAGGCAGATTGGTATCTTCTCTTCTGTCTCTTTGCTGATTCTTCTCTTTCTTTTCTTTCTCCCTTTTGGTTGCTTAGCTATCATTAAAACAGGGAAAGAAAGAGATTGAACGAGAAGGCAAGAGGAAACTATACTCAGGGATCAGATTTGCAGAGAAAAGGATTCAGTTGGCAGCATGCAAGCCTGCCTCTCTCACTGCTGTTGTAGGCAATTAGAATGATTTCAGATATAAGGCTACAAACCTCTCCATGACAGCTCAAGTGATCATACCACCTGAAGTAATGTGAATGACTATGTTTACAAAAAAGTAGAAGCTCCAGTACCAGTGGGGGGAAACCTATGGATGCAGTGGGAATATTACAAAGTAGACTGTTCCAATCCCATTTCTCACATTACTTGTCAATGTACAGTAAGACCCCATATAAGAACTTTAATTTGTTCTACGGTTCTGTTCACTATGCATTTTTTCTTTCATTGAACAATTTTTCCTATGGAAAACATACAACAAATTTTCCTATGGAAAAAATTGTACAACTTTTTTTGGCTAAGTAGTTTTTCCCACTGAATATTCATTACTGTATATGGTTTTTTCCATAGGAAAAATCATTATGCAGGGCGCCATTTTAAAAAACAACAACTTCATTATGTGAATTTTTTTTGCCATAGGGGCATTCATTATATGAGGTTCCACTGTACATATTTGCATCCTGAGTTAGGCAAAATGTTGATGGCTTAATTCTGTAATGTATAGACAGATATGAGACTCAGAAGGAATTTTTGAAGTATAATTGGCGGAAGTCTGAAAGTCAGGTGGTAACTTTTACCAGTTCTCTTCTCTTGTTTTTTGGCTTGAAGCCAGTTCTTGCACTTTTACTCCCACACTGAGTATAGACTAGATTAGAGTTACTAAAGATCAGAGCAGAAAACAGGTTTTATATGATATGTTAAACTGCCCTGAGTTGCCCTGGTAAGGAGGGTGGTACAGTATATACATTTGAGTAAATAAATAAATAAATGGATACAAGACATAATGACATTCATTCTTCCTATTGACGTGTTTACTCATGCAATTTCCCAATATTAGTTGCCTTGCAAAATTGAGGTTTTGCAGAATTGCTGTTGGCCTCCAGTTTGCTTTTTAATTCCAGGTGTGATCAAGTCCTAATGTGCTAAAATGCACAAACACTAAGTTGTAAACAAGTTTCATGAAACCTAATAACTTAAATATTTTGCAAAATTTAAGAAACTGAATTCCCACAATAATCCTGTTGTAAGAGCACCCATACAGGGCAAATCAGGTATGATGTTTAAGATTACTTTATTGCAGTACCCTAGATATGGGAGACAAGATACTGAACTTCAAGATAATATCAATAATAACATTGTTAACAACATAGAAAAGCTGATTGATTTGTACAGAGTGATTAAGACAAAACATGATAACTTTAGCACCAAACCATCTTTGCTGCTACTGATCACTTCCAAAGGGAACGCTGCAGACTTGAAGAGGTTAAGCGACAAGCATGGAAGCTTTGTCAAACTCAACCATGCTCTTCACCATCTATTCAGTGTAATGTGTGTGGTTGCAAGTTTCATGCCAGGATCGGCTTATCGAGTCACCAGAGACACACCCATTAATGTATACAGTAATGACTTTCAGGAAAAAATGTATGCTCAGACACGAGTAGCTGCCGACGACGAATATGTCACTCTACTGTCACTGTCATAGGGCCTTTAGATACTGTTTATCTGACTTGAAATATTCTTTAAAAAGTGATTATCTTACCATGGTCTACTAATAGTGTGCAGATTTGGGGTTTTGGAGTGTAATACTCAGGGAGAATTCTTTAGGGGTCATGCTGCCTGAGGAAATTTGCACAACTGTAATTAGACCTATATTACGCCGTTCTGGCCCTTGAAATGTAATATTGTTGATTGACCTTGCATCCAGTCCTTTTTTTTTCATGGGAGGTTGTGTTTTGAGGGGGGAATGAGTGGCTTCAGTATCTTCATGGTGATGCTTCAAGTAATCATTCAGCCAGGTGCACATTTGGGATTTGGAGTTACCATAATCAGATCAACAACTGAAGTGTCAGGAAATTTCTTCTCCATGTTAAGTGATTGATCTTCAGGCAAGCAGACCTGGTGAGAAAGATGTCTGTGGGATGACTTTAAAATTTAGGGACCCACCTTCAGCCATTTCCAGCTGGTGCCAGGGTTCACTCGTTGAATGTAAAGGTGTTTGCATGTTAAAATTATGCAGCATTGGCATACTAGAAAGACAGGAGCGACCAAAGAAGACTTAGGAGAGACCAGCAGTCATGCTATGGTTGGAGCAAAGCAATCAGGAAAGCTCTAGAACAGGGGTTCTCAATGTTTTCCCACCGTGGGCCGGACCACACTCCCTCAGATAGCCTAGCGGGCTGTACATGTGACCCCCCGCAAACACTGCCATAAAATGCATCCGTGGCTGTTGTAAATGCATTTATGACATGTGTGGGTGCATTTACAGCACATCTTTTGCTGTTTTTGGTGCTTCCAATGGTGGCAAGCCACATAAAATGGCGCCGTGTGTCGGGTTCTGCCTGTGGGCCATAAGTTGTGAACCCCTGCTCTCAAATCATGATTTGTGAGTCTTCTTCCCTAAGCCATGGCAGGAGTTGTATAGGGTTTGGGGGGAAACTGTTTTGGTTGGCAGAGAGTCTTCAGTAGTAGTGTAGGACTTGAACATTTCCTCCTAGGTCATGTATACTGTATTTAAAGCCACAGTGGATGTGAAACCTAGAAAAAAAATAATTGTAGCTATACAACTTATCATCACTTGCCCTTTTAAAAATAAATCCCCCCTTCCTGGCTTTGGGGTGCCATATTATCTGATCAGCTGGGTCTTACCCAGACTTTAACAGATTTATTCAGACTTCTATTGCGTACTTTTCTAAAATCAACTGATGTAATACTAGTTTTGAACTTTCTCCCAACTGTTTTATTCCCCATCTGTGTGACATTTCTAGTGTCACAGGAAATGAGATATTGCTGATCTGGCAACCTTACTGTTCTGAGCCACAGATCTGCAGTTTATGCTACAGTACTTACTTTAACCACAGTATTGTTGCCCCCAAGTTATTTTGCTCTCTGATGGGGTTTCCTTTCCCTTCTAAAATATTTGGAAATGCTTGCTTCCTGTTTTGAAGTCATCATAATATAGAGGTGTGGAAATTGAGGTAATACCTGTTATGCTATGTGACAACAGAGGTGAGATAAGATGCTGAAATAGCATTTGTTTTGGTGGAGTTTCCCTCCTTTACTTACAGATCATCAGTGTGAAAAGCATTTTGGTGTCTTTCACGGAAAAAAGAGCAAAAATAAAAATACTCAAGATGCAAATTTTTAAATCACCCAATATGTGCCCTCACCTGCAAGGACATAAGAAGAGAAGATCTTCATTATGCTGTTTAAAATGAAGTATGATACCCAAACTAGTACAAATTACGTGTTTTCATTTTATTGTCATTATTCTGAAAAGCTTTGCTCTCAAACACTATATATTTTAAGATACTGAATCATATGCTAACCAGTTGAGTCTGAGATATTTAGTTTTGAATTTGCAGTACATCTACGTTCGCTATTCTAAGTGGTGATGTTGTAAAATATGTACAGTTATTTCTGCTGAGCTTTCAGCAGACAATCCCTTCATGCCTTTTCTTTGTTTTGTAAATTAGCTTAGAAATGGGAAAGGTCAGCATTTAACAAACATAGTCATTGGCTTTTTTGGTTCAAAACATCCCATCAGCAGGCTAAATGTTTCTTCCTTCCAAGTGCAATTGTCTTTTTTCCACAAAGCTATGCTATGTGTTGTTCTACTGCTGTCAGGGTCCTGGACATAGGTGGTCATTTGGCGCAGGACAACCAAGCTAAAGGTTAAAGGCAAACATATCCAAGTCCTAATCAAAGTTAAGAGCAAAAAAGGGAACAAGGCTAGTCCAGTAGAAGAGACATAGCCTAAGCATGCCAGGAGTCAAACAACCAAGGCAGCAACCAAAGAAGCAACTAGAGCAGAATATCTTTGGAATTGGAGCAAGGCAGGAGGTTTGAACAGGCCAGGAGTTAGACAACCAAGGAAACATCCACAGTACGACACCTTGAAAGTTGGAGAAAGCACAGGAAGTCCACATTAAAACCATAACAAATCTAGATCCAGTTCCAACAGTTTCCAACAGTGGAAACCTGTATAACGAATGCATAATACAGTAATACCCCGGATAACAATTGTAACAGATAGAGCTAGAATCGGATAACGATGCAAGATTTTTGGGAAAATCTTGCATCGGATAACGCGATTTTTAGTGTTATCTGGTACAGTCGTGTGTGTGCGTGCGTGTGTGGGTGTGGGTGTGGGTGTGGGTGTGGGTGGGTGGGTGGGGTTGGATTGGGTAGAACATCTACCCAATCCAACCCCCCCAGCGCCTGCCTGCATTATGTTTGGAAAGGGTACAGGTCCCCGTACCCTTTCCAAACACCGTGCAGGTGCGCGCGTGTCAGATGGGGTTTGGGGAGGATATGGAGATCTTCCCCAAACCCCGTCTGACACGCGTGCGCCTACCCGCACGATGTTTGGAAAGGGTAGGGGTCCCCGTACCCTTTCCAAACACCATGCAGGCGCGCGCGTGTCAGATGTGGTTTGGGGAGGATACAGAAATCTTCCCCGTATCCTCCCCAAACCCCGTGTGACACGCGTACGCCTGCCCGCACGATGTTTGGAAAGGGTACGGGTCCCCGTACCCTTTCCAAATATCTTGCGAGCAGGCGCGCGCGTGTCAGACGGGGTTTGGGGAGGATACGGGGAAGATCTCTGTATCCTCCCCAAACCCCGTCTGACATCCGGTGTCTCCCTGGCCTCGTAGCGGCTCGCTGCGAGGCCGAGGAGATCCGGGTGAGGAGAGGCGCCTCCCCTCAGGATTCCCCCGCGCTCATAGCGGCTCACTATGAGCGCGGGGGTATCCAGGCGAGGAGATGTGCCTCCCCCGGGATTTCCTCGTGCTCATAGTGGCTCACTGTGAGCATGGGTGTATCCAGGCGAGGAGAGGCACCTCCCCCCCGGGATTCCCCCGTGCTCATAGCGAGCCGCTATGAGCGTGGGGGTATCCAGGCGAGGAGAGGCGCCTCCCCCAGTTCAGTAGAAGAGGCTCCTGCTGGCGTGCCTTTTCGCGTGCGTGCGAGCTCCTCTTCTCCGGGCTTTTTTAAAGCTTTGTTCGATTCATGTATCGGACAACGCTAAAAACCGGATAACGTCAAGACTTGTGGAACCAAGTCTTAACGTTATCCGGGGTACCAGTGTACAACAAAAAATTTGTATAGTTTTTTTGAAAAAATGGTGCATCACACAATGAAATTTTTCATTGTACGATGCAGTGTAGCTGGAGGGAAGATTCCTTTAGCTGTTTTGACTGATCAGCAGATCGCAAAGGGGCTTTGGGGGCAGTGAGGTGAAGGCTTCGCCTCACTGCCCCAAAAGCCCCGTTTGGATCCTCCAATCCCCCGATGGCTTTGGGGGCAAGTTAAGACATCAGTGTAAACTTTTGCGATTGCATGCTAAGTTGCTCAACTTGGTATACAATAGCAAAGGCCTGTGCTGACTTCTTAACTAACAACAATGCCACCAAGACATATGCTTATTGCATTATGCATAAGAACAGATATCTTGGAATGTGTTCACCATTAGTGTGGGGGAGAAGACTTTGTGTTTGTGTAGAAAGAGGTGGCCAACACATAGAGAATATTTTGTAAAACTTTTGTAAGGGTTTGTAATGAATATTTTGTCAATTAAGGTACATTTAGCAACAATTTCCCATTTTCCCTATGTACGGCAACTTTTGGCACACCTTGTAAAATTCTAATCATTATTTTGGGCAATATTAACACTGCCCCTGAATCCTGGCATGTGAAATACAATTTCATTAAATTCTGATTTTGAACCACTATGATTCTTGTCCCATTTTGTGAATTAGGCTAAATTGAGAATAAAGCTTCTTCAGATTGTCTCCAAAATGCCTTTCTTTAACAGTGATTTTGTAAAGAGTACACTGGAATAATGGGATAAAGATTATGCTACAATATGCATGTTTTGTTAGTTTTTTTGTTGTTCATACTAAATTATTGTTTTAGTATGTGTGGGGATTCCTTTAACTCCTTTCATGACCTAGAAGAGTCTATCTAAATTCATTCTGGATAGCCTGTTGCATTTTTAAAAATTCTGATTAGTTCAGAATAATCCCTAGTTACAAATCTGTAACAAAAGCCTGCTCTTTAGAGAACACAGCGTAGGTGACGTGAGAAAATCTGTCATGAAACTGTTGAAAAAGAACAGTATGTCTTTCAGAATATCAGTAGAAGTATCATTTCATATGGGAAAGAGTCTTTCTTCATTATACCTTCTCTTTTTCAATCATTTTGCTGTTTAGGAAATTGTGCTATGTTTTCAATAATTTGATTTGATTTGATTTAATTTAATTTTTCAATTTGTATGCCGCCCCACTCGCAGAGTGGCTCTGGGCAGCTAACAAAGAAAACACAGTATCACAGTTCAGTACAAAATATCAAATCACAAGCATTCCAGACATTACAGAAACTATCCCAACCACTATCACAAAATATCAACCCATCACAAAACGCTTCAAAGAATACACAAAAAATGTCACCAACTCAACCCGACCAATAATAATCAAAGAATGCAATATATTACCAAACAGGGTTTGTAAAAGGTACAAAATCCATTATAGTACTTTGGATCGTCATAACTATTGCCCACTAAATTAGCATTTTGGGCTGGGTTGGGAAATGTTCCACATTATTTGTTAGACTACAACTCCTATTACTCATGAATAGTGTTCATGGTGGCTGATTCTCACAGAAGTTGAAGTCGAACAATTGGAAAGCCACAAGTTCCCAACCATGATTTACACACAGAGTCACTTAGTGGGATGCCCCTACACGCATGAAGTGCATGCTTTCCTCAGAGATATAACACATGGTTCATAATTTGAATTCTGAGCACTTGGAATGGAATAGTGTTTGCTTTTCCTTTGGTGAATAATTCTCAGTGAGTACATTAGCATTACGGTTATACAGTTGTATGTCTGTATATAAAGTAAAGATAAAGGTTGTCCTTGCTCTAAAGCCAATTGTATCTAACTCTAGGGTTCAGTGCTCCTCTCTGTTTATAGCCAAAGAGCAGTGCTTTCTGTGTTTGTAGATGTTTCCATGGACATGTGGCAGGCATGACTAGACACATGAGTGCATAAATCACTATTTACCTTTCCACTGAAGTGGTATGTATTTATCTACAGATATTTGCAATTTCTTGCTTTTGAACTGCTAGATTGGCAGGAACTGGGACAGAGACGGAAGTTCACTCCATTGTGCAGTCTCAAACTGCTGACCTGCCAACCTTCCAGTCGTCAAGTTCAGTCTATATATATGCGCAATGAGAAACCTATTCCTTCTTAGGCTTCATCGTGTGATTCGCCAGTTATGCCTGCTCCTAGATCGGGACTCCTTGCTCATGATCAGACACGCTCTGGTCACCTCCAGACTTGATTACTGTAATGCGCTCTGCATGGGGCTGCCCTTGACGACCATTCGGAGTCTTCAACTGGTCCAGAATGCATCTGCCCGGGTTGTGATGGGGTGTGGGCGGTATGCACATGCCTCGCCTCTGCTTCAGGAGCTGCACTGGTTGCCGGTTTGCCTCCAGGTGCAATTCAAGGTGCTGGTTATTGGCTTTAAAGCCCTACATGGTAGTGGGCCAGGATACTTAAGAGACCGCCTCACCCCAAGAACATCTACCCATCCCACCAGAGCGGACCGGAGAGGCTCCCTAGTTGTTCCATCGTCCAGGGAGGCACATCTCTCTGGCACTAGAAGGAGGGCCTTCTCTGTGTCTGCTCCGGCCCTATGGAATCTCCTGCCAATGGAGCTACGTCTCCAGACAGAGCTGCTGCCCTTTAGGAAGAATCTAAAAACATGGCTGGCGGGACAGATATGGGGTGCAGAAGGTATAATGACCCCAGCACATTGGATAATCTGAGCCCCTCTCTTTTTCTACTTTTAAATTAATAGTTGTAGCATCTGGTGTGTTTTTAATCTGTTTTTAATCTTTTTTAGATTTTAATTTTAAGTTTTAAAACTTTTAAGGTTTTTAGATGGAAGCTCTCACTTCCTAATCCTGGGCCCTACCTGCCCAGGGAAGGATAAGACTAACGTCCTCTGGCCGGGAGGAGGAATAGATTTTAACTGTTTGTGCTGTGTGTGTGTGTGTGTTTTTCCCCTGACTGTAAACCACCCTGAGTCGCCTTGGCGAGTGTGCGGTGATATAAATCTAAATAAATAAATAAATAAATAAATAAATAATCTCAAAACACAATGCAGTAATACCTCGATAACAGTTGCATCGGATAATGCTAGAATCAGATAATGATGCAAAATTTTGTAAAAAAAAAATTGCATCTGATAATGATCTGTTAACGTTATCCAAGGTAATCGTTTGTAGCTGCGGGATAGCTGGGAAGTTGAATGGGGGCTCCCCATTCGTCTTCCCAGTCACCCTGCAGCTGCAGGCACAGGGGCAGGGTGGCTGGAAAGCCAACAGGGGACTCCCCTATTGGCTTCCCAGTCACCCCACAGCTGCGGGTGCAGGGGTTCCCTTCGAAAACAAAGGGCTATCCCAGTGTCAGATAGCCCTTTGCTTGTGAAGGGAACACGGTCTGCAGACCTACCCTGGGGGTGCTGTAAGGCAAAATGCCAGAATTCTTTCTGCAGCATTTTGCGGAAAGGTCGGAAACAACACAGATCAGGTCCCCCGACTTCCCCAGAGGTGGCAAGGACTCCAGAGAGCCCGAAATGGGTGAAAAAAATGGAAGTTTTTTCACCCATTTTGGGCTCTCTGGAGCCTCTGCCACCTCGGGTGTGTGTGTGTGTGATCCGTGCTGTTCTCAACCTCCCTGGACCTCCCTGGGTAGTGCTGTAAGGCAAAACGCCGGGGTTCGAATCCCAGCATTTTGCCTTGCATCACCACCTGGGTAGGTTTGGGGAGGTTGAGAACAGCGCAGATTGGCTCCCCTGACCCCCCCTCCAGAGGCAGCAGGGGCTCCAGAGAGCCCAAAATGGGTGGAAAAAACTTCCATTTTTCACCCATTTCGGGCTTCCTGCCATTTCGATGGAGTTTTTCACTCATTTCAAGATCCCTGCCACCTCTGGCAAGGTCGGGGGACCTCCAAAACAGTGCAGTCAATGCATTGCACAACGTTAAAAACCGAATAATGTTATGACTTGTGGAACCAAGTCATAAAGTTATCTGAGGTACTAGTGTATTACCTAGTTCATTGTTAAGGACTGTGAAGTTTCATTTTCAATAGGGCTGAATGTTTTGTGTGTACCTTTTAGTTCAAGAATCTTATGTTGATGGGAATAATTGGGGTCGCTGATGGAAAACGGTCTGGAGTGGTCCTGATAATAGAATAAAAGAAAAGCACTGATTGTGTATTTGACTTCCATAATGAAATATTCATGAGAACAATTAATGTCAATATTTTAATAATCATTGGAATATTACTAAATGATGGGCAGTAATATTTTGACACTTTTTGAATTGATTTCAAGGAGGATAGAAGCAAAGCTGGAATGTTGCCATTATGATCATTATCTTGGGCTGTTACTTATGTAAAGCTGTTTCCTAACTATGTCTAGAAGAGCATGGGATTGCCATATTGGCTTGCTCTTGTCTTTTCCCAGTTGCTTTATTTTTAGTTTGAACCTTAGTTTTCTTTATCTCTATGCTACCCCTTTTGCCCAGCATAATTCACTCCAAGTTGTGATGTCCTGCTGGGTTTCAAACTGCAGTTTGAGCTGAAGTTCATGAAAATCTTGACACATATGTAATGGATCCCCTATTCCCCCCCCCCCCCCCCCCGCCTGTGATAAAGCATGGGAGAGATTTGCTGACAAGGACAAAGGAAGAATAAAAGGTAGTCCAGTGGGACAACAATGGATTACGACTCTGAACAATAAAGTAATCATATAGTTGCACAAGCCTTTTTACAGTTAATAATTGTAAAATTATGGTAAATTTAGGATAACTTTCTTGTGCACTTCCAACATCAATTTTGATGTGTTGAGTACATTAATGCTACTAAACTGTTGTAACTGAAGAGAGTTTCCTTGTATTGTAACTGTTACCAGGTGGCCAGAAACCTATTGTGAAATACTGTATCGCATGTGTAAGAGAATTTTTAAAGACTTTTTAAAAAAAATTCACAAACTTTAGCATGCAATGAAGTGTGGATTCAACAAAGTGTCAGAGGGCCAAAAGAATTGCACACATCCGTTATATAATTTTGGGTTTGTGTTAATTTAACATAATAGAGTCTGTCTGGTATTTTCACTTATTTTCAAACAGAGTAATCTCTTTCTCTTATTTATGTGTCCTTGGGCTGATGGAAATTTCAGTCCAAAAACATGTTCCACCCTCTGGTTTTTACAGAAACATGGAGATGGCATTGAAGAGTTTGTATGTCTGCAACTTATGTTGGAAATTCTGATTGTCATGTAAGGATGACTTTTTCTACCTTATAATTTCTCCTACCATCCACTTATTATTGCAGTATCAGTTGTACATTTTGAGCTCAATTAGTCTCTTTAGATTTGCTTTATGTCATCATCTTCAGACCACCCACAGTGGTTTCCTTTCTACTTATATTTGTATCTTAGATGCATTTTCATGTTTGCAGTAGATCCCATGCCTTTCTTCTCTTCAGTTTTCAGTTTGACTTGTTAGCTCAACTCATTGGTTGCATAGTAATGTGTTACTTACAGGTAGAATCATAGAATAATAAGAGAGTTGTAAGGGGACTATGAAGCCATTACATCCAAAGCCCTGCTCAATGAGGGAAGCCAAATTAAAGCAGATCTGACAGGTGATTGTCCAGTTTCCTGTTGAATGCTTCCAGTGTTAAATGGAAGGCATTTCTGGACCTCATGTACTTCATGCTGGGAAGTGTACAGTCTTCCAGATATTTGTGTGTTTAAATGAGGTGAGATGATAAAGTTGGAGTCCATCAGCATTTAGGGGACACGTGTTCCCTGCCTCTGTTGTGCGAAAAGGGTTTTCAAACTTTCCTCTTCTTGCAGGTCTCCCCTACCTTGAGAACTTTTCTTAAGTCCTTGACTTTGTTGTAGTATGTGAAGAGAATTTCTTATCTGCTTGAGCTCATCATCAATCTTTTAAAGAAGGCACATGCATCTTGCCCCAACAACTCTGACAGAAAGCCTGTGACTCAAAACAAGAAGCAAACGATAACAATCACTTTCCCTAACATAACCATTTCAGAATGTGAAATGACCCTATTCTATTTGTGGCACTTTCCTTGCTGTCCACTTCAGATTAATCTGTAATTTTGCTTCTCTCAGCTGGGAAGGCACAAGAATAAATGAAGAGAGTGAGCGAGCCCTGACAGAGAGACTATCTAGTCAGCCAAGAGATTGCTGCTGGGGAGATATCAGTGCCCTAGATTGGGAATGCCCTGATAAAATTTTGTTTACGTGTCTATTTATCTATGCTGGTATATATGGATACTGCTATTTCCTGTTAAGGCTGAAATTCTTTTCTGTTTGTATATTCAACAAACTAGTGAAAAAAGCATACCTGTCTTACTTTCTGTTTTCCACCACATCAACTCACAAGCCTTTGTTTTATTGTCTTTTTAAGTGCTACACTGTTAAAGTTCTCTGTAAAAGTAGTTTATATTCTGGTTAGGTCCCCCCTTTCCTTCAGCCCATTATTTGTCTGGCTCCCTTTCCATTCATTAGTTCTTCCTTAATTGTGAGTTTTTATGTTCGAATTATGTGTATATAGCAGGAAAGGTTAATACGGTAATACCTCGGATAATATTTGCATCAGATAGTGCTAAAACCGCATAACGTTAAGCAATATGGAAAAAAATTGTGTCGCATAACGTTAAAATCCTATGGGATGCATCGGATAATGTTTGCTAAAGCCTGTGCCGGTTACAATGTACAGTCAAACCTTGCATAAAGAGTGCCTCGCTTAAAAAGTAACTCGCTTAAAGAGCAGAATTTTCTCTAAATGTTTACTTCACTTAACAAATAAAACCAACTAAAAACAAATAAATCAGGATGTGCAATCCCCCCCACCAGAAGTCACAATTGGTCACTTACAATGGTGTTTCACTTAAAGAGTAAACTCGCTTAAAGAGCAATCCTGTGGAACACATTATGCTCTTTAAGCAAGGTACAACTGTATAATGTTATCCGATGCGTCCCATAGGATTTTAACATTATCGGATGCATTCATTGGATAACATTAAAAATCGGATAACACTAAGACTTTTGGGACCAAGTTTTAGCATTATCCAAGGTTTTACTGTATTGCTAATTTTAGCATCCAAAAACACAAGGATCAAATAATGTAAAGTACGAAGTGGACTTTCAGCTTATTCCCCATTTAATAATTATGACCTATCACTCAGTGTAGTGACCTACTACATGGGATTCTGACCAGTAGAATGGGGACACGAGATTTGTGGGGGGCTGGCTGGGTACTTTGGAATCTTCTTTCTGCTCCGCTCCTCTCCCTTCTCCTCCCAGCAACTCTCTTTATCAACAGTTTCACACAAGCATTCAGCATATGGCGCACAATGACATGATCCATCCTCCTTCATTACTTTGTCACGCTATGCTGCAATAGGCCTACTCAAATAGACATGTTTACACAATTGATGATAAATGAATGCAACCTATTTCTGTATCTTTACAATAGCAAGAAGGAAATGTTCCTAGATATTTGTTTCAGGATGGTCCAGGATGGCCCAAAAACAGGACATTTTCACCATCATAGGGAATGAACAACCTGTGCTGTTAATCAGTTTATCAGAGAATTTGTTCTCATTATTAACCTGGTCAATCCAGAAGGATGCAACAATTCAATTTTTACAACTTGTCATCTTTATTTTCTCAACAAATTGGATTAAATAGTCTTGGTTCAGATGTAACGCAAAAGTCTGCTAATGTCATAAGTTTTCCTGAATAAGTGATCATTTGCATCTATTTTTTTCTGTTTCTCTCTAATGTTGTAGGTTTATAGCCAAGCCATGTGCCTTGGGTCTGAAGGTCCAGGCGAATGGACCACAAAAAGCTCAGCCGAATGCAATTCTTGAAAAGGTCTTCACAGCAATTACAAAGGTACAGTATTTGCCCAAATCCTTTGATTTTAATTACTTTGAAAAATTGACATTGAAAGGTTCTTAATCAAATATGGAATATAACTCAGCAAAATATCTTCTGGGTGATGTCCCTGGGTAGGCTTAGCAGTAGCACTCAAAGAAGCTGCCAGGCAACTTTGGTGGTTTCCACAAACCAACTGTTTACTTTCCTAATTATGCATAGTTTTCCATCTATCACTGCTGTTATTGCCAGTGTATAAGAAAGCTGAATACCTTTCAGGCCTGGCTGTGTGGTACCTTATGCAGGCTTTGATTTTACTACTGGAGTGTGATGATGGACTGCCGACCACTGGGCCCTATCAACGTTTGGGTGGTACCATGGTGTGGTTCATGCTGAACTGTTCGGACTTTTATTGTTACTTTTATTGTTGCTATCATTGGATCTTTACATTTTTAAATGATTTTCTTTTTCTCTGTTGTAATGTAATGCTCTATTGTACTGTAATGCTCTGTTGTTTTCGTTAGCTGTCCTGAGTCGCGCAAGCGAGTGGGCGGCATACAAATTAAGCAACATCATCATGATGTAGCGAGGAGAATCCAATTCTGGCCACAACGATGCAGTTCCTGGTGCTCAAGTTTGCTTTCAGACTGCTCAGTTCACTCACTTTGACCAAGGGAAGAGCCCTCTGCACCTCCCATAATTCCCTGGTTGGAGCATGTTCTTCAGAAGGGAAGTATCCTTGGGCAAGATATTGCACCCATCTGTCTTTCATTTTCTGTAGCTGTCCTGACCAGTACCTGCTAACAGTTCACTCCCACTGAGCTTCAAAGCCAAGGTTTAGACTTAGCACCTGATAAACTGCCAATTACCGTATATACTCGAGTATAAGCCAATTTTTTAGCCCCAAAAAATGAGCTCCAAAAAGGGGACACGGCTTATACTCTGGTCAAAAGATTGTGCTGGATTGAGATGGACCAACAATTTAATTTTACCATATTTTCATGTTTTTTTATTATTAGCTGCTGCATTTTCCACCCTTGGCTTATACTTGGGTCATTCTATTTCCCTTGGTTTTCAGGTCAAAATTGGGTATTTCGGCTTATATTCGGGTCAGTTTATACTTGAGTTTATAGGGTAAACCAAAAGTAAAACATGAAGCTAACCTTTGTAGTCTATCAAAATTTGCCCAAACTCAAAGAGAGCAACTTGGTGGCTAATTGCAAGCAGGACTAGCACATCAGTCTTTTTCCGCTATCTAGACCAGGGTTCCGCAAACTTGGCTCTCCAGATGTTCTTGGACTTCATTTCCCAGAAGCCCTGGTGAGCAGGTGAGGGCTTCTGGGAATTGAAGTCCAAGAATATCTGGAGAGCCATGTTTGCAAAACTCTGGTCTAAACTAATAAAACAAATTTATTCTAAACTCCACGGGCACAACACTTGCATGTGGCACAGCCTGTGGCATAGACCAGGGTTCCCCAACCACTGGGCCATGGACTGGTACCAGGCTAAGTACTGTCCCGAACTGGGCTGTAGGGGTGGGTGGTGCTGGGAGCCCTGATGACAACCTTCTGCCCTCAACTTGTTCCGCTGGGTCTGCTTAGTGAACGAAGTGAGAGGATGGGCTTCAGACACAGCAGACAGGTAGGTGGCTGGGCCCTTCCTCCATATTGTTTAACTCCGGCCAGTCTGTGGAAAATTTGTTTAGCATGGAACCAGTCCATGGTGCAAAGAAGTTTAGGGACCCCTTGGCATAGACCAATCAGCCAGATTAGATCAGGTAGCGCTCCGCTTCAGATAGCCAAATGCTAACCACCATCCTAAATCTTAGCAAGATCCATATTTTGTGCATGAGTGTACTCTTAAAACTATTTTGTTTCCCTTGTAAGGAAGAGGGTGTTGCTACTTGTTCTTTATTATCTATGCTGTCATTAAATATTAGTCTGTGATGTGCCCACATCTTTCTATATGGGTCTTTCTCCACTAAATGTCCTCAGTTTTGTCTTGATACTTTTTTCTTCAATTAATAAAATTACTATCTAGAAAGGGGTCACACAATCAGCTGTGAACATTTCTGAAGAAGGCTGAAAGATTTATTGCGTATTCAACGATTCATGAGCAATTTCCTGAAAAACCATGATAGGACTGTTTTCATAGGCAGGGGACTGTTTTCATGAAATAAAACAATTATTTGAGAGAGACTAAAGACATCATAATGTTTATTCATCATATAAAACCAACAATATAATGTGTTCTGTTAATGTTAAGACTATCAAAGCTAAGGTAAATGGTTTAAACTCTCAAAATATCTCTACATATGAGTTAACTTTCAAAATCAAATGTGTTCTTAGGAACATTATCAGTTATTTAAATTATGATTTAAACATTAGTTACAACAAAACCAGTGTTATAATTGTCCTATTAGGAATATAAACATTTCTTGTAATACTAATCAATATCACTAATAGTATCATGATAAAGCTTATCTTTAATCTTTGACTCTTCTCAACTCAGACTTTTCTTTACGAGGAATCACTAAACTTAACCTACATTACTTTTCAAAAACTGGTACAGGTAACTTAACATTATAATATATTATAATATATCCTCCACCCATTTAAATGGAGATCCGGATTTGGCAATTTTTTAATTATTTGTTCAGATGTAACATTTGAAATGTCAGATTCATCAGCTCTAAAAGTGTGGCCTTTAACATCACAACCTTTCATAAAAGTTATAGTAAGTTCAGATTCAGAGTCAGTGTAAATATCTTCAAAAGCAAGTTTGGCTTTTGATTTGAAATCCAATATCCCTAATTTAAAATGTTGGCATCTTTCTTGACAGAAGCAGTTCATACTTTTCATTGTTAGTATTGCAGGGTCATGCTGTTTTCCCAGCGGACTGATAGAAAAAGTTCCCACAATTTGATGAACTTGAAGTGCACCATAAAAGGGTTTTAAGTGCACAACATTCTTCTTAAGATCGTTTGCAACTTTTTCAATTTCTTCGTCATGTAATTTTAGAGCATCTTTCCTGTATGGTCTGTACAAAAGTCTCTAGATCATGAACGTCTCTACGATGAAATTGACAGTCCTTTTGCAGGTAGCATCAACACCATGCCCGGTTTCTGTGTAATCAGGAAAACATTTGGACGCTTGGAACTTTTTCTTGAAGTTTAGAAGCAAGATTATAAAACATGGTTTATTTTGATATTGTGTTACCGACCCAAACGCAGGTGATATGTGGCAGTAATAATTGAAACATTGACTTCAAGTGCTCCCAAATAGATGTTTGTGAGTGGGTTAAGTTTGTGGACACTGTGCAATATGACTTAATTGAGTTTCTCAAGTAAATGACTACAGTGTGTAGAGAAATTTGACCACAGGAGACACAAAAATGCTTAGATTTTATTTATTATTTATTTATTATTTGATTTTTATTGCTCCCCAACTCAGAAGACTCTGGGCAGCACACAAAGAAAACTGATCACAATTTTAAAACTATAAAGCCTTTAAAAACCCCATTAAAACTCAAACAAAAAAAAATTAGCCCAACCAATACGGATTAAAAGGGAGAGTTCCTCCTAGATTAGCCAGCACGCAGAGGCCGCCACGTCATTGGTGCCCCATACCTGCTGTACCACCCAGGTTTTCAGGGCCTTCCTAAAGGGCAGCAACTCCATCTGGAGACACAACTCAATTGGCAGGAGGTTCCATAGGGCCAGAGCAGACACTGAGAAGGCCTTCTTTCTAGTGCTAGAGAGGCATGCCTCTCTATCAGATGGAACAATTACCCCTATAATTTTCTGAAAAGTCCATGTGTACAATTACATCAATCTTGGTGAGAATTTGTTTCAGATATTTAATATCCTTAAACTGGTGAATTATGTTTTGCTCGTGGTTAAGATAAATGTCTAGATCTTCATGTAATAAATTTATTAAACCACGTGGGTAAACTTCAAAATCTTTTTTTTTGCATATTTTGTCACCGGGCATGCCTTTTTGGTCTTCAGGTAAATGAACTCTTTCTTCTCAGCTATCCACTTTTTGAATACGACAGGTTTGCTATTGTCAGATTCTTTGTGAGAAGTATTCCTGTTGACACAGCTTTGGCACTTTCTGCACAAACAGTTCTCATCATAACAGTCATACCATATGTCTTATAATAATTTTTGATGATTATTGTAATGGAAAATTTTCAGCCATTTAATGCAGACAATTTGAGATCTATATTAGCATGAGTAATGCAAAGGCACATGTCATGTTCATTCACTTTTGGTATGACTCCCAAAAAGTGAGAAAGTAACAAAACTTCTGATAACAAACTTTGCAGTTTGTTGGAACTTCTTGCACAAATTAAAGATTATGTCTAGCAGATATATTTTTTGGTTTTTTACACCCTTGGGGGTCAGAAATTCACATTTGGCAGCTCCTAATCTATTATTGTCATCACTTTGATAGAATTTTTGCACTGCATTTATACATTCCAATGAGATTTTGTCCTTAATTAAAAACCAATATGCAAATTAGTCAACTATTCCACCAGAGAGCAAAAACCGAGACCTTTGCGTGTAAAATAAGGTAACCTTATTTCACCTCAAGAAAATTGACAATCGGATGCTCAGCGGCGGTTTGGTTAGAGGGAGGGTGTGTGCGCCCATTCTCCCCCCAACCAAACCGGCGCTCTGATGCTCAGAGCGGTGGTTTGGTTGTGGGGGAGACCAGCCACGCATGACCTCACCCCAACCAAGCCGCTGCTTGGCTCGATCTGCCTGCCTCTTTGGAAAGGGCAGCAGGGATTCCATGCATGGGATCCCTGCTGCCCTTTCCAAAGAGTCAGGCAGATTATTATTATTATTATTATTATTATTATTATTATTATTATTATTATTATTATTATTATTATTATTATTATTATTATTATTATTATTATTATTATTATTATTATTATTATTATTATTATTTATTAAATTTAATACCCCGCCCCAATCGGGAGGACCCGACTCTGGGCGGCTTACATCCAAAATAAAAACAAAAATAAAACCCAACACTAAAACGTCAGAGTTAAAACCATCAGAAGTTAAAAACAACACAGGGCTATATTCCAATGTTCCCAGAATCCAACCCAGGGGGGCAGCCCTTATATGAGCCATTTGGTATGGGAACCCATGTTCCCGGGTCCCCAAACCTGTCCTGCCAGCCAGGTTTTTAAACCCTTTCGGAAGGGCAGGAGCTCTGTCTGAAGGCGCAGTTCGGTGGGCAGGAGGTTCCAGAGGGCCGGGGCGGACACTGAGAAGGCTCTCCTCCTAGTACAGGCGAGGTGCGCCTTTCTCGCCGAGGGAATAACAAGGGAGCCTCTCCGATCCGCCCTGGTGGGCCGGACAGATGTTCTTGGGGTGACGCGGTCTCTTAGGTATCCTGGCCCACTACCATATAGGGCTTTAAAAGTAATAACCAGCACCTTGAATTGCACCCGGAGACATACTGGCAACCAGTGCAGCTCCCGGAGCAGCGGCGAAGCATGAGCATAACGCCCACACCCCACCACTACCCGTGCCGCCGCATTCTGGACCAGCTGGAGTCTCCGGATGGTCATCAGGGGCAGCCCCATGTAGAGCGCATTACAATAATCAAGTCTGGAGGTGACCAATGCATGTGTGACCATAAGCAGGGCATCCCGGTCTAGGAGGGGGCGTAACTGGCAAATTACATGAAGTTGTGCAAAAGCCCTCCTGGCCACGGCTGCCACCTGTTCTTCGAACAGTAGCCGTGAGTCCAGGAGGACCCCCAGATTACGCACCGGGTCTGTTTGGGGTAGGACTGCCCCATCCAGAACCAAAGGTGGAAGCTCCTTTGTTAACACAGGACCCCTTACCCACAGCCACTCAGTCTTGACTCCCTGTTCCCTTTCCTCTATGGTAAGGGGACCGGGTTTTGTTTTTTTAACATTGTGCAATCAATGTATCTCACAACGTTAAAAACCAGATAACACTAAGACTTGTGGAACCAAGTTTTAGCGTTATCCGGGGTATTAGTGTATTGTGAAATAATTGGTAAAAATAAAGGAAAAAACACTGACCAGGGGACTGTTACTCTATGGGGTCCGGATGCGTGGTTCACCTATAAACTCAGTTGTGATAATGAACAAAATGGCATCAGCTCACATTTTCTGGCATCCGTGACAACTTCACACTGGTTGTGTTCCGTGTGATGCAAAACAAGCTCATTACCATTGATAGAACAAATTTAGTGGGATTTTAAAAATGAGCCAGGAGTCTGCTTCACAAAGTTAGGGGCAAAGTTTTATTTATATTTTGGAATATATGAATTATTTTTTTTAAAAAAAACAGGCTTTACTTTAAAAGCATTTATTAAATATTAATGTTTTACTAGCGATTGTTAGAAAAACTGTAAATTAAATAGATTAAGTATATTTTTGTAGTGACATGTTTCATTCTGGTTATGGGACATGCTAGAGGACTGTGTTTTAGGGGTACTGAAAGACTATAAATTTTAAATTTATGTTTTATATTATCTGATACGCTATGGCACACTTAGATTAGTTTATATGCTACCTATTGTTTAAGTTTGTAATTTACAATAAGAGCCATTGTTTAGATATTTCCTCAGGACATTGATTTTCCATTTAGTGGGGAATGTGCCATATCAGGGGTGGCCAAACTACAGCCCATGGGCCGGATCCAGCGCCTGATGCCAATTCATCTGGCCCAAGCCACCCTTGTCGCTCCCAGAAGCGGAAAACACACCCGTACAGGCATATTTTACTTCCGCTTCCAGGCATGATTAGGGTGGCATAGGCCAGATGAATTGGTGTCAGGGGCCGGATATGGCCCACAGGCTGTAGTTAGGACACTCCTGGTTTAAGTAGAGAAAATGGCAGCCTAAAAATCTATCTCATTTTGTTGCAAAACAGATTGCAAGGTGCGATTTACTTTGGCTTCTGATGGGAGGAACCACATGACTGGCCCACAGTCTGAAAAGTTTGGGCACCCCTGTTATATATGCATGTTAGTCTTTGATTCAACATGCCATATTTCCGATACAAATATTTAAAGTCTTATTTAATATTTTATTGCTGTCCATCACAGCCTCCTGTTTTGGCCAAGCATTCAATTTAACCTTTTCAGTGGCCATCTGGAATTACTGGAATGATTCCATTTAAATTAGACCTTAGAAAAGTAGACAATTTAATAAAAAGATGATGTAAGGCATCTGGGTTGAAAACTGTGAATGAGATTAAAGATTCGATTATGTTATTTTGTGGCTTCATGTGTAATTCCTGGGGTGCTTACCTCATGAATAGCATATATAAGCTTGTAACTTATATTGTCAAAGTGGTCTGGTTTGTGGAGATACAATTGAAACAGTGATTCCTAATGTCACTCCACATTCTAAGCTGGTGTAGTGTGGATCTGGCACAGCTTTTTATCAGTAATTTGAAAATAATAATATGGAAGCTGTTTGCCAGATGTGTTTTTATAATAATGCCATTTCAGTTAATTCATATCAATCTTTACTTGGGTTTGATCCAGTTAACCGTATTTTAGTTTGTAATTGCATCATAGATTTCAACTGGACTTATATTCAAGTTATATGTTCAATTGAGAGTTATTAAAATAAGATAATTTTAATTATTATTATAGATGAGAATCCTGGCAGTTTTTTAGTCTGGCTAAAGCTATCCAAGGAAATAAGAGGAATTACTAACTATTTTTTCTTTTTGGTAGCATCCAGATGAGAAGAGACTGGAAGGACTATCCAAGCAGCTGGACTGGGATGTACGCAGTATTCAGCGTTGGTTTCGGCAGAGACGTAATCAGGAAAAGCCAAGCACACTTAGAAAGTTCTGCGAAAGCTCGTAAGGAACTCCCCCACCCACCCTTTCCCTTTTTTCTGCCATTAGCTCTGTGCTTTCTGGAATCTTTTAATTTTGTTGTTCAGTTGCACAGTCGATTCCAACCCTTTGCTCCAACATTTTGCGACCCCATGAACCACTGTCCGCCAGGCACTTCTGTCCTCCACCATCCTCCTCAAGTCACTCAGCTTTGTGCCCATTGTGTCTACAATACCACCTAGCCATCTCATTTTTGGCCGCCCCCTTCTTCTTTTGCCCTCCACCCTTCCCAGCATCAAGGCTTTCTCAAGCGAATCCTCTCTTCTCATTTGATGTCCAAAATACTTTAGCTTCATCTTTATTATTTGACCTTCTAAGGAGCAGTCAGGGTTAATTTCTTCTAACATTGACCTATTTATTCTCCTTGCTGTCCAGGGGACTCTCAAAAGTAAAGGATAGACATTTCCCTCCTACTCCTCAAATGAAGCTCTGTAAAACATTGCTTAATAAATGGAGTGAATATGGAATGAAAAGCTGCTTTATGAAAGAACCATTATATAGTCAGATACAGTATGCTTAATCAATGCATATTGTGTTTCTTGCCTCCATAACCTAGAAGCAGCCATTGTACAAGAATAGATTGGAAGTTGACAAATGACCTTGAGTAGAGTTTGGAACAATGTTCTTCCCGGACCTTGGTCTGCAAATGTGGCTCTCCAGATGTTCTTGGACTTCAATTCCCAGAAGCCCCAATCAGCAGGAGTGCTGACTTGGGCTCCTGGTAATTCAAGTCCAAGAACATCTGGAGAGCCACATTTGCAGACCACTGTTCTAGGCTAAGGACATTATTGTGTACCAAGGAAGATCATTTTCTTAAATGTGATAAATTTAGAAGCCTAATGGCCAGATCTAGCTCATAGATGATTGCCAGTTGGATGCCTGTTTACTTCTATTTCCCCATGAGCTAAAAAGAACTTATTGGCACAAGTAAAACTTCTTGCAGGGGTGTAAAACTGGTCAGGAAATTGCTGTTACCTGATGCCCCTCACCCAATCATATTGGAGTTCTATTTCTTGGTCCTATCTAGAATAAACCCATTGGATGAGTAGGAATTTTGTAAGCAGTACTTAATGTAAATGGAATTAATCCAACAGATTTACTTTAGGCAGTGCTTTAGGATTTAAGACTGCAAGTATGTTGGAGAGAATAACTTTCACATTGCCTAAAAATCAACTTTGCCATCTCTAGCCTATTGTTTTTAAGAAATGAATTATTTCTCTGCAAACAGGATTTTTTTATGCTAGTGTATTAGTTCTGGATGGAAGGAGTACTTAAAGGAAAACCTGTTTAGAATATTAAAATCTGCTTAGAATACTGTATTAAACAGCTAAGTAAACTGCCAAGTATTTATAGAACATAACATTAGAGATAAAAAATTAATAAAAAGATACTTGGCTCGCAGCCTCTGTCAGTGGTGAACCTAGATATTCTTGGATATGGTTTTTTTTTTGAACTGGACATATCACCACCATCAGAAGTGGAACAAAAAAAATGAAGGGAAAGCTTTGTTTCAAACATTTTGAAAGATTTTTAGGAGGGGGGTAATTTGAAATATATTTTCTTTGACCGAGGTTATATTGACTTTAAGATACAATAAAACCTCGCATAAAGAGTGCCTTGCATAGAGACTAATACAGTAATACTTCGGATAACATTTGCATCAGATAATGCTAAAACCGCATAACGTTAAGCATTGGGGGGTAATTGCATCACATAACATTAAAATCCTATGGGATGCATTGGATAACGTCACTGAAGCCTGTGACAGTTACAATGTATCTCTATGGAATTTTAACATTATGCGATTCATCCCATAGGATTTTAACGTTATTCGATGCATGCATCGGATAACATTAAAAAATCGGATAACACTAAGACTTGTGGAACCAAGTTTTAGTGTTATCAAAGGTTTTACTGTACCTTCTCAATTTAGTATTCTTGGATTCTGGCAGATTATATTTTTTATGTAGTGACCTGTGTATTAATTTTGAAATTCTGTTGGGGACTTTGCTAAATTTTTGAAGTGCCAAGCAATCTGCATCCAAGATACATTTTCGCTAAGCGAGTCACTCGTTAAGCGAGGTTTGACTGTACAATTGTAACTCGCTTAAAGAGCATAATGTGTTCCACAGATTGTTCTTTAAGCGAGTTTGCTCTTTAAGTGAAACACCATTGTAAGTGACCGTTTGTGACTTCTGGTGGGGGGGGGGATTGCAAACCCCAATTTATTTGTTAAGTGAGATTTTGGTTGGTTTTATTTGTTAAGTGAAGTGAACATTCAGAGAAAATTCTGCTTTTTAAGCAAGGTGCTCTTTATGTGAGGTTTGACTGTAATAGCAAAATCCTGTCAAGAACATTAAAAAAACATGGCTGCTTTTATATCTCTCTGAAATTCGGATAACACTAAAAATCGGATAACACCAAGACTTCTGGAACAAAGTCTTAGCGTTATCCGAGGTATTACTGTAGTAACAATGCCATTCTGCAGCCAGTTTTAGTTCCATAATGATGTTACATATTAAGCTGCCAGAATTATTTTTGCATGTATCTTGAGGAAGTGGAGAAATTCTCCAGTGGTTAACTTGCCATGTGATACAATATTAATGCCATGTTGCTAAGGAAATGTGGTTTTAGTTTTGCTTCCTCTAACCGGTGTTTTAGCATTCATGTTGTTACAGCATGTTCTTAGAGTAGGGGTGCCCAAACTATGGCCCATGGGCTGGATCCAGCCCGTGATGCCAATTCGTCCGGCCTGCACTGCCCTTGTCACTCCTGGAAGTGGAAGTAAAACGTGCCTGTATGTGGTGGATGAATTTTTGTTGGGGGCCAGATCCGTCCAACAGGTCATAGTTAGGGCACCTTTGGTTTAAGCAGAGAAAATGGCAGCCTAAAATCTATCTCATTCTGTTGCAAAACATATCTGTTGCAAAAACAGATTGCAAGGCATGGTTTACTTCCGCTTCCAGTAGAAGGAACCACATGATCGGCCTGTGGCCTGAAAGGTTTGGGCACCCCTGTCTTAGAGTGTACAATGGGCATTTAGAATACAGTAAAACCCAGGTTTACAATTTTGGTCCATTCCGGCAGCCTTCGCCGTAAACCGGAAAAATCGTAAACTGAAAGATGCATTGGGGGGGGGGGGGACGTTCCTGACCAGACCAAAAATAATTTTTAAAAGACAAAAAGAAAAAAAAAACCACCCACCCCAAAAATCCAAAAAAATCCAGACACGAATGTCCCCCACCCCTCGACCATCCCACCATCTGGAGAGGGGCTGGGGTGGAGAAACAGAGGTGTTCTTAAAGGATTTACCCCTTCTTTATCCCACCCCTCTGCACCTCAATTAAATTCCCCAGCTGATTAGAGGCTGGAGTGGAGAATTGGGGAAGTTCTTGAGATGTGGGAGAGAAAGGGGAAGCCCCTAAAAAAACCCCTCAGTCTCCCCTAGCCGACCCCCAATGATGGAGATCAATCAATCGAGATGTGGGATCGATTGATTGAGGTGTGGAAGAGGCACACGTTCCTGGTTGTAGTGCCACGCAGGGAGCTCAGTCAAAGACTGGAACTGAGCGGATATGGTCCCCACACTCTCCCACTGCTGGTAGAAGCAGCGGAAAGTGTAGGAAATAGCAGCACAACTTCCGGTGATTCTAAAATGGTGCTAGTGGTCTAATTCCTATTCATAAATCAGGGGGAAAAGTAAATCGGGACATCATTTTCGTAGGATTTGCCATCATAAACTGTGGCAAATGTTAACCGTGGCATTCATAAACCGAGGTTTTACTGCAACTAATTTTTCTAGGTTTTCTTTAAGCCATAGAACAGGTTAAGGGTACCACTGGTCTCAACTGATGTTGCTAACATGAAATATTAAACTGTTAATTAAGACTGGAAGATAGCCAAATCTACCTATAACATTTATTAAGAAGATAGTGGATATTTTTTTATTGAATTATAGTAATAGCAATTAAACCTATAGCACTCTGGGTTGTTCATAAGTAATTAGAATAAGTGCTTTGCATAGTTTAACAAGAGTCATTTTCCAACAGCAGTGCTCTGCCTTATTCTGCCAAATTGATTTCTCGTTTATATTTGTAACTGCTGCTTAGGGTTGACTGGATTGTTTCTGCTGAGAATGACTTTTTCAGTTAAAATGCCTGGGATTTGAAATTCCGCATCTGGAGTTGAAAAGATGATCTGTCTCTAAAATGCGAAACAAAGTAGGACATGAAAAGCTGAAGAGAAAAGCACCTGTTCGTTTTTATTGACAGCTTTTATAGGATTATTGCAGTTCTTTATTCTTGTCACAAGCATCACAAAATAAACACTAAAACATAAAATTTAAATTATGTATATTATTTTACAGTCTGAATTAGACAGTTCTTATCAAAAAGTGAGCAACATCAATTGCATTCTGTTGTGCTGTCATGAGCTCCTCAAATGTACAATGAGCAGGCTAAAACATGCTGGTGTACATAGGTGTGGCTCTCTGCAGCTCTTCACAATTGCAAAAGGCTGATGTTACCATGTAGTCCCATTTATAGAGTATCTCTTGATCACACTGTGCCCATATGGGCCTTTCAAATACCACGTGTCTTAAAATAGGCCACTTTTTGACCACCCTCCACCCTGTGACTTTTTGTGACCTTTGACCGACCCCTCCCCCCAAATCACATGGTTTCTCCGTTTTCCCTGATTTGAAGAGAAATGGCAGAAGCATGGCCGACCCAGAGCCTGAGGAAGGCTGCCGCCCCACCCCCAGACTTCCACCTGCCCGGGGTGTTAAAAGCCACACCATCTCGAGCATCAGAGGACGATCCTACCTGGATCCTGAGGACACCTGCTGCCCCTCCCCTAGACTTCCACCTTGCTGGGGGGGGGGGTTGTTAAAATTTTGGAGTCACGTGACTTCACACCGAACCACCTCCCCCCATGACTTTCTGCGACTTTTGGTTGACCCCCTCCCCCGTTAAAATGGTCACGTGGTATTTGAAAGTCCCCTACACAATCTACTTAGCAATTTCCAGACCTCTCAATTTTTGCCAACACCTCCGTTGGTTTGACCCAGTGGTCATCCTTCATAACTCTTCTATATATCTATTCTACTTTTAAATTCATCCAAATAGTCTATTGATTTAAGGAAGCTTTTCCTGGATTTTAATCTCAAAGGTGGGGGTTGGTTAAAGACCATAGAAAAGATGTCATTCAGGTGTTAATTATTTAAGCCACTCTGTATATGCTGACTCTACTCTGTGGACAGTAAGCTTATTGAAAATTTCTAATAGCCTTTGTTGAGTTTTGACCCAAAGTGTTTTATCTGTTCAATCTGCTTTGGGAAATTGACTTAGGCTTCTGGGAATTGAAGTAAAAAAACCCAAAGGTTGGGAAGCATTGGATTAGACTGTAAGGTGTAAATAAAGTTCAGATTCCACTAATGCTGACTTAATGCTAGGAGGAAGAAGAGAATAGTATTTTCCCTGATAATATTAACCACTAAGAAGTGACTTGCTTAGACCTATCACCAATAATCATGGGTCTTGTTGAAATCAGGGAGAAATGAGAAGCATCAAAGTCTCTTTTGTGTGTTACACTGTAGGAAAGGAGCAAATAGAAGCCATATTGGGATTAGATGTGGAGTCTTCCTCCTCATTCATAATTTAATGAGTTTAAAATACAACTGATAAATATTGTTCTGATCACAGGCATTTTGCCTTGTTTGTTGCTTGTACCTGTTTTTTTATGTTTTTTCCTTCCAGTTAATTTCTAATTTACCTAATGTAGGTATCTTAAAGGAAGGTTGCTTCAAGGCTGTTCTACAGGTAGATCAACTGCTGGCAATTGAAACTTTACCTACAGAGTTTTTATTACTTTTCCCTAGAGAAAAAAGTATTGAAGATGTCGCAATAAAGACATGGTTGCTCTGGGTGTATTCCTTCAGCTTTCTCTCCTTGCTTACAGATGTTGCTTAAAAGGAACAAATAATAAACATGAATGACAACAGGATGTTGTGATTAGTTAACTATTCTCCATTATGCTATCTATAGCTATTACAAGCTGTTGCTGATCTCTAGGTTGCTTCAAATTTTGGTCTGTAAAATTTATGCATGGTCAGAAGTAAGTTTTGGTAGACTTACATGTACACAGTATTGAAGATTAAAGAAACTGTGCAGTTTGCTAAATATGAATTACATGCTGGTGATGTCTGTGAATTTTTGAACAACCTGCCCTTTCACCCAGTGGCTGGAGCAGTGTCCCATGGGGTAGTTGGGAGGGGACAGAAGGATCTCTAAGGTGAGAGCTTGAGTGTAGTCTGTGGTCATCTGTAGGCATTATTGGAGAAAACCAATAGCCTAGAGCCATGATGGCGAATCTTGTTACTCCAACTGTTCTTGGACTTCTATTCCCAGAAGCCCAGGTCCCTGTGAATCCACACGAATGGGTTTACTGCACTTACACTCAGTAAACCCACTCATGTGGAGTCACAAAGATTTGAGCTTCTGGAAATTGAAGTTCAAGAATAGTTGGAGTGCCACGGTTCACCATCACTGGCCTAGAGTTTAAACCCATTCCACTAGAGTTCAGACCGCAACATAGTGCTGAGACTGCAGTGGCCATGCTGCACGATGGCAAGGGAATGTGGCCTTGCCACCCCATGCCCCCCCCCCACAAAACAAGGACACAATACAACTTTGTGGAATAAAAATTGGCCACTTTATTAAGTGACAAGTTTAAAGTGATTAACAACCCTAAACGCAGGGGCCAGCAAAG
Organism: Furcifer pardalis; assembly: GCA_030440675.1. Lineage (NCBI taxonomy): Eukaryota > Metazoa > Chordata > Lepidosauria > Squamata > Chamaeleonidae > Furcifer > Furcifer pardalis. The sequence goes on along the minus strand of CP126894.1, from coordinate 157,105,345 downwards.
CACGAGGGCAAATCTCCGGGGGGAGATTTGGGCTGGGCCAGATTAGCATAACCCCGCCCTAACCTAAACTCCTCCCCCTCCCCAGGACTCACCACCCCCCAAACTGCACCCCCCGTGCTTTCCGCCCTACCCGTACAAATCTGTCGCCCCTATACCCTTACTCATCAAGATGAGGCAGGCGAAAAAAGGTCACCAGCAAAGCCAATCAGCCGTGACCCCAAAATTCCTGCCCGGCCCAAAATATTGCGACCACTTAAGCCACCTCGATTTTTTGGGTGGGCGGGCGGGCGACCAATTCCCAACCCACAAAGAATTATCTCGAACTCAGAACAACAACACCCCAACAAGACACGCCCCCCAAAACAAATATCCCAATCCCAAGCTTCCACACCGTTGTCTTCCGACCTGACCACACAGGGTGGGGCGGGGCGGCAAAGACCCTTCTCGAACAGCAGGCGCTGACTCAAAGGTACCCTTCCTAGTACTCCTGGATGTCTCAGCAGCTTTTGATACCTTTGGCCACAATACTCTCTTGGATAGATTGTCAAGGTTGGGGATTGGAGGCCTGACATTGCACTGGCTTTGGTCTTTCCTTGATAGTCATTCCTAGAGGGTTCCTCTCCTGAATATGATTTTCACACATCTAGTGCTGTAATGTACTCTACAGGTTGCCTTTTAAAAGGTACAGATGTACCTTGCTTAAAGAACATAATGTGTTCCACAGGATTGCTCTTTAAGTGAGTTTACTCTTTAAGTGAAACACAGTTGTGACTTCTGGTGGGGGGGGATTGTGAACCCTGATTTATTTGTTAAGCAAGTTTTTGGTTGGTTTTAGTTGTTAAGTAAGAGTCGATTGGGATTCAGAGAAAATTCTGCTTTTTACGCAAGTTACTCTTTAAGGGAGGCACTCTTTATGTGAGGTTTGACTGTACTGTATTTGGATATTTCAACTTGTGTAGAATGCTGCATTCAGAATATTGACTGGTGCGAGTTACAAAGAGCATGTGACTCCTTTATTACCATAGCTTTACTAGCATCTGACCAGTAGCTGGGCACAATTCAAAGATTTTGATAACTCTTTGTACGGCCAGATAGAATTTGGAAACAATCCATTTTGAAGGCTACATTTTTTCTCATTGGTCTGTCTAGAGGAGGGGTTCCCAACATTTTCCTGCCAGGGGCCAGTTCCCGCCACTGCGCTCAGCCCACTACTTGTGTTTTTCTTGTTATTGGCAGCAGCTATGGCGGCCAGCGGCAAGAATCATGCCATTTTAGCAGATTCTTGGAAGGCTCCGCTACTTGGAGAATGTTCACTCAGGTTTGGGATTTTTTTCATTGCTTCTCCGCTGCATTTAGGCATTTACAGCGTGACCGTGGCTGACTTCCTGGTTCCGCACTGGGATCCCAGGCCCTGACGTAAGCTCCTCCCGGTACCGGAAGTCGCCCACTGCTGCGCTCCAACTGCCAAAGTGCACCAGAGAAGCGACAGAAAAATCCCAAACCGGAGTGAACATGCTCTGAAAACCTCCCACTGCCCTGTGAAGTGGCAGAGTCCGTCCAAAAGCCTGGGGAAAATGTCATGATTTCCACCATCACCACAGTAAGTGACATATTGCAACTTCTGGTGGTGGGGGGTGGGTCTAGAGGTGCCTGGATGGCCACTACAGGCCGGATTAATGCTGTGAACAAGCCAGATTAGGCCCTCAGGCTGGAGGTTGGGAACCCCTGGTCTAGAGTATCCTTTCTTCTGATTATTTTGTACTCTGATGCATGTTTGGTTACAATGCATGAGAGTGGCTTTCCAGTGGCTGCCTCTAAGCTCTGGACTTCTCCGTCAGGGCAGCTTGGTCAGCTGCCTTTCTGCTAGCAAAAGCTCAAATGTTTCACATAAACCTTTGGCATTTAAGCCTCTCACTTGCTCATTGTTTTTCAAAAGTTGTTTATTGTTACATGTTTTCGGTGGTGTTTATAAGATTGTGCTTTGTCCATGTTTTAATTATTATTCTGTTTCATTCCTGTATTGAGCGTAAGTTTTTTAAAGCCAGAAAATAAAATGAAATTAAATGAAACAAAATAAACCCACATACCCCTGCTTACATACATATATATTGGTTCTCAAGTACCCTGAATAGTTTATAACAAGTTTAATAAGATATTCTGCTTTATTTGCAGATGGAGATTTACCTTTTATCTTTATATATTTACTTATGGACTCCGGCTCATGAGAAAGGTAAGGTCAGCTATCTTAAATCTTATTTGTTCTTGATTTAGGTTATAATGCAATCTTTATGGCTATTACATCTTTCAATGAGCGATTTCTCCTGAATAAAATAATTATTGATTAAGCTGTCATATTATTAGTGCTTTCAGTAAATATTCCAGTAGATTGGAATAGCCAAGTCCATGGAAATAGTGTCAACACCCCCTTTCTGTTATTCCACCCCAACCCCAAACTGTTTATGTGGCCTTTAAGATGTGATGTTGGAGGAGAGTTTTGAGAATCCCCTGGACAGCGAGGAGAACAAATAGGTCAATCTTAGAAGAAATCAACCCTGACTGCTCCTTAGAAGGGCAGATAGTAAAGATGAAGCTAAAGTACTTTGGACATCAAATGAGAAGGAAAGACTCACTTGAGAAAGCCTTGATGTTTGGAAAGGTTGAGGGCAAAAGAGGAAGGGGCAGTCTAGAAAGATGGCTAAATGGTATTGTGGACGCAATGGGCACGGAGCTGAGCGAGTTGAGGAAGATGGTGGAGGACAGGAGTGCCTGGTGGGCGGTGGTCCATGGGGTCGCAGAGGGTCGGAATCGACTACGCAACTGAACAACAACAAAACCTCCTTATCAATGATAGGTTTTTCTGATTTAGAAAGTTACAAAGAAATATTATGTCCACTCCAAAGTCCCTTTGATCAGAAGAGTCTTTTTAGAAGCTAATAGTTGCTTGTGCTTAGCCATGCACGTGATGAAAGCGTTTGTTTTTTATTAATTTTGGATTCTTTTGAGGATGCTTCTGATTCCATGTTTTCTGGGTACTGGTCCTTCCGCTTAATGCAGAAATGGTCACTATTGCTAAATGGTTAGCTCTTCCATGTTGTTTTGATTTGTGTTTTCGTGTTTGTGCTTACTGGCACCTATCAGCATTTTTGGTACCACCTTCCAACACCAACAGAGGTAAGAGGCACCAAATATATATACAGTAAAACCTCATATAACGCTAAAACCTGGTTCCACAAGTCTTCGTGTTACATGATTTTTCGTGTTATCTGATCCTCTATGGGATCCATAGAGATACATTGTAACCACACAGGCTTTCGCGGTTGTTATCTGAAGCATCCCATAGGATCTTAATGTTATCTGATGCAATTCTTCCCCCCAGATTCCTTGATGTTATGCGATTTTCGTGTTATTCGATACTAATGTTATATGAGGTATTACTGTACCTAGTACCATTATATACTCAATAATGTATGTATCAGATTCCAGCCATGGACAGCTCTTCATCCTCCCATCCCCCTGCCTCACACCAAACTTTGAAGCAGTTACACACACTGCCTTCCTCCTAGACCTGCCTCCTACCATTCTTACCTTAGACTAGAGCAGCTCAAGCTGTTTCCTGTTTTTCTTGTCCTCTTATGTTGCTTGCTCTGCAACCTCCCACTGGAAATTTGCTCTCTTCTGTGTATTACTGCCACCCATGTCCCATAAGTTCACCCAGGATGGGGAGGAGAATAGAAGGATACCCCAAGCTGTTTGAGGCTGAAATAGACCCCCCCCCTTCTGTAATGTACCTGCAGCATCCCTGTCTCTATACTGTATACCCTGAAAGTTCAGCCTAGAAGAGTGGTAGAGCAGATCTTTGTGTCATCCCTTAATTACAGTGAGAACTGTGCAAATTTGTAACAGAGCTTGGGGAAAGTTACCTTTGGTTGAACTCAGAATCCCCCAGACAACAATGGCCTCTGACCCAAAGTAAGTATCTCAGGAACTGGGGACGGATTCCTAATACTGTATGAAGATCTTTTACTGCATACAGGGTCATGAGATAACTCAGTTGCAACTCTCAAAACTTATGAAAGGAATTGTAAGCGTCAAAATATAAGCATTATTATTTCTGTGGATTGATTCATTCTTGGACATGTGCTGCAATTGTTTGAGAGCTTGAAAATGCTATTTTTGGTCCACTCTTCTGTGAATCCCCCAGCTGGGCAGACTACTGACCATAATATCTTTGGGATTTGAGGAGTTTTTGTCCTAAAAAGAGAACATTTCCAAGATCTCTTTCCTTTATTTTAAGTATGAGAGGTTTTGGAACATTGTGTTCAGCACACTGCTTCTTATGTACATTCATGGATCACTCATGTATTAAATAAGTTTTTTACATGCAGCTATGGTTTCCTGCATGTTAGAAATTGATATGAGGGCAAAGTCTAATTGGCTGTCTGACACTTATCACCATCACTTGTCCTGTTGGTAGCTATGTAGTTTTATGTAAAATAATTCAGGAACACCTCACTTTTTCATTTGTGAAGAATCAACAGCATGAGAATGTATGATATCTAATTTTGAAGAATGTTGTATTTTTACTGAGGACATGATAGAACCTATGCAGTTTTACTTTCAAAATTCCTATTTACCTACTGCACTTTTATAAATTAAAGTTATTGTGTGTTAATTAAAGTTATTGTGTGTATAATTATATTGTGTGACTCCCTCCTTAGGCTGGTGCTGATGAATGCCAGGTCGGTTTGCAATAAGGCTCCCTTGCTTGCTGATTCTGTCTTGGGCATGCATTACCGAAACCTGGCTGAGACCAGAGGATGGTTTGCCTCTGTCAGAGCTAATTCCATCCGGGTTTGGTATTTGGCACCAGCCTAGGGAGGAGGGGAGGGGCGGTGGCGCTGCCATCGTGGCTAGGGAGTCCTTGGGAATTGCCAGAGCCACTGCCCCACAAGTTCCAGGTTGTGAGGCCCTGCTCCTGCATGTGGGCCCTAAGAGTCGATTGGGAATTTTGCTCCTGTACCTGCCTCCCTGCAGTGTAGCAGCGTCCCTACCTGAGCTTCTTGAGGGCGTCACGATGCTGGCGTCGGAGTTCCCCGGACTAATGGTCCTGGGGGACTTCAATTTGCCATCATTGGGGGCTGGCTCAGAGGTAGCACGGGAGTTCATGGCTTCCATGGCAGCTCAAGTAATTCAGGGCCCGACCAGGAGCAGTGGCAGAATTTAGACAATACACCTGTGCCATGGTCAGATCACTTTCTGGTGACTCTGGACTTTCTGGGGACGAAGCTTCACCGCAGGGAGGTAGGGCATATCAAATTGGCCTTCCCCTGGCGACTGATGGATTCTGATGGATTCCAAAGAGAACTGAGGGATATTCCTCTGTACCGGCGTACTAATTCCCCTGAGGTGCTTATCAACCTCTGGAACAAGAGAGTGACAGCAGCTTTGGACGTAATCGCTCCACTATGGCCTCTCCTTGCACATGGGCCCCGCTCGTCCCCGTGGTACACAGAGGAGCTGAGGGTGCTCAGATGGGCAAAGAGACACCAAGAGCACTGCTGGGTGAAGACCCAGAGTGAGTCTGACTGAACAGTGGTTAGAGCTACTATTAAAGCCTACTTAGTGGCGATGGGGAAGATGAAACATCAATATTTTACCACCCTCATTGCCTCTCCAGATAGTCACCCAGCTACACTGTTCCGGGTGACCAGGTCCCTCCTCAGTAGAGGGGGGTCGGGCCCCAGTTGGCAGGGATCGGCTGAGGCTTTTGCTGACTATCTGGCAGAGAAAATTGCTCAGATTTGCTTGAAGTTAAATCCTGGCATGGATAATGTAGAGCTGGGTTGACTGAAGTGCAGTCTGGCCGTGTTATCTGGGATCAGTTTGACTCAGTTGTTCCTGAGGAAGTGGACAGGCTCCTGGGAGCTGTCCGTGCTACTGCCTGTGCATTACACTCTTGCCCTGCCTGACTTGTCAAATCTGCCAGGACAATGACAGGCGGCTGGGTCAAGGCAATAATTAATTCATCACTGCAGGAGGGTTTTTCCCCAGCATCTTTAAAACATGTATTGGTGTGCCCCCTCCTGAAGAAGCCATCCCTCAACCCTACAATAATGGCCAAGTATCGGCCTGTGTCCAACCTACCCTTTCTGGGTAAGGTGTTGGCGAAGGCAGTGGCACAGCAGTTACAGGATATCCTGGATGAAGCGGATTATCTGGACCCCTTCCAGTCAGGATTCAGGCCCTGATATGGTTCAGAAACTGCATTGGTCGCGCTGGTGGATGATCTCTGGAGAGAGCGGGACAGCTCTTCTTGACCTCTCAGTGGCCTTCAATACTGTTGACCACGGTATCCTTCTGGAAAGGCTCCAAGGATTGGGGATCCAGGGCACAGTGTGGTCCTGGTTTACCTCAATTCTGAAGGGCCAGACCCAGTTGGTGTGGTTGGAGGGTGAGAGATCCAGCCCCAGGCTGCTCCAAAATGGGGTGCCTCAGGGTTCGGTGCTCTCACCTCTCCTATTTAACATCTACATGAAAACACTGGGTGAGATCATCCGTTCTAATGGGGTGAGGTATCATTAGTATGCAGATGATACCCAGTTCTATATCTTGGCCCATGGGAACCCTAGCAATACAGTGGAAGTCCTGTAATGCACTCTACATGGGGCTGTAATGCGCTCTACATGGGGCTGCCATTGGTGACCATCTGGAGGCTTCAGCTAGTCCAGAATGCAGCTGCACGGGTAGTGATGAGATGTGGGCATTATGCTCATGCCTCACCGCTGCTCAGAGAGTTGCATTGGCTCCCAGTTTGCCTCCGGGTGCAATTCAAGGGGCTGGTTATCACATTTAACGCCCTATATGGTAGTGGACCAGGATACTTAAGAGACCGCATCACCCCAAGGACATCTGCCAGGCCCACCAGAGCGGACCGGAGAGGCTTTTTGGTTGTGTCATTGGCCAGAGGGGTGCACCACTCTGGCACCAGAAGGAAGCCCTTCTCTGTGTCTCCCTTAGCCCTATGGAACCTCCTCCCAACTGATTTACGCATGCAGACAGAGCTGCTGTCCTTTAGGAAAGGAGTAAAAACCTGGCTGGCAGGGAGGATCTGGGGGACGGGTGGTGTAACGACCTCAGCTGGTTGGTTAATTTGAGCCCTGCCCTTAATTTTTAACTGTACATCTAGTTTTAATCTTTTAATTGGTTTTAGTTTTAAATTTTGATTAATAATTTTAACCGGTTTTAATTGTTACTGATGTTTTTCTTCTTGTTGTAAAATCGCCCTGGGTCGCTTTGGCGAGAAGGGTGATGAATAAGTCTAAATAAATAAATAAATAAATAAATAAATAAGAACAGCTTACCTGAAACCTGGTTTCACCAAGTTGGTTTCACCAAGTAGGGCAGCATATAAATCGAATAAATCAAATCAAATCAAATTAAACCTGTTATATATAAAACTGCTTCTCACTTAGGCTTTTAGCTCCCCTGAGGACATGTGTGGAAGAGTGGGAGATAAAATCAAACAGATAATGAAAATTTGATACAGGTGCTAGGTTGAAGATATTTATTTAGGATAAATTTTCTGATGCAGCCTGGCTATAACATGTCCCATCGTCACATCAGATATGTTTTCAGAGCACATGTACAAATTAAAACATGTTCCAAAACAGATCCCCCCCACCCAACCTAGACTTTGGACTCTGAGGCCTGGACTCTTGTGGTCGGATTCTTGTTTTGGGATGTTTTGACTTAGGTGACTTTTATTATTGTATGCTAATTGTATTCTGCTAATTGTATCTTGTTCTCTAGTGTATGCTAATCGTATCTTGTTTTATATTGTATTGGATCTGATATTGTTGTTAACCGCCCTGTGAGTGGGTGGCATACAAGCCCAAATTAATAATAATAATATTAATAATATGTTAAGGAATCTTTGAACTATGGCAACAGTGCATTTTAATACAGATTGAACTGACTATATCACACTCACACAGAGCTATTCAATAAGGACATTTTAATTGAAGACACAAGAATTAAATTATATATAATTATAACAAATATACAGTTAGCAAATTGCAAATTTGAAATACCAAAGATTCAAATAAAGTATGTAACTAACATGGGTAAATGTAGATTCAAAAGAAACAAACTTGTATGGTTGGGAAGATTCTGGGCTTCAGGCTGCTACTGGAAAGTTCTGCAGTGGCTAAGCAAACTATTTGCAGAAGTGTTACAAGGATAAAAAGAGGAATGCAAGAAAGAATATTTCCTTAAACCCACATACATGCACACACAAAAAGGATGGGAATTAGACCGTGGAGTCAACAATGTGTGGGGAAAATATTTGCAAGTTTACTTCAGAACTCAAATACAACTGCTTTTATCTTTTTGTATTGTTTCTGGCCAGACCGACTAAAGTGATCCAGCCCTTTGTGAGTCATGTGTCCACTCAACTTGTTCTGTCCTGTTCATAGATTTGCTTACTTGATTAATCCTATGTGATGTTCTAGAAACAAAAGACAGGATGAAGATGATGGACAGGATCTCTTTATGAAAATGCAGAATATTCTAGGCTGCTTGTTCTTTCAGACCACCAGGAAAGAGTTGAGCTTCTATTAAATTGTCAAAATGGTACTATGATATCTGGTTTTTGCTTTCTAATTTGATTTAAAGAACAGATTTTCTGTGTTGGCAAAACTCCTGTTGCATAGGCTCACCAGTGCAATGAAGTGACATTACTAGCAGCATTTATTTATTTAAGAGTCCATTCCATGTTTGGACTGTGTGTAATTTACTCTTATTTTGTACAACACACATAACCTTTTGTGGATCAAGTCTACTTCTTCAGACAAAGAGTGAAATTTACAGGCATGGTTTTTTTACACCAAATTCAGGGGGACAAAGGGAGAAGGGGTGTGGTTAAGCAAGTTGACAGACAAGCAAGCACAACAATACAGCTTCACACAGCCATTAGCAACAATAGATTATTCAGATTAGCTCTAAATGACTCTCTCTAAATCTCAAGGTTGCTGAGAAAGGCCATTCTGGTCTCTGAGTAACGTTTGACCTGCATGTCAGAAAACAAACAAAAACACTGTACTTGGTTACTTTCTGTTTTGCTAAAGAGAATTGGCAGGAAAGTTGCAATATAAAATCATATAGAAATCTTTGTATCAAATTTGATAATGTCCCTGAAACCCTTCGCTAATATTTAGTCCCCTGCGATGGGTGTCTAACAGATGGATGTATTTGATTTCTGCTGTCTCCCTTTCAATCCTAGTTTTGTAATTTCTCTGTTCCAGAATTGCAACTTTCAGGTCTTGGATAGAGTGTCCAGTTAGATTGAAGTAGTTTGAGACAGGTTTATCTGTGTTGCCATTCCGGATGTCTGATTTGTGTCCATTAATTCTCTTGCATAAAGATTGTCCAGTTTGTCCTACATAAAGCACAGATGGACATTTTTGGCAAGAGATGGCATAAATCACATTGGCAGAAGCACAAGTAAAACTGCCTTTAATGTTGTGTGTGGTGCCGTTGGGTCCAGTAATACTGTTTCCAGAGTGAATGTGGGGGCATAGTTGACATCTGGATTTGCAGCAGGGTCTAGTTCCCATATCTTCTCCACTTCTGTGTAGTCTGTTGTGTGTCAATAGTTGTTTGAGATTGGAGGGTTGTCTATAAGCGAGTAGGGGTCTGCCACCAAGGGCTTTGGAAATTGAAGCACTCTTGTCCAAGATAGGTTGGAGATCCCTCATTATGCGTCTGAGGGGTTTGAGTTGAGGGCTGAAGGTGACAACCACTGGTGTGCGATTGCTTTCCCTTCTGGGCCTGTCTTGTAGTAGATCACTCCTGGGTATTCGTCTAGCCCGGTTGAGTTGTTCTTTAACCATATTGGATGGGTATTGTAGTTTGAGAAATGCATTTTGTAAGTCCATGAGCTTGGTATCTCTGTCTTGTTGGTCTGAGCAGATGTGATTGTACCTGAGGGCTTGGCTGAAGACAATGGATTTTGTTGTGTGTTCTGGATGGAAGCTGGAGGCATGCAGGTAGGTACAGCTGTCTGTGGGTTTGCGATATAGTGTGGTACTAAGATGCCCATTTTGTAGTTTCACAGTGGTCTCCAGGAAATTTACTTGTTGTGCAGACTAGTCCAAACTGAGTTTGATATTTGGGTGAAGATTATTGAAGTCTTGGTGGACTTTTCCCAGGGTTTCTTTTCCATGCGTCCAGATCAAGAATATGTCATCAATGTATCTCAAATAGACAAGTGGTTTATAGGTACAGCAGTTAAGAAAACGTTGTTCTAGATCAGCCGTGAATATATTAGCATACTGTGGAGCTGTAGAGGTAATATACAGTGGTACCTTGCTTAAAGAGCATAATGCGTCCCATGGGATTGCTCTTTAAGCGAGTTTGGTCTTTAAGTAAAACACCATTGTAAGTGACCAATTGTGACTTCTGGCAGGGGGGATTGCGAACCCCTATTTCTTTGTTAAGTGAATTTTTGATTTGTTTTAGTTGTTAAGCGAGGCAACCATTCAGAGAAAATTCTGCTCTTTAAGCGAGTTAGTTTCTGAATGAGGCGCTCTTTATGCGAAGTTTTACTGTATCTTGACTTCAAAGTGCAAAGCCTTTAGTAACATGTCCCATGATATTCTGATTAGCAAGCTAGTTAGGATAGCACAAATGTCAGGTGGGTACACAGTTACAGATTGTACTCAGAGAATGTTTATTAATGGCTTCTTCTCAAAGTGAGACGGGGTGGCAAATGTCTCAGTCCTGGGTTCAGTGCTCTTCAACATTTTCATTAATGACTTGTTTGAGGGGGTGCAGAGAATACTTATCAATTTACAGATGTTACAAAATAGCTAATAACTTGGAAGACAGGAACAAAATTCACAATATATCTTGATAGGCTTGAACATTAAGATGAAAAACAATACAATGGAATTTTTAACAGATAAATGCAAAGTTCTATACCTAAGGGTAAACCCCAAATGCACAGTTGCAGTATGTTCAGTAATACTATGAGCAAGAAAGATTTTTGAATTTTTGTAAATCATAAGCTGAAAATGAATCAACAGTGCAAAATGGCTGAAAAAAGGACAAATACTGTTTTAGGCTGCATTAGAAGAAGTAAAATTTCCAAAATCTGTACGGTACTAGTCCTCTTCTATTCATCAATAGTCAGACCACATCTGGAGTACTGTATCCAATTCTGGATAAAAGGAACGTTGCCATTTTTATTGCCTCTCACTTATCATTGTATACATTTTCTTGAGGATTTTTTATTTGCAAGAACATAGAAGCAGAGTTTCAGAAGTGAAGGGCAAACTGCCCAGGGACAGGGGGCACTTTCCACATCAGGGTACACGAGTGCTGTGACAAGAAATCCTTAAATCTGACAGCATCTCCTTTCTTGGGGATTGGAATGTATGTTGAACATCACAGTCCTAGGTTTGTTATTTTATTTTCCAGATTTGTTGGCATATTTTTGTCAAGATTTTGAAAGATTAATTCTCTATGGATTGAAATAATTCTGTTGGTATTCCCTCTGTTTCTGGTGATTTATTTCTTCCTAGTTCTTTCAGAGCAACTTTCACTTCACTCTCTAGAACTGCAGATTCTTCATCATATGCTTGTTCTTCAAAGAAGTCTGCTATTTTATCTCTTTTTATAGGTCTTTGTTATAATATTCTCAGATGCCATAAATTAAATAATAAACAAAAGATTGCATAAAGTTATTTATCCTTTAATAGCAATGTATGGGGCTTTGTTTGTGGTTTATATAGCTAACTGTGTAATTTAAAACTAGAAAAATGTTGTTTAACAAGGCAGTTAGAAAAAGAAGTTGGAGAAAAAGGGAAAGGGTGCAACAAAGCTCATGGCATGCCAGCAAAGTGTCTGCTGACCCTAAGTGAACCAGTCCATGTTGCCTCTGTTTCCCTCCAGAAGAAGAAAAAGCAGGAAACAGTAAGGGACTTATTTTGGAGGAGAACCTTTGTGATGGAGGACTCTTCATTTTCTGTCCCCCTTTCCCCTTCCTCTCTAGGAATACCGACCCTATGCAATTAACCCTTTGTGGTCATGTGAAGAAGGAATCCTCCATCCCAGTGTATGGCAGAGGCTTGGCTTCTTAGATATGGGTATTTCTTGCTCCCTCTCGGCTTTCGAGGAAAAGGGTTGAGGACGACTCCTTGTCCCCCAAACTTCAAGGTGAGCCAAGGGATTTTTGCAAAGTTATTTCACTGCCTCCTTGCCTTTCTTTCAATTATCTTGCTTGTAAGTGTCTCCTCTTCTTGGTAGGCTTCTCAGGGTGTTGTGTTGCCTTCACCACTTTCTAAGCAGGATAATTGAAAGAAAGGCAGGGAGTCAGTGAATTAACTCTTTGCAACAATCCCTTGGTGACGGTTGATCTTCCTTTGTTTAAATTTAAAAATCCAGTACTTTTACATATGTTTTCTTGAACCGGCCGGGACAGTTTGAATCCGGGAAAATCCTGGAAAACTGGGACATATGGCAACCCTAGCCCAACACAGTATGTCACCCTGCTAGAGCCCAGCCATTGCTCAATTGCAACCCATCCAGTGTAGACCACCTATTCCTGCAGTGTGCAATACCTAAAGATAAATGAGCCAAATAACATCAAAATATATCAAATTATATCAAAAGGCATTGTACTCGCATTAGTTTCAGTTTTACATTATCAATAAGATTTTTATAGCACTGTTTTATAACATAACTTTCTCCTCATTTGTTTTTGCAATCCATATCTATTCTAGGCTATCATGTCTTGAAGAAGTCATCTCTGCATTAAAATCCTGTTGTCATTTTTCTTTTCTTGGTTATTTTCTCTGTTCAGCATAAAGGAAACATTATATGCAGAAAATAGTTTATTATAACTGCCTTCAAAAGAAGCTTTGGATGCTGATGATGTGTTAGATATCGGTGCCATCAAGTCAGTTCTGACTTGTGATAACCTTTTTCAGTAGAGAGTATACAGAAGTGGTTTCTCATTTCCTTCTTCTGGAGGCATCCTGGGACTGTGCAGCTTTCCCAGGGCTTCAGAGGTTGGCTCCACTTATAGGAGGCTGAGTGGGAAATTGAACTCCCAATCAAACACTTGAATCACAAAAGCTATCCATACAAATGTTAGCTCTGATACTGCCCAAATAGCTTATAACAATGCGCCCTTTAAAAACACAAACTTACCCAGCAGTGGGAAATCTTGGAGAAACCTTAAAAAAATTCTGAGTTCAGGAGAATTATCTGAAGACCTTTCTTTTATCTTTAGCATGTTCAATATAGATCAAAAGGATGAGGTTTTTTTTTACCAACTCTCAGTACTATGTTTGTTGTGGTGGGGAAAAAGCTATAAACATGAAATCCAGTCCTCTGCTGTAACACCAAGTGAGGAGAATTTATTACAGATTCTAAATGTGCCAGGGATTGGGGTGGCTTAGTGGTTAAGACACTAAGCATGATGACCGGAAATGACTTAGCAAATGAAGGTTTGGTTTTTTGTGTGTGTGATACTTTGTTACTGTGATTTTGACTTTTTTTTTGATACTGTAATTTTGGACGATGATATGTTGTATTATGATAATGTAGAACCTTTTTGACACTGTGATTTGTGATGATGATATGTTGCATTGAACTTTGTAATTGTAACTGTACGTTTTGTAACTTTGTCAGCTGCCCAGAGTTGCTCTGTGAGTGGGGCGGCATACAAGTCGAAGAATAAGAATAAGAATAAAAGAATAAGAATAAGAATAAAAAGAATAATGAGGAGGAGGAGGCAGGTTAGCAGCCCAAGACCCAAGTTCCTTCCAACCTAGTTCTTTCCAACCTAGCAACTTTAAAGGAAGAAATTGGAAATAGATAAATTGGTACCACTTTGGCAAGAAAGGTAACAGCATTCTGCGCACTTCAGTGTCTAGTTATGCCTGCCACATGACCACAAAAACATCTGTAGATACTGTCTATAGAGAGTGTTGGTTCTTTGGCTGAAAATGGAGGTGAGCATCACCCACTAGAGTTCTACATGACTGGCTTTCGAACAAAGGAGACCTTTACTAAGTACTGTATACCATTAATAGTGAATTAAGTCCAACCATCATTGGTTCCTAAGATTCTCAATTGGGAGGAAACATTTTATGGAACAAAGAGCAATGAAGGAACTTCATCTACTAAGTATATGCAACAAGGCAGATGCTACTTCACAAAATGATTACCAGAGTATGTAGATGAAAAGAGTAGTGCATTTATATTGGGAGAATTGCTCTGTGTTTTTGAATTTGAAAGAATTTGTGATGAACGTGTCCATAACTTAAAGTTCATGTCTGTGGGACACAGTGAAAGTAGCTTAGATGGGGATGAGTAGCTTAGATGGGGATGAGTGCCCTGATTATGTATATCAGGGTAACAGTAAGAACGATAAGCTTTTTCTTCTTTCAGAAGCCCCTTTTCTTTCCACATTAAGAAAATAACCTTTTAAGAGGGGGGCCTTTAAAATAAAAAAATAGGGAGTGTCTAACACAGGGATTCTGAACCTACAGCCCGCAGCACCATTTCATGTGGCCCACCACCACCTCCACCACACCAGAAATTGCCATGTGGTGGAGGAAGGTCAAAATGACCGTATGGCCCCTGAAGCTCTCTGAGGGAGCGTGACCTGGTCCCCAACTTTAAAAGGTTGAGAACTCCTGGTCTAATTTTTCTGCTCCAGATCACCCTACCCCATTGCTTTTTAATCATGAAGTTTAGAACAGGGGTGCCCAAACTACAGCCTGAGGGCCGGATCCAGCCCCCGATGCCAATTCATCCAGCCCACCAAGTCCTCATTGCTCCTGGAAGCGGAAGTAAAACACGCCCCCAGGCCATAGTGACCAGCCCCCTGAGCCACGTGATCGGCTCACGGCTCAAAAAGTTTGGACACCCCTGATTTAGATGGAAAAGTGATGGGCAAAATTGCATAATGCTCCAGATAAGTTCCTTCTTTTCCACTTATTCTCTGCTGAAAATTGCTGCTGCTTCTGGGTGTGATCAGGCTTCAGTCTCATATGTTAATTTTTAATGCATTTGATTGGTCTAAATTGTTCCCAAAAAATGCTGGCAAAAACAGTGATGGAAATGTTCTTCTGGAGCTGTCCAGCACATATACCTCCTGAAAATCCTGTATAACAACAATAATGTTAAGCATGCTGCTGATCTCAGCTGAAGAATTACAGTTTCAGATATTTTTGGCTGAAAGGTATTTGGTATTTAAATACTGCCACAGGAAGGAGAATACTGTGGTTAAAATTATGCTCTTTGCTATTGTATAAAAGTTATATCTGCTCCCCCTAGAAATGTAGTAAAGACTTCCCATTAATTATAAACTTTAGAGAGATAATCAAACAGATTTATTTAAAACAACACTTTTATAAAGTGCAGGATACTTTGACATAAAATAATCACCTAGTAGATCTAACTAAGATGGTGTCAGAGCAAACAGCATAGGAGACAGCACTTTAGGAGGGTTAGCTATTTTAAATTAATTTTAAAGGATTTTTAGTTAAATTTCTGTTTATTTTTTACAGGATTGTTATTGGTTTCACACTCCTTGGTGTTGGTGTGTTTTTGTTATTTTTGATGGTCTTTTATTTGGTGGTTGTTCTGCTGAGCGCTTTATTTTTCTCCCCTGAACCGTGTAGCATTATGTGGTGCTCCATGCGAGGTTCGGGGTATTGATGTTGACCTGTAAAGTGCTAAATAATTCGGGACCTAGCTTTCCAAGGGAGGGCTTCTTTCTCAGGAACTATACCTGAGGCACCCAGATATGTAAGCTCCAATGGTCACCCCTAGAGAGGTGAAGAAAGCCACAACCACATCAGTGAAGATAAGAATTTATTTATTTATTTGTTTGTTTGTTTGTTTGTTTGTTTGTTTGTTCCAATTTGTTATCCCGCCCCAGTCAGGTAGCCCCAACTCTGGGCGCCTTACAACATAGATTAGAAAAATACATAGCTTAAAACCACAGTTCATTAAGTCAATATAAAACCAGTAGGGCAGTCCCCACGTGCCCCATATATATTAAGATTCCCTTAACTGTTAACAATTAAAAATGTGATTAATACAATACTAAAAATTAAGCTAAAAAACATTAAACTTTACAGATTACAAGAGTTTTAAGGGGACGAGGGGCAAGAGCAGGGAGGCAAGAGCAAAGAGGGTGACTGACTCCTTAGATCAGCCACCCAACATGAGATCCAATTGCTCCATCAATATTAGCTTTTCTTACATCCCTGGAGATTTACCTGTTCCAGCACAGCAGGCATTTTACAGCTAATAAGATCATTTAGACTAGGAGTTCTCAAGCTTTTAAGCTGGGGGCTGAATCACATTCCCTCAGACAGGTTCAGGGGCCAGATGGGCATTTTACCCTTCCTCCACTACATAGCACTTCCTGGTGTGGTGGTGGGCCACATGAAATGAGAATGTCTGATTGAGACTGTAAAGTGAGTGCCCTGGATTTATATGGAATGTTGCTATTGCTGTTGTTATTGCTGTCATTTTGTGGTTTTATTATAATGATGATGATATGGATGTTTATCATGATGTCAGTATTGTCTGATGCTAATTGTTTTTTATGTTATGTAGATTTTTTATGTTTTATTTTTGGGTTGATTATTGTGCTTTTGTTATGTATACTGTAGCTCTATTATATTGGTTTGTTTGTTATACAGTAATACCTCCTATAACATTAGTATCGAATAACACTAAAATCGCATAACATTAAGGAATCTGGGGGGAAGAATTGCATCAGATAACATTAAGATCCTATGGGATGCTTCAGATAACAACTGCTAAAGCCTGTGTGGTTACAATGTATCTCTATGGATCCCATAGAGGATCAGATAACACTAAAAATCATATAACACCAAGACTTGTGGAACCAGGTTTTAGTGTTATATGAGGTTTTACTGTACTTGATTTCTTCTATGTTTGATGTTTTTATATGATTGTAAGCCACCCTGAGTAGTGCTAGCACCTGAAGGGCAAAGTCTAAATGCAAAATAATGAATAAATAATGTAAACAGACATTTCTTCTGCCTTTTTCTAAGCTGGGTATGAACTCATATTGTGTAATGTTTTCCAAAATGTTTGACATTTCAAGTTGACATTTTCCCCTTCCTCATCTTATTTTTAAGCACAGTATAATTGAAGTGAAAGTCATGACTCTACTTCAAATAATCATACAACCTTTAGAATATAGGACATAAGAAGAAAGGGTATGATTTGACAATGTTACCCAAAAATTTGGGGCCCAGGTACGTTTCTCTGGCAGAGGTACTAGAAAGACCCAAGAACTTACAATGAGGCAGGGTTTTCAGTCAAAACAAAATATGGTTTATTGGGAGCAAAAGCAAAGGCAAGCCTATTCGGGCATATAGTCTGGCCAGACCTATAATTCTAAATAGCTAACCTTCCCGCAACCGTTCTGAGGAAAAGACCCCCCTTGTGATCCCTGCTCACAAAATTTGGTGAACCGAAGATAACCCCCACCCACCTCTAAGGGCTTATATCTGCTTTCTAGACTAGCTTCTAGGTGACAAGGGAGAGGGGGTTGCAACTGGGAAAGAGGAAAGGCAATTAACATATTTTAATTACATGCAAACATAAAACAAAGGCAGCTCTGAGGTCAGATACTTTTAGTTACACAAAAGCGGCAGATTACAGCTATTGCTGAAAAAACCGGTTATAGAGAGTTTACATTAGGTCAAAGGAGCATATTTGTGGTTGACAGGAATAACCAATTGCATGTAGCGGCGGGAAAACAGTGGATTCCGGCATGAATGGAGCCTCCGGACGCAATTGATTTAGCGTCTAGCGTGTAAGCAAAGAAACAAAGAGAGATGTTAGAATCAATATGCCTTAATCATTTAGTTAATGGGAGACCTTTGAGGAGAGAGGTCACCTTTTGTTTTTCCCTTTTAATCCTCTGGCTGTGTACGTGGGAGACGGGATGTCCGCTTGTCCCTGTGCTTGTCATTTTACTTCGCTTGCTTCCCCCCCCCTTTTTCCTGATCAACTTTGGGGTAGTTCCCCACAGATTTTTGCTATGTTTTATGCTTGGTCAGTGTTCTAATCAATGTTTAATTGAACTTTAATCAAACCAGAGGAATGAGTCATTCAGCTTCCTTTGTGAAGGAATTTCTGCTTATCAGAAAACGTCATCAAACCGGTTTTAAGAACAATGGAGGCAATCAGTGATTTTTAATCTCTCCCTCCCTCTGGAAAGGCCTCCCACTATGTGTATCCAAACTTTTGGCCTTTCCTTATTTTCCATGTGTGTGAGTGTTGTGATATTTATAAACGTTTTGATTAATTATAATGCTTTATTCAAAATTTTAGGTAACACTCCTTCCCTTCTTCTCTTAAGATTTCGACTGACCAGTGGGCAGTCGTATCTTAGGCTGAGTGGGTCCTGGTGTGGTATGCCCCCCCCCCGGGGGCCCTGGTACAGCGTTCTCAGGGATTACAAAAAGGGGCACACACACACAAATTAGAATTATAACTACAGCAATCCCAAGCCCCGTCATGAATAGGTGTTTGAGGTATCCAAAATCCGGGATCCAGCTGGTTAACCACCCCCACAATGAAAACCTAGTGTCTTGTTTAATTTCAGTGGTGAGATTTTGTAGCCCGTGGATGGCTTCCTCTGCCTGCTTGCTGTTAAATTTAGGCAGCACATCCATTTAAAATCTGTTATGAACCAGCAATGAATGGTACTGCAATGCCTGGGAGTCAGGGGTGACATTGGGGCATTTTTGTAAGCAAGTGGATTCTCCAAACTACCAACACTACAAATGAACATCCTAACATTTTATACATTCTACACATGTTTAGAAATTTAAACTAAAGAAAATACAGGAACACAGTTTGCTAGCAATACTTTAGAGAGAGAGAGAGAGAGGTAGAGAGAGAGAGAGAGGTAGAGAGAGAGAGAGAGAAGGGGGGTCGAGAAGAAATGAGGTGGTAGGAATACTAATAATAAAAGACATGATACTCCTCCATTGAATTTTAGACATGCTCTGGAGCACTGTCATCCGTTCACTTTTGGGATCCAACACAGGGCTTCCACATCTTTAGGTTTTCCTGTAGTGAGGGAGAGAAAACACAACACATCTCCCCAAAACCCTCCCACATTTGCTTTTTAAACTTTTATTCCTTAACTCTAGTAACAATAAACGACAACCACTCATGTTTTCAATGTGCTTCCATTGCATTCACTGTTCCCTATGGATTTATGTAAGGGAATTCCTTAAGATTCCAGGTTTAGTAGGAGAAGAGGGCTTTTATTGTGCAAACCCCATACTTACTCCAGAAGCCACTAATGCATGATTCAATTGCAACTGTGAGTGCTTTTTAGAGGCAGGAATTTACCTTCCTGGCCCAAACCAATGTAAACCAAATTAAATACTTTGAGTAAACAATTGTTTCACTCCCATCTGATCTGAGGAAGGTGCTGCTTCCCTACCAAATTCAGCCTCCCCCTCCCCTTTGTGAGTCTGGGAGTCTCCTAACTAATTTCTAAACTGGCCTCATTGTGAAATCTATTTGTTTACCTTTACCCTGTTTTCCTTCTGGCATCCTGTATAATAAGAATGAGGGTTTAACAAACGCACTGCAGATGTTTCTGAAATAACTTTATTGTTGGAGTTGCAAAGCAATCTTTATGGTTCAGTTTCTTTAACTAGGATTCTTAACTGGGGACGGTGCATAGGGACACTCAAATTTCCTTAAGATTGTGCACTTAGTAGGATGAGAGGAAATTTCCCATGTGCGATGTTCCAACAATCTTCAGAAGCCACTCACACAACACACATGCAGACAAGACAAAATACAGCTATGCAATGACAGAACAGACTATGCAGGGGCAGGGCACCTCTCCTGCCTTCCTTAAGGGAAATTTTGACAGGGAGTTTGCCCAGAAATAAAAACATTTAGCTTTATTACTTTTGACTGTGCAGCCATTCTTTGTGATGTTAGAGGCTTACAGCTGCTCTTAAGGAGCAAGCTACTATGTGCTTATTTATTTACTATGCAAAACTTCTCCCACCTTTTTCCGGAACTCTTGTTGCAAGGTCCTGGGTTTGAATCACAATTTTTAAAAGCATTTTTTTTTTCTTTTTCAGATCGAAAATCAAATGTGCTTCCTGGGGCTTTTGCGATTCAGTTAATTCAACCCCAGTACATGTGTGTATTGAGCCACATTATACAAAATCAAATTTACAGCAACCATTTCAGAAATGCATATGTTTTCAAAAGGTTTTAATAGGTTTATGTTCAAATTAACTTTTCACTATGGAGCAGCAGTTTCCTTCTTTAAAGCAATTCAGACAAGCAGAGCTTTGCACAGACATGATTCCAAGTTTCCAATTTAAACTTATCCAGATTATAACACATGCATAGCCCCTCTGTTTAAGCAAGTATCCGATTATACAGGACAATGTTCCATTTCCCCTGTGCCACACATTAAAGGTTCCCCTTTATTTAATATCCATCCATTATTTTCTACTAGGCCATATCTCCTTTTATTTCTGAAAATGGGTCTCCACGTGCCACATTTAGAGACTGTTAAGGTATACACCAGACAAACCAAATTCTGAGTTAGCATGGCCCTTTTGAGATGTGGGCCAGATTTTCAAAATACAGTTTTGCATTTTAGGCAGATGCTTCTTGGCCCCCCTTCCCACAAAACTGGGTTCTCAAGTGAGACTCCAATTGTCCTTTTTCCCAGGGAAAAAGACAAGCCAAAACCTCCATTTCCGCTATCTTCATGCCCTTTCTCGGGACAGACACTGGGGTCACCCAGAACTCCAGGATTTGCTCCGAAGGCTTTCTTGGGGTCCCTTGCCTATCTGCAAGTTTTCCAATTCAATTATAATATTGCCAGGTTGAGCTGAGCACTTTAAATGAAGCCGGGTAAAAGGGTGGTTGAGGTGATTAGCCTTCTTGCATTGATATTTTGTGCAGGCCAATTCTGCCTGCGGGGAGTACCCTAAATTTCATCCATATGTGGGGCGTATGGCCAGGTAGCAAACTTATGTTTTAAAATTAGCCTTTCATCAGCTAAGGCTCCTTATTTCATATTTGTCAGCCTTGCTGGGACAGCAGGGTGACACAGATTAATTTGAGGCACAACGAAAAGGAAGAATAAGTCCCCATTTCTTTGCCAACTAGGGCAGTGGAATCAGAATTTGGGCGGGGCAGTGCATATGCCTGTAATCTTGGACATTATGCGACTCTGTTTACTTTAGTGGCCAAGCAGGAAGTTCAGCTGATGGCCAAGCTTAGTGGAAGAGGAAGGAGGGGCTGCTTTCCCCCCTTCAGGCTATTGTGAATGGAATGTTTTTTTTTTTTCCAGCAGGAGGCAATTTCTTAACTTCTCTGCAGTGCTACAATGTTTGCACTCTGCACATGTTCTATGGAAAGTTCGATTTTTTTACTTTGGAAGCCATTTCTTTAAAAACAAATGCATTTTCAAACACATATTGGTTGCAGTTGGCTTTGTATGGGAAAGAGGGACCTTTCTAATTAATCTGTCCCAATTTCCAGCCTTTGCCAATCTCAAATTTTTAGATATACCAATCATTATGTCAATTTATTTGTTTTCGATTAATTCTATTTCATTAACTGTATCTTCCCACTGTTTCTAAGTTCCAATTCTTTAATTTTCAAAGCCTTTATTGCTTGAACTACATACGTTTTTGTTTCAAATTCTGCTCAATTCTCCTTTGGGTCCCTTTTAAAGGGATTTTCCTGTAACTTCTGATACTTACTTAGTTCGATTTCGAGCCTTATTTAAAAGGCAGCAATGCATTTGAGCGTTGCTAATTCACTAGCCTTATAATACTTTTGCCATGTCCCAATCTAAAGGACAACAATAATCCCGATTTATACATTTCCAATCTCTGTCTTAAAGTTTAAACTAGACAGAGAAAGGGATAACATCATTTTGTTAACCATACTTTTTATATACTTTTTACAATACACATATATACAGATCTGCCACATCTCCAGCATGCATCAGGCCTGGGTACTCTTTGGAAGCATAACTTCTTAAGGATATGCTTCCTTCCCCTTTGAAGCCTTCTGCAGAGCATGTTAATACCTCACAATGGCAGTTTAAAATTTCTAAGTTTCTAGTCCTCATTATTTACACATCACAAAAATGCAGGCACACATTTATTTCGTTCACACACACACCCAGGGTACCCTTATTCATTCATTCATTCATCATACATGCATGCATATTTACATATATTACACATTCATTCCGTTTTCAAACTGTGTATTAGACCTCTTTTTTCCTGCAATGCTCCACGCAATCGCTAGAAAAGCAAGGGAAAATGCCATGCTTTCTCAGACCTTAAGGGCCATGTTTTACTGTGATTCTCAGGAGGCTGGAATTACCTGCCACCTGGGCACAATGACTTAATCTTATTGCTAATCATTCTTATAAGCCATTCCCAGGCTGCCTCTTATGGCAATAGCCTGGGATTCTTCCAATTTGGGCTGCCCTGTGTTCGAATTCAGTTACACTTTAACAGATTGCCTTAACTTAATTGGGGCTTGCCTTTTAGAAACAACGGACAAGTTACAATTTATATGGGTGCTGGGCTACCTTAACCCTTTGTTTAATCTATGACTGCTGTCCCCTTCAAGCCTCTCAGCCTGAATGGATTGCAGTGGGCTCAAATTTTAAATGCTTTTCTATTCTGCTTACTCTTTTTCATTCTACTCTATTTAGCACCCCCCACTCAGCTAGCAGGGATGGTGGCAATAAACTATTCCTCCTTCCCTTTTCTCTTTTGGCTGAGGAGTCCTGTTCTGCTTACTAGGTCCTAGCTTTCCCTTTTCCAACGAGTCCATTGAGATTGGCTCACTGTTTCAATTCGAGCTTTTAATTTTTACCTTTTTCTTTTTGATTTTATAGTGCCCAATTTTCCTCATGATTTCCTTATTTCACTAAGGGTGCCTTCCATCATTCCTTTCAGCCCGCTCACTCCTGCAACTCCAGGAACTTCCATCTGTTCCCAAGGTCCGATTTCTTCTACAACTCCCCTTCCCAACATGTCCCGCTGGGGCATGTCTGAGAGGTCCAGTAGGTTTACCTCTGCGGTTTAACCCACTGTAACCTGGGGGGGGCTGCAAAGTTACGGACCCCAGACTCTCCCGACTGGATTTGTTCCTTTTGCTGGCAGGGGTGGTGGGCATCAAGGGCTGAGGAAGCACCCCAGATTTACAAGGATACCATGAGCAGCGGGTTTGAGGAATTAAGGAGCCAGAAGGTGCAATGGACCCAAAACGGTCCTCTTCAATCCTCCTCAATTGCCTCTCTATACTTTGGGGAACCCCAAATTTGGGAGGAGGATTAGCCTTCTCCCATTACAATATAAAGATTGCCCTCGCAAGGGTATCGTTCAAGGTTTTGTGGGTGCAGCCTCACGGAGAGCGCTGCGTGCTCCGAGTCCCCAGATCTCCCCAGACTCGCTTCTAGCCTTCTAATAAATTCCTTTAGGTGCCTTAAACTTAAGTTGCCTTCTCTAGGCCAGGCGGGCCTCAGGTCCCTTTGAAAGGGGCCGGTCTTGGGTGCTTAAAAGTTTCAACCTCCATTTGCTCAATTTTAGACTTGGGTCCCACCAAATTCTTCCATTTCTTGAGGACATTGCTGCGTGGCGTCCCACCAGCCTTTTCCTCCTTCCAGCCCAGCCTGAACTCTCAAAAAGCTCCTCCCATTAGCTTGCCTTAGGCCTAGGTCTTGGTGCTTACCGAGTTACCCCGCGCAGCGAACTGCCAGGAGCGGACCACACAGATTCTTCCTTTTCTTTTTCTTTTTTTCGTCTCGTACCGGGAATCACCCGAGCCTAGAGACTAATTTAACCCTGGTCTCACGGGATGACTACCTCCGGTCTTGACCAGGTCAGCCAATCCGCCACGGGCGCTCAGTCAATTACTCTGGCACCCCGTGCTTCTGTGAGATTCCTCAACGGGAGCGACCCGGCTATTGGAACTCAGCCCAAACCGTAAAGACCCCAGTGTCAGGTGATGAATCTGCCAACTGGACCCTGAAATTTAAACTAAATTGCTCACGGGTGGACAATTCCCGTTCTTGCTTTTCTAGTGGTGGCGAAACTCACTAGTGCCCAATCTTTTGTGCAGCTCAGGTCCGTCAAACCGTATCTGCTGCACCACAGGGGTGGGACTCTAACCCACAATCCCTAATACCCGAGCTGCCACTCGGTGGGAAGTCTAGTTCAGTAGGCTTTTTCTTTCTATTAAGTCCAAATGGCTATTCTGTAAAAAACAAACTAAAAAAACAAACGATTGAACTATCTTGGTAAGAATTTCAAAGGGACCCCAAAATCAAAATTATACATTACCGATCCTGAAGTTTTCAGTTGTAGAGACGAAATGCCGATGAGTCTCTCAAAGTCTGATTGAAGATTTCAAGTAGGAGGTCGTTTTGGATCTTCTCTTCCTCACTTTGTGTCCTGCACCTCTTAAGGAGGTTGCAGGAGCCAGAGATTTCCCGGGTTTCGGCACCAAAAACTGTTACCCAAAAATTTGGGGCCCAGGTACGTTTCTCTGGCAGAGGTACTAGAAAGACCCAAGAACTTACAATGAGGCAGGGTTTTCAGTCAAAACAAAATATGGTTTATTGGGAGCAAAAGCAAAGGCAAGCCTATTCGGGCATATAGTCTGGCCAGACCTATAATTCTAAATAGCTAACCTTCCCGCAACCGTTCTGAGGAAAAGACCCCCCTTGTGATCCCTGCTCACAAAATTTGGTGAACCGAAGATAACCCCCACCCACCTCTAAGGGCTTATATCTGCTTTCTAGACTAGCTTCTAGGTGACAAGGGAGAGGGGGTTGCAACTGGGAAAGAGGAAAGGCAATTAACATATTTTAATTACATGCAAACATAAAACAAAGGCAGCTCTGAGGTCAGATACTTTTAGTTACACAAAAGCGGCAGATTACAGCTATTGCTGAAAAAACCGGTTATAGAGAGTTTACATTAGGTCAAAGGAGCATATTTGTGGTTGACAGGAATAACCAATTGCATGTAGCGGCGGGAAAACAGTGGATTCCGGCATGAATGGAGCCTCCGGACGCAATTGATTTAGCGTCTAGCGTGTAAGCAAAGAAACAAAGAGAGATGTTAGAATCAATATGCCTTAATCATTTAGTTAATGGGAGACCTTTGAGGAGAGAGGTCACCTTTTGTTTTTCCCTTTTAATCCTCTGGCTGTGTACGTGGGAGACGGGATGTCCGCTTGTCCCTGTGCTTGTCATTTTACTTCGCTTGCTTCCCCCCCCTTTTTCCTGATCAACTTTGGGGTAGTTCCCCACAGATTTTTGCTATGTTTTATGCTTGGTCAGTGTTCTAATCAATGTTTAATTGAACTTTAATCAAACCAGAGGAATGAGTCATTCAGCTTCCTTTGTGAAGGAATTTCTGCTTATCAGAAAACGTCATCAAACCGGTTTTAAGAACAATGGAGGCAATCAGTGATTTTTAATCTCTCCCTCCCTCTGGAAAGGCCTCCCACTATGTGTATCCAAACTTTTGGCCTTTCCTTATTTTCCATGTGTGTGAGTGTTGTGATATTTATAAACGTTTTGATTAATTATAATGCTTTATTCAAAATTTTAGGTAACAACAAGAATAGCCAGGATGGGGCAGTGCAGGGTTAAATAATAGCATTCCCTTCAAAAAAGGAAGGTTGGAATGACAAGAGGAGACTGTGCTAATCCCACCCCCTCTATTCTATGGGAACACGTAGACCTATGATGGTGAACCTTGGCACTCGAGATATTCTTGGGCTTCAATTACCAGAAGCCCACATCAGCACTCCTGCTGATCAGGGCTTCTGGGAATTGAAGTTCGAGAACACCTGGAGTGCCAAAGTTCACCATCACTGACATAGACCATAAAATCAAGTCTCTTATTCACATGTAGAGGATCCATTGGTACAGAAGTCCCTCCTGTTCAAATGCATCTTTTGCCAGGTGAAAAAAGCAGTCACAGCAGGGTGAGATGGCCCCTCTATGTGTGTCATCTCAATGTGGTAACTAACATGCAATGTAATCAGACAAATGCTTGAGAGCACATTCTAGTTTAGGAGGGGAAAGAGCTGGTTTATTCTACCCCTGAGATAACTCAACATGTTCAGGAGAACAGATTTGCTAGGATGCAGATGACATGAGACTTTGCCTTCCAAAGAACCCCTGCATCACATAATTTGTGTTGTAGAAGCTCCCTTTTTTTTTTTTTTTGGCTGCACCCCTGCTAGATACTGACTTTCCTGTGTATTTTTA
The DNA here is from genome assembly GCA_030440675.1 of Furcifer pardalis. Lineage (NCBI taxonomy): Eukaryota > Metazoa > Chordata > Lepidosauria > Squamata > Chamaeleonidae > Furcifer > Furcifer pardalis. Next base: position 157,078,971 of record CP126894.1, on the reverse strand, counting down.
TTTGTTTTATTATTTCATATTGATATATGGTGTAGTGTAATTCCTCTGATACCATTCTAAGGTGTAGGGCAAGATGTAAATTATATAAATATTTTTGAAAGTTGTTTATTTATTCCCAGCTTCAATAAAGTTTGTGTAATTTCCAACTTGATGTCATTCAGAATGCCTCATTAAATAAGAAAAGATTTCTTCTGTAAAATGTAATATAAAAACCACAGCTTGCTCACAAAGCAGAGAGTTGGATGTGTGCTATAACAAATTTCTTTTCAGCCTACTGAAACAGAGTGATTTCATATTTTGCTATACTTGGCTGTGTTGCTAGGACCATTATTTCTGCAAGTTAATAAGAAAATATTGTGCTAGTTTTGTTTTTCAGCATAATAGCTAGGCAGCTGAGCCTTGGAAAGCTATGGGTTTTTTTCAGTCTACTACATATAATGAGAGAGAGACTGATAAAAAGATGTTTCTCTAAGTGTTGCGTTTTGACAGACATCATGATAAGAATGACATTTGCTCCATTTATTATTCATTAACTCTCTCTTATCTTCATGTAAAATGCCGATTTATCAAATGTTTCCCCACATCTTTGTAGTGGCTGTCTTAATAGCTGTGGGTGGGGTACATTTCCTATCCTGAAGTAATCAAGGGGAACTAAGAGATCAATGTTTATACAGGCTCATTATGTAACCTTGAATTACATAACTCAAGAGTCTCTGTCTCAGTTCCCAGTCAGTAAAATGGGAATTTTGGTTGTTTAATTATAGGGAGATAGACTTTCATTAAACAGGATAGAAATGTTCTGCTTTTCTTTTGAGGATAAGTCCCACTGATTTAGTAGAATTTAATTCTGACTATACCTACCATTATGCTAATACAGTAATACCTCATATAACATTAGTATCAAATAACACTAAAATCGCATAACATTAAGGAATCTGGGGGGAAGAATTGCATCAGATAACATTAAGATCCTATGGGATGCTTCAGATAACAACCGCTAAAGCCTGTGTGGTTACAATGTATCTCTATGGATCCCATAGGATTTTAACATGCATCAGATAACACTAAAAATCATATAACACCAAGACTTGTGGAACCAGGTTTTAGTGTTATATGAGGTTTTACTGTACTTTTATTAGAGTTATATTATATGCCCCAAAGACCTCTCCAATCTCTGCCACAACTTCATTTCTCTTTCTAGGATAATCCAGCTTCCATTGTGTTCTAGATATCTGAAAGCGAAATGTGTTACTTGAAAGTATTCTATAATAAACTGTTTCTGATCACATAAGCTAGAAGGATGGGAAAATGCTGTGTAATATAGACTAGAGTAGTGTCAAACATGACATAGATTTTGAAGGCGGTTGAGAAATGTTAGCTCATACAGGTTGCTGCTGTTAGGATGTCTGTTGAAGCTAGTCATTCGGAGTATATAACATATCATCTCCATTGGCTGCATATTCATTTCTAAATTCAATTTAAAAATCAGGTATTGACCTTTTGAGCCCTAGGTCATTTGGGATCAGATGACTGAAACTTGCTTGCACCTTAAACTCAGCCTTTGATGCCTGCTTGAAGTTCCACCAGGATATAGAGCATAAGAGATAGAACTATTTTTAGTGGAATAGTAGTCGTGTTAGTCTGTGGTTCAGGCATATCAGAAAGCAAAATAAAATAAAACAAAATAAAAAACACTGTAGCACTTTAAAGACTAACTGCTATATTTTTATTGTTCGCTCTCGTGGATCAAGTCCACTTCTTCAGACCCAACGGCATCACACACAACATTAAAGGCAGTTTTACTTGTGCTTTTGCCAATGTGATTTATACCATTTCTTGCCAAAAATGTCTGTCTGTGTTTTATGTAGGACAAACAGGACAATCTTTACGCAAAAGAATTAATGGACACAAATCAGACATCCAGAATGGCAACACAGATAAACCTGTCTCAAACCACTTCAATCTAACTGGACACTCTATCCAACACCTGAAAGTTACAATTCTGGAAACTAGGATTGAAAGGGAGATGGCAGAAATCAAATACATCCATCTGTTAGACACCCATCAGAAGGGATTAAATATTAGTGAAGGGTTTCTGGGACATTATCAAATTTGATACACAGATTGCTATATGCTGCTAGATATTTTATTTATTATATCACAACCTTCCTGCCAATTCTCTTTAGCAAAACAGGAAGTAACTAGGTACAGTGTTTTTGTTTGTTTTCTGACGTGCAGGTCAAAGGTTGATTGGAGACCAGAATGGGCTTTCTCAGCACCTTTGAGATTGAAAGGGAGACATTTAGAGCTAATCTGAATAATTTATTGTTGCTGATGGTTGTGGGAAGCTGTATTGTTGTGCTTGCTTGTCTGTCATTTTGCTTGAGCACACCCTTCTCCCTTTGACCCCTGAATTTGGTGTATAAAAACCATGCCTGTAAGTTTCACTCCTTGTCTGAAGAAGTTGTCTTGATCCACAAAAGCTAACAATAAAAATATAGCAGTTAGTCTTTAAAGTGCTGCAGTGTTTTTTATTTTGTTTTGTTTATTTTGTTTTGTTTTCTAATATGGCTGAACTATTTTAGTGGTGCAGAATTTTAAAAAGTACAACCCTATTGATATAATGTATTATAAAGTGTCTTAAAAACATAGGAGGGAATCCAGTTAAGTTATTCTTCTGGAAGAGGGCACTGGAGAAGATTTAAATTGAGGGTTACAGAGGGAAAAACAAAATCTAATTTAATAAACAAACTTCTATCACACAACATTGGATTCTTTCTGCATTCTTTTAAAAGTAATGGGTTATAAACTGTTTTAATTTGTTTCACATGTTTGTTTCTGTAGTGGAAATATTTGTGTTTTAAAATTTGTTTTCTAATCTTAGCTATCTTTTGTAAGCTACCTTAGTAATACATAGTAATACACCGGGTAACGCGAGTACCGTATAGCGTGAAAACCGCATAACGTGACAAGATTTTCGGAAAAATCTTGTGTCGAATAACACGATTTTCACGTTATTCGGAACAAGCGCATGCGTGGGGGGGAGTTGGATTGGGTAGAACATCTACCCAATCCAACCCCTCCCCCAGCGCCCGCCCCCATGATGTTTGGAAAGGGTACGGGGATCCTTACCCTTTTGAAACTTCGGGCGAGCGGCGCGCTTCTGTGGGGGTTAGCGCAGGATACGGGGGGACCTCGGTGTCCTGAGCTAACCCCCACCTATGTGCGCGCGCCTGCAAGCCACCCGAGGTTCCGAAAAGATAAGGATCTTTACCCTTTCGAAACTTCGGGAGAGGAGAGTATCGTCTCCCCGGCTTGGGAAAGAGGCGGCTTGGCCAAAATTCCCTCCCCCTGCATGGGGGTGAGGATTTTGACCAAGCCGCCTCTTTCCCGGGCACACTATAGCAACGCAGATCACATGTCAAGACAATTCCCTTGACGTGGGATCCCCGTTTCGCTCGCCTAAACAAGGGTCGGCTTTTTAAAAAGCCCCCGTGTAGGCATCTCCCACGGGCGCAGGCGCACCTGTCAGTTGGGGGCTGCAGAGGAAGAGCTCCATAGCCTCTGCAGCCCCATCTGACAGGCGCACCCGCGCCCGTGGGAGATGCCGACACGGGTTTTTTTTAAAAAGAGACCCAGTTGCCTGGACACTTCACCCTTCCTCCCCCCTCCCGCCACCAGGTATCCGGCCAGCTGGCCAGTGTTGGTTTGGCGGTGAGACTTTTTGCTGCCCTGCGGTGGGGGGGGCGGAGTTTGAAAGCCCCCATGTCGGTTCTCGCACGGGCGTGCGTGACCTCTTCCCCGTAGCCTCTGCAGCCCCCATCTGACGTGCGCGCCCGTGCGAGAAGCCGACATGGGGGCTTTCGAACTCCGCCCCCCACCGCAGGGCAGCAAAAAGTCTCACAAAGCGCCTAAACGGGCATCGCACGTCAAGGCAAGGTATCAAAGCGGGGGGTGCCACCCTCCACTTTGATCCCTTACCTTAACGTGGGATCCCAGTTTCGCGCACCTGGGCAAGGGTCAGCTTTTCCGAATTCCCCCCTGCCCCAGGGGAATTCGGAAAAGCTGACCCTTGCCCAGGCGCGCGAAACGGGGATCCCACGTTAAAGTGGCACCCCCCGCTTTGATACCTTGCCTTGACGTGCGATGCCCGTTGCTATACCCGTTTGGTAGAAGAGGCTTCCGCTGGCGCGCCTTTTCGCGTGCGTGCGAGCGCCTCTTCTCAGGTTTTTTTTTAGCGTTATTGGATCAATGTATCGAACAACGTTAAAAACCGGACAACGTCATGACTTGTGGAACCATGTCATAACGTTGTCCGGGGTTCTAGTGTATTGCTATTATATAAAATGGCATGTAGATAAATACAATCTTAATCCTTGCCCATGACCTATAGGGAGATATTAAGCCTCCTATGGATGTAAAGAATGTAAAGAAACCATTTCAATTGTTTATATTTATTTGGTCTTTTCACGTTTCACCGTTTTAGTATGAACTGAATGTGACTCAGAAAATTTTCTTGCAATTCTACATTTTAACTCTCTTTCCCCCCCCTATTTCTTTTAAGAGTACTTGGGTGTGGAACACAAGGCAGTGCTGGACTGGATATCCATATCAGGTAAATATATATATCTGCATATAAAATATTTTGTGGAATGGATATAACTATAACAGACTGGAATTGTATTTGCAGGATCTTTTGAAAGAACTGCAGATACACCAAAAGCCATCGTGCTGTTGGACTGGGTCCACTTTTTGCTTTGATAGTGAGTGGATCTATTGCTCCCATGCAGCCAGAGATGAGGGGAAATAAGAAATCATTTTCTGAGAAGGAGACAGAAGTTGATAGAGGAAGCTAGAATTTCCTCATCTGCTAAAAGAGGAACTACTACATGCCTTGTGAAAATCACAACTTCTTTTGAATCAGGTATTCCATGCTTCCATGCTTTAAGCCTGGTTCAAGAGAACTTCACCTGCATTTTTGTCAAATTAACAAGTTTTCTAGAAAGGGGACAAAATGCATATTTTCCACACTGATGATGGGTATTTCCTTAAATTCATCACAAGAGGACTCAAAAAATAATTTTTTAGAAAGGAAACCCATGGAAATGTTTAAAATTCAAAAATAGAGTTTAAATTTTGGAATCTTGGCAACCGTCCAGTGAACAATTGGAATTTCTTTTTTTGTTCTGGTGCTAAAGCGGTAAACTGGTTAACACCACTACAACAACAACCAAGTGGGCAAGGAGAGAGAAACTTTTTGCTCCTTCAAGATTAGCAGGTTTGTCTGAAGTGGACTAAAAACCATGATAGTTCATAATAAAATAATTTGTTGTGTTTAAATTTGCTACAGTACCTTTTTTTCCTTTCTCCTTGGATTGTCTCTTTGAAAATTGATGGCATCAATAACTGATATCATTCATGCCATAAAAGATGGCACAACTTGGGAAAATCTGTAATATTTTCAAAAATATTACAGATTGTAATACTGGTGGTGAGTGTTGGCAGTATTTGATCCAAAAACATGCAGGAAGAGGTCTCTGCAAATCAGAAGAGTCTTTCATAAGTATGTTCAGAGAAAAACCTAAGTTTGCTAAAGTGCAAAACGTTTAAAGATACCTAAGGGAGCAACAATCAAGCATTTCCTGAAAAGGGCTAGTTGACTACTGAGTATAATTATGCAAGTTAAAAGAAAGTTTGGAATAAAAAACCCTGTTTATATGGAAAGTCCCCACAATGTGAGCCATGGGTGGTGGTGGGAGACACTCCAGTCTTCCAGTGTATTTTAATAGCAGTTGTAGCATCAAGGTGGGGTACACAGAAAGAGCCTCCTCGAAGATTGTGGTATTTTTGAACCACAATCGGGCGTACCCTGGTAACGGCAACCTTGTGCTGCCGGCTAATCTTTCTCACACTGGGTCAGGCGAAAATAACTGCAAAATGAACTCACCGAAAGGTGCAGCTTCACATCTGGCCTAGAGACAGAAGAAGAATCATCAAGGTACAACAAATGTATTGTGCTTTTAGTCATACAGTAATACCTCGGATAATGCTAAGACTTGGTTCCACAAGTCTTGGTGTTACCGGATTTTTAGTGTTATCCGATGCATGTTAAAATCCTATGGGATGGATCGGATAATGTTAAAGCTCCATAGAGATACATTGTAACCGCACAGGCTTTTGCGGTTGTTATCCGATCCATCCCATAGGACCTTAACGTTATTCGATCCAATTCTCCTCCCCAGATTACTTAACGTTATGCAATTTTAGCATTATCCGAGGTAAACATTATCTGAGGTATTACTGTATTTGTTTTTTTAACCATTTTGTAAACTGACTTGGATCTCTGTATGGAGTGAAAGAAAAGCTATAAATAAAATATGATCTCTGTCAGGTGTGGAGAAGAGGAAAGAAGGGGTAGATAGAAAGAGTTGTCAGCCTGTGCCCACGTTAATCATGGGTTTAAAAATACACACATTCTTCCGTATCTCCCAATATCTGTATCATGTTTTCTCTTGAGATATTTATAACCTGCCTTTCTATTTAAAATGCTGCTGCTTTCAAAGGATACTTAAAATTTAATTTTGTCTTGTAAAAGCAATATGTTATTACTATAAAGGCACTGCAAAAATTTCAGTCAGCTGCAGCAATCTGTGTTCATAATAGAAGCCATATATAACTGCCCATTCTATAGCTGGAAATTGTCAGTCTGCTTGAAGAAATCTTCATTGCTAGAATTAGAGTCTAAGAATTGGCTCTTCCCTGTTCAAATACAAAGACATGCTATGTGTGAACTTCCGCAAAGGATTAAGCTTTTTATTTTTAGCCATGTAGAAAAAGCAGGAAAGGATAAACTGGCCATAATTTTCTCTGTGCTCTGGTCACAGTGTGCCACAAACAGAAAACTGTGTTTCACTCTTGTAAAGTAAATAGCAATTCCAGATGGTTATTATTATTTAGAATAGGTAGGTAGGCAGGTCATGCACTAACTCAACTGGAAAACATGCTTCTCTAAGACTTCACTTCCTAGCTAGAACAATTGCTGGACTGAGACCTCCAGTGGGTGGGAATCCAGCTATAGGATATTCCCGCTAGCAGAAGAGAAAATAATTTGGAAAATCTCTGAAAATTTCCTGTTGGTCCAGCACACTTTAAGATATGGTGAGGGGACTTAAGGGGAAGATGAAGTGGAGGGAAATCACCACCTGATCCATTTTATTTAAGTGTCTTTTCTCAGTAGGAGAACCGAAGACACAAGATAGAGCAGGATGGTTTAAATCAGGGATTCCCAACATAAGGCCCACGGGCCGGACCTGGCCTGGGGCACCATTTCATGTCCCACCACCCCTTCAAGGGCATTCATGGAACAAAATGGCTATCCCTTTGAAGCTATTGGGACAAAATGACCACCCCCATTGTGCAAAGCAGGGCAAAATGCCTATCTGGCCCTTGAAGCTGACTGAGAGAGCATGACCTGGCACTCAGCTTTAAAAGGGTGGGAATCCCTGGTCTAAATTATCTGAAATCAAAGTGTATGATATTTAATCACCCTCTGCTTTCTATTTAGTTATCACTCTTTTATGTTTGGCACTCTCTTTTGCAAGTAAACTCTGATGTTTTCCAAAAGCATTACACATTTAAGCATTAAATGGAATGATACATTAGTCTCAAGCCAAGTAATCAGTAGGAGTAATTTCTATACATAAAAGGTTGGTCTTGATTTTCATGATAGAGAAAGAAAGAGTTATTAACTGCTGGCATCATGTACCACCACCAGCAGGTGAAAGAAATAGGTATTAATAAAGATGCTGTCTTCCTTCAGCAAGTCTCCATATTTAGGAGGGGAACTTGCTAGAAATCTGTCAGGTAGCAAATATGTCAGAGATGATGTGAGGTTTTGCTGCTCAAGTAAGGAGATGCCAAAAGCATCTGGTTTTAATCTGTTTTGCTCTTCTCTTCTTTCAGCCGTTGACTCCTGAGATTCATTACTACTACATAGTTGAGCTATCTTATTATTGGTCTGTAATGTTTTCTCAATTCATTGACATCAAAAGAAAGGTAAGAGAAATGTATATTTTTTAATAAAAGCACTGCTTTGAAAGGGCTGTCTAAGCATACTTGGTTACCACTTCAGCATCCAGCTTTTATCTCTGTGTTTCTAGTATAGATGCTAAGTGCTGTGACAGCAGTTGTGAACAGTTATTTTGTTTTCAGCTGGCAAGATCTGCTGATGTTTCATGACTAGCACGTGGCAATTTTGGCCACAGGTTAATAACAGTACTGGCATTCTCATTCAGATGCCTTCAAGGAAGCATTCATCCGTGATGTGGCAAAGAATAGATCAGCAACTTAAACACTATGTCAGCTACAAATACTACTGTTTGTAGCAGACTGTGTGATTTTTTTCCACAGTTAGCTATTCCATGGAGTTCCAAATACAGTAATACCGTACCTCGCATAACATTTACCTCGGATAACGCTAAAATTGCATAACGTTAAGTAATCTGGGGAGGAGAATTGGATCAAATAACGTTAAGGTCCTATGGGATGGATCGGATAACAACCGCTAAAGCCCATGCGGTTACAATGTACCTATATGGAGCTTTAAGGTTATCCGATCCATCCCATAGGATTTTTTTATTTTATTTATTTATTTATTTATATTTCACATTTGCTATCCCACCCCAATCGGGCGTACCCGACTCTGGGCAGCTTACAAAACAAATACGATCACAAACCCACACAATAAAATACTAATAATTAAAAAGTTTTAAAACTGTAAAAGTTCATAAAGACAGGGAATAAAACAGAGAACAAGCAGCCCCATGGAATAAAACCGAACAGGAAGGGAGGCTGTCCCTTAAATTAACCACCCTGTGTGGGATCCCACATTCCTTGGTCCCCACACTTGTCCCGCCAGCCAGGTTTTTTAAGCTCTTTTAACATGTATCGGATAACACTAAAAATCCGATAACACCAAGACTTGTGGAACCAAGTCTTAGCGTTATCCGCGGTATTACTGTACTGTATTCTAATAAAAGTGGCAGCCTGCCTTTTTCTTCTGCATTAGGGTGTTAGCTAATGGTGGCATCAGGAGGCTTGGGTATTTTTCCTAAAGAAAGATGTTTCATGTATATGCAGCTCACATTTTGGAGACAGATGTATGAAATTCTGCAGACAGAAGGTCCCATAAATGTTTGTTATTAGTAGTACTGATACATATGCATTACTTTTTTTATCAGTCAGGGCACCAAAATGATCTATAATGAATCACAATGTGAAAACAGAGCAGAAAGCATGTTTAAAAGCAAATAAAAGCTGTTCTGAAGCCAGAGTGAGACAAAATAAGTTTAACACCCTCATGGAAGTACAGTTAATTTGGTGCTAGTTTGACTACCGTTGAGATTGGAGTTCCACTATCAACTCCATTTCTTCCTAAGTAGTAAATCAGGTGTCATGTTTTCTATTTGTCCTCATGATATAATTGGAAATGTTTCCAAATGGGATTTAGGAAGAAGGTTGAAGCAATTGTACACCTATGTCCGGCCTGTAAACATTTTAGGACAGGTTATAAATACGCTGGGAATCAAAATTTAGCACAGAGTCGCTTTTCTTTTCTGTGAATACTGTATTCTGCCACACTATTCTGTGTCGTTTCTAAGAAGAATTAGTTTGCTGATAAACCATCATTTATGTAATTAGGCCTACGGCCATCCTGAACAAACCCAATCTCATCTGAGTTCTGTAATTAGCACAATGTTATCTGCCTTCATTATTTTCTAATTAGCTTTTTAAATATTCATGTTTACTTGTTAGGCAATAAGCCAGGCTTTCTAATTTGAATTAACACTATACCTAAGTATTTTAGTGAATAAACAGATTGTAGAGAACAGATAATGCTTCTGAAATCTCATTACCATAATTATAGGCCAAGACATTTTAAGAACATTTCATGGAGATTGTCAGAGATTTAGAGAGAAGGGTGGAGATTGTCAGAGGGTGTGTCAGATCTCTCCCACAACATGAGGTGAGAAGCTGTGTGCTGTCCCCAGCGGACCTTCAGCATGAAGCCATAGAAGGAGATGGTGTTTAGATTTCGGAGAGCCTATAAGCTTAAAGAAAATGGTCACTGGGACTGCTCACCCTACCTCCATAAGTACTATGTGATCAGCTGTTTCCTTACTTCTCTTTTTTCTGCTGCCATGGCGGCACGTATTCGACAGCTAGCAGTTTTTCTGCTTTGATCCTTTGATTAAATCTTCTCCTTTTACCTCTCGAGTGGCATAAGCCTCTTGAGACCCTGTCTCCCTTTGGGTGCACCCAATTTTTGCAGCCTTTTAGGCCACCTGGCCTCAGTTCCTCTAGTGCTGAGAACTGGCAAACCACAATTTTCTTTGTGAATGGCTTCCGCTGGGCCGTTTAAGAAGTGTATTTCTTGCGGAGCCAAGGTTCTGCACTCTGACGGTCACTCTAAGTGCCTTCTTTGCCTTTGTTCTTTGGAAAGGACATCAGATTCAGTGCATGTGCTTCTTGCTGAAACTTTACTAAGTTGGTGCTCAGGAACTGGCAATTTTTGCTTCAGTCCTTCCCTTTGAAGCAGTATCTTGCTGCCCCAGCACCTGAGAAGTGCTGCATTCATGCCCAGAAATAATTTAGTCCTAGAACAGGAACAATTTCCCCGTGTAAAAATGAAAGAGCATTACTATTTGCTGCCCCTGTTGTTTACCCCAAAAGCAAAATTCCTGACAGGAAAAAGCTTCCACTAGAACTCACTGCTGATTCTTCAAAAGCCTCTTTCAATTACTGGTGGGGTATACATTCTACTAGATTATCTCTGCCTGACTGAAGATTAATGACCAATATCTGCAGTCCAGCATGTATTATCAGCTCAGCATTTTGTGAAAATAACTGGACTAAATAAACAACTTTTTAATAACCAATTCATAGGAAAACATGAGGTGCAATCCACTCTTCTCTTTTATTATGATGTACATTCCAAAGTTGGTGTGTGTGTGTTGTTTGCTTTGTTTTCTTTTTAACTATCCCTAAATTTTATTGGCAGAGAACAGTTTTAGAGAGAATGGACTGCTAAGAAGCTTACAGTTGTCCTGAAATACCATTACTCTTAACATCAGTCAAATTTATTTATTTGCACTGAGTTTTTGGTACAGTGACAGCTGGTGTTTTTAGAGAATGATGTTACTTAGAAGATAAAAAGATCTTTAAAATGGATAGCTCATTGAAATTATTATTTATTTATTTATTTATTTATTTATTTATTACTCATATTTACTATCCCGCCTCAATCGGGTAGACCCGACTCTGGGCGGCTTACAATATAGATTAAAATCACAGGTTAAGTCTAGTATAATAGTGATATTTAAAACCTTAAAAATTCATAAGAAAAATTAAAACAGTGCAACAGATAAAAACAAGAGCAGGAAGGGGTGGCTGTCCCTTAAATCAGCCAACCTGCATGGGATCCCACGTTCCTGGGTCCCCACACTTGCTCCGCCAGCCAGGTCTTTAAGCCTCTTCGGAAAGGCAGGAGCTCTGCCTGTAGGCGCAGCTCAGTTGGGAGAAGGTTCCAAAGGGCCAGGGCGAACACAGAGAAGGCCCTCTTCCTAGTGCTAGTGAGGCGAGCCTCCCTAGCCGATGGAATAACAAGAGAGCCCCTCCGATCCGCTCTGGTGGGATGGACAGATGTTCTTTATGTAAAGTAAGAGTGATGGGAGAAATTGTATTCATGCTTCACACAGTCATGTGTTTTACACCAAGTTCATGTTATTTACATTTATTGTATCTGGGAGTGGGAATGATCCTAATGTCTGAAAAAGAAACCTTCCCAAGGATTTTGCTAGCTCTGGGAACACATCATAATGATCAGAGTCATTTAGTTGGTTTTGGAGAGGTGGGGGAACTGTTTTGCATATGCTAATACTGCTCATGCTCAGTGCTACAATCATTTTAAGTCACTGACCTGGGAATATAGAAAGAGCCTCCTCAAAAATTGTGAATGCAATTGTGTGTACCCTCGATAGCAACCTTGCTGGCTAATCTTTCTAACACCTGATCAAACCAAAGGAACTGAAGAATGAATCTACCAGAAAGGTCTTTTGTCAAGACCAATCTTAACAATGATCTCAGTCAATATTGAAGGACTTTCCAGTAATAAGAGCACTCTACTGGCAGACATGTGCAGGAGATACTAATGTGACATACTTCTGGTCCAGGAAACACATCAGGAGACAAGAAGGTACAGACCCTAAGTGGCTGGAATGGAACTAGTGATTGAGAGACCCCATGACCAGTATGGGAGTGCAATTTTTGTTAGACATGGCAGCAGCATAATATCAACTGCACTGACGGAAACAAACAACATTGAACTTCTCACCAAACAGCAAATACCTCTACAACCTCTGTCTATAAGCCACCAGGAGCTCTAGTGTGAAGCGCATCCACACATGCAAAATAAGTTGACATCGCTGTTAATGAAGCCATGCATATAGTAACAGGATGCCTCAAACCTCCACCAGTTGAGAAAGTATACACTCTCCTTGGTATTGCTGCAACTAACATCAGGAAAGAAGTAGCAGTAGACACTGAGAGACATAAGCAAGGGAATGACCCTCAACATCCTCTGAACGGATATCAGCCTCAAGTCTGCCAGCTCAGATCCAGGAAGGGTTTTATAGGAAAAACAAACAATCTTAAGGGTAGAGCAAAACCAAATTAAAAGATGGAGAAAGGAACTCACATGACAAAGAACAACATTAAAGGAGGATATGGCTGAGGAACTCAACCTCTCCTACATCACTTGGAGGACTCTGAATAGGCTGAGGACTGGAGTCCCCAAATGCAGAACCAACATGTTCAGGTTGGGGCTGCTGGCAGACAACAACATGCTGTGTGAATGTGGTGAGATAGAGAATCTGGTTCATTTACTGGTCTGCTGATTACCACCAGAAACACGCACTGATGAGGACATAGGTTTGAATTTGAGGATAATTTATATATACAGTGGTACCTCATACAACAATTTTAATCCGTTCTATGTGGCTCGTTGTTGTACAAAACAATTGCTATACGATGCATGCATCTTATAGTGATTTTCCCTATGGGATGCATCGTACAACGATTTTTTTCACTAAGTGGTTTTCCCATTGAAAAATAGTTGTACATTTTTTTAGGAAAAATTGTTATGCAGGACACCATTTCCCCCCAAAACCTAATTGTTATAAAATTTCGTTGCTATATTGGATTGTTGTATGAGGTTCCACTATAATGTAATCATTTATGTTAACCTATTTGACTCTTTACTTTTCTTTGTCTTTCCTAAGAGTGTGATTGCATTCTAATCTCCATATCTTACTATATGTTTTACACATGCTTGCATTTATCATACTCTTTTTTGCTTCTGAATTTAAAGGCTGGGAAACTCAAATTTGTGTAGAAATGCTCTAACTTTTTTCCTTTCTCTTTCTCTTGTCAGGACTTTGGCATCATGTTTACACATCACATCATAACAATCAGTTTGCTAACTCTCTCCTACACAGTCAATTTCACACGGGTGGGGGTCCTGACTCTTAGTCTTCATGATGCAGTTGATGTTGTGCTGGAGGTGAGGTTTACATGTAATAATTCATTTCTGGCTGAAAAGTCATTTCTAGGAACATCACAGAACTTGCTTTTAAGCAAAACACTTTGGATTGGACTCCAAGTCTTAGTTTATACTTACTTATCTAACATGGCCATCCAGCAAGTTCTAAACATAAAATGATTCACCAGAAGGCTTTGTCTTAACATCTTGAATACCTGTGTTTAATTGAGCTTTAAAAGACTGGGTGCGTGTCAGTCACAGTTCATACCAATGGTTCATAGCAATGTGCGTGTCAGTCACGGTTCATACCAAGACATGGTTCATACCAGTGTAGCCCTTTGAATCCTGCCAAAATATATACTTAATATATTTTTTGTTCTTGAGGAGGGTACATAGCTTGTTCTAGTTAGAGCTTGACTTTCTTGAAGAAGTAAGTAATAGCCTGGATGATCTCATGATCTCCGTGTGCCAACTCTTTATTTGATATTGAAGTACCAATTATGAATGCATTTTTCTGAACTTTGCACCTACTACAGCCTCTTTTGGGGAAGACAGGTCTGGCCTTGCTTATCCATTTTTGAGCTGGACTGCTGCATTTTTATCTGTGTGAAGCTGCCTTTAAAGAAATCTCAGTTAGTTTAGAATGTGATGGTACTGCAACTACCATTTAGAGCAGTGGTTCCTAACATAGGGCAGGGGGACTTCAACTCCCAGAAGCCTAAGTCAGTAACATTAGCTGATCAGTGCTTTGGGGAATTGACTTAGACTTCTGGGAGTTGAAGTTCAAAAACCAAAGGTTTAGAGCCTCTAAACTGGAGCATACTGTTGACATGAAAGGAGCCTCCCCAAAGATTGCTACTTCAGCAATCAGGCATCCCCTGGGCAATGGAGATTTATCACCGGCTAATCCTTTCAACTCAGAAGCACCAGAAGTAGAAATCATATTTATTGATTACTCTCTATTTCTGAGCTCAGTTTAAAATCCCAATGGTTTCCTTTAAAGAACTACTGTAGTTTTGAATCAGGATTTTCTATTTAAGTCTCTTCCTAGCCTTGTGGTAAATCAGACAAGTAGATGCCTAACACAAAGCTGTTTCAGTGCCAGGACCAAAACCACAACCAGGACCAAAACCACAACCAGGACCAAAACCGCAACATACCATCTCCCTTGAAATTTTACCATGTCCTGCCCTTTCCTGTTTTCAGACATTTGATAAATTTAAAAAATCCGGGTAATTTTAACATGAACGGTTAATACACAGACTGAAATCCTGTTGCTTAGCATAGGAAGTCATACTAGAATAGGTCCAGAGATTCAGTGGGGATTTTGTGAATGAACTTTTTTTTTTTGTAAGATCCATTGATTCAATTGGACCTGCTCGGGATTTACTACACTAAAGTCATAAATAGACAGTGATCATTTGAATCAATGAAATTTACAGAGGTTTATTTGGGAGTTAACATTTTCCCTCAGTCTGGATTACTTTGGACTTGGTTATACTTGGTTATACTGAACTGCACATGTCTTTTTAGTGATCTTTATTGAGACATTTTTGAACTTATTTGTCAACAGAGAACTAGAAGTAAAAAAGGATAAGTGTAGGGGGAAACAACAAATTTCCACAAGAATGTCTAACAAGATCAGTGATTTTTTTATTTGAGAATTATCAGGAAAAAAATCTTCATATATAGTATAGGCTGAAACTGGTAGAAGGAAACAATTTAAAGACACTGGAAAGGTTGGTGGCATAGTTTAAACTATTCCTGAATGCCTCGAGCTGTAGTCAGTATTTACATGGGAAGAACTACAGTAAAACCTCAGATAACACTAAAACCTGGTTCCACAAGTCTTGGTGTTATACGATTTTTAGTGTTATCCGATGCATGTTAAAATCCTATGGGATCCATAGAGATACATTGTAACCACACAGGCTTTAGCGGTTGTTATCTGATGCATCCCATAGGATCTTAATGTTATCTGATGCAATTCTTCCCCCCAGATTGCTTAATGTTATGCGATTTTAGTGTTATTCTATACTAATGTTATCTGAGGTATTACTGTATTAAGAAACATAACTTCTGGATAAACATATGTATGTTTTGACACGATGAGGGTAGTGCAAGATAGCTACATTTTAAATTATTACAATTCAAAGGTTAAAATGGTATGTTGCAATAGACATGATCCACAAGCTGACTAATTTAGACGTACAGTATAATGGTACCTTTTGTCCTTCGTATGCTGTCTGAAGACTGAAAATGTTAGAGAGTAGACAATGAAAGATCCATACAGGTACACTGCTGTATTTAGGCCTTAATTGGCTGGTAATCATTTGCACAAAAAGAAAAATGGAGGAAAAAAGTCAACCCATTTTAAAGGGACAATAACATTGGTTTCTTCCTTGTTACAGGCAGCCAAAATGGCAAACTACTGCAAGTTTCAACGACTGTCTGATTTCTTCTTCTTAATGTTTGCTGTTATTTTCATTTTTACAAGGCTTGGAATATATCCTTTGTGGTGAGTGAATCAGTCCTTTCTATGGCATGGCATGGTTTGCTATGGCCTCTTGCCTGTCATTAGTGGTGCTACAGATGCCCTTTCACTTAACAGTTTGACCATTAAGTTATGTGGCCACAGTTCTTAGCAAAATCCTGGGTACATTGCTTAAGGTTGTCTGTGAGAAGAAACGGGTCGTAATAGTTACAAGTGAGTGGGCGTATTCAGAAGACAACAATGTTATTAGGTTGCACCAAAAATACCAGCCAGCTGCCGCACATCACCTAGATTTGGAACTAGTACTGTCTCTCTTCCCTGTTGGTTAGTCAGCTTTTTATCATAAAAGGGACATTTGGAGTGGAAATGGCTTCTTGTATGCTTGCTGGCATGAATGGAAGGAAGTATGTATGGAGTTTCACTTTCCTCCAATCAATCTTTAGTGGTAAAAATACAGAAATGGGGAAGGTGTTGTATAGTCGTAAATCATATTTATATCACTTTCTACAAGCAGTTGTAAGTGGACCTTATTCTGAAGCCCATGCCTAATAATCTGTATGCATCTAAGCTCTCCTAAACATCCGCAGCTCGAGGCAGACAGTGCCAGCTGTCTCATGAATTTTTCATCATTCTTTTAAGAAGAGCTGGAAATATGTGTATTCCTGTACTTGCATTCTTTCTTCCCTTATTAGGCTGCTCTCATTCAGTATGAGGTTACTTGTGTACTTTTTGACATTGTGGAAGGAACGTGTTCCTTCATTAGGCGAGGGCTGTCGCATGTCTCATGCCAGTGCAGTGCAGTAAAGCTCAATTGCATGCTGGTGTTTCTTAGTAGTGGTGTCATTTCCTTCATTATTATTATTATTTCGATTTTTATACCGCCCTACTCGGTAGGACCAACTCGGGGCGGTTCACAAACACATATAAAGTTACAAGTTCATAAACACAGCATGTAAATATCATAAATAATCAGTATCAGTACCACAAAACATCAAAATATCACAATATAATTACAGTATCAAAATAATTCAATAAGCAACAATATCAGGTAATAATCAAAAGTTTCCATGTCTCAGTCAAGTTTACACAAAAAATTTACAAAAATTGAAAATTAAACAAAAGCAAAATAGTTGCTAAATCCCATGACAATTAACAAGCCTCTCCGCCCGGCTGCAGATGTTACTGGTGGTAGCAGCGGCGCGAAAAGTCCTGTCGCCGCAGCGGCTCTTAAAGCCCCAGCCAGGGTGGGGTCCCAGGGACAGGTGGAAGGAGTCCCAGGGCTGGACACCGCAGTGGCCTCTCCACCCGGCCGCAGATGTTCCTGGCGGTGGTGCAGAAAGTCTCATGTCACTACACAGATGAGGAAGGGGATATAAATACAACAGTGGTACCTGAAGGTCAAGCATTTGCCTTTATTACATATACACAAGATATTAATTAACCTCCATTACATGAACTTCACATTACCTTTACCTTTTTTTTTCTAGACCCAACTAGGAGAAAATGCATAGTCCAGATGACAGTGATTTGTATAGTATTAACTGTTGTTGAAGTATGAGGGATTAATCTCTGCTCAAACAGGGGTGGTGATGCTTTGGCCCGTCAGGTGCTTTGGACTTGATATCCAGAAGCTTCATCAGATTGGCCGTTAGTCAGGAAAAGTGGAAGTTATGAAGCAAAACATTAATAGGGTTAGACTTTCTCTCCTCTTGTCTTGCAGCATAACCTGCACTGATGTGCCATGGTACTCTTTTTGTCAGAGAACTATTTTTTGTCAGAGAACTATTGTGGTACTGCATCTTGATTTATTTATTAGGATGTCCTAATGTTTTGTAATTGCAACTGTTATTGGAGATATATATACTGTATATGTGATATTTCTAATTTATTATGCAATATTTGTAACTGTTTTTATGCTATGAATGTGCTATGTACTGTAACTGTTTCTTCTGTAAGCCGCCCAGAGTCGCTATGCGAGTGGGGCGGCATATAAGTCGAAAATACAAATACAAATTTTTGCAAGATTAATCTGGTCCATGAGAGCAGATAATTTGAGGAGCCATTAAAATACTAGTCTTCCCTGAAACCCGTTCAGCTGACCAATTCTGCAATAGCGGTGCTGCTGTTATCTGATCTTGGTCTAATTTGACTGGGTCAAACAGATTTAATAAATACATGTGGACTTTAATAAAGTATATGTTTTATACATTTGGTTCTATTTGTTAACATTAAAAACAAAAGTAGCCACGCTAATTCCTGAGAACAAAATAATAAGCAAAATCAATAGGCAGGTGATTGTTTGTTAAGGATCAATTAAAACTCCATGAGTGTTGCAAAGTTACCTAGAACTGTTCATCATGTTCAGCAAAACAAAAAAAGGAGGAAAGGGCAGTGGAAGGAAAAATGTCCAAGGATTTGGTCACAGGTTGTAGTCATGATGTTGCAGTTAAATCCCCCTCCCCTATTATCTATTACCTTGGATACCTTGGGGTCATTATTCAGCGAGAAGTCGTCGTATGAGTAGACATCTCCATGAGTACATTCCACACAACATCTGTCTATAATGATCTGTCCCTGGCAGTTCTTGTCCATGTTGGTCCAACATTTTTCTTAAGAAAATGTTCCCATCTGCAAGTTTGTCTTCCCCTAGGTCTTTTGTGATATCTCCCTGCCATCAACAGTTGTAAACATTGTTGGTTTTTCATTTTTCAGTTGCAGTTTGAGGGAAAATAAATGGAGACTTTCATTATGTTAACTTAAACAAATAAAGTTTGAAAACTACAGTGACGTACATAAATATGACTTTCCAATGTTACTGAAAAGGATTTAGAGAAATACACTAAAAGCAATTGCATTTACTCAGCTGACAGACCTTATGGATGCTGTCAAACAAGAGGGGTTCAGTTCAGAGGAGAAAATATCCTTTGTCAAATTAAGTTGTCATGTAGGTTAGCCTAGGGGAAATACATTGATGTGGCTGTTAAATGATCCAAGGAAAACTTGGTATATCCTCCAACATCAGCTTCCTTATGGCAAGTCTGTCACCCTCAGAACATGTTCTCTGACCAGTTGAGAATACAGTTTCAAGTGTGTGACCTGCCACATGTGTAGGACTAGCCACGTGTTGGGAAAGACCCAAGTATGTCATGGTATGATCTCTAAGGCCACCCAGATGGCAGTCATCTCTGCATTTATGTTGAAGTCTCCAAGGAGCAGCAATCTGGAAGACCTCAGCATTGTAGCCTAGATGAAGTCTGTCAGTCTTGCTAAGGAGAACGTTGGGTCATGGGAAGAAGAGTACATCAGCATTATCCTCAGCATCTCCCTTTGTCCCACACATAGGTGGAAACAAGCCAAACGAGTTAGACAAGGCAGAGATCTTGCTAATCATGAATATTCCCCCTGTTCCCTTCCTCTTCTTCGCGTTGTTTGTTGTTTTATTTTATTTTTTCAAACTGGGTGTTCTATTTTCCTTCCTTGCTTTCCTGAGTTTGTTGCTGTAGACATCCCTTTCACAAATGGGACCCCTTCTCTAAGGTCAGGAGAAGGGGGAGGACTTGGGAGTCATCTCAGTACATGAGGCACAATAACAAACTTAGAGAAAACAAAGAAAAGAAATGAGAAGCCCCCTAAAAAGAAAAAAAAAACTCATTCTGAAGAGGGAAAAGTAGAAGGAGACATTCCAGATGGACCTGCAGTAGATAAGGAGGGCAAAGACAAATGGAAACTTAAAATAATAATAATAAAGATGTGGTTGAAAAGAGGTGATTGAGACAGTTTTTCATGTTTGTAAGATCAAAGTTCAAGGGGATCCCATGCTGTGCTGTCACAATAGTAGAGAGGTGGTTGTCTTGAATCTGCCAGTAGTAGTAGAAGCATATTTGCTGGCTAAGGTTGCTTCTGCCAAATTCTGCAACTTCAATTGTCACTTCGACAATAGAGAGTCTTGTGACACCATAGGAACCAACAAATGTTATTCAGCATAAGTTTGTGAGCGGTAGTCCACATGTTCAGATGCATCAGAAGTAGACAGCAACAGTCCATAAAAACAAATGTTACCAAGTAAAACTTGTATAAAAATGCACGAGGGAGTGGGAAATGAATGAAAGACAATATGTAGATTTGCTCTATGAAGTAAATATATACATCTTGTACTTATGCATAAGTACACTCTATCCGAGTCATCTCAAAAGTCATATACACTGATGTAGATGAGATGCAGAGGGCAAGAAACTGAGCTGATAAATGAACCCTTTCTCACTGGTTCCATATTAATCCCATTTCTCTTTCCCTTAGGGTATTGAACACAGTCATGTTTGAATTGCCTGAACTTCTTGGTGGATTTCCTGCTTTGTCAGTTTTTACCATTTTACTTCTGACACTTCAAGTTCTTCACTATTTTTGGTCTTATCTAATAGTAAAGGCTACCTATAAAGCCATTTCAAAAGGCAAGGTAAGAAAACCTAGGATACCATTTTATATTACATTGTATATCTTTTTGCTTTCCACTGAGTATTCTTACATACTGTATGATCTTGTTAAAAAAAAAACTGTTAGCTTAGCACTTTGAAGACCCCCTGATTTTAACAATCCATGACAATCTTGCTAACTTGCAACTCACACATTTAGTATTTACATCTGATCAGTCATATTGGTTTGAATCCATATTACTCAAATAAAGGTATTCGGTTCAGGTTTCTTTTGGGAGACTCCTAGAATCTATTTGCCATGAAACCAAAGATTTTGCTTATCAGGAGCACAGAAACACGTGTCACAGCAAATCTGTATCTGCCATGGAGTGTTTTTCAGGAAATTCAGCTACTGCCAATTCTAGTTAAATGGCAAGTGTATCTGCATAAACTATGTACTTGCAGATATATATGTCTGCTTGCACATGTTACACTGAAAAGAAGTGGTGTATAAAGTATTTAATACCTCTTTCCTAACAACTAAATCCAATGGTTAATCCCAAGTGAAGTAGACCGACTGAATAAACAACTTGTTATCTCTAAATGTCCCATTGATTCAGTAGCTCTGGTTTAGTTGGGATCAATTGGACATTCCTTAAAAATTTAATGTACAAAACGGCCTTGAACATTTACATAATTCACCAAGAGCCAAAAGTCACAGCTTTGACGGAGCATGGTCCTCGGCATCTTCCAGTTCAGAATTCCAGGAAGAGTCAGAGTTGTCTCAGGTTTGCTTGTTGTTTTCTCTTGTACTGGTAGAAAGCTGCTTGCTTCACCTTTTTAAAAAAATTATATCTTCTTTCTTAACATTCTTAATTATTTCTTTCTGCTGCCTTTGAAGGCTGGAAAGTGGAACCCTTTGCATGTAAGTTTTCCTGGAAGAAAACATATATGCTCCTCTCTAATGTATCTACCTATATTTATAGTTTTTATTTTTCAGTCATCTTCTCTCCTTGCTACCTCAGTTTCTGTCTTTTTACTTAAAAATATAAACTCTTTGAGGTATCTTCTAACATAATGTATAATAAATACTAATCAAGTTAAATTCCATTTACATCTATTTTAATGCCAACTTGGCTCTTGTGTGGGGATCTCTTAACAATGCTGTGATAAATGTGCATCTTCCAAAGTTGCTCAGCTGTTCTCAAGGGAATTTTAAAAAGTACTTCAGATTGCCTGATGATCTTGGAGAATGTTCTTGGAATTTAGTCTTATTAGAGTTATTTTACTTCTTTGTCAAATGATCACATAAACGTTCCCTTACATATTAGTAGACAATATTGGTTTTGGAAAAGCTTTTTCAGTGACATATACCCTGTATTTTAATTAAATACCCTTGGCTTAAATTACAGTATTAAATTGGCATCAATTAGTTCTGGAATGTACGTCCAGCTTCAGCATTTCCAGGAAAATAACTTTTCCAAGCAACTCCTGGCATCATCAAGGCAATATTAATAATGGTAACTTTTTCAAACTCTGAATTCAGTCCTGAAGGCCCTGAATGTTATACTTTTCCTAATGGCAAGCTTCATGGTGTGCTTCAGCTTCATCTGCTTGTAGGTTCATTCACCCTGTGTCACATTTTTAACATCAGTATTATTGGGCCTTACCTAAGGCTCCTTTTTTCTGTTTAGCATTTCTCCTTTTAATTCTAAATGCATCACTCACTCTTGTGCCAAAATGCTTCTCAAATATGCTTTTCATTTTATAGGTTCACTACTCTAGAGCATTCTAGACATATTTTAAAGCCTTCTTAATTTGCCCCATAGCCTCCCAATTAAAGCTGTTTCTTTCTCACAACAGCAGTTCCCTGCCATCTTAACTGCTTTTGAATGCTGTCCTATGCAGCGTACATAATTCACTTGCAGCAGCATTTCTGCCATGTCACAAATGAGCACTCCTAAATTATTTCTGTCTTCTACCATTTTGCCATCTAGCACGACTGCATAGTGATGTTATCCTAAGTGCAGAATGTGGTAGTCATGATGGAATCTCTGCCATGAGAACTTACCATTCAAAATGATCATCTGACAACTCCTGCAGTGAACCTGACCTCTTGTTTGGCAAAGCCGGTGGCATAATCCATAGAAATAGTGGGGCAAAATATAAAAACGGGAAGCTATTTTATATTGGGTCTGACCTTTGGTCCATCCAGAAGTATCAGTTTTGACTACCAGCACTTCTTCAGTGGTATGGACGGAATACTTTCCTAGCCCTCTTTGGAGATGCGGGGATTGAATCCAGGTCTCTCTAAACAGAAAATATATACTCTGTCTACTGAGCTATGGTCCCTTGTTACCAGAAGACAACATGTGCTGCTGTTTTTACCCCCATTTTGACAGAGAGAAGTGTAGAAATGGGAGGATGAGTGGAAGTATTGTGGGAAAGTACAAAGAAATAGAAGCTATAGTATTAGCGCTAGCGATCTGTCTGCCACTCCTTCCACTACATGTCTCAGGCAAACTGGCATGCATGGGTAGTAACGGCTTCGTGGTGACCTAGGTAGATAAAGAGGTCCTTTAGGGCAAGTCATTTGCAGACACTGGACTTGTTATAAGGATGACGAGGGGAAGAGGGGAATCATGTACAATGACTTGGAACTCATTGGAGGTAGAAAGGTGAGAAGAGAGATACAAGTAACCAAATACATTTTAATGTTGGGAGAACATTAATCTGAGAGGGGTGGGAAACAACCAGGCACCTATCAGCCAGTTAATATCTGAATAAGTCAACCAAAACTATCCCCTAGCACATGTTTCCCAAACTCTGTTTTTGGATTTCAGTTCCCAGAAGCCTAAGTCAATTCCCAGAAGCACTGATCAGCCAATGTACTCTCTGAAGCTTCTGGGAATTCAAGTCCACCAGTGTTCTATGGAACATAGTTTGGGAAATGCTGCTACTAGCATATATGATTTAGGACTCAGCGGCAAATGATTGAGAAGCCTTAAAAATACAGTTTTGTAGCTTGATAAGGTTCCAATTAATTATTTTAAGGGCGTAAAGGAACGACAGATTCCTCTCATTTCTGTCATGCTGCTGCTTTCAGTATTTCCCCCTTCCCTTCTTTTTCTTGTACATTTTGCAGGCGAGCGATGACCGAAGTGATGTTGAGTCTAGTTCAGATGAAGAACCCTCCACTCCTCTTTCAAAGAACTCCCATAAGTCAGCTGCCACCACCAATGGGACCAGTGGAACAAATGGAACAAACGGGTACCTCACTGGTGGCATTCCTCCAGAGGAACACTAATTCCTGGATTCCACACAGACAAAACAAAAACAAACTGTTTGCTACTGAAAGTAAACAAGTTGTGAATGCTGGGTTTTGATTATTTCCCCTTTCTTCCTTTACATATTCCTTTTTCTCAACTTTTGAGAGGGGAGAAAACAAATAACACTTGGAGTATTTAAAGCTTCTGATAGCGCACTGCCATCTTTCCTGTTTGTGAATGACAGCGACACATCATCTTATGTTTGTAGGCATGCTGTGTGTATATATACATGAGCAGATGGGAGCAGTATTTTCTTCTGTGGTCTTTAAATATTACTTACTTTATATCTTATATGAGGGTAAGTAGCAGATGAGAAAGATTTCCCTTAGATTTCTCTTTTGGACTTGGTCAGGGCCAGAGAATGCCAAGTTAGAGATCTATCTCTTTTCTGTGTTTGGTTTCTCTAGCCAGTATGCAATATTGTGGTTGCCTGCTTAAATTCACAGCAAAACTATAAATGCTCAGAAAAAAAGTATAAAACCCTCAATCCAAATCTTATTTTGCTGCTTTCTTCCTCCCTCCCCTGAAGGATGTTGACTTTAGAAATTGCCACTACAATCACTGTGCTGCTCCCCAACCCAACCTCTCCCACAAGTTTTAAATTTTTAAATGGTGCATTTATTAGTATTTAGTGGGGTCAGTTTGACCATTGGAATTAAAGTATATTACTGTAGGACAAGAACTCAGCATTTTTTTAACCTTTCAGCATTGTTTTAACCTTCAAAACAACTTAGATTTCACTGTTCATACAAATGCACAAGTTGCATTTAAACCAAGTATGCTGAATTCATCTTGCCAACAGGTCCTTGAAGATTTAACCTGTTTTAAAAAAATCTTATGTAGATTTCATGCTTATACTTCCTCTTTTTAAGTCCCAGAAGAAATGTGTTTACTTGATACTATGGGGAAAGCTGTTATTTAGAGATGTTGGACTGGGGTCAAGAAGAGTAGATGTTGATTGGGGGACGGGAAGGATCAGTAGATATAACATAGACCAGAGGCAAAGGGTTTGCGACTAAAATGCTCGAAGCCTAGATATCCCAGATAGAGTAGACCTGTGTCTTCAAACCAGTACCATTTTGTGATTGCAGTTGGGGCTTGGTTAATTAAATATGGTACCATTGAAAATATTTTATGAATGCAGAAACTAACATCAGGAGATAATCAGTGAATATTCTGGCCAGAACCCTTCTCCCAATGAGCCACTGTTTTGTGTGCGCAGGATTTGGGTGTTGCGGTTGTTTGTTTGTTTTTTGGTGTTTTTTTGTATGCCCTCCCCAACCTTCATATAGTAGAGTGCAGACTCAGGTTTATTACCTCAGGTGCAATGTGTAAGTAAGGCTGGCTTACTTACAACCATGCTCCTGATTAACTAAGAACATAACCCATCAACTGTTGCCTCTAATCAATTCCTTTTTATCATGGACACTTATGGATTTGGGTAGTCTGTGCATGTAAAGTTCACCTATGTTTCTCTGGCTTTGGGAGGTGCAGGTTGCTGTTTTGGTTGTTCCAATTTCCTCTGCTTAACATTGAGACGCTGTTGCTCAATCCTGGTTTTAAACTCCTCCACACAATGGACAAGAGCTCCCATAAGACAGATGGTAGCTATGTTAACCTCATAACCATATCTTTTCACTGTTTATGTGTCTGGGGATCTTTCCCTACCCCACATCGACTGCCACATTTGGTACTCAACCCAGAGACATGAAAAACTGCTGGGTGGGTCTGGCCTGCCCCATCACAAATCAATTCCAAGCATCGCAACCTTTGAACGATTAGAGAAATAAGGTCAGCAGTAGCTGTATCTACAATAATTTGCTTCTTTGTGAACAATTAGTCTGTAAGTGTTTCATAGGTTACTAAAGGTAGCAGAAATAGCACCCTACAAGAGAAGTAGTTATTTTTGTTTACAGCTTAATCTCTTCATGTAAGAGTATTCTTATTTCCTGGAAGATCTATGGACAAAGAGACATTCCTATCACAGAAGATAGTTATGTGTTTAGCAAAACAGTTAATACTAGAGGAGAAAACTTATCTCTACGATTCTTGTATAAGTATACTCTTGGTCAGTGCTTAGGCACAGAATTAATATATATGCCAAAGAACACATAAGAAAGATGGCGGTACACTTGAAGTAGGGAACTACCTGCTCAGAATCATAAGAACCCTGTCTTCAACAGAAGTTGTTTTGGATCACAAAGAAGATTTTGCAGCCATTTTTTCATGTAAACTGTATTTACAGTATTTTACCTGAGTTTATTATAAATGTAAGAGATTTTGGGAAGATATTTCTGACCTCCATGTGATAACTACTCCATTTACTGAGGAATAATTCTCATGATCATTTTTGAAAGCAACCAGAGTTGACACCACCACCACCACCACCACCACCCCAATTCCCAGTGAATTTGGTCATTTTAGACCTGCCAGTGCTTTAATGCAGTTCTGGATTTCAATTTACCCTTATTTTTTTTAAAAAATTGCCAAATGTTTGAGACCGACAATGTATTAGGAATCCTTTTCTTTACTAAATGTTAGACAATGACAGCAAAACTGTTGTTCCACCTGCTTCTACAGAAATGCAGTTAAGGGGAATCCAGATGAAGGCCACGTATACAGTATTCTACTTTCAGAATACATATGCAGCATAGGAAGGCAGGTGGGGGAAACATGGCTTTTGCACCACCTCACCCTCTCATTGTTAATAGGGAAGATCTGAAATGAAGCTGCTCTCTCATTCAGTCCTCCTTTACATTAGGTTCCCTGCAGGATCATATCTTGTAGATCGTGGTCACCGTGATATCCAAAACGCTGTTACACCCTCAGATTTCCCTTCTGAAGCAGAAGACTGTGGTGAAGGGGACAGTACTCTACACCAGAGATAGGCAGCTGTGGCCCTTATGATGTTCATGCCCTGCAGGTCCCATAGTCCCCTGCCATTAACTATGCTAGCTAAGGCTGATGGAGGCTGTAACCCTCAAACATTTGGAGGGCCACTGTGACCCACCTCTGCTCTTATGTTCACAGTTTTGTAACGTGCATAGAGCTTTTGCTTCTTTGCTAACTGTAAATAGTCTGGCGTTACCTGCACAAGATGGAGCTGAACAAGCAGAGGCCTCCACGGATGTTTCCTGCAAATACTGATTGGGTGGGTGGGACTTTTAAATACGTCTTAAATTCATGCTGATACAATGCAATTTACAATAATGTAGCTCAGCAGGAGGAAGGCCCCTGCACATGTCCTCAGCTAACCTGGAACTGTTGCAAAGCATACTATGAAGTTAGCTGTGTTACAGAAAGATACATACAGCTTCACATAAACATTAGAACAGAGACAGTTCTACACTTTTAATACCAGGTATAGATGTTCCCAGGTGCAGACAGATCTCTCTTGCAAAGAACATTTCCCCTTTCACTTCAGTGTACTTGCTCAAACTTTGCTTCCTGTTCTTGTGTGTTGCAAGCAGCCACAGATACTGGCAAAAATGTAATTAATTATGAAAAATGTCTAGAAACAATTGGCCTTCCGCTTATTTGGTGTGTTAATTAGTTCTTAGCTCCTAGCAGAAGTGATTTGGTCCCTTTTTAGTAAGAGTAGAGTAATATATGCAGGGTTGGAATATATAAAATAGAAACGGAAATGAGTAAGTACAGTGTGTGGAAATTAGTAGCTAGATTGAGTGTTTTATTACCTAACCGGGTAGTGAAGTAAGATCCATAGTTGTATCTGTTTACTCTGTTAAGTATTGACATGGAACCCACTAAAAGAGAAAGTGTGTGCTTATAAAAAGGGTTCTCGATGTTTTCCAGCCTCTGGCAGCTCAGTGGGCTGGACTGGTGCCATAAAATATGTCCAAGGCTGTCGTAAATATTTTTATGCCAGTTGCAAACTCATTTACGGCTGTAGTAAATGTGTTTAACAATGGCCATGGACTCATTTATGGGATGGGGTGGGGCAGGGGCAGCTGGAGTGAAATTGGGGGCCGGATTATTTGGTACTGTGGGCCATAAATTGCGTACCTCTCCTATAATAGCAAAATCGGTGCATTGGATAAGTGTCTGGAGACTAGATCTCTCTGACAATACCTCCACTTAAGGATGGGAACATATGACTTTGCAATTTTCCTCTAGATTATAGTGCCCGATTAAACATGCCAAAAATATATAGATTTATCCCTGCAGCCATTTTTGAGTTAGTACAACAGATTGCATTCATTGCTTGTCTCTGTTGTGCAGTTATCTCACGGTTTCCTTAGATGTCTGTTGATTTCAGGGGACTGGGTTGCAGAAGTCCCAGTGTGCACTAACAGTGCGCCATCATCACCTTTCTCCCCCCAGAACACCTGAGTGAGGCTTAATGACTTTGTGTGGTATTTTCAGGGGGTTGGAGTTGGGGCCCTGCAAATCCCTTAATTCTACATTTTGGGAGTTTCACTGGCTGTACAGAAATCCTCAGACAGTGACTTAACTGTGATTTATCTGGAAGAAAAGCCTAAACTGGAAGACTGTGTGGATCAGCTAGGCCTAAGTTCCTGTTTAGAAATGAAGCTGCTGCTGAGACCTTTCTCTTTTTTAACAGGAAGCTACATAAACCTTGATCTTGTTGGGCCATGATGCCTTCCAATGTAGGCTTTCCTCCCTGCTCAGCCACATGGCTCTTATATCAGGTGAAGCTCTCAAAATGGAGAATTATGCGATTTGCCTGTTAATCTGTACAAGGTTTTCTGTACAAGAGAAGGTACGAAGCAGGAGTTCCATGCTCACGCCTTGCCCTAACACATGCTCAGTCTACAGCAAGAATAGGGAATAGATGGCCCTTTCAGGTGTTTTCAGGTTGCAGTTCCCATCTGCCTCATCCCATATGGTCAGGCGGAAGATGGGATATCTAGCATGCTGCACCTGCCCCATTTGTAAGCTACATGCTATCTTTATGAAGTAGCCAAAAGTTTATTTTGCTTATAGGAGAAATACTGAAGACTGCCTGCTAATGAGACCAAGCTATGCGCACAATAATGTTAAGAGCATTTTTATTACATGTTTCCTTTGCTCCTGCTGTCACATGATGAAGCTGATTTCTTCCTTTACAGTTTGTGCTTAATGACATTGCTATAATTTGGGAGGAAGTAATGAATACAGAAGCCAAGAAACCTGGAGTGGTTTGTGAAGGCAGGAGATTAATTGCCTGTCTTTACACATCAGCATTACATGACAGAATAGCCACTGAGTGATCATGGAGTTCTTCATCCAAGGAAGTCTATATCTACAGGCGTGCGTGTTCACATGCTGTATTTTGCAATAAACAATAGGTAGATTGTTGTGTAACCAAACACCAACGCTTTATGAATGCCTTACATTGTACGTGGGAAGAAGCAGGTTACACAGAATTGTGGTGGGTCAGGTTTATCGCCCCTAGCTGTCATTTGCTTTGATACTTTTATGGCGGAGGGTTCTAAATATAGGGCTAGTGATAATCACATTTCTCATCTCAAATACATGTATGCAATCAGTTTGTGTTTTCTGGAATTCCCATAAATGAGTAAGATGTGCTTTCTTTATTTCCCCCTCCACATGATTAATATTTGGTATCTATTTTTATTTAATTACTACCTGATATTATATTTCTTTTATTATTAGATAATAAATTCCAGCAGTTTTTAAAATTGTACTATGAGACAGACTCAGCACGCTAATTCTGCAGTGCTCAAAACAGAGATGCTTTGAAATGAACAATGTTTAAATTCAGTACTTCAAAAAGGCTCATATTATGAAACCAGAGGTGTGTTAATTAGACATGCTGTTGAGTGCACTTTGATATTTGCTTTAGATTTTGCCAGAATGTGGCTAAAATTGTCTATTTAAATTTTTAAAAAAAATTGTCTTGAAGTTTTAGGAAAGTTACTTAGTAAATTTTAACTTGCAAGAAGTTCTGAGCGTAGCAAAAGCTAAACTGGAGTGCCTGACCTTGATTTGTATAAATTATACACCTAGGAAATGGCCTCTACATATTTTAATGGGAAAAATATATGTATTTTGATAGTATTATTTATTTTGACTTTCATTTTAGTTTTATGCTTTATCCTGAAACCATTGGTAATGATGGGTGGATTGGTGTGTCTTTGTGCACATTTTTAAATCCCTAAACTAGTAACTATCATTCTAGCTCTGTTTGGTAGTTTTCTTCAGCAGGTCAGGACAAAATGGTGCAATTTTTCACCTGTGTTTTTCAAGACAATCTAGCATTGAACTATGATAACTCTACTGGTATAAACTGCTGTCAGAATACAGCTATGTGCTTAGCCTTGAATTTTGCTTATTATTATTTTCATTTTTTCTTCCCAACCTTCCTTAAAATATAAAAATAACAATTCTTCATGATATTTGGAACCAACCGATCTTGTGAATTTTAGATTTAAAAACACCTTTCATAATAAACACTATTAGGAGTGGTGTCTTTCTTGACTTCCTTGTGGTTTACTGACAACAGAGAAAATGTCGAGATTTCTTCACTCATCCCCTCCATGTAGTTGTTGTACCGACACAATACTGCAACCTGTAACATAGTTCTAACCTAGGCCAATACATGTAAGGCGCCACCGTTCGCTCACTTAGCCCTAAAAGCTTTGCTGTGCCCCTTTAAATTTTCACTTATCTCTAGCGCCTACACTTTGTTAAGCCAGCAGAACCGTAACCCTAAAAACAATCCACAGGTCATCTAACTTCCCAGTACTTTAGAAGTGGATGAAATGCAGGCCTGGAACTACACAGAACCCCCCAGTTTAATTTTGTGGGTCCTAGCCTTGCCACACAGTCTGCTCCCACAAAAAGCAATTGCTTATTTATTTTATTTTTTAAAAAAAGTGAAATACTAATTGTTGAAGCCTCTAAGAGTAGCAATCACTTTTGAAACTGGATGCAGTCAACCCAATGTTTAACATCAATCAGTCAGCCCAGACTTCCATGCCACTTCTGGCTACACATACTTTTTGCGTGATCCTTGCAGGTTCTGGAATACATGGGGACAAAACACGGAATAGCTGAAGATCAGCCTTAAAGTACTTCAAGCAGCAGCCTTCGTAGCTTATTTCTTTAAGTGACAAGCAACAGCATCATAGGTTCTTATTAAAGGTAAAGGCCGCCCTTGCTTGAAAGCCAGCTGTATCCTACTCTAGGGTTCAGTGCTCATCTCTGTTTACAGCCAAAGAGGCAGCACTGTCTGCCTCTGCAGACATTTCCATGGACACGTGGCAGGCATAACTAGACACTGGAGTCCATGGAATGCTGATTACCTTCCCACCGAAGTGGTCCCTATTTATCTACTTGTGATTTCTTGCTTTCGAACTGCTAGGTTGACAGGAGCTGGGACAAAGACGGGAGCTCACTCCGTCGTGCAGTACTCAGGTCTCAAACTGCTGACCTGCTGACTTTCCAGTCGTTAAGTTCAGTGACTTAACCACTAGGTTCTTATTAAAAAGTAAAGATTTCCCTTGCTCGAAAGCCAGTCGTATCCGACTCTAGGGGTCAGTGCTGATGTTCTTATTAGGAAACACTAAAATCATTCTGAAGAACCAAATAGCCTGATACAAGGATGCCTGCAAACATACTTTCTTCCTCATCAGCCTGCCATGTGGCTGAGGACCTCTGAAGAGGCACTTGGTGATTCTGTGCCAGATCCACTTTTAGTCCACCAGAAGTAGAGTCTTTACTTCCCTCTGTCCCATGGAACGCCTTCCAACTGAGATCAGACATAAGCCTGAACTTTGGTTTTGTAACTTTTCTTTTTAAACAAGCATCTCCTGATACATAGATTATGGACCTTTTTTTAAAAATGGTTTGGAATCATAGAGTAGTTAGAAAATACTTTAACCATCCAATAATATATACCTTGGATAAAATGGATGGTCGCTGGCTGGATAACTCGGTGGTTTAGGCACCTGGCTATGGAGCCAAAGTTTGGATGCTCGATTTCCCATTGTGCTACCAGAGACGAGCCAGCCTGTGTGACCATGGGCAAGCTGCACAGTCCCAGGATGCTGTTCACAAGGTCCTACTTTTAGGGTACAGGGGTACACTGGGCAGAAGGCCTGTGAACATATGGACTGCCCTGGCCTGCAGATTTATGGCTGGTGGACTGACCTGAGAAATGGCCTGCCAATAGAGAGGTGTCAAAGAAATCTTTGGTTTGCTTCCTAAACGGCATGGTTGACTGTTTCCTGTTGGTAACAAGGGCTGATGATTTCTCCCAGCCTGGACTTTTGTACAACGGAATGAGCAAAAAGAGATACAGAATTGCTGTAGCAACAAGGCTCCGGCTAAGCTGAAAGACAAAGGAGCAGTATGGACAAGCTAGAAAGTTGGATATTTTCAGTGACTCGAGGCCCAAAATCTACCCTGCTAAAATGCTATGATCCCATCATGTGCCATGGGACAAACTGATGATTTAGTCTCTGGAAATAAATAAAATTTCTCGCTCAGCTTGCCATTGTCCAATGCAGAACTGAATATTAGGGGTAAAAGGTAAAAAGGTTAACCTGAAAGCAGAAAATTGGAGGTCAGTGGAACCAGAGGTCCTTGCTGCTTGGGACTCGGACTGAGAGAGACAATCATTCACATTACTCTGCTTTTTAGTTCACTTATTCTCATGCAATTTGACTTTTGCAGATTTTGTCTTCTCTGGGGCCTTTGGGGCTTAGTTTGCTGTGATTTTGAGAGAAGCTTCAGTTTTTGCAAAGGGGTAGATTACTCCTTCTAGGAGATCTCCCTCTATCTATGGAGATTTTGTTTTCTATGCTGTTCTTTTATACATTTTTGCAGGAACTGTAGTTACACAGGCCTCGGTGTGAATATTGCCTTCTTGAACCTCATAGGTTTTACCAGTGCAAGTGATTTCGGCTATCTGCTTATGATTCCTTAATTACTCCTGGGAGACTCTACATCTCCCTGTCTTATTTCATTCATTACTTACACTCACTCACTCCTGGTTCAAATCTCCTGCACATTTCCTATAGTCTGAACATGCTTCATCTAGAGGCCTGGTGGAAGATTAAGGCCAAAAGTAGTACAGTAAAACCCCAGGTTACAACCACCTCGGTTTAAGTTTGCTGCTGTTTACAACGGCAAACCCTGTGGAAATGCCATCCTGGATTTCAAATTTCCAATGTATTTTTTCCCAGTTTACAACAATCAATTCAGGACCATTTTTTTATTTTGCAATGCTTCCCTATGGATGTTTCAGTTTACAATTTTTTTCAGGTTACCACAGAGTCTGTTGGAACAGACCTCCGTCATAATCCGGCGTTTTACTGTATTTTATGAAAGGGCTGATTGAAGCTAATTTTGCACAACTGTAGTTTCCTCTGAGACTTGCTTTTTATTTTATCATTGTCTCGTTAGAAATTCATTGATTTTTCCTGTGATATCTTTTATTCTGTGCCTTCATTTCGTAGCTCATAATCCTTATTCATTTGCTGTGGTTTAAATAAACTTTTCTATTAACTGCAAATAGCTTAGTATCATCTTTGGCTATGCTTTCATTTGCACTGGGGTAAAAGGTTCATTTTCAGATGCCCTCAGAAGAATGAAGTAGTAAACCACTTCTGTGTATTCTCTATCCAAAATGCCCTGAAAAGGGTTGCCACAAGTCAGAATAAGCTTGATGGCACACAGTGATTATTATCAAATGGGTGGCAGATGGAGCAAAAAAATAATCTGTCCAAATGATGTTTGGCCTTTGTATGATCTATATTGCTGGCTGGATATTTTAATGGATTAGGTATCTGGCAGCAGAGTTCAGTTCCCCATTGGGCATCCTAGAAGAAACAGCCTGTGTATCTCTGGGTAAGCTGGTTTCAGGATGCTCCCAAAAGAAAGGGATGGTATTTATCTATGTACCCTCTGATGGAAGTGGGTTGTCATCCTTAGAGTTTATGCCACACAATATATTTGTCCTTAAGGTGACATGACATGCTTTGTTGCAATAGAGGAATCTCTCAAAATTGATATGCACAATTTCTCCATAAATGTATTTAATAGTAGATAAAGGTCACCCTTCCTCAAAAACCAGTCATATCCAACTCTAGGGTTCAGTGCTCATCTGTCTATAGCCAAAAAGCCAGTGCTGTCTCCATCTGCAGACGTTTCTGTGGACATGTGGCAGGGATGACTAGCATGGAACACTTTACCTTCCCACCGAAGTGGCCCCTACTTATCTACAAGTAATACCTTGGATAACGCTAAAATTGCATAACGTTAAGTAATCTGGGGAGGAGAATTGGATCGAATAACGTTAAGGTCCAATGGGATGGGTCGGATAACAACCGCTAAAGCCTGTGCGGTGACAATGTATCTCTATGGAGCTTTAACATCCGATCCATCCCATAGGATTTTAACATGCATCGGATAAGACTAAAAAATCAGATAACACCAAGACTTGTGGAACCAAGTCTTAGCGTTATCCGAGGTATTACTGTACTTGCAATTTCTTGCTTTCAAACTGCTAGGTCGGCAGGAACTTGGACAGAGATGGGAGCTCACTCCGTCATGCAGTACCCGGGAATCGAACCTTCCAGACAGCGAGTTCATCATCTTAACCACTTGGGCCACCACAGTCTAATGCTACATACACTCTTATTCCACAAGCCACAACTTAATTTTAAATGAAAATGGTTAGTTATAGCTCTGTTTCTGAGTTGGAGACAAGAACTCATGCGGCCCTTCTTCCAAGGATCCCGGAAAGAAAGAAACATGTAACAACTGGCAAAAAGCCGAACACTTATAGAGTGTAGGAGTGGTGTAACCAACCAGTTATGCAATTAGGTGGAGAAATAGCTCAATGTTTTGGCCCCGTGCCACCTGTTTCCCAGCAATTAGTCAACCTATGGGAGATGATGAACCAACCTAAACCTGCTCTATGTCCAAGCTGGGCTTTTTTTTTTATCCAACAGCAGTGTTACTTTTTGGAGCAAGCTGGAGTTAATCCTTTAAGGAGTTTGCTCCTGTCTGATGGTACCCTTAGTGTATACAGAAACAGTGCTGTTTATGAGAGGAAGCAATTGTGTTCCTCTGAGACAGGTGGGTACAAGTTTGGTTAGTTGTTTTATACACATGAGCACTGTTTGTCTTTCTTTTAAATATTATGCTTTGCCATTTATATTCATATGAATATTTTCCCCTGTCTACTGTAGTACTTTGTACAAAGCATCAATTAAAATATTAGAAAAAGCTGGCAGCACACTTCTTTCGTGTCTGGGCCAGATGCGAAACTGCCAAAATGAAGGCACCTTCTGGTGACTTCATTCTGCAGTTTTCTTTTTTATTCCACAATTATTTTGTGAAGTGTGTGGCTTAGTAAACAGAATGTAAAATGAGGATGCAGGATCCCTGAGATCAAATTCCTGTTCAGCCATGGAGGAACCATGGAGACTCACTGGGAAAGTTATGGAAATGGTAAAGCCATTTCTTAAGTACAGTAGAACCTCACATAACAAGAAAAAATTCCATTCCATGGAGCTCTTCACTATGCATTTTTTCCGTCATGTGGTTCCCC
The DNA here is from genome assembly GCA_030440675.1 of Furcifer pardalis. Taxonomy (NCBI): domain Eukaryota; kingdom Metazoa; phylum Chordata; class Lepidosauria; order Squamata; family Chamaeleonidae; genus Furcifer; species Furcifer pardalis. The sequence continues at coordinate 157,043,597 of CP126894.1, read as the reverse complement.
GCATAACGAAAAAAATGCTCGTTAACCAGGGTTCCCATTAAGCAGGTATACCCTGGTTACCGAAAACCCTGCATTAAAAAAAATCGTTATGCAGGGTATCACCATTGCATAACGAATGTTTCGTTGTGCAAATTTTTCGCTATATGATGCGTTCATTATATGAGGTACCACTGTTTCTTATATGCCTTGAAACCCCTTCTAGGGTTGCTGTAGGTCAGATGTAATTTGATGGCACATAACAGTTCTTGCATCCATGCACATAATGTGTGGCATTAAGTCTATGGGAAGTATTCTTGTCACAATAGTAATAATCAAACCTAGGTTCAAATCCCAATTGAAGTGCAAAATTCACTGGAGGATTAATGAAAAATAATGCAACATAGTGCCTGCAATACAGGTTTGGGAGACTGCAGTACCACCTCTGCCATTTTTGACTTCCACCAACCTGTTTCTTACTTCCATGTAGTGCTTAGTGTGCAATAGGTGTTGCCAGTAGTATCTCCTCAATCCTAGTTTCCTTCTGATGCACTTGAAATGAAAACAGCTTGAGCAATCCTAGGTAGGTCTTGTGGGTCCCACCCATATTTACCCTTTTCTTCAGCAGCCCCAGGTAAAAGGAAAAACAGGTACACTTGAGTTGGATATAATTGTCACTCTCACACTTGGGAGTTGTTGAGTCACACAGTTGAATCTGACCCTAGTTTGCGACCCCATGGACCATCACACTCTAGGCTCCTCTGTTCTTTGCCATTCTCTGCAGCCCACTCAAGTCTGTGCCCATCACATCAATGATGCCATCCAGCCACCTCATCCTTTGCCATCCCCTTCTCCTTTTGCCTTCTTTCCCAGCATCAAGGCCTTCTCAAGTGAGTCCTCTCTTCTCAGTTGGTGGCCAAAGTACTTGAGCTTCAGTATTTGTCCCTCCAATGAGCAATCAGGGTTGATTTCCTTCAGGATTGACTGATTTGTTATCCTTGCAGTCCAGGGAACTCTCAAAATTCTCCTCTGTACTGACCTACTACATGGGATTCTGACCAGCAGAATGAAGACACAAGATTTGTGGAGGGCTCTATCTCCTTTTCTCAGTAGCTCTCTTTATTAAGAGTTTCACACAAGCATACAACATATGGCACACAATGACATGATCCATCATCCTTCACTACACTGTCACGCTATGCTGCACTAGGCCTACTCAAACAGACATTTACACAATTGACGATAGATGGATGCAACCTATTTCTGTATCCTTACAATAGCAAGGAGGAAATGTTCCTAGATCATCATTTCAGGGTGGTCCAAGAACAGGACATTTTCACCATCATAGGGAATGAACAACCTGTGTTATTGATCAGCTTATCAGAGAATTTGTTCTCATTATTAACCTGGTCAATCCAGAAGGATGCAACACTCCTCCAGCACCACAGTTCTTCTGCACTCAGCCTTCCTTATGGTCCAGCTCTCACAACCATACATTACTACTGGGAATACCATTACTTTGACTATGCGGACTTTTGTTGCCGGGTGATGTCTCTACTTTTATTATGTTCCCTAGGTTTCTCATAGCTTGCCTCCCAAGAATTAATTGTCTTTTTATTTTGTGGCTGCAGTCACCATCTGCAGTGATCTTGGATCCTAAGAAGGTAAAGTCTGTCACTGCTTCCATTTATTTCCCTTCTATTTGCCAGGGAGTGATAGGGCCAGTTGCCATTATCTTGGTTTTGTTTTGTTTTAATGTTGAGTCTCAGGCCAGCCTTTCAGAGCCTGAAGGTGGCAGTAGATTGCTTGGAGAGTTCTTTGTCTGGAGTTTCAGCACCAAAATGGCTGCCAGTTGCTGTTTCTTGCTGGCTTTTTCTGAGTTTTCTGTCCATTTTCAAAGCTTCTTTAAGGTAAGGAACAGTGTTTTTTACTTATGCATGCTTTCCTTTCAATGCTGCTATTGTTTTTGGGTGGTTTGATTGATTTTTGGAGGGCCAGGGGGACTTTTTTTATTTTTGGAGGGTGGGGTGGAGGCTTTTTCTTTACCCCTATGGGGATGCCTCGAGTTATGAACAAATTTGAGTTTCGAACAAGGCCATGGAACTGATTTTATTCGTAACTCAAGGTTTTACTGTACCATCATCTCCACTAGCTGTTGCATAAAATTTGAAATTCACCCTTTTGTTTAAGACATATTCATTTAATTTTAAATAAAGTTGTTTGAACCTCTTTGGTTTCCCTTGAGATGGCCCCTGAAGTGGTCATCACACATTCATGCTCCCCGGAACACAGACCTTGATGGCAGATAATGTCTGCATCAATTAACACCCATGTCCTGGTCATACTTTAATCTAACATCAATAGAAATGTCCTTCTAATCAATAAAATTTCCTTTATACCCCTATCCCCTTCATGGACCATGGTAAACCTAAGCTTCACACAATACAGTCAAACCTCGCATAAAGAGCACCTCGCTTAAAAAGTAACTCGCTTAAAGAGCAGAATTTTCTCTGAATGTTTGCTTCGCTTAACAAATAAAACCAAACAAAAACTCACTTAACAAATAAATCAGGGTTCAGAAGCCCCCCCCCCCACACACACACACAATTGGTCACTTACAATGGTGTTTCGCTTAAGGAGCAAACTCGTTTAAAGAGCAATCCTGTGGAACACATTATGCTCTTTAAGTGAGGTATAACTGTACACTCAAATGGAGCCTGGAAATTAGTGGAATTGACCAGGTGATGATCTGGAGTTACTCACCTTTGAGATAATGCTAAAATGTTAATCTCATCTTTCCTGCTAGCCAATGCAAATGTTTGACTTGAAGCTTAAGATTTTTGGTCCACTGAAGTTTGATTCCTTTATATAGGGAACCTCTATGGAATAACTTCTATTTGTATTTGACAATGATATTAATGCTGGATTTTGTGTCTCCTCATTCCAAGGGACAGTCAGGTGGAAAAATTACAACTAACAGGATAATTTTGATATTAAATCAATACAGAATACAATACTGTATTAAAAGGAAGTCTCCCTGCACTGTTAAGGAGAACATCTGATAATCTTGCCTAAGGAAAGGAGCTGAATACTTCCTCTCCTGATGTTTGCTGATGTCTTTTGGATTCACACTCTTCTGTGGGAACTCATCAAGAGAAGAATGCAGAGATCTGGAAAATTCCAAAAGTTGTTGTTTCTTTTGTGGTTGTAAAACTGTAACATTTACTCTTTAATCTGTGTACTTATTTTAATTGAATAGTCATGATTTTCCTTTCTTTGTTCTACTGAAACTGTAAAGAGTTAGTTTGGGCCCCCTGAAACATATAAAAGTGAACTCCGCAGTCAGTTTTGTTGTTGTTCAGTCGCACAGTCGATTCCGACCCTCTGCGACCCCATGGACCACTGTCCACCTGGCACTCCTGTCCTCCACCATCCCCCTCAACTCGCTCAGTTCTGTGCCCATTGTGTCCACAATACCATCTAGGGGCATCTAATTTTTGACCGTCCCCTTCTTCTTTTGCCCTCGGCCTTTCCAGGCATCAAGGCTTTCTCAAGTGAGTCTTCTCTTCTCATTTGATGTCCAAGGTACTTTAGCTTCATCTTTACTATTTGCCCTTCTAAGGAGCAACCAGGGTTGATTTCTTCTAAGATTGACCTATTTGTTCTCCTTGCTGTCCAGGGGACTCTCAAAACTCTCCTCCAACACATTTCAAAGGCATCTATTCTTCTACCCTGCAGTCAGTAGACTTTACCTATTTTCCTGGCTTTACCATCTGCCTAGAGATAGGTCAAACCCATAGGCCCTTTGCCTATTTAAATCTGTATTAATTACTGTTTTTTTAAATTTGATTTTCAAGTAAACTTCTTTAATATGTATCAAACAATTGGTCTATGGCTCGTTTTTAAAGCTTCCGCCTGTGAAAAGGTTCTTTAAATATTAAAAATAAAATGATTTCAGACTTTTTGGCCTGGATGCCTGCAGCTCTAAAGTCATGGAGTCTGAAATTCAGGCAACATAGATTTGTTGTTAGCAATACTTTCTAGGGTCCTCTTGACTTCATACTCCAGAATGTCCAGCACAAGATCAGTGTTCTCATCACTGTGGTTGTCAGGGATGTTGAGGTCCTTTTTGTAGAGTTCTTCTGTGTATTCTTGCCATCTTTTCCTAATCTCTTCTGCACCTGCTAGGTCCCTACCATTTTTGTCCCTCATCATGACCATTTTTGCTTGATCTGTGTTCAAATCCGTACTTGGCCACAGAAACACACTTGAGATGGCAGTAGGCAAGAACAGGAAACCACTCTTTGAACATACCTCACTTACTTTAAAAACTTATAGGTCACCATAAGTCAGAGGCAATCTGATGGCATGTAAGAGCAACACATACTGTTTAGAAATGAGCCCCCATTCCCAATATTATTTGACTGAAACTCCCACCAGCAATGGGTAGCATAGGTGAATGAAGGATTAGGATAATTCTAGTCCCGTGCACTTTGGTATCTAGGCATGCCTTGCCTCATGTCTATGGAAATGACTGCAGATGCAGACAGAGCTGGCTCTTCAGCTGTAAACAGAAATGAGCACTGAACCCTAGAGTTGGATATGTCTGGCTTTTGAGTTAGGGTGACCTTCACCTAGTCTGAAAACATCTGGAGGGCCACAAGTTGCTCTCCTTCGTCTAATCCTCAAACTAGGGCGATGGAAGTAATTGTATATACTGTATTCGATAAAGAAGGGGAAATCAATTTTAAAAAACATTGCAAAATTATACTTTCCCTTGTTTTTCAGGCAGGTGTCTTATGCTGTTAACTGCGATGTACAAGAAGAAATTGTGGTGCTGCAGTAACTGCATAAGAAAGGAAAGAACATCAACTCAGTAGAAGCATGTTGAATGGCAATGGTCCTAGATTCCATCCATGTTGTTACTAGTTCCTGGCTAGCAGGTGATGGGTAAAGTCTCTGCTTGAGACTCAAAAGCTGCCATCAGTCAGTAAAGACTGGGTCACTTGGTATACTCTAGATAACCCTGGACTTCAACTCTTCTCACCATGATGGAATATGATTAGCTGGTTGGTTAATGGTGAGAGGAGTTGGATTCCAAAACATCTGGTGGTCAGTGGTTTTGTGATGTCTGGAAAAGACATCAGATAACCAAAACAATAAAAAAAAAACCAGCAATTGTCACATCATCTGCTCATGGATCACTGCTGCAGGTGGAGTCTTTTTACTCAAACTGTTCCCTCCTTCCATTAAGGACCTATTATGTTGTCTGGAATATGCCTTTTAACAAGTTGTAACATGAAATATGTAAAACCGAAGCTGGCCTGTTCTTCAGAAACTAGAGGGAAAACAAAACATTAATTACCATTGTGCTCCACCTTTGTAAGTATGTTACAGTTATGGACCACTTATCCTCTTTTATACTCACGGGCGAACCTGTAAGATAATTGAAAAGGTGTATGTGACCAGCCCAAGGTCACCCAGTGAATTTTACCAGTCCTAACCCAAAATCCCAGTTAGCGAAACTGCCCCCCCCCCCAAAAAAAAAAAAAATTATTATTGTGTTCATAGAACATGCGCCCATGTTCCTTTCCCCTCCGTTCTGACCCAACATGCAGACCACCACTCCGCTGGCTCCCCGTTAAAATACGGTCCGCCTGTTCTGTCTGTGTACACATTTGCGCTTGAGAGCTAAAAGGTGTATATTTCTCCCAGGTTGGCTTTGTTGCCTGGGGGAGGGGACCTCTGGGATTTGTAGTCCAAAGGCGCAAAGCAAAGTGTCCGGGCGTCTGATAAGGTGTTCCCGGTGTTCCTCTGGGTGCCAGGTGGGGCGGGCGGGGCAAATCGCGCTCGCAGGGCGAGTCCCCTTAATAATGGTCGGTTGCGTTGCTCGGCTGGTTTCTTCACCCTCGTCAATTGTTACGGGAACTCGCAGCTTCCCGGCCGCTCCCAGCTGGGGCCTCGACTCGAGAGACCTGCCGACGGAGAGCCGTCAGGATGCGGAACCCCTTGGCGGGCTGCGAAGTGAGTAACAGCCCTCCTCCTCCCTCGAGAGCACGGACCTCCCCGCACACCTCCCCAGCACGAGAGGGAGATATGGGGAGCGCCTCTCCCAGAGGACCCCCCCCCCATCCCAGCCTATGAACTGTGAGAGTTGTAGTCCAGAACAAGAGTTCTCAACCTTTTAAAGCTGGGGGTCTCTCGGACAGGTTGGGGGCCCCGAATGGTCATTTTGCCCTTCCTCCACCACAAGGCACTTTCTGGTGTAGTGGGAGGCGGCGGGAGGGGGTACATGAAATTGTATCACAGGCTACATCTGGCCCACGGGCCGCAGGTTGAGAATCCCTGGTCCACAGGGCCATAGCTAGGATTCTGAATGTGGGTGGACGAATATTTTTCCCCAGGATGGGCAACAAAGCCTCTTTTCAACGCATTCCTATGGGAAACCGTGCTTTGCCAGGGTGGGCAAACTCCTGACTCAGGGTGGGCCGAGCCCACCCTTGGCGCCCCCTGGCTATGGCCCTGCTGGTCCAGAACATGAACTTTATCATTCAAGGTCCCGTGATGATTTTGGTAATCTGCTAGTGAGCCTTCCACACACCCAGGCTGCTCCTCCTGGGTTTCACAAACCAAACCACTCCTTCTGTCGTGTATGCTCTGAGTAAGGAAGGCAGCATGCCATGGCTTTATACACCACGGCTACCATATTTTGTGGGGCCTCAGTGGCTTGGTGGTTAAGATGCTGAGCTTGATGACCAGAAGGGCAGCGGGTGAGCAGTTTGAGTTCCAAGTGCTGCACAATGGACTGAGCTCCTGTCTTTGTCCCAGCTCCTGCCAACCTAGCAATTTGAAAGCAAGAAATTGCAAGTAGATAAATAGGTATTATTATTATTATTATTATTATTATTATTATTATTATTATTATTATTATTATTATTATTATTATTATTATTATTATTATTATTATTATTATTTTACAGACTTATATGCCGCCCTCCTCAAAGAGACTCAGGGCGGCTAACAAAAGCTTAAAAAGATACATAAAAACATAATATAAAATCCAATTTTAAAATTATTAAAATATTAAAACTAAACAAGTTAAAATATTTTTTAAAAATTCATACAATGAGAGAGAGGGATGGGTCAGATGAGCCAACAAGCCGAGGCAACTGTCTGACCCAGACCCCATACCTGTCCCGCCAGCCAGGTCTTAACTCCCTTCCTAAAGGGCAGCAACTCCGACTAGAGACCACTTTGGTGGGGAATGTAAACAGCGTTCTGTGCACTCCGGTGTCTGGTCATGCCTGCCACATGACCATGGAAAAGTCTGCAGATGCACACAGCGGTGGATCCTTGGCTGTAAACGAGACAAGCACCAGACGCAGCTGGCTTTCAAGCAAGGGAGACCTTGACCTTTTCCATGTTGGGATCAGGGGAGAGGGATGATTTGACCTAATCAAAAAGGATGATTTTTATAAAAGTAGTTGCGCAATTTTGTCTTCAGCCAGCCTGCAGCTCAAGAGGGCTACTGAGAAGGAGAAATGAGGTCATGGTAGCTCTGTATCTTTCATAAGAAATTGCTCCTCTTCATGCTCTCTGACTCATGCACATTGGCTTTGGGTAGAGCACCTCAGTAGAGATAGCTCACTTAGGAAGGTGGAATCTGATTGCAGGACTGTGTTTGCAACTTACAATCCACCCTAGCAGTAGTTGGGCCTAGTAGGATCCTTGAGCATGGCAACTGTTCTTTGAGGTGTAAAAACTTTTTAATGGTTCGAGCAATACAACAGTGGAACCAATTGCCTCAAGAGGTGGTGAGCCTTCCAATACTGGAAGCATTCAAGAGAGAATTGGCCAACCATCTGTCAGCTCTGCTTTGATTTGGATTTCTCCATTGAGCAGGAAGTTGGACTCACGGCTTCCAAATCAGTGATTCTATGATTTTCCTGGCTGCAATACACTCCCCACACACAAACCAGCCCCTGTTTTTGAGTTGCCTTGTCACCAGGTTTTCCCTGGTTTTTGGTTTATTTTCTCTGCATCCCTTTGACTCTGTTCTAGAATGAGGCGGTCAGCTTCTCAACCCTACCAGATCTTACAAGGTCTCTGTGCTTGGACTCAAGGTTTTGTTTTGGGTTTTTTTGGCCCTGAAGTCTCCTTCTGTGGGTGGCTGTTGACCTGGGAACCATCTGTGGAGTTACTTAGACTGAAGCTGTCCCACTACACCTTGAGACCCAAGTTTAAGGAACCCTGCTCTAGACCAGTGGTGCCCAAACTAAGGCCCAGGTGCGCCCCCCAACGGCAATTCATCTGGCCCACGAAGTCCTCGTCACTCCTGGAAGCGGAAGTAAAACGCGCCCATATGGGCGTGTTTTACTTCCGCTTCCAGAGCAATGAGGGCTTTACGAGCCGGATGAATTGGCATCAGGGGCCGCACCCATCACCTGAGCCTTAGTGATCAGCTCCCTGAACCACATGATCGGCCCACGGCCCTAAAAGTTTGGGCATCCCTGCTCTAGACTAATGCACTTCAGTTAATGAAGTGGCAGAGATTTCTTTTTCACTGTGGACCATAAATCAATGTGTTACAGCAGGGGTGAGATGCGCAGGGGATGAACAGGATTCTTCACCGATATTAGAGGCCGAAATTGGCTTTGTAGCATTTTCCCCAAGTCTCAGCTGTTCTCCCAGTCACAAATATATTAGGAAGTGTGTTATCTGGCTGTGATCCTTCACATCTTGGTAAAAGACTGCGACATATGGAACATAGGTCAACTTTAGAAGACTGTTCCCAAAATATCAGTTAGTGTACATTATTGAGATTGACATAGATTTAGTAAGGCTGAAGCGTAATGGTAATTTTATGCTGGACCTTTCTGATTTTCAGGTTATGAAAGGAAGCTGTTTTTGACATGTAAAGGATTACTATTCATGTACTGTATATGGTTTGGGATCTCTATTTCTGATGTACAGTGGAACCTCGGTTAATAAAATTAATGCATTCTCTGGGACATTTCTTACAGCCAATATTTATTTATTTATTTAAATTTCTATACCGCCCTCCTCGCCGAAGGCGACCCAGGGCGGTTTAACAAATCCTAAAAAAAACATCAAAACAATACAGGCTAAAATTCTAAAAGCTCTCAAAATCCACAGTTAAAACCAATTAAAACTATGACTAAAACTTTGTATGATTTAAATAAATAAATATTTTAGATGTGGCACTTAAATGTTACTTAATAATAATTGTGTCCCAGCAAATCACTTCTGACTTTATGGTGACCCTTGCTGGAGTTTTTTTAAGGTAGAGAATGCACAGAAGTGATTTGCCATTCCTTTCTTCTGGGGGCAACCTTGGGACTGTGCAGCTTGCCTAGGGCTACCTATGCTGGCTCTTTCCCCAGGAACCATATTTTCTGGATCTGCAGCCAGAGACCTAAACCACGAAGCTATCCATCCAGCTAAATGTTGTTTACAACACTAAAAATAAATACTTTGCCTTAATGAGCCCTAAATGTCAAGCACTGTGAGTTATCTTAAACTAGCAAAGAATATGAAGAACATTTAGAATGCTTTGAAGAATTTCATGTGTCAGATTTCTTGGCTTGATATCTTTATTTGTGATACAATGCTTCCAGCCCTAAACAAACTTCCTTGGGAGTACATTTCACTGAACACAGTATGATTTACAGTAGTTAAAATCATGCAGAAGGTAGTGATTCAGGAAGAAAACGGCTCTCAAGTTGTCACAGGATGAGACACTGATTTTCATGTTTTATTTTAGCATGAATTTGCCTTAGTCAGCATCTGGCAAACAAGCATGCTTTGTTTCATAATTGGTCATTTGTGTCTCTTGTTTCAGACACTATAGCCCTGACATATCTGCATTATCTAGAGAGGAATCGTAGCTGAATTTGATGACTGGAGGGTCAACAGGTCAGCAGTGCCGCACAACTGAGTGAGCTCCCGTTTCTCTCCAAGCTCCTGCCAACCTATGTACTTTAAAAGCAAGAAATTTGCAAGTAAATAAATAGGTAGGAAAGGTGGGAAAAGTAATAGCACTCTGTGCATGCTGGCATTGGTCATGCCTGCCACATGACCATGGAAGCAGTGATGGGCTGCTACCAGTTTGGACCGGTTCGCCTGAACCAGTAGCAGCCATCCTGAGGGGATTGCCGGGTGGTGGTGGTGGTAAACCCCCGGGCGACTGGTTCAGTCGCCTCTCCAGCCCCCTTCAGAAATGAAACCTTCGTTTGACGCATGCACAGTTCTATTTTTTAGTGTGCATGCGTCAAATAGAGGTTTGACGCATGCACAGACATTTTTATTTTATTTATTTATTTTTGCTCTGCCCACAACATCATGACGTCATGACATCGGCTACGCCCACGAAGTCCATGACGTCACGGTGGGGTAGCTGAATTTTTGACAACCCACCACTGCTTGGAAGCGTCTGCAGATGCAAACAGCACTGGCTCTTTGGCTGTAAACAGAGTTGAGCACTGAACCCTAGAGTCAAATATGAGTGGTTTTTGAGCAAGGGAGACCTTTAACTTACACATTTACCTTGAGGTCTGATCTGACCCAATTAAAAAGGATGGTTTTTATAAGAAAGGCAGCTCAAATGCAATCACTAAGGCTTGCATTTCACTATCTAAAATTACCTGCAAAAAGCAGAAACAAACCAACTTGGAGAAAACATCCAATTACCTGAGTCCTGGATGATTCTTATTCTTATTCTAATATTTAGATTTGTATGCCGCCCACTCAACATTGTGACTCTGGGTAGCTCACAGAACAATACAGCATCTAATACACGTTATACATATCATATCAGGACATATACAGAGCGCCTCACTTAGAGCGCCTCACTTAGAGAGTAACTTGCTTAAAGAGCTGAATTTTCTCTGAATGTTTGCTTCGCTTAACAAAATAAAACCAACCAAAAACTTGATTAACAACTAAATCGGGGTTCGCAATCCCCCCCCCCCCGGAAATCACAATTGGTCACTTACAATGGTGTTTCGCTTAAAGAGCAACCCTGTGGAACGCATTATGCTCTTTAAGCGAGCTACAACTGTACATATCACAATACAATAAATAACTCACAGTATCATATAAATCACAACATCATAAATCACAACCATCATAAAACATAGAGAAAAAAGAAAGTCATTCATTTGAAAAAGTCCCACAAATCGTCCAAGAGAGAGTCCAAGGCTAGGCTGGCCAGGGAGAGATGTCCGGCCCCCAGTCCTTAATGCTAGTTCTTCACATCAGTCTTTCACGTCGGTTATAAAGTATAGGTAATCTAGCAGGCTGGCTTTAGCAAGCAACATTTTGCACTATATTGATACACAGACCAGGAAATTGGGAACAAGCTGAAAGCAAGCAAAATTTGCCTCTTTCAGTTTGATGCTATATTTTCTGGAAAAAAAGAGTGATTTCCACCCCTTATTAAGTGATCTGCTATAAACCTTCGCATCTTGTTAGCAATGAAGCAATGAATGAATGATGATGATGATGATGATGATGATGATGATTGCTGTTGCTGTTCTTGTTTGGCTGCCTGAATTACCTTTAATGAAAAGGTGGAGTAAAAGCATTTTTGGTCAGTAGATAATAATTTTAAACAAATCAGCCTACATATAGTAGCAGTGATTCGTGTTATTTGAATGTTAGCAGGCTGAATTGTTGTACTGATGAGGACTGATTTTTATTAAATATAAATCTATTATAGTTACATAGAAATTTATTGCATCTAACACACAAGATTGTATTCATCCTTATAATAGCAAGTTTATACACATGTTAGTTTACACGTTAGCCTATATACTTAAGCACAAAGAAGTTATATTGTTCGTATGTGTAATTCCATTGACTTTATTTTTTTATTCTTATGTTTTACTTAGCACACTCATATAATGGTAACCATGCTTATTCACTCACTCGCTATTTAGTAGAATTGTATACCAGTAGCTTTAGAAACCTTTATAAAAGAATATTTTGTACTTTTATATTTTATACTCATATTCAGTATCATAAAGATAGAATAACGAATATAGGAACCAAGAAAAACTCTCTGTAAGTATTTTAAATTGGAAATCAAAGAAGCCCCTCTGTAAGCGTTTTTGGGTTGTTAAGAGATAAAAGAAGTTGGCAAAAGATGGTTACCTATCTCTTTCATTTAAATCCAGAAATCACCCAACAGCCTCATTTAAAAAAGGCTTTATGGTAGGAAGAAAAGCTAGGCTAGGTCAGGATGACCGAGAAAAGCATTAAATCTTATAAACTCCTAGGTTCCTTAGTTTTGATTTTCACTTAGTGACAGGCGAGAAATTTAGCCAAGCCAATTAGAAAACAGGAAAGTTGTCAGGACACTTGTAACCTTTGGGTCAAAAAGAACATTAATTATTTACTAACAAGACACTTTTGGAGTTTGAAGAGGAGATTTGGGAGGAGGGAAAGGTAAAGGAATGTATAAGAACTTGTACTTTTTCTTTGTTTGGAGTGCCACTGTGACACCCAGATTTCGTGGAGTGAGCACCAAGAAGCGCCTCCTTAATAATGATCAATAATAAAGAGCTCAGATTTGAAATAACTTTTCTCCTTGATTGCTTCCAACTCAATTGACTTATGTGGGTTTGAACAGTGGAGAAGTGCCTTTGGCAATTGGCACATGAGCAAATAGCAGGTGACTAAAATGGGACTCACAAAACTTTCTCCTGAGGACATTGGGCATAAGTCCTTAGGAACTAAAAGACCTTTATCTAGGCACAATTGGGTATAAGTGTCTAGAATCTAAAACTTTTGCATTCAAACTAGTTTGCGTATAAGGGTGTGAAAAATACTTAAAAATTGGGACACAACATTTTCCTTTGCAGTTTTCAGCAAAAGTAATACCAATGTTTTCCCCTTCAGAAAGCACAACCGTCCTTCCCTTCAACCTCCAAATACCCCTTTCACAGAACATGTGCAGTGGAAGCAGCCGGAGTGGGCCTGGGCATCTGTGGTGGATCATCATGGCTTGTTTGCTTTTTTGGCAGCCATGATAAAAGCTGGTCCATAATGGGATTGGTTCTCCTCCTTGGGTTGTCAAGAAAGAGGGGAGCATCATGCTGTTAACAGACTCCTTTAACATGTAGAGTTTCCTGCTTACTGGTTAAATTAGAACATCAGTGTGCCAGAAAATCTGGACATACAAGTCAGCCTTCCCAGGATTTGCTTTTGTGAGTGGGCAGAGGCAAAAGTCCTTTTGTGTACCCCGTTGTGGGAAGCGAGTTTGCCTCACACCTTTGTCTTGCTCCCTCTCCCACAAAATGTAAAATTAGCAAACAGAAGGCTGATTTCTAGCGTCTAAAATCTACATAGCCAGTTCTCTGAAACAATGAATACCTGCGGTTGTTTTTGCCAAACAATGGTTGTAGAACTGGTCTGGTTCTCAGTTGTTCACTCCTACATCACAGACACATTTGGCCTTACAACTGGTAAACACTGCATCTTATATTTATTACACAATTCTTATTGCCTCTCACCTCATCTCTTGTCTTATGTCATCTTATGTAAGCCTTTAGTTTGAAAAGAAGAAAATCACCAGACAATCTTCTACGTTATTTCCCTGAGGCCTTCCAAGCCCCTTCCCATGCCTGTTCACATATGTGTGTTTGGGAAATACTTTGAGGTGGGTTTAGCAAGAAGTTTTGCCTATGTTCTCATAAGGGGATGGATCCCACAGATCCTAAATTAGAGTGAACTGACAGCTGTATCATCTTATGTTTAGATTCCGAACAAAACCCCATGTATTAACAACAGAGATGGGTGCATGTTTGTGTGGCTGCTACAGAAAGTGTGCTGATTTTGTAAATGGCTCCTTGGTGTCATTTCTGTTGGGTGGAGATCCTTGTCTTATTCCACGGAGAAGTTATAATTCACTAATTTAACTGTTTTTTAAACCCAAGATTTAGTCTAGTCCAGTAATGGCGAAACTTTTAGTGACTGAGTGTCCAAATTCAACAGGCTGCTGTCTGCGCCGCAGTGGTGTGGGGGTGAATTCTGTGCTGGGGGGAGGGAGGAAGCACTCCCATTGGGCTGCTGGGCAGAGGGGCTAGGTGAACTGTGCTGGGGAGAGGGAGGAAGCACTCTCATTGGGCTGCTGGCCAGAGGGGTGGGGCAAACTCTATGCTAGGACGACGGTGCACATGCCAACAGAGAGGGTCCCCTCTGGGATGCTTGCCATAGGTTTGCCACCACTGGTCTAGTCTCACAGCTTGGTTTGGTAAAAGGTATACCACCACTTTGTGAGTTTCATTCAGTAACACTGGAGCTCTATGCCTAAACTGTAAAAATCTCTTGATACGAAGAATCATTTTCCAGCCACTAACCACTTCCAACGTGTTTTCCTCAGAAGTACACCAAGGGCAGACCTAGTGAAGTCTTGAAATAATGCCATATCTTAAAAAGCTGAAATCATGTCTCAATCTGTATGTTGTGTTTCAGTATGACAGGGCATATCAAGATCTGAAAGGATTTTCCAAAAATGGAGACAATTTCTGCAAGCAACTTTTGTCTGTTCTTCAACAGAGGTATGTATGATAAGCCTCCAAGTATTCAACCCATTCTCTGGTCCAATATTGAGATGAGTTCCCAGAATAGGAGCATGGCTCATCTCTTGAACAGATTTTGAGGCATATAGTGTCTCTCTTGGTAGGCATTTTGGGGATACAGCAAAGATTTCATTAGCAACAATATCAAAACCCATGTATAGAAAATGTGATTTTGTATCTTAAATCTCAGGACTCCCTTTGTGTAAAATGTCTTTATGAAATATTGCTTATATAAATTCAGTGAAATACTTCACCGTGTGCACAGCAAAGCCACACCCCAAAGCCTTCTCAATCTAAAGAAAGAAGGGCATTGTGGACAAAGCACAACCACCTACATTTCCATCATCTGTTAACTCCCTGTGTTGTTCACTGTTGGCTATCTTGGCAAGGATTGATGCAGTCCATCAATCTCAACAGGGCTACATGTTGACCATCATGGCATCAGATTCCATCACTACTCTCATAAGACTTGGCTAATGGCACTGATAAAACTTTTCATGAATTGATCCACATTTGGTTCTACCAAGAGGCAATTCTTTTAACAAAAGGTCATATTAAGCTTCCTTATGTTTAATCAGATCATTGGTCTGTCTAGCCCTGTGCTACTATAAGGAGGTCCCCAGTGAATTTTCCTGTCTCCTGCTACCTGATCCTTTAGAACTGCAGTTACTGAGGTCTAAACCTGTGGCCTTCTGCAGTCAGTCTCCTCCGATTGAGTTCTGTCTCCTCCTTTGAATAGTAGTTTGTCAGAGTCATCTCAACACTGCAGAAACAGCTATCAAGCCATTTCAAAGAATTTACTTTAGTGGTGTCAGTTCACATAGTGAGGCGCTATGCTCGGGCCTCACCACTGCTCCGGGAACTGCACTGGCTGCCAGTATGCCTCCGGGTGCAATTCAAGGTGCTGGTTATTACCTTTAAAGCCCTATATGGTAGTGGGCCAGGATACCTAAGAGACCGCGTCACCCTAAGAACGTCTGCCCGTCCCACCAGGGCGGATCGGAGGGGCTCTCTTGTTACTCCATCAGCTAGGGATGCTCGCCTCATGAGCACTAGGAAGAGAGCCTTCTCTGTGTTCGCCCCGGCCCTTTGGAACCTCCTTCCGACAGCTGTGCCTGCAGACGGAGATCCTGCCCTTCCGAAAGGGCATAAAGACCTGGCTGGCGGGTCAAGTGTGGGGACACAGTAATGCAGGTTCTCACCTAGGATGGCTGATTTAAGGGCAGCCATCCTTCCCCCCCACTTGGCATCTGTATCTGTATTTGCATCGGTTTTTAGCTGTTTTATCTGTTTTAGTGTTTTAAATTTTTATGAATTATTATGAACTTTTAAGGTTTTTATATATTGTTATGACCATTACCTATGACGGTAATGTATGTTGTAAGCCGCCCAGAGTCGGGTCTTCCCGATTGGGGCGGGATATTAAATGCGAATAATAAATAAATAAATAAACTGCAAGTCATCAGATGATGACTAAGGAAGAGCCAGGATCCCAAGGGGTTGTTCCACCTAGTTCCAGGGACAGCCCAGAGAGTAGCAGCATGAGGAAGGAGACATATTCCACTCATACAACATACAGTAGAACCCCGCATAACGGAAAAACTCCATTCTACAGAGCACTTTGTTACATGGATTTTTTTGTTATGCAAAGCACCATTGGTGGTACCCCTGCATAACCGGTGTGTGTGTGTGTGTGTGTGTGTTGTTAACTGGGATTCCCATTGAGCGGGTATATCCCGGCTACTGAAAATCCTGCATAACGAACTTTTTTATTATGCGGGGTATCGCCCCTGCATAAAAACGCTTCGTTATGCGAATTTTTCACTCTGCAAAGCATTCGTTATGCAGGGTATTACTGTACATGGCCGCTAATGTGATATGCGGTTTACTTTAACCCCAGGAGATCACATTGCCTACCTGCCTCATTACAGATGTCAACACTGCCTCCAAGAGATCTATTGGTAAGCATGGGCCATTCCCTGGAGGACAGAATTGTTATGGAAAGACTTTGCCCAATTATTTGCTGTTTGTGGTCATCATTTTTGATTATGTGTCCAGCCCTTGTTGCTTTTCTTTTCTTGTATTCCCCCCTTCATTTGAAGATCCTATGTTTGATAAATTGCCTTTTAGTAAAAACCAGCAGGAATGGCTGAGACAGGGGTGCCCAAACTATGGCCCTGGGGCCGGATCTGGCCCCCAACACCAATTCATCCAGCCCGCGAAGCCCTCATTGCTTCTGTAAGGGGAGGTAAAATGTGCCCTGAACCATGTGACTAGCCCACAGCCCGAAAAGTTTGGGCACCCCTGGGCTAAGAGATGCAGAGCCCATTTTCTCATGTAAGTTTTGTGACTGTTGAGGGCAAGCAGGGCATACTGATTCATGGCAGTGCATTAGGAGAACACTTGGGAGAGGTGGTGCCTGCTTTAATACATCACTGCTGAGTAACATGAATTATGGAGCAGCATGAGGGAGGGCTACCATCCCCACAATTGACAAGATAATTGCTGTCGAGGTACAGCAGACTACTTGCCTATAGGAATAAGGGGGGGGGGAGTTATGAAGATCTGCTTTCCTTTTCTCAAAGTTTTACAAATGTGCACAAAAATGAATGTTTTTGAGAAATCAGATGTGTGTAGGAAGAACATACTTGTGTGGTTTGAAGTCCCATCACAAAACAAAGATAGAGAAGCTCCCTGCAGTGGTGACAATGGCAAATAATGAGTTCCTCAATAATTCACTCTTCTAGTGATGAGCTGTTTGTAACATATAGCTAGGCTCTGAAATAAGATGTTTTGAAGTCTGTTAAGAATGTTTAACATTTGAGATCTGAATGTAAGACTTTTTGTTTTTGTTTAGGACAGAACATGGTCCTATTATGCGTAGGCTCACTGAGAAGTGCTTAATTACTGAACTGCTAAAGTAGCAGTTCGAAAGCAAGAAATTGCAAGTCGATAAATAGGGACCACTTCAGTGGGAAGGTAACAGCATTCCATGCACTCTGGTGTCTAGTCATGCTTGCCACATGACCATGGAAACGTCTGCAGAAGCAGACAATGCTGGCTCTTCAGCTTTGAAACAGAGATGAGCACTGACCCCTAGAGTCAGACATGAACTGGCTTTCGAACAAGGGAAAATTTACCTTTACCTTTAAAGTAGCATTCCCTTATTGGACCTAATAGTGACTTAAGCCTATTCGATATAATAGTGTCTGATATGGAATTGTCAACACCAAGTAATATACAGTAATACCTTGGATAACGTTTGCATCAGATAATGCTAAAACCACATAACGTTAAGCAGTCTGGTGAAAAAAATTGCTTCACATAACGTTAAAATCCTATGGGATGCATCGGATAACGTTCGCTAAAGCCTGTGCCGGTTACAATGTATCTCTATGGAGTTTTAATGTTATCCGATGCATCCCATAGGATTTTTACGTTATCCGAAGCATGCATCAGATAACATTAAAAATCGGACAACACTTAAGTCGTGTGGAACCAAGTTTTAGCATTATTCGAGGTTTTACTGTATTTTCATCTATATGTGTGTGTGTGTGTGTGTGTGATCACACATATTTTATAGGACTTTTTCTTTGGCTTTATCAGAAATAATGTGAAATTGGCACCAAACCCACAATATTTTGTATAAGAATAACAATTTTGTGGAATAAGTTTAGCGCTGTGATGAAAAACTGGTATTAATGAGAAAGTTTGCCAATGCCTTTCAGAGACCATTGTAAATTAAGCATACTGTACTTAGGAAAAGCAGTGGCTTAGGTCGTGCCTCTGTTGAGTGAAGCTTGTTGCAGCAGCCTTAGGTTTCCTTTACTTGAGGCTGCCATTTTATTATGGGATTCTAAATGTAGGATGTGACTACACTGGAGCTTTTGGAGTGGCTGGTGTGGTCCAAATAGGGACACTTGAGTTCAAGAGGAGGAGTAATAGCAATCTGGCACACAAATTGTGCACCAGCACACTCCGCATGCTATGTGAAGTCTTTGCATATGGTCTTACCTTTGTGGTCCTGTTAGCTTCTCTTTCTCTCTCTCTTTCTTGTAGCAATATGTTATGTTTCGCCTAAAGCATTTGTTTAGTTAATACTAGGATTTCATCTTTTTTTCTTGAGTAAGAGAAATATTTCCCCTTTACCCAGCAAATGCATACATATGTGCACATATACACGCACACATACTCAACCCTATCCTCTCTTTTGGATCAGCTTCCCCAAACCAGGGAATGAATGGATAGTGACTTCCAGTTATTTTGTTGACAGGGCAAATTTGGAGATTACATATAGTAAAGGACTGGAGAAACTGGCCAACAAGCTCACCAAAGCATTGAACAAAATGAAGGTCAAGTAAGTGGCATTAGGTCATACTCAACTGTTTCTAAGGGGTTTCCCTGTGCTTCTCTGGGGCTATGTAGATCAGGCTGCTTGATAGGATCTATGGAGCTATAGAAGCATGCACATTAGTTTACTTTGCCCCTTATTGGGCCAAGGATTTGCCATCCATTCCAACCTAGTGGTATGATTTGAGCAAATTCCCATATATAGAATCTGGGCATACTGGTGAAAACATCTGACTCATTTTTGGTTCAGTTCATTGGAAGAGATGTCTCTTCCATTTCAGCTGTCCTGTGTACCACTCCTTTCATTTGCCACAAGTTTTCTCCATTCAGTGGGACTGGCTGGGCAAGAACATGCATGCACAAGAGTGACACCAAGGGAGTAGTGGTAAGGTTAGCTAGACAAGGAGACCAGGTCTACAGCAGAAGCACTGGCTGGGCAGGGAGAGGGAGACAGCAGAGAGGGAAGGCTGTTGGAATATCAGTGTGATGTGATTTTATGTACATAAAGTGAATGAAGGCAATGAATAAAAGAGAAAGTGAATGACAACAGATGATCCATGTCCCTCATCTTTGTCAAAATGGATCACTAGCAATTCTGAGTGTCTGTCCCAGAAAGCAATGGAAGGCAATGAAAAAGAATGGGATGAGCTGTTCTGTTTTTCTTTTCATTCATTGTGACTAGAACGTCTTGTGCTTAATAGAGATTTTATAAGTCCAACCAAAAGGGAATGACACTCTTCGACTATTATCTTATGGGATACGTAGCTTTTACTCGTGTGGAGTTGACATAGCTGTTAATGAAGTCATGTGTATAGTGTCAGGATGCCTCAAACCTACACCAGTTGAGAAAATATACCCTCTTGGTATTGCGCCACCTAAGATAAGGAGAGAAGTAGCTGGAGAGAAGTAGCAGTGGATGTTGAGAGAAGTAAACAAGAGAATGACCCTCAACATCCTCTGAATGGATCTGAGCCTCAAGTTCATGAGCTCAGATCCAGGAAGAGCTTTATAGCAAGAACAAAACTCTTGAGGGCACACAAGGGCAGAACCAAATTAGAAGATGGAGGAAGGAACCCACTGGACAAGGAATAACTTTAAAGGAGGATATAGTTGAGTAACTCAGCCTTCCCTGCGTCACTTGGAGAACCCTGAATAGGTTGAGGGTTGGAGTCCCTAAATGCAAGACCAACATGCTCAAGTGGGGACTGCTGGCAGACAACAACATGCTGTGTGAATATGGAGAGATACAGAGTCCGGCCTATTTACTGGTCTGCCAATTACTACCACAAACCTGCACCAATGAGGACTTAAGTTTGGCCAATGGGAAAGCAAAGAAAAATGGCTTCGTTTTGGCAGTCCAGGGTTTGATCAGAACATGAAAGATGACTTGTGTGAAACTTCATCCATGCATTACATTGAGCTTTGCCTCTCAAAAAAGTACTAGCAAATATTACAAGGCTACTTTCCCGCTTCTAAAATCTACATAACCAGTTCTGTGAAGAAATGAACGCCTGCAATTGTTTTTGCAAAACAGTGGTTGTAGAACTGGTCTGGTCCTCGGTTATTCGCTCCTTCATCACATGCACATTTAACCATAGAACTAATAAAGTGCTATACTAGGTTTTAGCCTTTGCACGCCAATACCGATATTGTAAAGCTGGGGTTAAAACATATGTCTTTTTTTTTGTCCCTCCTTAGTTACATTTGTAGTGCCTGGATCTGTGTTTCAGAAGGGATGAAATCTGCATCAGATTTGCACAAGTAAGGCTAGTCTAGTTCATCATATGAAATCTGCTAAGAGCGGGAGGCTTTTGAAAGCATTTTCAGTGCTTTCTCTGGGTTTGCATGAATTATATTTAAAATCATTTTCTTGATATTTGTCTGCCACATAATGACATGAAAGGCAAAATGTCATGCCTCAGATATGTTTTATGTTTTACACTCAGGAAACTTGGCAAAGATATTCAGACCGAAGCAATAAACCCGACAAATCACATTCTGATGGAACATGAGAAGAGGAAAAAAACAGTGAGTTCAAACAATGTTGATCACTTCACACTGTGAACAATGTTTTGATCACAATGTTTGTGCATGGCATGATATTGGTTAGAACTCTTATGTTATACAGCAAATGACTATCTTGTTGGCCAGACTTCACAACTAAAAAGAACATCCTACATTTGAGGCTTGTCTGCTCTCCATATCTGAGTGTGTTGAAACAGTATATAGCAGATCATTAAAACAGTTGACAAGCATAGATGGTCCACAGAATGAAAGCCACTCAGAGTACAATTAGACTTCTAAATATATAATAAAATATTTATTACTGTTTAAATGTCTGAGACAGAAAAACGAGCTTTTTGTTAATGCTGTGGTGGGACCAAGATTATTTGATAGCAAGATTGGTGATATCCAAGATACAAAAGATTGAGTATTACTACCTAATCTAACATGTTATAGGGTAAATGATATGAACTTGTTTGGACAAAACCAACATTTCTATATTGCACTCTACACCAGAGTACTTCCCATAGAATCAGTGAGCATGCAACACCTAATAACTTCAATATAATATACAGTAAAACCCCGACTTACATATGCCTCGAGTTACATAAAATTCAACTTACATAATGATTCTTGCACTAAAACCATGTCCTGATTTACATAAATGTCCAGATTTACAATAACATGATTATCTATGTGTTTGCTTCAAGTTATGTAAACAATTCATTTTTCCTATGTGGTTGCTTCGGTTTACATAAATAGCATTTTCCTATGGGTTTGCTTCGAGTTAAGTAAAAAATTCATTTTTCCTATGGGTTTGCTTTGAGTTAAGTAAAAAAACGATTTACCTAAAAGCCTATGGAACAGACTTTTTATGTAAGTAGGGGTTTTACTGTACTGTATATTTATATCTATTTACATAATTGAAAACTCCTTGGAATGGGCAACAATCCAAAAAGAGTTAAGAGATAAACAAACCAATTAAAAAGGTTGAGTAAAAATACACTGTCAACTGACCAATCCCTACACCTGACATTATAGATTCAAGTTTAGCAGATAAGATTTCAAAACTTGTCTAAGTTTGTACAACTCTTGCTCCGGGGAACAGAATTCCACACCTTTGGGGCCAAGCTGGAAGATTCCCAAAGCCTGGAATTTTGCCCCTCTAGTCCAAGGGACCAACAAAAGTCTGGAATCAGCAGGTTGAATCCTCTTAAAAGGAACAAAGCTTTGGATTTTAAAAAGCTAGACATTGTGAATTTAAAAAACACACACATGCAAATTAAAACAGCATGCCTTCTCTAATGAGGCAGCAGTTCTTTGTTAAATTCTAGCATCATATAAAAGCACCTTTCTGAAGTAAAATTGCAGTGGTGTGCCATGAAATTCAAAGTGCATCTTGTTATTTTGTTGTTGTTGTTCAGTCGCACAGTCGATTCCGACCCTTTGCGACCCCATGGACCACTGTCTGCCAGGCACTTCTGTCCTCCACCATCCTCCTCAACTCGCTCAGCTTTGTGCCCATTGTGTCTACAATACCATCTAGCCATCTCATTTTTGGCCGCCCCCTTCTTCTTTTGCCCTCCACCTTTCCCAGCATCAAGGCTTTCTCAAGGGAATCCTCTCTTCTCATTTGATGTCCAAAGCACTTTAGCTTCATCTTTACTATTTGACCTTCTAAGGAGCAGTCAGGGTTAATTTCTTCTAAGATTGACCTATTTGTTCTTGCTGTCCAGGGGACTCTCAAATCTCTCCTCCAACATCACATCTCAAAGGCATCTATTCTTCTGCGCTCAGCTTTCCTAATGGTCCAGGTCTCACAACTATACATTGCCACCGGAAATACCATTGCTTTCACTATACGAATTTTTGTTTGCAATGTAATGTCTCTACTTTTCACTATGCTCCCCAGATTTCTCATCGCTTGGCTCCCAAGCATCAGTCACCTTTTTATTTCATGGCTGCAATCACCATCTTCAGTGAGCTTTGATCCTAAGAAAGTAAAATCTGTCACTGCTTCTACTTCTTCCCCATCTATTTTCCAGGGACTGATAGGGCCTGTTGCCATTATCTTGGTTTTCTTTATACTGAGTCTCAAGCCAGCTTTTTCACTCTCTTCTTTCAACCTAATCAGGAGCTTTTTTAAGTCCTCCTCACTTTCTGCCATTAGGGTGGTATCATCTGCATATCTCAAATTGTTGATGTTTCTCCCAGCAATAGGCTTATTTAAATATAATAGTCTGTAGGTGCACCTATATGCTTAGAAGGAATCTTGTGTCTCAGCCACCCTCTATTAGTGACCCTGAAGAGATTGCTGGTTGCTTTTAGGCTTTGCAAGTGAACACGAGTCTTGAAAAAAATGGGCTCTTGCTTGTGCTTAGAGGCTATATGAGCGCCAGACTTTTCTTTAGTCTTTAGATTGCTTGTGTCAGTGGAGGGGCCCCCCACTCCCTTTAAAGCACAAACACACATTCCAGTGTCACAGAATACCCGAAGAGAGTTATTGAGGAGCAGGGCTGCAATATTAACCTATGACAGTGTGGTGGATTGCTATAAATTCGATGCAATTTCATTTCTGCCCCCATCCTTGATTTTAAAATGCTATTTAACTATTAAAGAGCTTAAATATTTTAAATAAATGTAAATGAATAAGTAAGGTTAGCTCTAATGAGGCTAAATGGGTTGGATGCCCGGAAGCAAGTTGATCCTGGTAGTGTTAAGCAGGCTGCTCAAACGCTAGAAGATAAAACCTAACAGTGCTTTTCAAATGTTGCGATGTTTCTTTCCCATAAGCTAGACAATACAGTTGAGAAGGCATCTGAAGCGGTTCTCGGCAACTGGCGTCAACAAATAAAGGTAAGCTCCTGTTTTTCTAATTCCAAAAAATGCGTTGGCAAGTGGAGAGTTGTGGCCCTCCAGGTGATGTTGTCATAAAACGTCTCTCTATTCATGGTAGCATAGCAAATGGGAACAATGGGAATTTCAACCCAAAAACATCGGAAGGGCCCATATTGCCCACCCCACTCTACCCCAAATCAACCTCCCAAGTCCCATTCATTTAATTTACGTGAATAAAACTCAGAAATATGTAGATGCAGTTGAAATACTTCATGATTTCACAGAAAGGTATTAGCTGGCTGGGTTATATAATACAAATATATATTTTTGTGTGTACATGCACAGTGTGTATATTTGGCATATATCCACATTCAGAGAGAAAAAGTAGGTCCTCGTATCTTTTTCTATGAATGCTACTTAGTAAAAGCTATGATACATTATACTCTCTACAAAGGACACACCTTCTGACATTTAGATTTAGCAGTTGGAGTCCTGTTGGCCAATGCGATTATATAAAGGCAGTTGTGCAAGCAAAGTACGCGGTTTTGGGATGGTTTATCATGCAGCAGATTATTCCTTTCTTAATTATCTTGTATCTAGTCCAGGTGTGAAACTGGCAGAAGGAAGCCACCGCTTGGTGAGTTCATTCTGTACTTCCTTTCGCCTGACTTAGTGTGAGAAAGATTAGCTGACACAAGGTGGCAATTGCCCAGGGTTCACCCAATTGTGGTTCAGAAATGCCAGTCTTTGAGGAGACACTTTCTGTGTACCCCTCCTTTTTTAATGAAAAAGACTGAAATGATGATGAGAACCCATGCTTTCCACCTCACTATCTTAGATTGGCAAATGCAATGCAGTCACAGTCAACTTTCACTTTTGCACGTAGGTTTTTGCTACAGGACCGGCCAAAAGCTTAATTATTTCAAACCAAGTCACTGAAATCTCTCAGTAGTAGAAAATATATAATGCTGTTGTTTTTAAGTACTTTTGGTAGAGAGCTTCCAACACTGCTGAATTCTAACTGGAGCAGCTCTTTGAAGAGCCACTGTTATGCACATCTCTTAATGG
The DNA here is from genome assembly GCA_030440675.1 of Furcifer pardalis. NCBI lineage: Eukaryota > Metazoa > Chordata > Lepidosauria > Squamata > Chamaeleonidae > Furcifer > Furcifer pardalis. The sequence goes on along the minus strand of CP126894.1, from coordinate 157,018,758 downwards.
AACTTGTCAAGTCCAAGGGTTAAAGCTTAGCTTGGAAATACAGTACAGTAAAACCTCAGATAACACTAAAACCTGGTTCCACAAGTCTTGGTGTTATATGATTTTTAGTGTTATCTGATGCATGTTAAAATCCTATGGGATCCATAGAGATACATTGTAACCACACAGGCTTTAGCGGTTGTTATCTGAAGCATCCCATAGGATCTTAATGTTATCTGATGCACTTCTTCCCCCCAGATTCCTTAATGTTATGCGATTTTAGTGTTATTCGATACTAATGTTATATGAGGTATTACTGTACTTGGATTGTGCTCCACTTTCCTAGCCCACTTTCCTCATTGATTTTGTATTTCTGTTGTAGGCTAAAAAAAAATTGAAGGAACTCACCAAAGAGCACGAAGCACTTTTCCGTGAAACAGAAAGCTCCCAAGCATTGGCTTCACCAAAGACCAAAAGAAAGGTAAATTTTCAGATAGATAGATGTTATTTATTTGAATTTATATTCCTGCCCCCTCGCCAAGGCGACTCTGGGCGGCTCACAAATATAAACATCACATAATAAAACAGGAACCTCGAAACTTTAGAAAACCATGAAAATACCCTCCCAACAACCACAAAATTGAACTAAAAGCCTAGATGGCCCTCATATAAGCCAGCGACGGGGGGCTACCACACCAGCAGCACCCCACACCTGCTGCGCAAGTCAGGTTTTCAGATCTTTCCTGAAGTTCAGCAGCTCTGCCTAGAGACGCAGCTCGGTTGGCAGGAGGTTCCATAGGACCAGAGCAGAGACCAAGAAGGCCCTCCTTCTAGTGCTAGAGAGTAAGCTAGATGCTTCTGAACAGTCTAAGGACTGTAGTAACTTTTCCCCAGCTGTTAGGCAGCGACTTGACCTGCTTTCAACCATGCAAGAAGCCTTTTTAAAGAAGAAATTCTGTTCCCAAATGTGTGGTTTCCACTACCCTGTCTAGCAGTGGCCAACCTTGGCACTCCAGTTGTGTTCTTGGACTTCCATTACCAGAAGCCCAAGTCAGCACTCCTGCTGATCAGGGCTTCTGGGAATTGAAGTTCAAGAAGAGCTGGAGTGCCAAGGTTCGCTATCACTGCTGTTGGCCAATAGCCATAGAAGGTAAGTTGGAAAGCAACCTGATAGTGAGATGCAGAAAGGTTTCCTATTGAATGTGATGGGGGATGAATGCCAGTGGTAAGTGGAGCCAGAGCCCCAAAGAGGATAAGGCCACAATTTGTCTTTTTTCTACCTTTGTCTGTCCAGCTGGCTTGGCTGTTAACAGGAAGCACACATCCTTCTTGGAGAGACTGACAGCTTGCAGAGAGCATCTGAAGTTATTATGGCCAGGGTTCCTATGCCATTCTGCAGCCAGTAATTGCTCCTCACTGGGCAAAATGCTGTTGCCATAACTTTGCGCAGCATAACCCAGATCAGATTTTATTTATTTATCCAAGTCCAAAGCACTAAAATTTAAGACCAACATAATTTTAAAAAATGAATCATCTAAAAATGTATGCATATATAAACTACATAATGAGCCCTGGTGGTGCAGTGGTTATGTGCTGCAGCCAAAACTGCTGACCACATTGTGAGTTCAGTCCTGATGGAGATCACGGTTAATTTGGGCTTCCATCCTTCAGAGGTCAGTAAAATGACTACCCAGCATGTTGGGGTCAAAAATGCTAATTAACTTGTAAACCGCCCAGATAGTGCACTACGTGCTATGGGTCAGTATATAAATGCCATTGCTATTGCTACTTGTTTACACAGTCACACACTACTTTTCCAATATCCAGCAGTTTGAATAGTCCTGTAATTTACTTCAAACCAATCTTTGAAATCACATTGTTCAGGAAAGTTGCCACAGATAAGCAGATGTTCAAAGTCTTGGCATATTCACATTGTTCACCATCGTCATTGTGGCCTCACCCCTTTAGGATTGTTTTGCATCCAGATCAGCTGTCAGAAGCATTTAATTTAATCATGTTACCTACCTTCTTCGTTCTAGGTTGCAGGGCTTCCTAGGGCTCCGTTTTGCCCCGGAGAAGCCTTTCAAAGGCTCAGTATGGGGAGGAGGGAACAGTTTACGGTACAAAATTCCCTCCACAACACCAACAGTGGTCCCAAACTAACAGCAATTCCCCATACCCTGCCATATTCTGAGGCTCCCCAAGACTAGCCCTGCAGGGGCCTTGAATCTAAAAAGAGAAAGATAACATGGTTGATTACCGTATATACTGGAGTATAAGCCAATTTTTTCAGCACCAAAAATGTGCTTTATAAAAAGCAGACTTGGCTTATACTCAAGTCATCTGATGGGCAGCAGCGCTAGAGTTGGGCAAGGCGAGAGCTCCTGGAGCAATTTTCCTCACCCATTCCTTCCCCTCTTTCCCCCCATTGTCTCCTGGCAGCTGGGGGCGGGGGGGGGGGGAAGCCACTCCTTTGGGAGCAATTTTCCTCACCCAATCCTTCCCCCATTGCCTCCTAGCAGCCAAAAGCTGTGGGATGGTGGGGGAGAGAGAGAGAATGGACTTTAAAGGAGCCCTCTTTCCACCCCATTCAACCCCCCTGCGGGGTTTCTCCCCATGCCACAGCCACTAGTTGCCTGCAGCCGAGGCGGGGGAAGAGGAATGGGATGGAAGAGTGCTCATTTAAAGTCCATTTTTCCTCAGCTGCTGGCAGCCAACAGCTGTGAGATTGGGAGGAAATGGACATCAAAGGATCCCTCTTTCCACCCCATTCCACCCTCAAAAAAACAGGCTCCCCCCAGTCCCACTGCACCCATTCCGTCTCCCATCGCCTCTTGGTACAACAGGGCATGCGGTTGATTTCTCTGCCTTCTCCCCCCCCCTCCGTTCCTTCTGCACAGGGAGGGCAGGCTCAGTGGCGGATTTCTCTGTCTTCTTTCTTTCTCTCCCTCCCTCCCTTCTGTGCACTAGTAGCTGCTGCATTTCCCATGCTCAGCTTATACTCAAATCAATCAGTTTTCTGGTTTCTCAGGTAAAATTAGGTACTTTGGCTTATATTCTGATCGGCTTATACTCAAGTATATACGGTTATTTTTGAGTTATGTCATACAAAGTTATGCAACAGGATTTTTGCTCAACATCTTCCAACTTGAATGGTATACTACCCAGAGTGGGAAATATCCCAGAGGGGTGGTATAAAAATGAAATAAACAATAAAATAATGTGTTTGAAAGGGAACTCTACAGTCCTGGAAAACAAACCTCACAGTCACTGTCCTTGACAGCTCTGCATGGCCTAGAGAGCCTTAAGGATGCTTTGCTTCTAACAACAAGCTACTGAAAGCAAGAGCAGGAGAAAGCTCTTTGCTAATTATGGGCTTCTCCGGTTACTCGACTAGCCACCTGATGGACCTTTACTTTGCTCCAGCATGGCTGTCCTTATAGCAATAGTAATTACACTTATATACTACCCCACAGCATTTAGTGCACTCTCTGGGTGGTTCACAGTTAATTAGCATTGTAAGTTCATTGTATGGAATTAGGTAAAGGTAAAGGTCGCCCTTTCTCAAAAGCAAGTTGTATCTGACTCTAGGGTTTGGTGATCATCTCTGTTTATAGCCAAAGAGCCAGTGCTGTCTATGTTTGCAGACGTTTCCGTGGACATGTGGCAGGCATGACTAGATACCAGATCGTATGGAATTCTATTACCTTTCCCACCTTTCCTACCTATTTATTTGCTTGCAATTTCTTGCTTTCGAACTGCTAGGCTGGCAAGAGCTGGGACAGGGATGGGTGCTTGCTCTGTCATGCAGTACCTAGGTCTCAAACTGCTGACCTGCCAACCTTCCAGTCATCAAGTTCAACATCTTAACCACGAAGCCACCACAGTTCCCTGGTATGGAATTATTGTACAGGCATCAATTTGCTAAGTATCTCATGGGGAGAGGATGTTTTAGTGTTGCATAGTCTACAATGTTGATTTGCCCACATCTTCATTTTCTCTTCATGGGCTATAAAAGTATGAACCTTACCTCTCCTGATTTTACTAGGGCATAACTTAAAGGCAATATGAAGCAAGTAAGAGAGGTCGGAGGAAAGCAGCTCTAGTGAATGAAGTCAGTTATCTCTCTTTCTCAAAACAACCTTACCATTTCTGTTTTTACTTTAGTTGCTCCAAAACCTGGAAAAATCTGCAACAAAACTGGCCAAGGATGACGAAGAGTATTATAAAAAGAATTTGGCCGCCTGTGAAACTAGGTTGAAATGGGAAGCCACTTTAGAAAACTGCCACCAGGCAAGTCGCTTCAAGCTCCTTTCCTTATGTTGGTGCATATTCTCATTTAGATACTTTCTCCAAAATATAAATAAGTTTTCTCATCCATGTCTTATTTTGATTTACAGCTCAACAAAGACAGCGGTTTCACAGCTGTGCGTTCACAGTTTGTAGGTCTTGATTTATAGCTGTGTGCTTTACGTCACGAAAAATTGCTCTCTAGTAATTACTCTGGAATAATTGCACACTGCTTTGGTGTGTTAAAGTACAAACATCAAAGATAGCACACTATTACAGCTATGCTCTGCGAGTTGACAGCTACAAGTTCAGATCCCAGCATTTTCAGCTAAAAAGATCTAAAGCCAGATCCACAACCAGTTGTAGCAAACAATCCCAGGCTAAACGGACCTGTGGTTCAATTATTTCTGCAGCTTAGTTAGCATCATATGTTCACACTAGCAAATGTACGGTGGAATCCCAGTTTACAAACAATTCAGTTATCATAAAAATCACATAACAGAAGGAAATCCATAGAAAATAGTGGCTTGGTTTAAGGATCCCCCCCCTTCCCGGAATGGATTAATTGGTTTTCAAAGCATTCCTATGGGAAACCCGTTTCGGTTAACATTTTGGTTTTCAGTGCATTCCTATGGGAAATTGGATGCAATGCATTCCTATGGGGAATTTGGTTTAAGTAATTTTCGCTTTAAGAAACATCCTGGGGGAACACATTAATTATGTTAACCGAGGTTTTACTGTACCTGGTTTAGAGTAAAGGTACAAAAGCTAATTATCAGGGACCAAACCGAAGCTGGGAAAAACCAATTTGAAGGTAGAAGAAAACCTTTGTCATAACATGAAAAAGTTGTAAATCGAAGTATTCCCATAGGAATACAGAACGTTGAAAATTTTAAAAAGTCCAGACCAGACCAAAAATAAATAAAATATAAACAAAATACTGCCAAAAATGCCAGACACAATCGTCCCCCACAAAAGTGATGAATTGATCTCCCTACGCTCGGTTCCAACCTGGGGGAGGCACATGTTGAGCCCATTTTCCACTCCTACTGGCACCAGGAAAGTCTGAGAACCTTATCCGCACGGTTCTCACTTTCCTCCGAACTCCCTGAGCAATGCTTCAGCCAAAAACACACACACACCCCAGGCTGCATTGTGACTTCAGGTGGACGGGGCAGCGGCCATTTCGAACTCTAAAATGCCCGTGGCAGCCATTTTAGAGTTTAAAATAGCACAATTTTCATAAACCGAAAAATGGTTGTAAAACGGGGAATTATTTTAATTAAATTTGCCATTATAAACCATGGCAAACGTAACCCAGGGTACTTGTAACCTGAGGTTTTACTGTATCAACAAGTCAGTTATTTAAGTTAGTAAGTCAGACGTACCCATTGAAATATTGTTGTTTCTAGCACTTGCTGTTTCAGAGATCTTTCAAAATGAGCAAACAAAAGAGATCATTTCAATAAATAATCCACACAGTTGTTCAAGTTAGGAAATCATTAGCTTCCATACAAAATCTTGTTTCCAGGACTTACCATTTCAAAGATCTAGACACAAATAAGTTAACAAACCAAGCTCTGGAGAAATCCATTTTGAAGTACAGTAAAACCTCGCAAAAAGTGTGCCTCGCTTAGAGAGTAACTCACTTAAAGAGCAGAATTTTCTCTGAATGGTCGCTTCGCTTAACAAATAAAACCAACCAAAAACTCACTTAACAACTAAATCGGGGTTCGCAATACCCCCCCCCCCCGCCAGAATTCACAATTGGTCACTTACAATGGTGTTTCGCTTAAAGAGCAATTCTGTGGTATGCATTATGCTCTTTAAGCGAGGTACAACTGTACAGTGGTACCTCATACAACGATTTTAATCCATTCCACGGGGCTCATTGTTGTATGAAACAATTGCTATATGATGCATGCATCGTATAGCGATTTTCCCTATGGGATGCATCGTACAATGATTTTTTGCTAAGTGGTTTTTCCCATTGAAAAAATTGCTGTGCAATTTTTTCCCCATAGGGAACATTATTATGTGGGATGCCATCCCCCCCCCCAAAAAAAAAAAACCTAATTGTTATGTGATTTCGTTGCTATACGGAGCGATTGTTGTATGAGGTTCCACTGTATTACCAACCCAGTTACTGAGAAATCTGTAGGATCTCTGCAAAATGTAGAATTTCTATCTTTAACTTCAACAGCTCATTGTGCCCTCCAGATCCACTCCTCCTTTTCTCGTCCACAGATGTTTGCTGTATGAATGACTTCCATGAAACAGAAAAGCTTTGTTTGGGCTACCATTCCCCATTGTATACACCCATGAAGGCAAACCTTAGCACTCCAGATGTTCTTGGACTTCAGTTCCCAGAAGCCCAAGCCCCTGTGAATCCACACGAGTGGGTTACTGTGATTCATCCAGGCACGTTTTACTTCCGCTTCCGAGAGCGACACAGGCCGGATGAATTGCAGTAAACTCATTTGTGTGGATTCACGGAGGCTTGGGCTTCTGGGAACTGAAGTCCAAGAACATCTGGAGTGCCAAGGTTCACCATCACAGGTATACACATTCTGGCTTTCTAAATGCAAAGGATATGTGCACCAGAAATTGACACAGAACATCTACTAAAAGGCAATCTGGTTACATTAAAAGAGATTGGCCAGCATACAAAGAAGAATTTTCTCACACTGAAAACCACTTAGACAATAATAGCAGATAACTCTGGCACATGAGCTGTTCTCCCAAACTATTAACTCAGCATGTAGCCTTTTTTATGGGACAACAATTAAATTCAGATCTATATCAAGCAATCAATGACAGCCAGAATTACTAATCACAGATTACAGTAAATATAGTCTAAAAAGTAATAAAATAATAAACGTTTGTTAAAAGAGCTTTAAAAAAAACCACACCCTATCAGCACCAACAAATCCGGCATAAATTTCCCCCTGAAACAGAAGTTAATTAAATGCTGCTAAGCATTACCACCTCTACTGAGAGCTACTGTATTTTTAATTGCATCCTTAGATCTGTTCTAACCCTCTAAGCAAAAAAGAGCACACCTACATAAAAGAAATAAAGAAGAGCAAAGAGCAAAGCACTTTTAGACCCAGTTGATATGAACCACAGAAGGTTAATCATGAACTTAGTCTATCTATGGCTATTTGGATTCACTTTTTCAGTTCACGGGAACTATTGATTCCTTTGTGATGAATGGATTGGTAGCAGGTTGATTTCAACCGCTGCACACTTCTGTAGCCTTTGATGCTTCCAAGTGGAGCACAAAAACTGCTGCAAGGTGAAATTTCTGAGCAGTTAATACCGTATAAACAATATTTGTAAGAAAAATATGCAGGGATCCTCAAGAAAAAAAAATAAACTCCCCGAAGAAACCCAGTGGTCCTTGGTGCTGATTAGGGTGAGTGCAGTGATGGGATGTTACCGGTTCGGACCGGTTCGCGTGAACCGGTAGCACCCGATCAGGAGGGTTGCCTAGGTGGTGGTGGTAAACCCCCGGGCGACCAGTTCGGTCGCCTCTCCGCCCCCTGTCCAGAAATGTATTTCCGGGCAGCCAAAATGGCTGCCCGGAACTGCGCATGCGTCAGACCTCCGTTTGATGCAAGTGCAGTTCTATTTTTTAGTGTACATGCATCAAATTGATATTGATGTTATTGAATTTTTTTGTTACTGTTTATTGAATTACTTTTACTGTAATGATGTTTATATGCTGATGTTCTGTGATACTGATATTGACTATTTATTGACTGTTTTCATTTGATATTGACTATTGACTTATTGATATGTTGTGACTGTAACTATACATGTGTGTAAACCGCCCTGAGTTGGCTCTGCCAAGTAGGGCGGTATAGAAATTCAAATATAATAATAATAATAATAATAATAATAATAATAAAAAATAGAGGTTTGACACATGAACACTGAAAAAATCTGCATATGTGTCAAACGGAGGTTTGACACATGCACAGACATTTTTATTTTTATGCTTCGCCCACGACATTATGACGTCATGACGTTGACTATGCCCACGACGTAACGATGTCACGGTGGGGTAGCGGAAAATTTGACAATCCACCACTGGGTGGGAGGGGTGGTGACTTCTACGGTTTTATGGTGTTCTGCCTTTTTAACATTGTGAGCCACCCAGAGTGGGAGGGCATCCCAGATGGACGGGGTATGATGATGATGATGTAACAGAGGAATCAGCTTGGAAACCACTAGGGAAAATAAAGCCAATTAAGCTACCTATTAATAAGCCTGGCTTATTACCCAGTCATTCCCATTATACAGTAAAACCTCGGATAACGCTAAAACTTGGTTCCACAAGTCTTGGTGTTACCGATTTTTAGTATTATTCGATGCATGTTAAAATCTTATGGGATGCATCAGATAAAGTTAAAGCTCCATAGAGATACATTGTAACCACACAGGCTTTAGCAGTTGTTATCCGATCCATCCCATAGGACCGTAACATTATTTGATGCAATTCTCCCCCCAAGATTACTTAACGGTATGCGATTTTAGCGTTATCCGAGGTAAACGTTATCCAAGGTATTACTGTATAGGCATATTTTCTTACTTACATTTGGAGAAAATGTAACAACAAAAGAGGGAGCAAAGTGATTAACAATGAATAACATTGTGTAATAACATTGTGTAATAACATTGTGTAACATTTTGCATTGATTAGGAAGGAACAAAACCAGGTTGCATGCCTCCCTGTGGGTGAAAAAAACCCATACAGAATTAAGCATGTCCATAAGTATTTTTCCTAAAGAGGATAACACAGATGCATGATACACTAACAGAATTTGCAAGCATGGGGAGCTTCACTACAATACAATGCGTGTGTTTCTGTGTATATTGAAATTGCATTTAGGATTTGAGGGGATGGCACCAGTGGTGGGCAGCAACAGGTTCACACACACCCCGGAAAGGGTGGGGTAGCAAAATTAGGTGGCCTTTGGGCGGGGGGGGGGGGGAGTGAAATTGGGTGGCCACTCCCACCTCCCTGCCCTGCCCCATCAGGTTTTCTCCCTGCAAGTGGTTCAAGGTCTCCCTTGCTCAAAAGCCAGTCATATCTGACTCTAGGGTGCAGTGCTCGTCTGCATTTACAACCAAAGAGCCAGTGCTGCTTGTGTTTGCAGGTGCATACATGGCCATATTGCAGACATGACTAGATCGCCCATGATGTAGGCTCCACCCATGATGTAGGCTCCGCCCATGGTGTGGTAGCGAAAACTTTTGCTGCCCACCATTGGATGGCATCATCTCTTGCCTCATCCCTGTGGACACCTATGGACAGAATTGCATCTGTAAAACTAAGATGTACAAGGTTGGAAGTCTACTTTTTTCCCCTTTCTTTTGTACTGAGCCCTTGAGACAACATGAGGCTTTAGTGAGGAGTGGCAGCAAGACTGAAAGCCTACCCTGTGGTATTAAAAAAAAATAAGTTTGGAATGTGGGAGAGTAGTGACTTTTAAGAGGATTATTTCAATTTTTACTATTTCCTAGCTCATAATAACCAAGTATATATGCTTGCAGGATAGTTTGTGTGAACAATGCATTCTGATTCCATGGGAATCTACCTCAGGGAGAGCCCTCCTAGCTGTGTTGCTCCAGTGGCTATGGTTGTGCTGAACCAACAGAGCACTCTAATGCTTCCAGATTGTTCTCTCTCTCTGTCTACCAATGACTTTCTTCTTTTTAACAGAGTGTTCTAGACCTTGAAAAAGAGAGACTTCATCTTCTGTACAACATGTTACATTGCTACAGCCAGCACCTTTCCAGTTTGGGAGAAAGTTTAACGGCGGTACGTACAGTCAAACCTTGCATAAAGAGTGCCTCGCTTAGAGAGTAACTCGCTTAAAGAGCAGGATTTTCTCTGAATGTTCGCTTCGCTTAACAAATAAAACCAACCTAAGCCTCGCTGAACAAATAAATCACAGGTCGCAATTCCTCCCCACCAGAAGTCACAATTGGTCACTTCCAATGGTGTTTCGCTTAAAGAGCAAACTCACTTAAAGAGCAATCCTGTGGAATGCATTATGCTCTTTAAGTGAGGTACAACTATATTCTGAGATTATGCTTTCACACTGCCAGTCACATGCGACTAGTATTTTTTCTGACATCTCATTGTGTTTGCGCCTATTCCAGTGCCACACAAAGATTTGCAGTGCTGTGAGCGAGACCGATGCTGACAAAGACACACAGGCATTAATGGAAGGCATGTCTACGCCTGCTGCTGAAACAAAACCGGAGTTCTTGTTAACTGACTATTATGTAAGTGCAGTTCCAAAGCCTCCACAATCAAAAGTGCAAGCAAAGACTCGGTGGTGTCTTCATGCTTTACCTACCCAATTCTAAACAACATGGAAACAGAAAAATGCCTAGCCCTAATCCTTCTCCCTCCCACTCCATGGAAAGCAACAAGCTCAAAGAGAAGGTCCCTGTTCGTGTGCTGGCTCTCCTCGGAAGCCACAATGTTTGGGAAACCAGGGTTCTGGTTCATGTGGAGAACCTCCACATGAACAGGAGCTCCTCAGTGCCCACGGCCCATGTTTTACTTTTCCTCTTATGATTAGAGCCAACTGTTCACTTGCAAACAATAAACAGTACACCTGTAAAAAGAAGAAGAAATAACTGTATTCATTGGGAGAATTATCACTTTGGGACTAAATATAACTGCCTTGAAGCCTGTTGATAGCCCCAGCTCTAGTAAGCAAATTACATTGACTGCTGAATAATGATTCAGTACTCCATATGTTCAGCTGATCGATTGGGTCTGTTTCCTTAGAGCTAACTACCAGTATAGAATTTGGGCCACATCGTGCTCCATGTGACACCAGTCACTGCAACACAACTTTGCCCCTTTTGTTGTACCACTGCCCTCCTCTGATTTCAAGGTGTGGTTGATACAGAGCATTAATCATGGATAAAAATCCTACCCCATGAATTCATTTCATACACTTAACATTGCATTGGCCCATATAGGAACAGCAAGAATTGGTCTGGGTGGGGAGACGGCTAGCCTGCTAACACTGTTTGCATGAGGTAGCGTGTATTTAAAGTGAGAGGGAGAACACAGAGAAGGTGCTAATATACACAGGACTTTACTCACTGCCCACATTCTGTAGAAATCAGGCCAGAACCATATGAAGATGTACTAGAAATGTGGGGCAAAAACATTGAGAACCAGTTTCTCAGCTCGAAAAGATTTCTTTTTAAGACCGCAACAGAATATGCTGGCTGACAGATTTGCAGTCTCCACAAAGTAATGTTTCTCAGCATTGCTATAGTAATGTAGCTGAGCATTGCTAATATTTTTATCTTTACCTGAGTGCTTTTCGTTTTGTTTTACCTCGCAATAAAGACAGCTCAGCTGAGGGTGAAACTGAACCAAGCTCTCAACTGTAAAAACATAATAAAGACAGCAACCCAAGACGTAGATGCATGCTAGATCTTCAAAACAGCTTGTAACAGTCCAGTGACACTTCTGTACTTGCTTGGCAAAAGACAGACCACAAATCACTGCATGGTTCCATTGTTTTCACCACATGGAAGAAACAAAGTTATTAATCAGAAAGAAAGGTCGACACAAGTTACAAGCCATGAGTTTTTTCCAGCTGTATCTTTTGTGCCTTCAGGCGTTGCAACCTAATGTCCTCATTATGAAGCAACAGAAGCAGAGAGCTGCTTTTCAGCCCTATAACAACTCATTCTCCTCAATCATGTCTTGATGCATAACTCAATCAGTTATGTGTGTGCCACCAATCATATTTTGAGTGACCAAATAATGGAACTTGATACTTATTCATCATACCTGTTATTATTCATGAGAAAAACAGTGGGAATATTTCCAACTTGTTAGGTTGTCAACATTTGTTTGGGGCACAATGAGTTGCTTTTACAGCACAAATAGGAATTTTTGCCCAACAAGAGTTGTTCCGTTGCACCGCCAGTTTCTTTCTTATCAGAGGAGGCTGGTGGTATGATGGCTCTCCTTTTCAGTATACAGTACTTCAATATTTAAAGGAGCTGTCCAATGTGCGGAACCTGTTGGGGGGGAGGGGTAGAAGTCTTGGATGGTCCCATCAAGATCACAGTCAGACTCAGAGCAGTTTTAGTGCTTCAACAAAAAATGGCCACACTAAAGTTCATTAGAGTTTTTAATTTTTTAAAATGATTTTATAATTGTTGTAAATCACCCTGGGTCCCTTTTGGGAGGAGAGCGATAAACAAATTTAAATAAATAAATAAATTAGCTGATTCCTCATCAATTTTTCTGGGAACAATGAAAGCCCAAAATTTTAATCAGAGGTAAGAGGAGCAGTGTTCTCCTGCCTAATGCGCCATCACTGAGTATAGAACAGTGTTTCTCAACCTTTGGTTTTTGGACTTCAATTCTCAGAAGCCTAAGTTAATTCCCAAAAGCACTGATCACCCAGTGTACTGACTTAGGCTTCTGGGAATTGAAGTCCAAGAACCAAAGGTTGGGAAACACTGGTATAGAAGGTGCCCCTGTGTCTGCAGCTGACCTGCAGAGCTTGAGAGGAGTATACATATTTATTTATTTATTTATTTATTCAGATTTATATTGCTGCCCACTTGCCAAGGCAACTTAGGGCGGCTTACAGTCAAAACAGCAACAGTACAATAAAAATTATAAAATATAACCTTACAAAATACAACCAAACCAGAACACAGACTAACTCCCCTCAGGCCATTGTTGTGGGCCCAGAGGAGGGGGCGATGTTCTCAGCCACTGCTAGGCCATGGAGTCTCCTCCTCAGGCCATTGTTGTGGGCCCAGAGGAGGGGGCGATGTTCTCAGCCGCCTGCCAGGCCATGGAGTCTTCTCCCTCAGGCCGTTGTACATATGAGTGTACAGTTGCACAAATTCTGAATCATCTGCATGAATAGTGCATGAAGGAATGAATTAGTTTTGCCCACAACTTAGAAATTCACTTTGTTTAAATTGAAGCTTCTTGAATCCCCAGCTAGCATACTCAATTTTTCTGAGTTCAGATCATGTTTGCTTTTTGTTCAGGCCATGATTGCTGCTGGCATTATGTCCCAAGGAACCTTTCAGACTCTGGGCCAGGAATGTTTCCTCATCTCATTCTATTGAACTACCAAATTTTAAGTTATAAAGAGTTCCCGTATATACTCAAGTATAAGTCGTTCTGAATATAAGTTGAGGTACCTAATTTGGACCTCTAAAACTAGGAAAATAGATTGACCCGAGTATAAGTCAGGAGTGGAATATGCAGCAGCTGCTAGTGAGTTTCAGTAATTAAAATGCATGAAAATGCGGTAAAATTAAATTAATTTAGACATTTGTGTGGGCATGTTTTTGAGTATTTACGGTAGTTACTCCTTTAAAAAAAACTATATTTGCCTCTCCCAACCTGTGGTGGCGCTGCAGGGAAGTGGGTGGGTGGGCCAATTGCACTGAGGCAGGAAGCTATGTTCTAGCCTAGCATCTTGCTCACTCTGCAAGCAGAAGCATGGCTTTCTCCCCTCCATCTTGGCCACATGGAGCAGGGACAAAGACACTTAAGCGAAATCCTTTATTTTTATGCAGCTTTGGTTTCCGACAGAACTCCATTGAAAACAAAGAGAAAAGCTTCAGAATAAAAGAAATTAATTTCCAATGCATTTAAATGGGAAGTCACGATTTGTGCCCTCTTGTAGCCACCCGTGGTAATGGCTTGCTGAACATATGTTTTCCTCCCCCCCCCCCAGCTCCTGAATAGCACTGACCCTCGTGGTCATTGACCCATGTATAACTCGAGTCTCCTTTTTGGACCTCATTTTGGGGGCTAAAAACTTGACTTATACAGTAATACCTCGGATAACATTAAGACTTGGTTCCACAAGTCTTAACGTTATCCGATTTTTTAGTCTTATCCGATGCATGCACCAGATAACGTTAAAATCCAGGTGGATCAGATAACGTTAACTCCATAGAGATAAGCAACAGAGGCTTCAAGGGAAAGCCAAGGAAACATGCTGGAAACAAAGAAGTTTAAGAAATAATTGTCTAAATGGTAAATACATTACAAAAACATGCCAGACCACCCTGATTTTAGGGGAACAAAGCCATACAGCATTTTTAAATTTTTGAAAATTTTATAAAGTGCTGTTTTAAAAGATCTGAACAGAAGCTAGGAAAATGTTTTCCTTTAGAATCAGCCCCCTACCATTGCTGTAATAAATGAAGTTCCCTCAGGGCTTTGCAGGGTGTGAAAAGCTTAATTCCTTTGTAGGTGAAAGGTTTCAGTGTCTGCTTGTTTTCCATTGACAATGCATGAGGCTTGCGGAGCTACAATCTTGGTTTCAGTCTGTTTAGAATTTAAAGGGGAAACTTCATAAAGATAATTGGGTCAAATTGTCTTTGCAATTATTTTTCTGCAAAGTGTTCTGGGTTACACTGGGGAAAGGGTCCTAAGCCTCTCTTATGGAACCCCACCCCCATCACTATGTCCCTTAGCAAGCCAGACGGAGGCTTTCTGAACAGAAGCTAGGAAAATGTTTTCCTTTAGAATCAGCCCCCCTACCATTGCTGTAATAAATGAAGTTCCCTCAGGGCTTTGCAGGGTGTGAAAAGCTTAATTGCTTTGTAGGTGAAAGGTTTCAGTGTCTGCTTGTTTTCCATTGACAATGCATGAGGCTTACAGAGCTACAATCTGCTTTTGCTTTGCTAAACTAGTCAGACTGGTTTTGCAAGCTTTTGTTATTCAAATGTGGCAAGCTTGAGAGAAGGCAGTCCCTCCCTTTCTCCCAAGAGAAACTGGTGAGTCACAGCCACACCTCAGGGAATTTGAGGCAAACATTAGCCTCATAAATACTTAGGTTATCTAACATAATGTTATCTGATCCAAATGTTTGCCTCAAATTCCCCAACGTTATGCGATTTTAGCGTTATCCAATCCAATCGTTATCCGGTGTTTTACTGTACTCAATTATATATGGCATTGATGGTGAACCTTTTAGAGAACAAGTGCCCAAACTGCAACCCAAAACCCACTTATGTATCACAAAGTGCCAACACAGCAACAGGAGATGAAGGAAACGCTCTCATTGGGCTGCTGGGCAGATGGGTGGGGCAAACTCTGTGCTGAGGGGAGGGAGGAAGCGCATCCCATTGGGCTGCTGGGAGAGGTGGAGCAAACTCTGTGCTGGGGTAATTGCACAGGTGCCCACAGAGAGGGCTCCGAGTGCTACCTTTGGCACACATGCCATAGGTTCGCCACCACTGATATATGGTATTTCTGTCTGGATGCGGCTTCAATATCTTATTGATTTTGAACAAACCTTACTTCACAACAGTGACCACTTCCAGTTGTTGAGCTGTGTCTGTGAGTATTTTTAAATTGAATGTTCATTTCTTCAGAAAGCCTTATTTGCTTAATACAGGGGTGCCCAAACTTTTCAGGCCGCAGGTCGGTCACGTGATTTAGGGAGCTGGTCACCATGGCCCGGGACCCAGATCCGCCCCCCCCCCATGCCAATTTATCCAGCCTGCGAAGCCCTTGTCACTCCTGGAAGCAGAAGTAAAACACGCCAGTACAGGAGCATTTTACTTCCTCTTCCAGGAGCGACGAGGGCTTCGTGGCTAGGCAGACCGTGACATGTGTCCTCCACTTTCACCTTGCCCAAGGGATCCAATGGAGGATGCTTTGGTGAGTTTTAGTCCCAGACTAACATCATTGACAAGAGATGGACAACACTGCCTAGTTAGGCACCTCAACAAAGCTAATAACAGAACTGGTGATTCTCTGAGTTGACAACACTGGTACCCTAATAACAGAATTGGTGATTCTCTGAGTTTTTCATATTGCTAGCCAAGAAGCTTAGCATCAAATTCTTTTGTACGTAAGTGTTAAATAACAATATTTGTGCTTTATTTTATTTGTATTCCTTGGTTACTAAATATTGTAGGAATCACCAATTATTAGCCTGGGGCAAATCTGTCTTCAAAGTAATTATTCTCGGCAAATGTGAAACCCATCGAGAGCTGATGAAAATTGCTCTCCGACATTCTTGCTCGGTCCCAGAACTCAAGACACTGAGAAAATTGGGTGAAGTCAAGATTAACATCTCCACATTTATCTATTCTAAAGAATTGAAATATTTTGTAACGTGAGAAGGTACTGCGGCTGAAAAATACATTGTTGGTTTGCGACAGGGTACCAGTGCTGTCAACATCAAAAG
The DNA here is from genome assembly GCA_030440675.1 of Furcifer pardalis. Lineage (NCBI taxonomy): Eukaryota > Metazoa > Chordata > Lepidosauria > Squamata > Chamaeleonidae > Furcifer > Furcifer pardalis. The sequence continues at coordinate 157,002,253 of CP126894.1, read as the reverse complement.
CATTCTTGGGATTACTACCATATACAAACTTTGTTCCATGATTTCAATTTTGATAAAGATCTGTTTCTGCTGAAATGTCATTTTATTATTCTTCTCAATGGTACGTCTAATTTTTCCTTTATTGCAAAAGGAGGAAGATGCGACAAGTTTGATTGAAAAAGAGAGGAGGCATGCTTCCATCAAAGCAAAAGTACTGCACTTGCAGAAGGACTTAGAGAAGGCCTTACAAGACAAAACAGGTTATCTGATACATTCACTGTGTGCCTTTATAAGTTGCATGCTAGACGTTTCTCAAAAACTCTACCCCCTTCCCAATTTGGGAGTGCTGTAAATCACCAAGAGTGATTCAACGGTAAACAAGATCCCAGTAATTATAATCAGCCAGAGATTAAATTTTAATATATAATTAAATTTTAATATATATATAAACATCCTAGAATTTCCTAAAGGCATCCCAACTCACTATCTCTCTCCCCAAAAACATTTCAAATTAGTTTGTATTTTGTGTGCCAAAAGTGTATTTTATGCTTTTGAAGTGGACTTGGTCCACGAAAGCTCATGTTTAAATACAGGAGTTAGTCTTTAAGGTGCCACAACATTTTCTGCTGTTGTTTTGTTTACTCTCAGTAATTTTTTTAAAGGCCTGGAACAGATGCTTAAAGCTTACACAGAAAACCCACAGTTCTCTGATGCAAAGAACCAGAATGATATTACTGCACAGCTTGATGAGGTACAGTAAACTAAATATTAATTTGTATAGTACTTTCAAATTATCCTCGTGGGCTTAATATTTTCTTCTAAAATCTTTTGTGTCAAAATTCTTCCCATTTCCCGTAGCAGATATTGCAAGCTTTTTAGGTGGATGCTGAATCCCAAATTCTGTAACTTGCCTACGCTAGCCTAAAGCTACCAGTCAAACTTGTATATCTTAAAAAATGATTCTGTGGTAACCCAGGCTTATCTGTAATGAGCTTCTTATTGGTGAACCTCCATCTGATTGCAGTGGTATCCCATATAACGAACATTTCGTATAATGAAAAATTCGTACAGCGAAGCGTTCATGCGATATTTGTGATGCACAAAAAGAAAATGTTCATTATACGGATTTCTATTGGGGTATCGCCAATAGTGATCTGTATAACGAACATTTTCATTTTGTTATGCAGTGCATCACCCATGGGGATCCGTATAACGAAAAAAACATTTAGTGAAGAGCTCCATGGAACTGAGTTTTCCCCCGTTATACAGGATTCTACTGTATTCCTATTTGAATCAAGAATGACTATAGGGCAGTGATGGCGAACCTTGGCACTCCAGCTGTTCTTGAACTTCAATTCCCAGAAGCCCTGATCAGCAGGAGTGCTGACTTAGACTTCTGATAATTGAAGTTCAAGAACACCTGGAGTGCCAAGGTTTTCCATCATGGCTATAGGGCTTCTGTTCCATGGTTTGCTTAGCATGGCATGTGAATCCAGGTAGGAATTGGATTTCTGGCCTGCCTGTCAAGCACAGCAAATAATCAAAGGTTTACCCCGGGGTTATTCATCTGCCTTGTTGGGAGAGACAAAAGATGGGAGTTCCGTCTCCTGCCAGGTGTCATCTGGAACAGACCACAGGCAGAAAGTCCATCGCTGGTTGCCTTGGGCAGCCCCTGGTGGCACCCTGGCTGGCCTACAACAAACCAGGCATCTGTAGAATCTTTTGGCGTAACAGCCAGACTTGTCGACAGTTGAAATCAAAGTGCAAGGGAGCATCATTTTGCTAATGATTTTAAAATCATATTACCCAAGGCAACGCTGAAAGCTACTCTTCTGCAAGCAAACCACTTCAAGTTGGCCAGTGCTCTAGCAGAAATTGAACAGAAGCCTAAACCAGCACAACCTGGGAGCAGCTGCATTTCAAAATGGAAAGAAAAGGTAACCATATGAGCTGTGGCCATTCATCAGCGCACATCTAGAGAGCTATAGGTAAAGGTTTCCCTTGCTCGAAAGCCAGTCGTATCCGACTCTACGGGTCAGTGCTCATCTCTCTTTCAAAGCTAAAGAGCCAGCGCTGTCTGCTCCTGTAGACGTTCCCGTGGTCATGTGGCAGGCATGACTAGACACCGGAGCACACAGAACGCTGTTACCTTCCCACTGAAGTGGTCTCTATTTATCTACTTGCAATTTCTTGCTTTCAAACTGCTAGATTGGCAGGAGCTGGGACAAAGACGGGAGCTCATTCCGTCCTGCAGTACTCAGGAATCGAACTGCTGACCTTCTGTCTCCCAGTCAGTGTCTTAGCCACTAGAGATCAAATACAGTAAAACCCCGGATAACGCTAAAACTTGTTTCCACAAGTCTTAGTGTTATCCAATTTTTAATGTTATCCGATGCATGCATCAGATAACATTAAAATCTTATGGGATGCCTTAGATAACGTTAAAACTCCATAGAGATACATTGCAACCAGCACAGGCTTTAGCAAATGTTATCTGATGCATCCCATAGGATTTTAACATTATGTGATGCAATTTTTCCCAGATTGCTTAATGTTATGTGGTTTTAGCGTTATCTGAGGTATTACAGTACAGCACATCTCATTGTCTACCACATCCATTGTGTATCCCTAATTCTTCCACATGGCTTATTCTACAGAATATTATTATGGTGGGCAGAGAGACTACACTTAAGGAAGAGCCAGTTTCTTAAAAAAGAAAAGATTTTCTTTAACCTTTTCAAGCAATTCTAAGTTGTTCAGTTACCCCAAGTCAGGCACTTTTAAGAGTTTGGCTTGACAGAATAGCTACCCATGCAGAGACTAAGGAAATCTTTAGGATTTTATTTATTTATTTATTTAAATTTCTATACCGCCCTTCTCGCCGGGGCAACCCAGGCGGTGTACAACATCATAAAAGCATAATAAAACCCAACCCAAAGCCATTGTTAAAAGACTTCAAAATTACAATTATAAAATTTAAAAAGGTTTTAAAATTTATAAACATCCACAGGTCCCAATAATCATTTAAAAGTTAAAACTCAAAAACACAAGATTAAAAAGATTAAAAGACCGGGGGGGAGAGGGAGCTCAAACAAGCCAGCGAGCTGGGGTCATGGTACCGCCAGGACCCCATACCTGTCCCGCCAGCCATGTTTTTAAGTTCTTCCTAAAAGACAGCAAATCCATCTGAAGACGTAGCTCAGTTGGTAGGAGGTTCCATAGGGCCGGAGCGGACACAGAGAAGGCCCTCCTTCTAGTACCAGAGAGATGTGCCTCTCTGGCCAATGGAACAACTAGAGAGCCTCTCCGGTCCGCTCTGGTGGGATGGACAGATGTTCTTGGGGTAATGCAGTCTCTTAAGTATCCTGGCCCACTACCATGTAGGGCTTTAAAGGTGATAACCAGCACTATTGTACTGCATATTTATTATTATTATTATTTACACTTATATCCCACCCCTCTAGGGAAAAATCATCCCTACTCAGGGCAGTTAACATCATAAAACCAGTTACTTAGCTATTTGACAAATGAGACATTTCTCTCGCTGGAAAAATGTATAAAGATCTTACTGTAAGCTGCATGTTCTTGAGATAAACATATGGGCCAACAAAAGAGCAAATAAAGGTACAGTAAAACACCGGATAACGATTGGATCGGATAACGCTAAAATCGCATAACGTTAAGTAATCTGGGGAGGAGAATTGGATTGAATAACGTTAAGGTCCTATGGGATGGATCCGATAACAACCGCTAAAGCCTGTGTGGTTACAATGTATCTCTATGGAACTTTAATGTTATCCGATCCATCCCATAGGATTTTAACATGGTTCGGATAACACTAAAAATCGGATAACACCAAGACTTGTGGAACCAGGTTTTAGCGTTATTCGGTGTTTTACTGTATATCAGAATTGATGATCAATACTTTATAATAGTATGATTTGTAAAGAATATCCTACAGAATAAAGCATTATGCGTGAAAGATGTTCCTATTATATATTGTTCCCTTCTGCATCAAGCACCGTAACACATGGAGGAAAAGACAACCTTCTTGAAATACATGGTGAATCGTCAACTCCATCTTCTGGACTTGTTTGTGTCAAACATGTCCATATTCTCTACAATGTTCCAGAACATTAACTCGTGGGACAAATAGTATTCCTGGATCAAAACTAGTAGATTTACAGTTTTCCTTTGTAATATATATTAAATAACCAAAATATTTTATTCTCCCCAAAATTGATAGGGCTGTGTGCACAGTTCCATGGTAATAACGCGGCCTGTTAAAATGAAGCATTTAAAGCAAAATTTGATAACAAGGAATACTAATGAAGTGGAAGCTTCCTCGAGCAACTTGCCAGGTAACAATGTAATTCATTCTTTATTATACAGTCATTTAAGTTATTGCTTTTCTTCTCGTTTGTGATTGCGTTAGTGGAAAAATGGCTGCCATTCTGATAATAAAGCTACCAAGTGAGAATGATCAAATTAGTAAGACATTCCATGATGTAGATCAGGGGTGCCTAAACTACGGCCCATATGCTGGATCTGGCCCCCGACATCCTAATTGCTCCCGGAAGCATAAGTATATGAGCGCATTTTACTTCTGCTTCCGGGAGCAACAAGGGCTTTGCAGGCTGGATGAATTGGCGTACGGGGCGATCTGACCTGTGGACCATAGTGAGCGGCCCCCTGAACCATGTGACCAGCCAGTGGCCTGAAAAGTTTGGGCATCCCTGATGGAGATCAAATTAAAATATAAAAAGATGACCTAGGCCTGCCAATTGATACACCAGACCTTATTCTATGTTTCACAACCATTCTCTCACAGATCTTTCCTTAGCTGGAAATTCTTGAGCATCTTTCTCTTATTAGTTCTGCAAGATTGCTGCATCTGTTATATGGTGTTTTTTTTTAAAAAGACACAAGGTTTCTAACTGGTACAAAATATCTCAATCTTTTCAGATCCAAGCTGTTTTCAAATCTGGCCCTCTAAAAAAATTAATTCACGAGCTAACACTGAGTCAATAGCTAGGATTGTCACTGTACTGCAAACAGAGCTAGTTACTGTTACCTTCTGTAAACGGTATTACTATTGTTCTATTTTACAGCTCCTGTAAGCAGTTCAAAGCCAGCAACTCCTTTGCATCCATTGAATGGTTCTGTACATGGAACTTGTGTGGCATTGTACGATTATAGCACAGAAAGGGAGGATGAGCTCTGCTTACATAAAGGTAAGTCTCAACACGTATAGCTTGAAACAGAAACATAGCCACAAACCAACCCAATAGAAATCGATTTGGGAACCGATTATCATCACAATTCAGAATATATTAATATAGTTTAAACCTCTCTTTTGAGAAGATTTTCCCGGGAACAAGGCTCCCTCTAAAATAATGGAATGTGTTTTTGAACTATGTAGCATGATTTGTTGGTTGGAGGTGAACCAGCTGGCCTAGTAACAAGTACAGTAATACCCCGGATAACGCTAAGACTTGGTTCCACAAGTCTTAGCGTTATCCGGTTTTTAATGTTGTGTGATGCATTGATTGCACATTTAAAAAAAACCCAGTTCCCTGGGAAGTTACTTTTTTGACAATTCCCAAAATTCCCAAGCCAGCATAAGCTACAACTATAAGTCCATAAGTTACAACTGGAGTCCATGTGTTTCTCCTGTTTGTAGGAGTCACCCACACTGACCAGCCCAAGGACAAGACAGGCAAGGATATCGCCCAGCATTACAAATAACTTGAGTAGAGGTGATTAGCCTACAGAAAATTCTGTAGCTTACATAATGATAGCTCTGTGCATTTTCAAGATACTTTAAAAAATTCCGTACCCTGATCCTCAGAGAACAGAGCTTAGAAAGCCACCTGGTTTGAAATTACCAAAGCAAAATAAAAGCCAGGAAGGAACATTTGACTTTTTAAAAAACCCAAGCGTTATCAATTTGAGCACAGATGTATAGTGCCTAGGAACGGGAAAAGACTTAATAAGCCCCAAATGCAGTCAAGGATGGCTGCCCTAATTGGGTCTCCAGAGAGAGGGACACCATTTCATTTTTACAGCACCTGTGTAGAAATGGAGGATAGCTGAACAGATCTCATTCAGCTGTTTGAACAAAATGTCTCCAACAGTTATGTTAAGATTCATTGACTTGACCAAGGAGGTAATGTAATCTTGTGCTCATTCTCCATTTAGGCGACAGGATTGTAATTCACCGCAAGGAAGATGACGGGTGGTGGTATGGATCTCTAAATGGGAAAAAAGGTATTTTTCCAGCTACCTATGTGGAAGAAATCTATCCTGCTGTTGATTAAAGTCTCCCCATAAATGAAGAAGCCATTCTTTAAAGTGAAAGGCAAGATAATCAGTCGGAATAGATCGCAAGGTTGGCCAGTTTACCACTCAAATTTATTGACCTGGACAAGATATTAGTTCAAATTTCTTTAATATCTATTATTATTATTATTATTATTATTATTATTATTATTATTATTATTATTATTATTATTATTATTATTATTATTATTATATTTAGACTTGTATGCTGATCTATCCCATGGTAAAGGCTTAAAATCAAACCAAAGAACTTTGACTAACTTCTTGTTTGTATAAGAAGCTCTGGATTCACTGTATCACGAAAATTAAAAATATCTCTCTCACCAAACTCCTTTGGGTTTTTTTTTTTAAATGGTGACTCAACGCTATTCTATACTTCTTTAGCCACCAAGAAATAAAATTCTACTGAACTAAATTGGGCTTACTATTCAGTAGACACATACAAAATTGCATTATTAAGGGAACACTGTGTTGCCAAGTTAGATTTGTTCATGAGTGACCAGGACTTCAAAAATGCAGTAGGGCGTTTTGGCCCATTTGTTCATTCAGCTTAACCCACACCACAGGGTTGTTGTTAGACAGCAAGAAAGCACATATACCACCTTGAGCTCACAGAAGAAAACTAAATGCAAACATAAATATGTACCGAGAAAGCTTGAAGGCAACAGGACAAGAGGAAGAGATAACATGAGTAACTCAGTAAAGAAAACCACAACTTAAGTCCTCAGCAGGGCTGTTAAACAGGATCGTTTAGAGCAGTAGTGCCCAAACTTTTTTTTTTTTTTGTGGGCTGGTCCCACCTTCAGCTGTGGAAGCCAGAGGCGGGCTGCTCCTGCTGCTGACAGTTTTGACGTCAGCAGCGGTGGCGGTCGCGCTTTGTCCTGGCTGCTCTGAGCAGCCTCTTGCTTGCTCCCATCCCCTCTGCAGCCATTGCCAAAAGCCAATCATGTGTTAAGAAAATCTTTAGAGGCTCCTGCTTCAAAATTTGTGGTGCTGGAAGGGTAAACCTGGGGCGCTGCGGTGACGTCATCCCGGGTGCACCAGGGGGCTCTCCTAGCGCTGCAGATTTTGAAACGGAGGAGGCGCTGAAGATTTTCCTAACACAGCGATCAGCTTTGGCAAAGCCTGCAGAGGGGATGGGACCGAGCAAGAGGCTGGTTGGAGCAGCCAGAACAAAGCATGATTGTCGCCACCACCACTGACATCAGGCAGTAGGGGGGCGGATGGAGGGGCAGGCCATGGTAAGCCTGGGCCGCATTAATGATATGCAGGGGCCTAATTGGGTCCACAGGCCATAGTTTGGGCACCCCTGGTTTAGAGTTCCCCGAGTCATAAGAGTCACTTAAGTCAGAAACAACTTCGAACCACATAACAAAGACAATTATAAAATTGTTACTGTGTTGAATAGTCTTATGTTGACCTCTCATGGTGGATGGTGCAGGCATTCAAATATACTGAGATGCAAACATTGTACGGTTATTATTTCTTTATTTAGCTAGTTAAGTGAGGTGTTTTTTTTTAAGCAGGCACTAACTACAGTCCATTCACACACAGTTTGACAAAGTCAAGCTCTCCATATCCGTCTCGGGAGAATAGGAAGCTTTTCCAAAGAGCTGGTTACTCAAATGCACTTCGCCAGGGTAGGAAACTGTTTGCATGTAGAGGACCAAAGACCTCCAATCTTCAACTGCAACTCCTGTACAAACGTGAAGATCCCAGAGGCTCCTCTGGTTTCCCGGAAGGCTTGGGTAATGGTCATAAGGTATATGACTCAGGTCCACCTCTCCCAACTCCATTTGGAAGAGCAGGATGTTCACAGTTCTAGCATTAGTTATTTCTAAACGTTGAAGATATAAAGATTTGTAAAAAATAGCAACACGTCATTTGTAAGTTAAAGCAAGGAAAGCTTTCCTAACATTTGCAATAAATGCAGAAAAATTGTTGGTTTCTCTCACTTTCAGCTGCAGCTCTTCTATACAGTCCAGTGGAGGAGAGCAAGAGACGACTAGAAGGAAAGAAGGGTTAAAATTAGTTTCAGTTTGAAAAGCAGGCATCTTAATGTCTTGCACTATGTGCCTTCTTGGATATCCAGTCCGGTGTAATGGATAATGATGGGCTGGGACTCAGGAAGCCCGGGGTTCGAATCCTTGCTCAGCCATGGAAACTCTGGTGAAGCCACTCCGTATCTCAATTGCCTTGAGAGCCCTGTCGTGGTCACTAGAAGTCCGTTCCAACTTGGTGGCACAAAACCTTAAATTCCTTCTTAGGAATTTAATGTAAACAGCATTTCAAAGCTGTTTACATTAAAAAAAAGAACCACGTGTGGCACAGCTTCCGGCAGGGCGGACCACACGAAATGGCATCAGAGGGTGGTGGTGGACTGTTGGGCTCCTGGCCTTGTCTCACCCAAGCCCCAAGGATTACCTCCAGCCCCGCAAGGAAGGACTAACTTCGTTAAAAAGACCCACTCACCCTTTCCTCAAGCAGGCAATCAATCTCATGAGTGTCAAGTCAGGGAGGGGAGGTCCAAAGCCTCCATTGACAGTTGGCATCTCCCTCCCTCCTTCCAGAGAGAAACAAAATGGCCATCCTTTTGAAGCTGTTGGGACTAGATGGACACCTCAAAATGGCCACCCCCATTGTGCAGGCAGGACAAAATGGCTGTCCGGCCCACTCAGCTGTCTGAGGGAGCATGACGTAGCCTGCGGCCTCTAAAAGGTTGGGAATCCCTGTCTTATGGTCACCCCTTAACAGGGAAAGTTCTGCTTTCTATCAATACTAGATGTACACAGATTGGTACGTTTGAACTTCAACTCCTGGAATTCCTAATTGTTACTTCTATTAGCAGCAATTCTTAAACTTCAGCATCTTGGCTGACAAAATTATGATGGAAACATTAAATGCCAGCCCTGAACGGTGTGATTTTTTTGGTTGTTGAAATTAATACAAGCGAATGGAAAAGGAATAACAAACGTCTAAGAAAAAGCAAGTGAAAATAGGCCAAAAAAATTAAGAGGGGTAGGGAAAAGAATATTTCCTCCTCTAATAATCAAGCAGGGATGAGAAATCAGCTGCCCTCCACATATTTTTGGCCTATTGCTTTTTACCAGTGGCAGTGAACCTAGGGCACATGTGCTAGGGGCAGCACTCAGAGCCCTCTGTGAGCACTCATGTCGTCACCACAGCACAGTTTGCCCCACCCCCTGCCCAGCAGCCCAATGGGAGAGCTTCCTCTCTTCCCCCAGCACAGAGTTCTCCCCGCCCCTCTGCCCACAACCCAATGGGAGCAATTCCTTCCTCCCCTGGTGCTGTGTTGGCATTTTGTGATAAATAAATGAGTTTTGGGTTGCAGTTTGGGCACTCGGTCTCGAAAAGGTTCGCCACCACCGCTTTATGCTATCCTTGCTTTACTATCCATGCTAGCAAGGGAAACTGGAGCTGGAGTAAAAAATAAACACAACCTCAAAAACTGTTAAAAGTTATAGCTATAAAAATAAAAACCTGCATTACAAACCTTCATATGCTCCCTCTTCATTTAAGGAAAGAGTAAGGATGTATGGCTTGTCAAAGTCTTTGTGATCAATACAGCGGAATATAAACTGCAGATGATTAGCTAGATACAAAAAACGGATTTACTGAGACCCACGTTTGTCAGACAAAATCCATTTGCATATGCTTTAATCACTCCAAAGCTACTTCATTCAAGTCAAAGGAATCACTAGAAATCTCATCTTTTGTTTACATATAGCACAAGTCATTACATATTATATTGGATCTGGCTTTTAAAGAATAGTACTGTATATTGCAAAGAGTTCCTTTAAAAGGGATGGAGAAAGTGTATGCCCATTCTGTCTCCTGTAGTTTCCTTGTGGCCCCACAAAACAGATCCGGGGGGGGGGGGACCTCAAAGAGCATAGGAGGGGATACAGGAGGTTGGAACCCTTTGATGAATTAAGACTCAACTAGCTTTCCTAAAACACTTTAGAAAGAGCTCCATATAATCAGTGAAACACGTCATCAAAAACTATCAATCCATGATAGAAGACTTGGACAGGCAGTCTTCTAAATATCTAGCCCTGAATAATTTGCTGCACTGCTTTGCTCAACTAGAACCCAAATTTCCGATGTCACAGCTTACTTAGCAAAGCTGTGTAATCTCATTCATAAAAAGGTGACAAGACATTATTTAAGCTTTAAATGTAGTTCACGAAGCCTTGTTTGTAGTCTGAAGCTAGAAAAAATGATACTGGAAAAGGGAGAGGACTAGTGAAAATCCCTGCCAATGAACAGTCAGCTCACTAACCCCATGGCAGGGGCTAATGAGCTAAGATAATCGGGGGAACATGCATATCATCCTTTCTAAAGTACAAATATGGTTCTTTCCCATGAGTTAAGCAGCACGTGCGCTGTCGGCAGCCACACTTGAAGACTAGTAACAGAATCAAGTCACACACCTGCACTTAGAAGATTTTAAAAAAACCTACAAGGGTAATATACGTGCTTGTTTGCAAATCATTTCTTTTTGTTCCTTCAATGCAGGGGTGCCCAAACTTTTCCCACCAGGGGTCTGACTACACCCATGTGGTTACTTCCAGTGCCGCCGCCGCATGAATTCATGCCGTGTTTCCAGGCAGTTTCCCCTCCTCCACTGCTTCCCTTGAAGGAGGGAATAACACAGGAACATTTTGGCGGCTTTTGAATTTTTTCGGCGTTTTTTGCACTTCCGGCGTTGGCAGCAATCTAGCCCACAGGCCGGATGATGTCTTGCAGGTTGGCCCCGGCCCACAGGCTGTAGTTTGGGTACCCCTGCTTTAATGAGATAGGGATACTCGGCTGAGAATCTAAATGCGAAATAAGAAATATAATACTGCAATTGCTCTGTAGTTTATTTCACTTTGGTTAAAATGTGTTAATAAGAAGGTCTCTTTAGAGTTCAGATGGAATTGTGGATAAAAAGTGAACAGATTAGTGTTACGATAGAAGTCTAGCACTGCCACTCTCTGAAACACCATAAAGGTAATACATCAGTCTTACCGCTTGTTTTGCGTATTTCTAGCCCAAGACGTTCTTTAAATAGTTTTTCAGCCTTGTGCAGCCTTTCCTCCATCTCTTCTGCAGTTTTGCTTTTTGCTAAGATGTTAATGAAACAAAATGGTGAGGTTTTTTTCAACTTCAGTGTAACTGGAATATTTTTGTCCAAGCTTTCTTATATTTAAATGAGTTAAAGCAGGGGTTCTCAACCTTTCTAGGCCAGATCACACTGTTTGTGGGTGGGACCACCCTGAGCCCCCACTATCCACTCCCGCTGCTGCCAACACCCCCCTCCCCTGCCAAGAGTCTGGCCTGCAAACACTCCACGATGCTTCCCTGCTTACTGGCCTGCCGAGGGTGGAGAGTCCCTGTCTGTCCTTGCCTGCGCTCGGCCAAAGGGGCACCTGGGAAAGACGGGGCTGGCCGCACGTGTCTGCTGCCGCTGCCTTCGTCCCCTCCACCTGTCTTGACGTGCCCCTAATGCCATCTGCCCTGCTATGGAGCACAGTTAAGGACATGCCAAGCCAGGAAGAGGGGGAAAGGACGGCAGTAACAGTGGGAGCAAGGGGGTAGGCTGGATGGAATCGTGCCACAGGCTGGATCTGATTGTAGGCTGAGAACCCCCAAGTTAAAGAGTCTCAAATCATAAAACTTTACCTTTTGGATACATCAATATTTGAATCTTACAGGCACAGCAAAGAATTAATTACTGTTCGTTTTTTAAATTTCCCTTTCTTGTTTAAGTTTCATTTTGTAAGGTTTCAATCACTGGCTGTTTATGTTACAAACCAGTCAGATCAAGTAGGACACGCGCTGTATACAGTAATACCTTGGATAACGTTTACCTCAGATAATGCTAAAATCGCATAACGTTAAGTAAACTGGGGGGGGGGGGAGAATTGCATCGAATAACGTTAAGGTCCTATGGGATGGATCGGATAACAACCGCTAAAGCCTGTGCGGTTACAATGTATCTCTATGGAGCTTTAACATTATCCGATCCATCCCATAGGGTTTTAACATGCATCGGATAACACTAAAAATCGGATAACATCAAGACTTGTGGAACCAAGTCTTAGCGTTATCCGATGTATTACTGTATTAGCAAAATGTAGCATGGCCAATAAAGAAAGGAACTGGAAAACTTCCACCAGGGTAGGCTCTAAATACACTGTTTCCTGTTGCAATCAGGTTTGTTTTGCAGGGGAAAATAGTTCTGGATAAAAGTTCAGGATCAGATACAAAAATAGAAAGAAAAAAAAGAAACATTTTTACTTTTCCCCTTTCCCAGAACAAAAGAAGAAAGGTACATGTATATCTATCTATATTCCCTGGCCCAGCCAGCTAACACATTTGATTACATCTTTCTACTGTTTACTCACAAGCAAGTATAAGCACCTCCTTTCTCCTCCTGATAAACACTTGTAACACATAGTAATAATCGTGGCACTCCATCTTCATTCTACCTCGCTTAAAGAGTATGTGTTCCACAGGATTGCTCTTTAAGCAAAACACCATTGTAAGTGACCAATTGTGACTTCTGGTGGGGGGGATTGCGAACCCCGATACATTTGTTAAGCAAGTTTTTGGTTGGTTTTATTTGTTAAGCAAAGCGAACATTCAGAGAAAATTCTGCTCTTTAAGCAAGTTACTCTTTAAGCGAGGCACTCTTTATGCGAGGTTTGACTGAATAACAAAATCTATTTTTCCTTTTTCATCCCACCTCTTCCTGGATATTAACCAATAAGGCTGCACAGTAAATGTACATCATACCTATTGCCATTCTCACAATTTCAGCCTGTTTTGACTAACTTCAAAAGTAAACTAATCAACCAACTTTGAAGGTCATTTTCCCAGTGTAACAATAACCACCTTAACTCACTAAAAGCAAAGGTTCCATTTTAATTCTTTACACATTTACCCCAGACTGACCCCCGTCCCCCTTTATGACTTTCACTTCATAAGATGTCTTAGTCCGAGAGGGGACAGACAAAACATGAGCCCTGTTTGTTGTTCAGTCGCACAGTCGATTCCGACCCTCTGCGACCCCATGGACCACTGTCCTCCAGGCACTTCTGTCCTCCACCATCCTCCTCAACTCGCTCAGTTCTGTGCCCACTGTGTCTACAATACTATCTAGCCATCTCATTTTGGGCCGTCCCCTTCTTCTTCTGCCCTCCACCCTTCCCAGCATCAAAGCTTTCTCAAGCGAATCCTCTCTTCTCATTTGATGTCCAAAGTGCTTTACTATTTGAACTTCTAGGGAGTACTGTACTGTAGGCAAAAAATGTGAGTTCAGTACTGATGGGGATCCCAAAGAATGCATTATGCGGCGGTATATAAGTGTAATTACAATTATGTCGGTTCTGATATTTTAGCAGCTTCTGCCATAAAAATAATGTCCTTCCAGATGGGCTGTGGGACATCACAGTGCAGTTGCTGAGTTCCTGCCTTACTGTGCAGTTCTAGACAGGAGATCTGGATCATGGCAATTACAGCAGTGTTTTTTTTCCCACTTCTACATGGAATCACTGGGAGGTCATCCTGGGACATAGGCTGACCTATTGCCAATATGCACAACAAGACAGAGTTCTTAAATGTTCTGTTTTAACTAATATAAACAAAGCAGGTGGCGTTCTGGACATATGGCTGGGTAGGCTATTGGCATGCAGGAGGATCAATAAACAAATTTAATCTAGATGTGACAAAGATATTGCTTCTGCCCAATCATTTTCCTTACTCTCCCGTTTCCCTTCTGCTAATCTGCCAACCAACAATAAAACCTGGAAGCATCACTTGTAACAGCAAGATACCATTAGTGGCCCTAGAGCTGTGATGGCAAACGTTGACACTCTAGCCGTTCTTGGACTTCAATTCCCAGAAGCCCAGGTCAGCTCTCCTGCTGATCAGGGGTGCTGGGAATTGGAGTTTAGGAACAGCTGGAGTCCCAAGGTTCGCCATCACTGCCCTAGAACGTCATCACTCTTTGCTTGGAAGTGTGACTCAGAGCTGCGCTCCTCCTCTGCTGCATCGCTGTCTGTATCCCTGTATGATGAAGTGACATACATTGTCTGCCAGACTGGTTAAACAGCAGTCGGAAATGCAATTGCAACACACACAAAATGCATTTTAGTGCACATTTCGCTGCAGGAAGACAATCTCCACATTGCAAATTGACAGTGAAGCAGCCCTGAGTTGCATGTTTCATAAATAATATGGGACCCTCCAATGTTTCTGACATTATTTACAACCAACATTTTTATTGCAACTTACTTTTTGTTTTCCTGGCAAGTTCTTCCTTGAGCTCTTGGATACTATCCATCAAGTCCGTCTCTTGTTTCTTCCCATCCTTAATATTTACAAGTACCTCTGATAATTTCTCCTCCTTCTCTTCAATGGATTTGCTCTTCTGACAGCACTCTGTATCGAACAGGCCAAGTTCATTATTTACCGTTACTGCAGGACTTGTTTATGAAACTCTTTTATTCCTAAACTACTTTTGGTTATATGCTCAGAGACCCTCAAGCAAAAGGATTATTTTTAGGACAGGCATGGGGGCAGATACTAATTCAGTTTGATGAAGAGACATTTGTATCTGCTTTTTTCTCATCCTTCTGAGGTTGGTAAAATGAGTACCCAGCATGTGGGGGCAAAGTGCTAATTACCCTAAACACAAGTAGACACCAAGTGCACCCAACACAAAAATGCATATACAGTCATACCTCGCATAATGTGTTCCACATAGTTGCTCGTTATGCGAGTTATTCATTAAGCGAAACACATTTCCCAAAGGGAAATGTATTTCGTTTATCTTCGCCTGCGGTGCATTTGGGAAGGGTATGCGGAAGATCCCCATACCCTTCCCAAAGGCCCCACAGGCATGCATGGTCTGCAGGGTGCATCAGCGGGAGTTTGGGAAGGGTACGGGGATCTTCCCCGTACCCTTCCCAAACATCCTGCAGGCGTGCGCATGTCAGCGGGGGTTTGGGAAGGGTATGGGGAAGATCCCCATACCCTTCCCAAATGCCCAGCTGACGCGTGGCGCACACCTGCAGGGTGTTTGGGAAGGGTACGGGGGAGATCTGCAGGGTGTTTTGGTATGCGGCGGGGGAGTCCCCCGTTGCATTCCGAAACTCCCTGCAAATGCGAAGCTTCTCGTTAAGCGAGTTTTTGCTCGTACAACGAAGCAGACCTTTTGGGGAAAGGTCTGCTCGTTAAGTGAGTTACTCGTTATACGAGATACTCGCTATGCGAGGCATTACTGTACATGTGAACTTCAATAATCTTAAGAATCTATAAGACAACATTCTTTATTGAGAAGGCTGCCTTTTGAGGGATGAGAAATACAGCAGGAAAAGCAATATTGCTCTTATAGAGCAAATTATCTGGGAAATGAACTAACTCTGAGATATTTTGGCTGCAAACAGGTAATGATTTCAAGTCATAATTAAATTCCCTTGCAAAATTCTGTGCAATTCAATCTTTGGTAGAATTGTTTTAAAGGTAAAAATAATGGCACCCACTTCAGCTAAGTTTAAATTGTCCGGCATCCATCTCACTTGTTACTTAAGACTTGTGTAGAAAGCTAGAAACAAAGCTTTTAAAAGTAATTCTGTACTTAGAAAGTACATACCACACTTAACAATGGTACTCAAGTATTTTCGAACGTCCGAGTCCTGTCATTTTGCAACAGAGCATGCAAAAAGTTTCAGGAATAAAACAAGAAACCCATACTATACCATTTGTATACTCATGGAACTTTTTGATGATTTCATCGCCTTCTTTCAACCTCTTAGACCATTTATCTGCAATTTTAAAAACACAATTATCTGCCACAAGTTCTGTTATTTTCTGATGCACATATACAAACCAGATAACAGATATAAAGGCCACTTTTTGAGCTACTGAATCATGCACAAGCCTCACAGAATTTGCTCCACAGCTACAACACTATTTGGAGATGAAAACTGGGAGTAACAGGATTTAAATAAGCAATACTGACACTTTCTTCTTCTCAGGGTGCCTCCCATCCTCCTAGCTGTTTCTGAAGGGATGGAAGAAGGAATGAAGACCACTCCACAACAGTCACAACAAATAAGCTTTTAAATATACAGTGGTACCCCATATAACAAACGCTTCATATAATGAAAAATTTGTGCAATGAAGTGTTTTTGTGCTATTGGCGATGCACCATATAATGGGGGGGGGGAGTTCATATACGGATCGCTATTGGCAATACCCTGCACAACAACAAAAAATTGTTCATTGTACAGGGTATTGCCAATAGCAATCCGTATAACACCCCCCCACACATTATACAGTGCACTTCCCATAGGGATGTGTATAACCAAAAAAACAACAACGTATAGCGAAGAGCTCCGTGGAATGGAGTTTTTTCATCATACAAGGTTCTATTGTACAACTTTTCCCAGGCTGTTGCCAGACCTTCCTTCTTGAATACACAACTTTTGCATAACTTCGTGTAATACGCCAGTTATGCCCGCTCCTAGATCGAGACTCCTTACTCATGATCACACATGGTTTGGTCACCTCCAGACTTGATTACTGTAATGCGTTCTACATGGGGCTGCCCTTGGTGACCATTCAGAGGCTGCAGCTGGTCCAGAATGCATCTGCTCGGGTAGTGATGGGGTGTGGGTGTTATGCTCGTGCCTCACCACTGCTTCGGGAGCTGCACTGGTTGCCAGTATGTCTCCGGGTGCAATGCGAGGTGCTGGTCATTACCTTTAAAGCCCTACATGATAATGGGCCAGGATACTTAAGAGACCCCGTCACCCCGAGAACATCTGTCCGTCCCACCAGGGTGGATGGGAGAGGCTCTCTTACCATTCCATCAGCTAGAGAGGCGCATCTCTCTAGCACCAGAAGGAGGGCCTTCTCCGTGTCCGCCCCGGCCCTTTGGAACCTCCTGCCAACTGAGTTACGCCTACAGAGCTCCTGCCCTTTCGGAAAGGCCTAAAAACCTGGCTGGCAGGGCAGGTGTGGGGCTCCAGTAATATGGGGTCCCATGTTGGGTGGTTGATCTGATGGGACAGCCACCCCTCTCTCGCTCTTTTAAACTTTCTAAACCTTTTAAAACCGTTTAACCTTTTAAATCTTTTAGATTTCTATAAATTTATAGTTTAGTTTTTTTTAATTAATTTTGAACCTTAAGGTTTTAATTTATGAATTTGTAGGGGTATAGTAGGATTGTTTAGTTTGTTTTGCACACATTATGTATAATCTTTCTCTTTTTTTGTAAGCCACCTAGAGTCAGGTTCGCCTGATTGGGGCAGGATAATAAATCTAAATAAATAAATAAATAAATACAACTTTTTTAAAAAAAGCTGTATACATGTCATACAGGAAAGGGTTGCCATAAATAAGAATTGACTGGGCAGTACATAATCCTTGTTGTTGTTGTATAGGATAAATGCCCCTTTCTATTTCATCATATTACAGGAAAGTGCCAATTGGGAATAAAGAAGTAAATAAACAATATACAACTTTACCTGAAAGTTGGTTTATGGACTCACGACACAGATCTCTTAGCTCCAATGTCTGGTTAAGACACTCACTGCAACAAGTAGTTTTAAACTTGCTCCAGAACTCTTTTATCTCTTTTGCAAGTATCGCCAACTCATCATCATTTATGGTTTGAGCCATTCTTCTTAAAAAAGCACAAAATGTAACACATATTAGTCTCTCAAGCTCAATTACACAGCTTTATTAAGGAATATTTCCTGGGACGCTACAACATTACAAGTTCTTTATAAATCTTACTGAAATTGCAAAGCCAAAACCCAGTAACTGCTGAGTAGCGTTATCAAAGCTTACAACCCTATGATTGCAAATGTAAAGGAATTTTTTTTAAAAGCAGTGTATGTGCATGATCAAAAGCATCTTTTCAAAACTAAAGTAGCAAATAAATCCAAACATACTTTATAGATTAACAAAATGAATCTGGCATAAGCTTTTACGGACTCTTTCAGATGCATAGAAAGAAGCCTTAGGCTATATCCAATAACAGTTCTTCGGTTCTTGGTTAGGTCTTAAGCTGTGTTAATTTTACACCAGTCTTTGACTGAGAATATAATAACAACAACTCTACTAGGAATCGCATATATATATATTTAGACGTTCCTTTAGCAGTTCATAGGTCCTTGGGTAGGGCTCGAACTGCAATTTTGTACCAGTCTTTGACTGTGAATGGTAGATTTGTATACTCCTCCTCCTAGGGACTGCAGTGGCTCAAGTCGCTGACTGGGAGGCGGAAGGTCAGCAGTTCGATTCCCGAGTACTGCAGGACGGAATGAGCTCCCGTCTCTGTCCCAGCTCCTGCCAACCTAGCAGTTTGAAAGCAAGAAATTGCAAGTAGATAAAATAGGGACCACTTTCGGTGGGAAGGTAATTTGCGTTCTGTGTGCTCCGCTGTCTAGTCATGCCTGCCACATGACCATGGGAACGTCTGACAGCGCTGGCTCTTTCGGCTTTGAAACAGAGATGAGCACTGAAACCTAGAGTCGGATACGACTGGCTTTCGAGCAAGGGAAACCTTTACCTTTAATACTACTACTACTACTACTACTACTAATAATAATAATAACTATTATTATTCCCTGCCTGTCTTTTCATAAAAGCACATAACTTACTAACTTTCTCATGTGCTCCCTCCTTGGACCGACAGACCCCGGCCTCCCAAGACTCAGCGACCGGGCGGGTCTTCCTCCCGGGTGGAGTCGTTCCTGCCGCGCTCGCCATCTACTCACCCAAAAACCCCGTTGCTCGGTTCAAACCTCCCCGCGCTTTCACGCCCGCGGCTCAACGGCTTCCCAGAACGGTGCGCGCGCGTCTATGTAGACAGGGGTATGAAAACGGAGCCTGTGATTGGCTGGCGGGCCGCAGGCTGGGCGGGTGGAACGTGAAGCTTCTTCTTCGCTATTGGGCGAGGGCTGCCGGCTGGGCGAGGAGCAGGATGGGAATTGTAGTTTGGGTTCCTCCGCACTCCCCTCGCCAAGAACGCTACCTTCTGCGTGGGAGAAAATGGGGGAAAAGTAAAGGTAAAGGTAAAGGTTTCCCTTTGCTCGAAAGCCAGTCGTATCAGACTCTAGGGGTCAGTGCTCATCTCTGTTTCTGAGCCGAAGAGCCAGCGCTGTCTGCTTCTGCAGACGTTTCCATGGTCATGTGGCAGGCATGACTAGACACCGGAGTGTATGGAACGCTGTTACCTTCCCATCGAAGTGGTCCCTATTTATCTACTTGCTTTCGAACTGCTAGGTTGGCAGGAGCTGGGACAGAGACGGGAGCTCATTCCGTCCTGCAGTACTCGGGAATCGAACTGCTGACCTTCCGCCTCCCAGTCAGCGTCTTAGTGACTTACAGCAGAGCAATGGCAAACCCAAGGCTTCCGTTTCGTCCCTGGTCACTGGTGGTGTCCTAGGCGTAGCCGTAGTAAGGTCTCCCTTGCTTGAGAGACAGCTGTGTCCGACTCTAAGGGGCCAGTGCTCATCTCTGTTTCATAGCCAAAGAGCCAGCGCTGTCTGTATCTGCAGACGTTTCCGTGGTCATGTGGCAGGCATGACTAGACCCCGGGGCGCACGTAGAAC
This sequence comes from Furcifer pardalis, assembly GCA_030440675.1. Lineage (NCBI taxonomy): Eukaryota > Metazoa > Chordata > Lepidosauria > Squamata > Chamaeleonidae > Furcifer > Furcifer pardalis. The sequence goes on along the minus strand of CP126894.1, from coordinate 156,982,295 downwards.
GTTGTTCCCTTTCCCCACCACCGAAGTGGTACCTATTTATCGACTTTCAGTTTCTTGCTTGGGGAACCCCTAAGGTTGGCAGGAGCTGGGTCAGAGACGGGAGCTCACTCCCTCGTGCAGACTCGGTTCTCGAGCGACCGTCAAGATCAACGTCTCTTAACCACTGAGCCACTTAAGTCCCGTAGCCTTGGTAGATCAAGCTAAAACAGGCCCTTTCCCTGCCTACCCCATATAAATTGTATATAGGAAGTCCGCAAAAGAAGAGAGTGGTTTCCCTTTGGCTTTTTTAACAGGATGAATTGACAGGATGAATTGAATTCATTCATTTTACCTGGTTCCCTCCCCCCTAAAAAAAGCAACCTTCACTTACCAGCCAGCACTAGATTGCTCTCCTGAGGGTTGCTTTTGTATGTTTCCTTGGACTTTGTAGATGTAAAGCATTTCATGATTTCATCTATTTCTACCTGTTGCCTAGTAAACTGCTAACATGTTTTATTCAGTGTTCTGTCTGTGCAGGTGCTGATTAGAAACCCCATTTGATAGGGTTTCTGCTGCTCCGTTATTTTCCCCATTGATGAAAATGCTCACACAGCACACAAAAAGCAGCTAATACACATTTGGAGAAGTTCTGAGCAATTCTCAGCTCTTTTCTTAGGAGTGCGGATCTCCAAGTAAAAAGGGGCATTTGTTTTATGTGACAAGGACAGAACATGTTTTCTTGTCTTTTAGGAGTTCTCAACCTTTTAAAGCCGGGAGCCAGGTCACGCTCCCTCAGACAACTTTGGGGGCTGGATGGCCATTTTGCCTTTCCTCCACCAACGGCACTTCCTGGTGTGGAGGCAGGGGAGCACATGAAATGGTGCCATACCATGGGCTGCATCCAGCCCGCAGGCTGCAGGTTGAGAACCCCCTATTTTAGAAGAAGGATAGGATGTGTGTGAAACTTTCCAACCCTACTCAGAAAGGCAAAGTGGGAAAATCTTGTTAACTCTCCTGCACAAGCTCTGTGGATCAGTTCCTACTGTTTGATGAAGAAAACCATATACTGTACAGTAATACCCCGGATATTTATTTATTTATTTATTTATTTATTTTATTACACTTGATACCCCGCCCCAATCGGGAGGACCCGACTCTGAGCGGTTTACATGAGACTAAAAAATAAGAATAAAAACATAAGACAATCTACATCAATAAAAACATCAAGTTAAAAAAGTCATCAGAACTTGATCACAAAAATTAAAACAGTACACAGTCCCACTTCCAGACCCAGGGTGGCAGTCCATCAGATAAGCCACCTGGTAAGTGAACTCGCATTCCCAGGTCCCCACACTTGTCCTGCCAGCCAGGTTTTCAAGCCCTTCCGGAAGGGCAGGAGCTCCGTCTGAAGGTGCAGTTCGGTGGGCAGGAGGTTCCAAAGGGCCGGGGCGGACACAGAGAAGGCCCTCCTCCTGGTGCAGGCGAGATGCGCCTTTCTTGCCGGAGGGACAACAAGGGAGCCTCTCCGATCCGCCCTGGTGGGACGGACAGATGTTCTTGGGGTGATGCGGTCTCTTAGGTATCCTGGCCCACTACCATATAGGGCTTTAAAGGTAATAACCAGCACCTTGAATTGCACCCGGAGACATACTGGCAACCAGTGCAGCTCCCGGAGCAGCGGTGAAGCGCGGGCATAACGCCCACACCCCACCACTACCCGGGCCGCCGCATTTTGGACCAGCTGGAGTCTCCGGATGGTCATCAGGGGCAGCCCCATGTAGAGCGCATTACAATAATCAAGTCTGGAGGTGACCAACGCATGAGTGACCATAAGCAAGGCGTCCCGGTCCAGGAGTGGGCGTAAGGAGTTGGTTCCACAAGTCTTAACGTTATGCGATTTTTAGCCTTATCTGATACATGTATCGGATACCGTTAAAATCCTATGGAGCTGTCTCCGATAACGTCAACTCCATAGAGATACATTGTAACCGGGGGATGTTCCCCGTACCCTTTCCAAACACCGTGCAGGCAGGCACACACGTGTCAGATGGGGGTTGGGAAGGCTACGGGGAAGATCTCCGTAGCCTCCCCAAGCCCTGTCTGACGCACACGCGCCTGCACGGTATTTGGAAAGGGTACGGGGGATGCTCCCCGTACCCTTTCCAAACACCTTGCGGGGAGGCGCTTGGGGGGGTTTGGGTTGGATTGGGTAGATGTTATACCCAATCCAACCCCCACACACACACACACACGATTGTACCGGATAACGGAAAAAATCGTGTTATCCGATGCAAGAGTTTTCCAAAACTCTTGCATCATTATGCGGTTTTAGCGTTATCCGGTACAATCGTTATCCGGGGTATTACTGTACAATTGTTACCTTCATACATCACACTGACTAAGCCATGGCTTATGTTGGCTATGGTTTTTGCTTTAGCCACAAATTATCCCACAGACAACCAAACTGCAGTTAGTTTTCCCTTGCATTGGTCTGTCTCTCTTCTGCCCCCTTTGGTTAGCTCATATTTCAATGTGGAGACAGGCCTGTATTCAAACATAACTGCAAGCCATAGATTAAAGAAGCCAGAGCACATAAACCAACAATAATATATTATTTCACCATAGCTATAATCAGGCCCGTGCTGGCCATTTGGGACACAGGGACAAGTCCCGGTGTGCCCCAGTGACTGGCACCCCCAGAGGAGGGCAGAGGTATGTCACCTGGCAGCTACACTAGATTTCCACCACAGGCCCCCACCAAGCCAGAACCTTCCAGGTGGTGGGGTGCTGTTTCTGTGGTGCAGGTATTGCCATGCACCAACCGGACCTGCCCCCCCCCCCATGGCAGGTTGGTGTATGTTGGGTATTGCTGTGCACCAACCAATTCAACCCAGCGCTGCTGCTGTCGCCGCCACCAGAAGCTGCGAAGAAGCCCAGTGGGTCTTTTCTATCCGCCAAGGCTGTGGAGAGGGGGGCTGCTTGGTGCACAATTATATCCACCATGCACCAGCCAACCCCGCTCCCTCATGGCCTCGGTCGATTGGAAAGACCCACTGGGTTTCTTCGTAGCTTGAGCGTTGGCGATAGCAACGGCAGTGCCGGGTTAGATTTTGAGGGAGAAGATGGGGCAAGAGTTGAAGGCCTCATCCGGTAGCCATCCCAGCAGCCAGGTCCACTGTGACCAAACCAAAATGCCAGGGAGAGAGGGGGGTGGTGGTGGGAGAGGCACCTGAAGTGGATTAAAGTTTTCTGTCTCTCCACCGTGTGCCACTCTTCCTTCTTTCCACCCCTCCCCATCGTCCGGCAGAGATGGGGGGAGTGGAAGGCAAGGGAAGCGCCTTTCTCTCTGGCAACTCTCCATGCATTGCTCTCCTCTTCCACGAGGAAGGCGAATGAGGCTCCTTTCATGTCCCCAAGATCTTTTCTCACCAAAGTGGTCCTTATTGATCTACTGTACTTGTACTGTCTTGCTTTCAAACAGCTAGGTTGGCGGGAGCTGGGACCCGAGATGGGCGCTCAATCCATGATGTCACTCAGTGTACCCCCTGTTAGGGTTTGTAAGTCTTCGCCCCATACCCTAACTGGATTGCAAGGCATATAGTGACTGATGCCTTTAAGGCTTGGCTGCAGGAACACACCAGTGTTGGGACTTTAGCCCGGTGTGTTCTGTGGGCCACTGTATACAGATGAGAGCAGGATCGCAGGCTCTTCAGCTTCGGCTCACCAGGGGCTTGGCTGAGCTGTTTTTCAAAGTTAGCTTCAATGCTTCTTTGCTCCACTGATGCCAGCTTGTATACTGGACTTCCTTAAGCTTCAATGCTGAACTTGACTGAGCGTTCTCTGCTATCAGGTCTGGTCAGAGGTTCCTGCGCATTCCCACTTTGAGGACTGAATCTTGATGATGGCTTTTGCCTGACAAGACATCTGTGTCTGCTGAGCAGAGAAGGATTTAAACCTCCACCAGGAGGACAGAAGCTGTAAAACTCTGTTGCTTGGTCTGCAATTACAGCTTGTACTTACCCAACTGGACTGAACTGCATATATAAAAAGCAACTGAACTGTCTCAGTGGGCTCAGCAGAGAGAACGTTCCTATTTTGTGTTACACTGTATATACTTGCACCATTTACTTCCTGAGTAAACCAACTTTAAGTTTGCCTTTGAACCAAGAACTGTCTACCTATTTTTGCCACGAGGGGCCAACTTTGCCAGGTGTGCACCTCTTGCTAGCCGCTGCACACCACTCTGATACCATTATACACCAACACCCCCCATAGGCACCGCCGCATCCCTCCCTGTCCAGCGTCCTTTTAGCATAGCCAGCACACCCCTGCATATAATTTTTTACAGCGAGAATTAACAATGTTAAGGATTAAACAATCATTATCCTGGAATATTGTGATGTGTGTACCCAATCAATGCATAATAACTGGAAATAGCTACAACATATGTGTTAGACCTGAATGCCAAGACAAGTGCATATGATATGCTGCATGAGGGAGTGGCTGTTTGCGTCTAGATCTCTTGGCAATCAACCTGACGCGATTTCTACCTACGAGCAGATAAACCTAAATGCAAGTTTGTAAATGTTTTGCTGCAAGTTGTTAGAAACTATCCTATCCCCCCCCCCCCAAAAAAAAAAAAACATAATTTTGAAGCCAACAGTATAGCCTGTAAGAAATATTTTGTCTTCATCTTCAGGATGCTTGCCAATTAAAAAATAATTACAAATTGAATCATGGCCTTATTCCGCTCTTTCAATTAAGCATTTATGGCTTGCACATCTGTTTTGCCCCAAACAAATAAAATACTTTCATGACATTTTCTTTGCACACACCACATTTTTTCTCTCCTCCTGTCTATTGTATAGTTGAAGATTTATCCACCCAGAAGGTCCCCAATTGTTGATTGGCATCCACTATTAAATACTGTACAGTACTGTATCTCATAACAAATACCTGTTAGGGCTGGGGTGGGGAAACATTTGGCTCTTTGGATCTGGGGCCTACTACTTGCATTTGCTCCAACTAGTGTGGGCAGTGGCAGGGGATTATGTGATTTGTAGTCCCCAGCCAGCATTAGACTCCTTTGTGTAGCATTCGTATATACGTAGTACTGTAGTTCAGAGCCTAAATTTTCAGAAGGTGCTGGAGTACTGATGGGTGTCAATTGTTTTTCTTCTCTGCCTTGTGAACTGTCATTGCAAACAACAAAAAACAAGATAACCCTCTCAGGAACATGGCTTAGTCATTCCTAAGATGACAAGGAGCTAATTACTGACATCTTTAAAGTTGCCAACTCCTTCCAGCAAGCACCTTGAATCAGAACACTTCGGAATCAAACGAAGCTGCTGCCTCTGCAGAAGAGCAGTCAACATGGGCCCTGATGTTCCCTCTCTCTTGGCTTGGAGTTGGATAGCACACATCACATGCATTTAATAGAAAGTAGTTGAGAATGAGCAAGGAGGAGCCATTTGGAGTGGCTTTGGAGTGGAGTCTCTTGCCCCTCCATTGCTCCGAAGGTAGTTATATTCTTGGCCCGTGGAAACACTAGCGATGCACTGGAAATCCTTTCCAGGTGCCTGAAGGCTGTCAGGGTCTGAATGGGGGACAACAGGCTTCAGCTGAATCCTGACAAGACTGAGTGGCTGTGGGTAGGGGGTCCTGCATTATCTCGTCTTTAGCTCTGGATGGGGCGGTTCTGCCCCAAACAGACCCGGTGTGTAACTTGGAGGTCCTCCTGGACTCACGACTACTACTCAAAGAGCAGGTGGTAGTCGTGGCCTGGAGGGCTTTTGCACAACTTCATGTTTTGTGCCAGTTACGCCCGCTCATAGATCGGGACTCATTGCTCATGATCACATATGCTCTAGTCACCTCCAGACTTGATTACTGTAATGTGCTCTACATGGGACTGTCCTTGATGACCATTCGGAGACTTCAACTGTTCCAGAATGCGGCTGCCCCGGGGGGTGTTGGGATGTGAGCGGTATTCACATGTCTCACTGCTGCTCTGGGAGCTGCACTGGTTGCCAGTATGTCTCCGGGTGCAATTCAAGGTGCTGGTCATTACCTTTAAAGCCCTACATGGTAGTGGGCCAGGATACTTAAGAGACCGCCTCACCCCAAGAACATCTGTCCATCCCACCAGAGTGGACTGGAGAGGCTCTCTAGTTGTTCCATCGGCCAGAGACGCGGACCGCTCTGGCACTAGAAGGAGGACTTTCTCTGTGTCCGCTCCATCCCTATGGAACCTCCTTCCAATAGAATTACGCATGCAGACAGAGCTGCTGTCCTTTAGGAAAGGAGTGAAATCCTGGCTGGCAGGTCAGGTTTGGGGGATGGATGGAACAATATCCCCAGCCGGTTGGATGATGTGACTCCCGTGCCTCTTAGCTGCAACTCCTAGTTTTAATCTTTTTAACTTTTAATCAGTTTTAAACGGTTTGATTGTTATTGATGACATGTTGTAATTCGCCCTGAGTCGCTTCGGGGAGGAGGGCGATAAACAAGCGTGAATAATAAATAAATAAATATCAATGGTCTTCTGTTACAGGTTCTTCCAGATGTGTTAGGAACTGCTTTATATAGACACAGGCCCTTAGTTCACATAGCATGACCTTTAAAGCCCTACATGGTAGTGGACCAGGGTACCTAAGAGACCACATCACCCCAAGAACATCTGTCTGTCTCACCAGAGTGGACCGGAGAGGCTCTCTGAAGATACCATCAGCTAGAGAGGTTTGACTCTAGAAGGAGGGCCTTTTCAGTCTCCGCTCTGGCCGTATGAAACTTCTTACCAACCGAGTTGTGCCTCCAGACAGAGCTGTTGCCCTTCAGGAAAGAGCTAAAAACCAGGCTGGCAAAGCAGGCATGGGGCACCAGTGGCGTGGTGGCCTCCCCTTGCTGGCTCATATAGTGTAGGGCTCTCTGTTCTTTTAGCCATTCTTTTAACTGCAATTTTAAAATAATTGATGGGGTGGGGGGTAATGTTAGTGTTTATTAAGGATTTTAAGATTGCAATGTTTTATATTACTGTTGTTATGCTGTCCAGGGTTACTCATTCGAATTGGGCAGAAATATATAAATTTGAATAATAAATAAATAAATTGTCAACCTTGGCTAGCAACAGCTTTCTGCTCTCAGCTGTCCTAATGGTCCAACTCTCACAACCATATATTGCACCCGGAAATACCATTGCTTTGACTATACAAATTTTTGTTTGCAATGTGATGTCTCTCCTTTTCACTATGTTCCCCAGGTTTCTCATAGCTTGTCTCCCAAGAATCAGTCGCCTTTTTATTTCATGGCTGCAATTACCATCTGCAGTGATCCTAGGAAAGTAAAATCTGTCACTGCTTCTACTTCTTCCCCATCTATTTTCCAGCGCTGATAGGGCTTGTTGCCATTATCTTGGTTTTCTTTATATTGAGTCTCAAGCCAACTTTTGCACTCTCTTCTTTCAACCTAATCAGGAGCTTCTTTAAGTCCTTATCACTTTCTGCCATTAGGGTGGTATCATCTGCATATCTCAAATTGTTGATGTTTCTCCCAGCAATTTTGATCCCAAATTGTGATTCCTTCATCCCTGCATTGCGCATTATGTGCCCTGTGTATAAGGGTGGCAAAATGCAGCCTTGTCTTACTCCTTTTTCTATTCCAAACCACTATGCCCTTCCATATTCTGTCCTAACTGTTGCTTCTTGATTCATGTACAGATTTCTCATGAGGCATATAAGGTGTTCTGGTATTCCCATCTCTTTAATTACTTGCCACATTTTGTTGTGGTCCACACAGACAAAGGCCTTAGTGTAATCAATGAAACAGAAGAACTATAGACTTGTTTCTGATATTCCTTTGTTTTCCCCATGATCCAACGTATGTTGGCAATGTGGTCTCTAGTCCCCCTGCCTCTTCTGAACCCCGCCTGCACTTCTGGTAATTCTCTCTCCACATGCTCTTGCAGTCTATCCTGTATTATCTTGAGCATCACCTTGCTAGCGTGTGGGATGAGTGCAATTGTTCAATAATTTGAACATTCTTTGGCATTGCACCAATTAATTGGAATATTTTCAATTTTGTTTTGTTTCTATTGTTTCTGCTGGGCTTGAAAATGGACTTTATCTTCTCCATTATTCTGCTTTCAAAATATTATTTACTTCATGTGTGTGTATGTTGCTGTCTGGTATATTATGTCATCCAAAGCTAATGTTATATTTGCCTTGAACAAGAAACACAATGTACCACTGTTAAGTGGACTTCACCTAATACCGCTAGATAGCTTGTTTGCTTTGCTAGCTTTTCTCTCTCTTTGCTTAGCAACACCTAACCTCAGTTATCACATAATGTTTACTTTGATATTTTGGTATACAGCAAACATTAAGATTTTCTCTCCCCCCCCCCCCCCAGTAATTTATAAGCTGAGACCTAGAGAACTCCAGGGTGCCTGGATTGTCTCTCTAGGTCAGTGATGGCTAACCAAGGCACTCTAGGTGTTCTTGGACTTTAATTCGCAGAAGCCCAAGTTAGCACTCCTGCTGAACAGGGTTTCTGGGAATTGAAGTTCAAGAACATCTGGAGTGCCAAGGTTAGCCACCACTGCTCTAGGGCATCTACTTGAGATTATGAGCAATGGAAGATTGAACTCCTTGCCCCTGTCCATCATCTCCTGCTGTGAGCAACCACAGCAAACTATTGAATGTGTTTCAGAACAAGCATGGTCAAGTTTCAGGCTTGTGTAATTTACTATGGTTACCTATTTACTAGAACCACTTCTAATTGGGGAGAAGAACAAAATGGTAGCTGGGGTTGAACCAGACCCCAAAGAATGGGAGTTGATCCAAATATCTTCTGTTCACTGTGAGCCATATATTGGTATGGTCCAGATCTAGGCAGAAAGGAAGGAGATGGTGGAACACTCATTGTCTCTTTCCCACCCATAAATCTCATAGGAGTGTGTACTCCCTTCTGAGCATACGTATCATTTGAATGAAGGATCAGATCACATGTTAAGGTAAATGTATATTTCCTCCACTTAACATGTTTTCCCTCCCAAACCTCAACTGTTTCAGAGCAAGTACAGTGGTACCTCGCTTAAAGAGCATAATGTGTTCCACCGGATTGCTCTTTAAGCGAGTTTGCTCTTTAAGTGAAACACCATTGTAAGTGACCAATTGTGACTTCTGGTCACTGCAAACTGCAAACCCTGATTTAGTTGTTAAGTGAGTTTTTGATTGGATTTAGTTGTTAAGCGAATTTTTAATTGGTTTTAGTTGTTAAGCGAGGTGAACATTCAGAGAAAATTCTGCTCTTTAAGTGAGTTGGTCTCTATTTATTTATTTATTTATTTATTTATTTATATTATTTACTAGAATTTGTATACTGCCCTCCTTACCAGGGCAACTAGGGGCGGTTGTGAGGCGCTCTTTATACAAGGTTTTACTGTATCTGAGACATCAAATTTGGAGACAAGAAAGGAGCCTCCCTGAAGAATATACGTTCTGCAGTTGTCTCCTGGGCAACTACAGTGTCCTTCTCTGGAAGGCACCACTGGATTGCATCTGATATGAATGAAGAAAAAGATCTCCTGATGACCAAATTCAAATCAAAAGAAGACAAAACTGACAAATGCACATAGAGACAAACTCACGTTAGAATATACAGACTGGCTACAATCCTATAGGTGTTCATGTTTGCATAACTTTTACTATGGATAATGGTGGTTAAATGTTGAGGTGGTGGGATGTATCTCAATGGACCAAGTGGATGTAGATCACACACATGGCTGAGATGTGCTCTAGCACTCTATCAGTTAGCCCCAATTCCCCATGGTAAGTTATGCATGCTTTATGCAAATGTTAATAGGATTCTGGCCAGACTCTTTTACCTCTTGAGGGAGCTCTGCTTCTAATGATGTGCTTGCTGTATAGCAGACTAGACAGACAAACCAGGATTAAGAAATCTTTTTATTTTATTTTGAAAAGTCATGGCTGTGCTTGGCTGCTCTCCCCTGCAAACCTCACTGCCTTTCAAAATATTGATCCTAAAGTCCCTAAAGGGACACATTCATTTAATGGACACTTTCATACCCTGACTCGGGTATTATTTGGAAAAATATTTGAGGTTTTGTTTCCTTATATGCTCCAACTAGTTGAGTTGGCATTTTAAAGGGGGACACGGAATACCAATGCTCAAAGTTTTTCTGGCTCAACCTTTTAAAATCCCTGTTTCTGCAGAGTTAAAATCAAACTAGTGATTGCAAATACTGTATCAGTAAGTCTCAAGTTCTTCATTCTCTATGAAAAACTTTTAAAAAATAATAATAGTGTACTGAAAATACAACTGTGTTTAGGAAAAGATGAGCACAAAACAATCTCTCCCAACACAGTCCCCTAAAGTCAAACGTTTTAGGGTCAATTGGTACTTCTTATGGGCAAAAGTGAAGTAGATAAATAGGGACCACTTCGATGGGAAAAGTTCTTGGGAACATGGAAGGAGCCTCATTTGGACATCCCCTGAGCAGAGATTCTCCAGCAAAAATCCTTTCAACCCAGAATAATTTCTGATACGAAATTATTATCTCACTTAAAACAGCAGTACAATAACATTGACAAAATATAGGAGTAAGTGTAATCAAGTATAATTGTATTAACTGCTACTACCTTATACTGTATATCAGAAGAGTTTATATATCAAATATAAATAGCTATCTGTTATGCTAGCCAATCATTGTATATCCAGTGGTGGGCAGCAACAGGTTTGCACCCTCCGGGAGAGGGGGGAGGGAGCAAAATTTGGTGGCCTCTGGGGAGGGGGTGGTGAAATTGGGTAGCCTTCGGGCAGGGGGGTAGCGAAATTGTGTGGCCACTCCCACCTCCCTGCCCTGCCCCATCAGGTTTTATCCCTGCAAGTGGTTCAAGGTCTCCCTTGCTCAAAAACCAGTCATATCTGACTCTAGGGTGCAGTGCTCATCTCTATTTACAGCCAAAGAGCCAGTGCTGCCTGTGTTTGCAGATTTACACATGGCCATATGGCAGGCATGACTAGATCGCCCACGATGTAGGCTCTGCCCATGATGTAGGCTCCGCCCATGACATAGGCTCTGCCCACAACATAGGCTCCACCTACGGTGTGGTAGCAATTTTTTTTTTTGCTGCCCACCACTGTGTATATCTCTGTACCTGATATGTGAATGCCATGAAGTCTCATGCCTGACGAAGTGGACTTGATCCACAAAAGCTAACATTAAAATATAGGAGTTAGTCCTTAAAGTGCCACAATGTTTTTGTCTGTTTTTGTTTTGTTTACTCTCTGATACAGTATATCAAATCAAATCTTTATTATGGTCTAAGATCAACATAGTACAACAAAACAGAAGTTGAAAAGAGGCTATGTAAAATATATTTTAAAAGGAGCATTATTTTGTCTTTGACAGTGTTTTGTAATTTGCTGTGGGAAGACTTTGGCCCTAAGAAGCACCCAGTGATGGGATGTAACAGGTTCTCACCAGTTCGCCAGAACCAGTAGTAACTTTTCCCAGTGTCCTGGGGGGAACCACCTTCTAGGGGGAACCACCTTCTGGGCTTACCTTTTCACTGGTTCCCCCACTGCACATGTGGGTCAAGCACTTGGTGTGCATGCACTCCTACAGTGCTTGGCACGTATGCACAGCCTCCTTGCTGTCCTCCCAAGTGGGGAGGAGGGAGAGAAGCTACTAGCCTGAAGCTCCCTATAGCCTGCTCCCCAGGGTAAGTGACTCACCTTTGGATGTGGTGTGTCTGTGTGTATTTTAATGTGTATTTAATACCTTTACCTATATTGACGTACTACCACAGTTCCTAAAAAGGCCTGGCGGCCGGCAGGCTAACGGCCTGGCTTGGGGCTTTTAAGCAAAGTCTTGGAGTTACCTCATCAATAAGCTACACCTGTGCTGTTCCAATTGCTGTTCCAATTGGAGAAACCTTAAGGAGGTACAGCTGTTTTACATTTAAATTAAGGCATATTGTTCTAGAGAACTGGTACGATGACCATATCTATCTTGCAACATGGTGCTGCCCAGGCACTTATACTAACAGGTAAGTGATGGGTTTGTGTTTGGAGTGGGTGTTTGGGTGGGTGGGTGTATTTTAATGTAAATTTTATTTATTTATTTATTTTATTTACAGGTTTGTGTTGTGAGTGGGTGGGCGGGCTGGCTGAGGTGTGTGTGTGTGTGCATGCGTGCTTATTTTTATTTTATTTTATTTTATTATTTTATTTTTATTTTTTTCTTTGGCCCCACCCATGATGTCATGACGTTAGCTCCGCCCACACTGTGATGACATCACGGTGGGGTAGTAAATTTTTTGACATCCCACAACTGGAAGTAACCCCAAAAAGCATGTTACAGTGGCTGAAATCCAGTTGTAAATTGCAACCAGGGTACGCCCATTGAATCAATGAAGATGTGGTGAGTCAATTCCTTCACAAGTTCCATTGGTTTAATGGACCTCATCTAGTTGAAACATACTACTGGATTTCAGCCAGCCAGAAATATTTGTGTAAAAAAAATACTCTGCTCTCTAGAAATTAGATGCTATACAGTTTTAAATGGTATTATCAAATTAGATTTACCGTATTTGCTGGAGTATAAGACCCTTCCCTTAAAATACACTGGAAAATGAAGTGTGTCTTGTACTGTATATAGTGGCCTATAGTGGGCTATTTTGGAAATAATGAGGTGCGTATTTTACGCTGGCAAATATGGTAATTTTTCGAACAATTGCCAAGATATGCTGTAACGTTGCTTTCTTGAATACATTACTGGATATATATTAGTAATAGCTGCACATTATTATGGGTAATACTTTGACGAAAACCATGTGTGCCATCATTTAAATGGGTTATTTGCCTTTCCTTGAGCATTAGACTAGGAGCTGTGAAGGCAGGAGGAGGAAGAGGGTGCAGACGTAATGCTTACAGTAGATGAGCCATTTTATATTATGTAACATGGATGATTTTCAGCAAAAGTACATCAGAAAGGAAAATCACTCTTCTGAGACCTTTCCACAGAGCTTCCTCAAACGGAGATAGGTAAACAGAGTAGGACTTGGATCTGCTAAAAGGCTTGTTCAAACACATTTGTCTCTGTGCTAATGAGACATAGCTGTCCATGAGGGAGTCCTTTCAGGTCATCCATTGAAACCTTCCATTAGATGGTCTCATGCCATTCTGCTAAATGCACAAAGACCTAACCAGTTGTGCTGTAAGCACATGGAAGTTACATGTGCTGGGAAGTGTGTGCACCTCCCTTTACCATTGCTTTCACCATGTGACAATTACATTTTGAAGAGTGGCAGGCTGCTCTAGCTGTGGAGGCTCTCCACGTGAACCAGATCCCCGTGTTTGTCATCTTCTGGTTCCCGCAGGGAGCCTGCACAGATGAAGCAACCTCCTCCCTTCCAGACTATGGGGAGAGCAAAACTAGCATGCTGACTTCCACATGTGTAGAGAATATAGATGTTAATCATCCCTGAACAAGGATACCCTGTTTCTATAGTCAGCTGCAACTGACTGAATTATGGTAGTGAGTCATAACTAGCATAGGCCCATTGAATCAATGGCGCTTTATGGCTGAGGTGCCTCGCCAGGTCCTCTCTGATTCTGTGGGTCTACTTTGTGCATGTGTTATGCTTATAGGATCCGTAATAGGGGTTTCCAAGTAAGCGAGCAAAAGGTATGAATCCAACTCACCTTAGTCCTAATCCATTACTCCAGCTGCCACACCACTCTTAGCCTACTCTAGCCATGACTTACTACTGGATTTCAGCCTACCATTGGTAAATTCCTGCTTGTTGTATTTCCTATTCTGGCTGCAAGAGTATCCAAGCAGAAATAATAATGTAATGTTCAACAGCATGGTTGTGTTTTAATGAAAACCGTTGAGTATTCCGAGGTATTCTTTTGTCCAAAAGCAGCTGATGTCACCATGCCATATTTTTACCTTGCCATTTCTGGTGGAGAATATTTTGCATGTGTCTAACCCTTAATGGGCTGTTCCAGTTATCCTGACAATGGTTCCCCCCTGTCATCACGTTGTTTAGTCTACAGGCTGTTCCTGGTATCCTAAGGAGGCTTTGTACACAAATGAAATTGGCACAATAATCTTCTGATGATTTTAGCTGTGTACATCTGTTGGTTGCATCTTCTCTAAGGCCACAACATTGTTGTGCCTTATGCGTATGCTATAGTCTAGGGAGGAATTCCACATTGTGCTTGTATCAGGATGGCTGCTACCACTTAAAACATCATCTCCAGACTGAAGTTTCATTTTCTGTCATAATGCATAAGATTCTATAGCTACACCATGATTCTATAAATTACATTTCCTTGCCTCTCACGTCACACTGCTAGTGATAGGGACAGGAACACTAATATTCAGGTACTGTATTGCAACCCTGTGTAAGAGGCCCTAGGAGACTGAAAAACTTCACCATGAATTTCAACAGCACTCAAATTGTGCATAATGTTCAGTTTAATCTTTAGAAGTTTTACTTCCCAGAAAAACCTTTCCAAGCACCTTATAGAAAGAAAATAACTTATCTGGGAACAATCACTTTTTAAAAGCCCTTATTCTTTGTTTGTCTTCTTATTGTTTAAAATTATAGTGTGGAAACAGAGTGGTCAAAGTTACAAACCTAGTAACAGAGGCCAACTATAATTTCAAATCAAATGCAGAATGTAAATGACTTCTAGGGAAATCATTCATGCAATTCTCCTCCTCTTTATGGAAGAAGCAGTTAATCAGAGGTAGCGACTACTAATGTCCAGATTTGGATGAAATGAGCTGTGGAAAAAAGCAAAGCAAACATGGTCCAACTGTTCATATACTAGTTACGTAAGAGATGTGTTTAGCACAACACACCTTTCCTCACAATTTGCTGCACATCAGCACGTCCTTAAGTTCCCTTCCTCCAATTAAAATGACAAACATAAAAACCTTACTTGTTCTTTCTCCAGAGATCCAGTGAGTCACATGCTTCAGGAAGTGACAATATAAAAGCAAAAAATCAACCGTCACGCACCACTCTCATATTCCTGATGCCCCCTTTTTTTCTGTGGTGTTAATTTTCCCATATAAGCTAAAGAGCAAAAAAGAAAGTTCTCATTTGGGGGACTCGTTCTCCACACTGTTCTCGGCTGTAAAGATGGATTTGCTCCATAGCAATGGAGTGCTGATCATTCAACATCTTCAAAAAGATTACAAGTCCTATCAAAGCTTTTTAAATTTCATGTCACACGTTGGAGATCCTCGGAATATTTTTTCAATTTATTTCCCACTGTGGTTCCAACTTAACCAAGTAGTTGGAACAAAAATGATCTGGGTGGCAGTGATTGGTGACTGGCTCAATCTTATCTTTAAATGGTAAGGTTACTTGTTACTGTTGTTGCTGTGTTTCTTTTGAACCTTCAAGAAATGCAGGGTTAATGTTTTTGAGAGAAAACTTTCAGTAATTGTTGTCTATTGCTTGTATTATTTAATATATAATGCCTGATCAGCTGGTCTTCTTTCTTGTCAGTCGAACATGGAGAAATTTGGTGATAGCAAAGATGATAAATGTGTCCATCTGTTCACTGTTCTTTCTTTTCTCACAGGATGTTATTTGGTCATCGCCCATATTGGTGGGTCCAAGAAACAATGATCTATCCAAACCAAACAAGCCCGTGTCTCGAACAGTTTCCTATTACGTGTGAAACAGGACCAGGTAAGAAATGTACTGGCTGAAAATTCTAGCTCAGACTTTGGTATTTGAGGGTTTCGGAATAAACACTGCCCAAAAACTAGAACCATCTTGGGGGACGAGGGAGGGACGTCGCTTGAATGCCGCCAGAAACAATGCTACATCATTTTTACCCATGGCCCATATATTCCCTTTAAAATTTTATAATGGGAACTCTGTGTCAACATCCTCTTAGGCAAAGAAGGAATGAAAGAAAATTATAAGTTAACCCAACTCTTTAAACGTGACAGTTCTTTCGATTCACCTCCCACCCATGAAAGCTGCTGATAGTACATTCTCTCATCCAGTCTATAGAGGGCAAAAGATTCACAATTGTGTTGCAGAGGTGGGGAGAGAATTGACTTAGACTGATGTGATATGTTAGCAGCTTCACAGGTACGTGGAAAAACAGTTAAATCCAGTGGTGGTTGGTTCAAGATGAGCTATGAATGCACTCCAGCATTCACTCTACTACACTTTACAGGAGCTATTTAAAACACTGGACCCTTCAGGAAAGGTTTAGAAACCTGGCTGGTAGAGCAGGTGTGGGGCACTGGCAGTGCTGTGGCCCCAGCCTGCTGGCTGCCTTAAGAATGCTCTCTCCCTCTTTTTAAACTGGTGGGAGAGTAGGGAATGTTTTGTGGTAGTTTTTAATGGGGTTTTAGTTGTGATTTTAAAATTGTGATGGTTTTAATATCTGTACACCACCCAGAGTCTTTGGAATTGGGTAGCAATACAAATCCTAAAAATAAATAAATAAATTTGAGGGATAGGCTCAGGACCTTGGATAGCTCCTATGAAACGCAGACTACAACAGAGAATGGATTTACAGCAAGAATTCTCAACCTTTTTAAGCCAGGGCCCGGGTCACACTCCCTCAGACAGCTTCAGGGGCCGGACGGCCAATTTGCCCATCCTCCACCACATGACACTTCCTGGTGTGGGGGAAGCAGTGTGGGGGGGGGAACATGAAATGATGCCACAGGCCACATTCAGCCCACGGGCCACAGGTTGAGAATCCCGGATTTACAGCATGACTAGAAATAGAGTGAGCAGAAATAGCCAATCAAATCCACATGAAACCAGTGAAGCAATAAAAGTCCTGATTTGGTGATAGACTTCTGTTTTAAATTCTTTATTTGTAAATTTTCAATAAAAATGACACAATATAAAACAAACATACAATACAAAAAAAAGTCACAAGAGTACTACACTTAATATACTTGAATGCAAAAAACAAAAGATTATAACACATTTTTCAGCTTTTGTATCAGCTCTCTTAAACCAATAATTCTAATATCTCTATTATGACTACAGTATGCATTCTACATTACTTAATTCACCTCTGTGTTATATACAATGTCCAGGAGGGTTATGTCCGTTTACATTTTCCAAAAATTAACTTGTTCTGGTACAGGGTTAATTCCTTTATTTCCAACAATCACATAATCCACAAATTTCCTCCAGATTCCCCAAAATCCATTTATTTGAACTATGCCGGTGATAGACTTCTGCTGGCAAAATGCCAGAATTCAGAAGAGTGAGGAGGACCTGCTCCTTCCCTATTGCAACCCCTGTGAATCCTGAAATCATTCTCTAAACCAGTGGTGCACAAACTTTTCAGGCGATGGGCCAGTCACATGGTTCATGGGTGCCCAAACTACTCCCTGATCCGGCCTCCAATGCCAATTCATCCAGCCCACGCCACGCTCATCGCTCCCAGAAGCGGAAGTTGGGTGAGTTTTACTTCCACTTCTGGGAGCAACGAGGGTGGAGCGGGCTGGATGAATTGGCATCATGGGTTGGATCTGGCCCACGGGCCATAGTTTGGGCACCCATGCTCTAAACAGACAGGAAAGCTTCTGGAGCCAACTTTCAGGTGGTACAGAGCGCAGCATAGAGGAGGGGAAGGTAAGAGTTTTGTATGGCAGTCACCAATGAAACACTGGATTTAGCCCCTCAATCACAACACAGACAATGTAAACACTTCCCTAATAAAACAACATGACTCCACCGTGTGGCTGACCATATTTGACATGAATAAAACAACTTTTGCTTCTTAGGATTTATTTGTAATTAAAAAAAAAAAAAGAATAATGTTTACCTTCCAGAAACGTGGTTATCACTGTTTATAAATACATATAGAATCTGCATTATAGATTCTGTAAGAAGAGTAAAAATGAAATGAATTAAAGCACATGCTATACTTTTGTCAAGGAAGAAAGAAGTGACAGAAATATGGCTCATGGTTGGCTTTAGGTATGAAAATGAATAAAGAAATTAAGACCAAAGTTTTAAATGGGATTGTATACATGTTCTCTAGGGGTGTGTGTGTGTGTGTGTGTGTGTGTGTGTGTGTGTGTGTGTGTGAGAGAGAGAGAGAGAGAGAGAGAGAGAAAGTGTGTGTGTAAGAGAGAGAGAGAGAAAAAAGGCTTAGTAAGTGGATTGAACCATTATTTAGACATTCTTGCAGAAGACCAGCTTTCATAGAGCACATCACTACTGCATCATGTGGAGTCACCACAGGGCTGGAGGTTTGCCTAGATTAAGATGGAGAGTGATGTGATGAACATGAGTTACCTGTGTGTCTTCCTCTGAGCAAATAAAATCATGCACAACCAGGTGACAGACAGCAAGACCACATGGCTCTGCAGACAGCCTGAAGGTGCATGATTCTGTTCTAATGGCAGAAGCATGTTTAAGTCATGATCAGGAACAACGGGGTTATGAATGCAATGAATGAATATAATGCAGACAAAATGAAGGGAAATGAAAAGTCTAGCTATGGTTTTGTGTGCATTGACCCTGTTACTTTGGGCGTACCAAAGAGAGACACCTCGAATTTGAGACTTTCAGGCATACTGCAAGAGTTCTAGGAATGTTTTTGGTGCTTGATTCCCTTGTGAGCCTCTGGGAATACCAGTTGTTTATTCCTGATCCTTTCTTGTTGATTCCCACCATGATTGCAGTACCAAACTAGACGGTAAAACGGGTGCCCAGACTATGGCCTGGGGGCCAGCCCTAGCCCCTGATGCCAGTTCATCTGGCCCACGAAGTCCTCATTGCTCCTGGAAGTGGAAGTAAAACACGCCCACATGGGTGTGTTTTACTTCTGCTTCCAGGAGCGACGAGGCTTTGCAGGTCGGATGAATTGGTGACAGGGGCCGGGGCTGCCCCCAGGCCGTAGTTTGGGCTCCCTGAACAACATGACTGGGTCATGGCCCAAAAAAATTGGGCGCCCCTGTGCTAAAGGGAATGTACCCCTTGTGATTTTCCTGTTTTCCCTCCAGCACTAGGATCTCCTTATGGATATGTGACTCAGAAATCAGGCTTACAAAGTAAGCTTTTGTTGACTTTCCAGACCGATCACAGGTACAAGACAGCAAGATCAGGAAAAACTGCAAGCAATGACAAAGACTTGTCTTCTGCCACTTGAGAGAGCACTGCTTCTAAATACATGCTATGATCATAATCTAGTTTGACTCTCACTGTCAGTGGGGGTTGGGGCTAACTTGGTTCTGTGATTTAAAACATGGGCTTTGATGTCCTTCTGTTGGTTTTGGTACTTTGCTACCACTTTGTTCTATTGTTTCCACAGGAAGCCCTTCTGGACATGCCATGGGATCTTCATGTGTTTGGTATGTAATGGTGTCAGCAGCCCTGAGTTATACGGTGAGACAGAAAGACAGATCGGCTATTAATCTCCACAGGTCAGTTTCTTTGTAATATTCAGAGTCTCTACTTAATGCAGACCATTACCCAAACAAGGTGGAGCTTTAAACCTGGTTTTAGACTTCAATTTTTAACACTCTGGTCTGGTCAAGCATTGGCTTATGTGGAAGATCTGGTGTTATCTCAGGATTGTAAATTTACCTAGATAAAGACTACCATATATACTCGAGTATAAGCAGAGTTTTTTAGCACAAAAATGAGGTCCAAAAAGAGGACTTGGCTTATACACAGGTCAACAACCACAAGGGTCTAAAAATATGTTTTTGGAGTGATTCGGCAGTTTAAAAGTAAGCTTCAGCACTTCTGTGGCAAAACAGCTGAGGCACAATTACCACAACTGGACACAAGGGGTGCAAATTGCAATTTTCCACAAGAATACATTGAAAATTAATTTGTTTTCAACTCATTCCTATGGAAATCCACATATGGAGAAAGAAGCTCTACAATGCAATCATGTCCCCCTTCCAAATTGGTGTGGAAAAAGAAAGGATTTCACTTACCTTCATTTCTTTGTCCCTACTCTGGTCAAGATGGAAAGGAAAGCCATGCTTCTTGCTTGCAGGAGGAGCAAGAGGCTAGGCTAGAGCAACACTTCCTGCCTCAGTACAATTGACCTGCCCAAACACTCTTCCCCTGCACCCCCACCACTGGTTGGGTGGTGCAAATTCAGTTAAAAATGCACTAAATTAATTAATTTTACTGTATTTTCATGTATTTTAATTATTGAAACTCACTAGCCGCTGCTGCATTTCCCACTCTCAGCTTGTACTCAGGACACTCTATTTTCCTGGGTTTTCAGGTCAAAATAAGGTAACTTGATTATATTCAGGTCAGCTTATACTTGAGTATATATAAGAGATATGTGACAAAATGAGTTACCTGTGTGGCTTTGTCCAGGCATATAATTTATCACGCACAACCTGGTCACAAATATTCACATGGTTAAAATATAGTTTGTCTGTGAAAAAAATCTGTCCAATAGAAAGTTTGCAGAAAGGCTGTGTATCTCTTCCTGCCTAGTTGAGGGAATGCCAGATATCCAGTGTTTGTGGGAACATGAAAGACCTGTTCAAGCCAACCATCTTGGGAAAGGAGAATGCTTATATCTAAGACTGTCCCAAGATTATTTACTGCCTGAAAATGAGCAGCAAATGACATTCCCAACCTGTTACAAGCAAGATACACCATAAGAATCCAAAACCCCATCACATTATTTTGACATAAATATCCCACAAGGACATCTTCCAGTCCCTGATTGTCAAGAACATAGCAACAACAAAGTAAATACCTAAAATTTTGATATCCATTTATGAACTCCCAAATATTCTGCCTGGAAGCATTTGCTTCAGCCTGTCTAATGGTAGGGCTGGTCCTCCTTGCATCCCTGTATCTGCATTGCTTCACTTCTCCCTCAAATGAGAAGTGGAGATCCTGGTTGTTACCAGTTTCTCTATTCTCTTACAATCAAACTGATTGCATTCAGTCTGGGTCTGCATTTTCCAGGGCTTACCTAAATGGAGCATTTATCCGTTCCTTGTGCTTGTCACAGTGATATCGCGGCGGCGGCGGCGCTTTTTGGGCTATGTATGTTTTTGAACTACAATTCCCAGAAGCCCTAGCAGGAGTGGGCGCCAGCATCCACCAAGGGGCGGCAAATTTGGCTTCAGCCCTGGGCGGCTGAATTCCATGCGACGTTACTGGCTTGTTGATGCTGCTTGATGCCAAATAATTATGGTTCTTACCAGGACTTCTGTCCACATGCATTTCTTTTTAAGAAATCAGCATCTTTTCAAGGAGTGATTCAAAAGGACTGAAGAAGCACTTTTGAAATGATTTTCTGGCCTGCTTTGTAGAAAGGTTTTTTTGTCTTAAATTAGATCAACAGCATTAGTAAAAGCTTCTAATCCGAGCCTTTGTCTGCTAATCTACTTTGGACATCAGCAATCTTTCTCAACCACTCTTTCAAAGAAGTGAAGGACCGCCTTAAATTTTTTAAAGAGTGATCTGCTTCAGAAGGTCTGCATACTTTAACTTTGCCCTAGTATAAAGCAATAACGCCAACAACGCCGCCACCGCCACCGCCACCGCCGCCACCGCCGATAATAATAATAATAATAATAATAATAATAATAATAATAATAATAATAATAATAATAATAATAATAAACGCACCTACATGAGATGTTTTAAAAAAAACAGAAAGGCAGGGTTTTTGTATCTTGCTGTACTACTGGTGCTGATTTAAGACTTTCATATCTCAAAGGCAGAAAAAATAGCACTATAATCAGTGCACAATTTGGCTCTACAGTGTATGAGGAACAAATGCCCCAACTAGATCAGCCTTCACTATCTAAACCAGGGCTTCTCAACCTGCAGCCTGTGGGAGGGATGCTGCCCATGGCACCATTTCATGTCTCTCCCCACCTCCCGCCTCCACCACACCAGGAAGTGCCATGTCGTGGAGGAAGGGCAAAATGGCCATCTGACCCCCAAAGCTGTATGAGAGAGCATGACCTGGCCCCTGGCTTAAAAAGGATGAGAACTCCTGGTTTAAACAAGGGAAAGAATTAAATCTTCTTGTGCTCTTCTTGAGGAATTTAACAGAAGGGGATAAAGATAAGAGGGGAGAGGAATGGATACAAAAATAGCACAGAGAGAGTCTGAAATGAAAGGTCAGGGACTGAGGGATGGATATTGCCCGGATGGAGTGAGAAAACAGCAACATGAAATGACAGCTGAGGCTGAGAAACTGAGGTTGGGCAGGACCTATACTAATTTGCAGCTGAGATTTTATTTTAAAATTTTCCTTATCTTCTCTTTCATAGACTCACGTGGTCTTTCCTGTGGAGTGTGTTCTGGATTATTCAGATCAGTGTGTGTGTATCAAGAGTATTTATTGCCACACATTTCCCACATCAAGTTATCCTTGGAGTGATAGCTGGTAATATGGGCAGCTTTCTTTCTTTCTTTTTCTATGGCACAAGTTTAGATTGTCAAAATGATGAAAAATATTAGAGATATAAAGTACCAAATTTCTGGAAACATATCTAGCTTGGCATTTATGTTGACAAGTAGGATATATCATGACACTTGTTTTTAACATTAGTGTCTTTTTAAAAACCATAGTGGGGCGGCCAACCGTGATGCTCCAGGTGTTCTCGGACTTCAATTCCCAGAAGTCCAAGCCAGCAACCCCTGACTTGGAGAAACATATCCACAAGGGAAAAATCTGCCTGTTGTGACTTTTCACAAGGCTGCTGCAATGGACTGGCCTGACAATGAAGAGGAAGTAGGGTGGATTGGATGGGATTGGCGTAGGGTAGGGGGGCCAGGGGGGCGGCCTGCCCCGGGTGGCACTTTTTGGGCTATAGGTGTTCTTGGACTACAATTCCCAGAAGCCCTAGTGGGAGTGGGCGCCAGCGTCCACCAAGTGCGGCAAATATTTTGTAATAATTTTAACTGTTATAAAATGAGCTCACAGCCCTCTTACACAGGAATAACCACAACACTTTAGATTTCTATGGGCGGGTTATCAGAAGCTCTGATCTCTCCTGTGCACATGCTTGTATGAACAGCAGTTGGAGTTTCCTTTCCCCTTCTCTGAACTATAATCTGCAGTGTGTCCCTGAAATCTGCTCTGAAAGGTTCCCCCACCTCTTGAGCAGATTTGACTACATGTTTTGGGGAAGAAGGAACTTTAACCCACCAGAGATGTCTATTCCACTGTTGAATTGATGCTGTTGGCTAAAGTTTGCATAAATCCAAATGTCCAGAACAAGTCAGGACTATACACATGTAACAGAAAACATTTTAATGATCTCTTTATTTTGTTGTATCAATTGGACGAATACATTTTTATGTTGCATTTAAAACTCAGTCCAATGTTCTCTCTGGCTTTAAAATTAAGTCTGGAAATCGAGCTGTGTAAGAAAAATCTCTCTTAATGTCTTGTTTCCAATTCACAGGCATGCTAGTTGCAGAAGCATTCGAACACGCCCCAGCCATTCAGACAGCAAGTTTAAAAACGTATATCCAGACAAATGCATTTCTCTTTGCTTCTGCTCTTGGTTTCTACCTGGTTCTCAAGCTTGTTGACATCGATCTTCTGTGGTCTGTTCCAAAGGCAAAGAAATGGTGTGCCAATCCAGAGTGGATTAATATTGACACGACTCCCTTTGCTGGACTGGTGAGAAACTTAGGTGCCCTGTTTGGGCTAGGACTCAGCATTAACTCTGACATGTTTGCCATAAGCTGTAAAGGTAAACATGGGTATAAGACCAGTTTCAGGATACTCTGCGTTGCCACTTCCTTAGCTGCTTTGCAACTCTATGAGTTTATCAAGATACCCACCCACTCGGAGTATTTGTTTTACACCCTTTCGTTCTGTAAAAGTGCAGCCATCCCGCTTACGGTAGTGGCTTTGGTTCCCTATTGCATACACTCGCTAATGAAGCCAACAGAAAAGAAGCTTCCTTAGATGTTATGGCTCATCTGGTGCGGAGGATCCTAGCATCTCTAGGCCTGGGGTGCCCAAACTACGGCCTGGTGGCCAGTTCCAGCCCCTGACACCAATTCATCTGACCTGTGAAGCCCTCGTTGCTCCCGTACGGGCGCGTTTTACTTCCATTCCCGGGAGCGATGAGGGCTTCACAGGCCAGGTGAATTGGAATCTGGCCCCGGGCCATAGTGACTGGCCCCCTGAACCACGTGACTGACCCGTGGCCCAAAAAGTTTGGGCACCGTGCTCTAGGCTGTCAAAGGTGTTATGCGAAGGGGAGATTGTACTGTTGTTCTCCCCCCCCCCCACCGCCTTCTGAACAATGGTGGGAGCTTTAGAAACTGAAAAACAAAAAGAGGCATCCAAGATCAGAGTTCTTGTATCAAAAAAGAAGAAAATTGGGGGGTAAGGATGGAATGTCTGTCTGTGATTTTGATTTATTTTCCCAAATATTTTTTGAAAATGGTAATTTTAAAATGTAGCTATCTGTGCTTTTCAGTATTTTGGGAAGGTTTTGGCTCTGAGCCTTGGTTGTCAAAACATACTTGACTTTTTCCAAGCCTTACAATCTGCAACAAAAAGGTGCTTTACACACCCACTCTTCTTTAATGAATCTTGCATTTTAAAGCATAGATCCGTGTTTCTGGCTCCTTCCAGAGTTCATTCTTTTCTCATACACAGACATGAACCACAGCTCTGCCTTGCTTTGTTCGGTGTGGGAATGTTCACCTCTCCTTTGAGGTAAACTTCATGGCCTGAATCCAGTTGTTTGCTCCAACTGGAGTTGACCAATTGCATCTGTCTTGAATTATCATTCAGCTACTGAGTCAATGAATCTAGTCTAACTGTGATCAGCAATTTCATTTAGGCAAAATTTTTAGATGCACGAATGTTAATACATTACTATTAATCAGTGTTTAGTGTGCTATGTATATGACAAACCTCAGCTTTCCAGTGTAACACTGCCTTATTGCAACTTGGAAGATGAGACTGGCTCTCTTACCTAGGAAAAAGTGTAATTGAACTCAGTGGGACTTCCTTTGTAGAAGATATGTTAATGCCTTTAAGATTTTCCTGTTAATGAGTATGTATATTATGTATTAGTATATAAATGTGCTAATTTGGAAATCATTTAGTTTGAACCTCTTGTTCTGCAGGAGATAGGTAAAACTGTCCTAGGTTTTAAAAAAATTACACACAGACACACAGACACAGACACACACTTTTCTAGAGTCCAATACTGTATATTGGACACTAGAAAATTGTGTAGCACTCAGTGTGTGATACTGAAAATGCTGGGCACTGTCTAGTCATCTTTGTACAGTCAAACCTCGTTTAAAAAGTGTCTCGCTCAAAGAGCAACTTGCTTAAAGAGCAGAATTTTCTCTGAATGTTTGCTTTGCTTAAAAATAAAACCAACCAAAAACTCGCTTAGCAAATAAATCGGGGTTCACAATCCCCCCCCCCAATTGGTCACTTACAATGGTGTTTCGCTTAAAGAGCAAACTCAATTAATGATGAATATGTAATATTATCATACCATTATTATTATTATTATTATATGAGCCAGCTGGCTCATGTAATACAATAAGTAGGGAGGTGGTTACCTGTAAAGGTCATTTCCCCACAAGAACATATAACACAGGAGTTCTCAACCTTTGAAAGCCAGAGACTGGGTCACGCTCCCTCAGACAACTTCGAGGGCCAGATGGCCATTTTGCCCTTCCTCCACCACATGGCACTTCCCAGTGAGGTGGACGTGGTGGTGGGCCACATGAGATGCTGTTGAGACCTGCATCCGGCCCATGGGGTGCATGTTGAGAATCCATGATATACCAGAAGTAATTATTTATTGCAGAATTATTATTTTTCTTTCTATTTCAGGTTTATTTACACTTCCTACACATTTATTTTGCACTGACAAATTGATGTTTCTGTTTTTTAATCCCCTGTGTGTTATGTTCTTTCTAGTGTTGAACTGTATAATCTTAGTACAAAACCAACAATGGCTTTTATATAATAAATCTCTCTCAGATAGAGGTGCATCTTGAACTACTTGATTTATTCATTTAGAGACCTTCCATCCAGTGTTACCACTTGGATTAGCATTAATGGGGAATCTATGGCAATGTATGGTTGTGAGAGCTGGACAATTAGGAAAGCTGAGCGCAGAAGAATAGATGCCTTTGAGATGTGGTGTTGGAGGAGAGTTTTCAGAGTCCCCTGGACAGCGAGGAGAACAAATAGGTCAATCTTAGAAGAAATCAACCCTGACTGCTCCTTAGAAGGTCAAATAGTGAAGATGAAGCTAAAGTACTTTGGACATCAAATGAGAAGAGAGGATTCACTTGAGAAGGCATTGATGCTTGGAAAGGTCGAGGGCAAAAGAAGAAGGGGGCAGCCCAAAATGAGATGGCTAGATGGTATTGTAGATGCAATGGAAAAGTCCTCCATCATCTTATGCAGTGAGGGTGAAAGCTCAACTAATTGGCGCGCCTGTGGTAACAAGTTTGTAGTAAGCTCCTTCATGGGCCATCAGTTCTTCATGAGTGCCCTTTTCAATGATGACCCCTTGTGCCATGACAGCTATAACATCCGAATTCTGAATGGTAGACAAGCGGTGGGCTATGACAATACAGGTTCGGCCTTCTCGCGCTTTATCCAGGGCAGCTTGCACAGTCTGAAGACAAGGAAGAGAAAGACAGAATTAGAAAATGGCAAGTAGGCTTCAGTGTTACCTTTTGGCAGCTGCTGCTAATTGCCTTTCAGTATGGTGATGATGAAAATTAATATGCAGCTGAATTATGTATGTGCATGTATTGAAATATAGCAGTACTCACAGACTGGTCATTAAACAAGGCCCTCTTCCCACATTCAGTGAGTGCACAAGTGAGAGGAAGAGGATTGTACTGCCTGTCTACATGCTTAGCTTCCATCTGTTTTACTCTGGGTTGGCCCCAGATTGAGACAAAAATAACTGTAGAGTTAGATGGGTGGGATATAAATTGAAGTAATAAATAAATAAATAGCAAAGACAGACATTTAGCTGCCTGAAGCTGAGCGGCAGATGGCATCCACTTCCTAAACCAAGTTGTGTCTTTACCTAAGACCAGCCAAATTTTTATGGCCCCTTGAACAGAAACCCCCACTGGTCCGTCCCCCTCAGGCAGGAAAAACAGATGGTTCAGATTCTAATGATAAGTCAAATGATGATCAAGTTGCTGTTCTTTGTGACAGTCCAAAGCTCCTGCTTGAAGCAGATAACCTCCCTGTGCTCATGGCGGGGCCAGCCAATAACTAAAGATGTGCGCAGAATACTAGAAATGCTAAGACTCTGTAAGCTCAAACGAGGCCATCCGGCACCCGGATCCTGCCCCTTTCTCCATGAATAAGTCCGGTGCCTCTGTACACTGTGGCAAGTCAGTCAGAAGGGAAAGGATTTGCTGCATAATCACAGAGCAAGGAGAAGATGTAAATCAGTTCAATTGGGAACTTGCCCAGAAGTTCTGAACAGGAAGGGGGGGGGGGGGAGAGAGACATCCAACTGAGTCTTTGACACTCCATTGGAAGAGCTGCAGGCGAACTCCCCTTTATCATCTTCAACCATCCCACCATTGCTATACAGTAAAACACCAGATAACGATTGGATCGGATAACGCTAAAATCGCATAACATTAAGTAATCTGGGGAGGAGAATTGGATCGAATAACGTTAAGGTCCTATGGGATGGATCGGATAACAACCGCTAAAGCCTGTGCGGTTACAATGTATCTCTATGGAGCTTTAACGTTATCCGATCCATCCCATAGGATTTTAACATGGATCGGATAACACTAAAAATCGGATAACACCAAGACTTGTGGAACCAAGTTTTAGTGTTATCCGAGGTTTTACTGTATATGGAAACCTCCTCTACCTTGTTGGCAAAGCTTAAGGTATGAAGCTACCACCAGCATTAGGTTATGTTGAGAACAGAGTGGTTAAATTTTCAGCAGATAAAAAAAAAACCTTGATCAGGAGATTGAAAGAGAATTAGAGGAAACAGGGAGGCATGTAGAGAGCAAATAAACATAAAGCATAAGGGTGAATCACATCCCTTGACAAAGAAATGCTGGAACAATAACAATATTGCTATATCGAGGTTAAAATATTTGTGGCATGGATATCTTTCCAAGAAGGAGCTTGATAAGAAGGTTCTACTTGCAGGATTCTGTCTATGAGGGACTGATGCTGTGGTCACTAAATGTACGTGTAAGTGGTTTACATCAAGCATATCAGAGAATACACAAAAACAAAACAAAAACAACAACCCCATTGTAGCACTTTGAAGACTAACCGTTAAAATTGCAATGTTAGCTTTCGTGGATCAAGTCCACTTCATCAGACTTGAGCCACGAAAGCTAACATTAGAATTTAACAGTAGTCTTCAAAGTGCCACAATCTGTTTTTTAAATCATTCTCTCATATGCTTGAAACACAAACTAACATGACTACTATTCCAAAAATTTCAACTATGGTTTACATCAAGTGTACCCCTCAGGTCTGCTGCTTTTAGTGAAACTCTTGCTCTCGTAGTTGCTCCATGACTTCTAATCCAAGTACATTTCTTTCCATGTATTTTCACCTTTTCGCTTTCTGTATCCAATGCAGAGGTTGCTTCATCCAGCAATAAGATCTTGGGGTCTCGGACAATGGCTCGAGCTATAGCAATGCGTTGCTTTTGCCCACGAGAGAGGAGGGCTCCTTGAGCGCCAACATTTGTTTCATATTTCTGGAAGAGATACATTGTCTGAATTGTAATTGACTGTCATTACAACATGAAGAAAATGATGGTTTCTATTATTGAGCTGGGGTTGTGGTGGTGGATCATGAACCATGCAAATCTTCTTGCTGTTTTATTAGTGGTATGAACAAATCTTGGGATTAGAAAATTTATCCTTTACTCCATATTTGTGGGCGTGGGGAGGTCAGAGATAGTAAACTGCTATATTAATAGTCACATCATCTTTGGTTATTAATACAGGAAGTGTGTAAAAGTCAATGAAAAGAAAATCAGGACATGAATAGTTGAATGCATATTAAACCGATAAGGAGAGTGCTCGGTGGGACTGACTTTTGAGCAGACCTGTACAAGCCTGCACTGTTTGTTTGTTTGTTTATTATTCAAATTTCTACACCACCCTCCTCACCGAGGTGACTCAGGGTGGTTTAACATCACATATAAACAATTCAGGTTAAAAAAATTAAAAGATTTTAAAAGATCAAAAAAGTAATACCAAATTAAAACTAAAAAGTTTCCAAGTTAAAAGATTAAAAGGGCGAGGGGGCATAAATTAACCAGCAGGCTGGGGACATTGTGCCACCAGTGCCCCATACCTGCCCCGCCAGCCAAGTTTTTAAACTCTTCCTAAAGGACAGCAGCTCTGTCTGGAGACGCAACTCAATTGGCAGGAGGTTCCATAGGGCCGGAGCAAACACAGAGAAGGCCCTCCTCCTAGTGCTAGAGAGGTGGGCCTCTCTGGCAGATGCTACAACCAGAGAGCCTCTCCAATCCTCTGTTAAGTCTTGTTCCACATAATACTTTTTCAAAAAATTAATGTACACAAATAAGCTGAAACAATTGACACTGACCATTCTGACTATGATATTAAATACAGTTGTACCTCACTTACAGAGCATAATGTGTTCCACAGGATTGCTCTGTAAGCGAGTTTGCTCTTTAAGCGAAACACCATTGAAAGTGGCCAATTGTGACGTCTGGTGGTGGTGGTGGGGATTGTGAACCCCAATTTATTTGTTAAGCGAGTTTTTGGTTGGTTTTATTTGTTAAGCGAAGCGAACATTCAGAGAAAATTCTGCTCTTTAAGCGAGTTACTCTTTAAGCGAGGTGCTCTTTATGTGAGGTTTGACTGTACGTCAAAGATCACCTCATCAATGACTGTCAGAGAGTAAACAAAACAAAAAGACAAAAATGCTGTGGCACCTTAAAGACTAACTAAGTGCAGTATTTTGATGTTAGCTTTTGTGGATCAAGTTGTTTTTTCAGTGACTGGTACTGATATTGCTTCTAATGGAAAAACCACAATCTAGTTCAGATAGGGGCAATCTGAATTAGGTCAAGGAGTTGTTTTTGTGGTAAATTGGGTTTTTTTTTTAAAAGTAAATCTCTGGGAGGTTAAGGAACCACAAAAATTGGCTTGTGAGGCTGCATGATACCCACCCCATCTAATCCTTTCTCCCATCAGCCCACTTAAACTTGCTTGCTTGTTTTGTATTAGTTCGTTTATTTGATTTATATAGGTACTACCCCATATTCACAGCTCCCTCCATATAGCAACTTTTAATAACATGGATTGAAAGTAGGTGAAATGGACAGCTGATTTCTGGGAGAGATTTTCTGATAAGTATCGAGGTCCTAAACTGTTAAAGGCTTCATAGGTCATAACCAGCACCCTGAATTGAGCATGGGAACTAACATCTACCTAGTGGTGAGTAGCACAAGGCATCTAAATGAGTTTGGTACCAGAGAATATCCTCCTCTTAGAGGTGGAATAATGTTCATCTTGCTTGAGGGTCTTAGTCAATGAGACAATGAATCTGTACCTAACAAGGATACCTAGGCTCCTTCAAGTGGCAAAACAGATACGACTGAACACATTAAAAATAAAAGCATGTATGCCATCAGGATTATGCTGGGGAGAAAATGCTAAAAGATCAGGAATGATAGATTTCTCTGATGCTGTGCTTTGGGTCTACGTCAGTCTTTTGTGTTTGATAAATTGAGCTTCAAAGGATTCTACTGCTTATGTCCTGGAAGCCAATGACAAAACAAATCAAGCTAATTTTTACATTATGGAAGGTGAGAAAAGCTCCTGCGGGCACTCAGAGATTTTCAGCATTTAAGAAATTTCCTCTTCTAATCATAGACTGTCTATGTATAAAAACCATGCCTGTAAGTTTCACTCTTTGTCTGAAGAAGTGGACTTGATCCACGGAAGCTAACAATAAAAATATAGCAGTTAGTCTTTAAAGTGCTACAGTGTTATTGTTTTTTATTTTTATTTTGTTTATTTTATTTTATTATTTTATTTTGTTTTCTGATATGCCTGAACCACAGACTAACACGGCTACTATTCCAAAAAAAATGTCTATAACATTTGTTTCTACTCTAGGTCTTTCTGTTCTTAGGCCAGCCTAGCTGTTCACCAGAGCTATATGGCATCATATACATCTATAACAAATCTTAAAACATAATTTGGATTCTGCAGCTCATAGCTGTGCACCTCTTACCCACTCAACTCTTCGGTAGCTGAGAAAAAGATGCTTACATCAGGTAGTGACATGACGAAATCATGTAGCTGAGCCTTCTTAGCTGCTTCTATCACTTTTTCCATAGAAACTTCTCTGGCGTTATTACCATATTTAATATTGTCAGCAATACTACATCCAAACAGGACAGGCTCTTGAGACACAATTCCAATTTTAGATCTGAGAAATGGGACATTTACTTTCTTGGTGTTGTGCCCATCTACCAACTGCACATGCAAAATACAAAATATTTAGTAGTTATTTCGAGACAAGGAAGCTAAGGGGAGAGAGAAAATTTCAACACTGAAAAATTAGCACATATTTTATTTATTTGCTTTTAGTTACTTTCCCACAAGTCTGCTAAGAATACAATTCTTGTCAGGAAAATACCTATTTCCTAATGCTTCACAAGGCTTGAAATTGCTATTTTTCAGCTAGGCCTCATTAAAAGGCCTCATAGAAATCCTTTGTCTTCTCTCTGCCTCATGTCACAAGATTGCCTGTTTTCCAGTAATTCTTATCTTTCTAGCTAGCAGAGCTTAGTGTGTTATGTCTTCACATGGATGTAAACAACTATTGTTTTGAGAAAGTTTTCTCTGTTACCTGATTGGCTAAGAGTAACCCACCTGACTGCAGATTCGCCATATTTGCAGAGAAGTGAGTTAGTTCTTTTTTGTCTCTCCATGGATTAAGACCTGGTCTGGCTTATGGATCTGTTATTTGTCTTTTTCTCACTATGATTACCTAACGAACTTGGACTGTTTTTATTGGACTGAACTCATGGTTATGACCCTCTAATCGGCGTTTTTCTATGGACTTTACTATCAATGGACCTGGAGAATAAAACAGCTGTTTCTCTTTGAAGATTGTTGTTTTTCTTATCACACACACACAAGGCAACTCAGCTGCATGCTACCTGAAGAAGAAGCCTCCCTTGTTCTGCTCTACTGTTAGAGCTCACTAAGTTCTTTTTAAAAACGCGGCTCAGAGTTGGAAGGTAAGGGTTAAATATGTTCCAGAGATGAGCACATGCTCAGGAGCATGAGTGGGGGGGGGGGCCCTTACAGAGACGCCTGAGGTCCGACAACTCTCTTGCTCTTAAGGAATAGAATCAGTTCCAAATTCAATATATGAACAGCTCACTGAACTCCCCTACATAATATATATCAAACAAATTGTGTAGGCATTGCATATGATCAAGAGCTCTGAAAAGTCTGGGTTTTAGTTCACATGCAAAGTGTATACACAAGCAAGGTTTCTTCTTCAGATCTAGTCCTGTAACCATGAAGAATATAATGACAGAAGGAATAGAGCTAGGCTTTCCCTTCCAAGGATAATTTATAGCATTGGCTTATTTCATGGCTCCCCACATTTAAGTGTTCTGTCCCTGCCCCCAGAAATCGGGAAGCATTCAAAAACCGCTGAGCATATTTGGTCCTCATTGGGCTGTTTTTTCTGATGCTCTCCCCAAAAATCCTCCTAAGAGTTGTGTACTTCTGCACAGCTTGGGATTCCCCTAAGCTAATGGGTTTTTTGTGGGTGGTATTACTTTGGTTCCCTAAGCAGGGCAGCTCAGCCTGAATATTAAAAATAGGAGGAGTAATGTTTTGCAGAGTCTATACCAGGGATGGCGAACCTTGGTACTCTAGCTGTTCTTGAACTTCAATTCCCAGAAGCCCTGATCAGCAGGAGTGCTGACTTGGGCTTCTGGTAAATGAAGTTCAAGAACACCTGGCATGTCAAGGTTTGCCATCATGTGTCTATGCAATAAACTTGTATCAGCTGTCAATTAGATATAAAATATGATGATTGAATGGACTCTCCAGAATGGTTCATTTGAAGTCACTCCAAACATGTTACCCAACGGAGTTGAGTTTCTGATGGCTACTGGTAACAAGGACTACACATGAATCTAACCTTATGATTTTACAAATTCATAGTTTCTTGCTATTATAGCTTTTTTTTTCATTCTGAAGGCTACAGTCCACAAAATCAACGTTTGCCTATTCTCCCCTTATCCACAAGTACCTGTACACTTATCCATCAAAGATGATATCCCCAAGAACCTGCTGCTCATTTCTGGGAGCTGCAATTTGAAGGAAGGAAGGAAGGAAGGAAAGTTTCCAAGTTCTGGTTAAGTTCCATGTTAATAGAAGAGAAGCTGCAGGACCTGTGCATTATTTTTCTTTCACCATTTAAAAGTAGACACAGATTTCATTAGTTTATGAACTGCCCTATTATTTTAATAGTCAATCTGAGTTTTCAACCTTCCACTGGAGAATGGTAGATTTGCAACTACGTTGTCCCAGGACCAACATCAAAGTAGAGAAGACTACTTACCACTTTTCCACTCTCTGGATCATAAAACCGTTCCAGAAGCTGAACACTGGTACTCTTGCCACATCCACTGCTTCCAACAAAGGCAAGGGTCTGCCCTGGTTTCACTGACACTGAAAGGTTGTTTAGAACTTGAACATCAGGACGAGAAGGGTATCGGAAGTTACATTTCTGAAATTCAATGCTTCCTTGGAAATTATCCTGGACATACAAAGGCAGAGGGAAAAGTTTGGGTTTAACTACCGTATATGCCGGTGCACAAGGCGACTGGGTAGATAAGACGACCCCCCAACATTTCCACTCAAAATATAGAGTTTGTTATATACTCGCTATATAAGACCACCCCCTCTTCCGCACACCTTCCACACATGCAAAAGAGCAAATACAAGAGTTACCGTAGTCTTTAAGGTGCCACAAGTTTTTTGATGTTGTTTTGTTTAGTCTCTGATATGCTTTGCTCAGAAAATATTACGGTATATTTTCGCGCAGGAAGACCTGTCCTTTCCCCTGATTGGGCGAAGGAGAGCTTGGGGCGGGATCTTCCCGAAGAGACGGAGGAGCCAATCAGGTTGCCGCAGGCGCGAGTTTAATGCGGGCGAGTTTGAATGCGAGTGAGTTTGAATGTGAGTGAGTTTGAACGTGGGCGAGTTTGAATGCGGGCGAGTTTCAATGTGGTCGTGCGGATGGTTGCCGCGGGCACGAGAAGCAGCCCCAGCCGTGTGGGCGGTTGCTCCGCCGCTGCACAAGAACCGCGATAGGGGAAAGGACAGGAACCGCGCAGGAAGACCTGTCCTTTCCCCTGATTGGGCGAAGGGGACCTTAGGGCGGGATCTTCCAAGAAGGTGGCGGGGAAGGATTCAACGGTCTCCCCGGAGCTGCTGCCCAAGCCCCGGTAAGTATTTGGGAACCCAAATGACATGCACCCGGTAGACAAGATGACCCCCCACTTGGAGGCATTTTTTTGGGGGTGAAAAAGTCGCCCTGTATGCCGGCATATACGGTAAGTTCAAAAGGGACTCTAATTCTAATAAAACTTTTCTGGTACCTACAAGTGATTACTTTTGATTAAGAAATAGATAAAACTGAAGTCAATTTACAGATAGCAAAACTTTTCTTAAATGAAGCTTTATTAGAAATTCTGGAAGGAGAATACAGTTTATTTTTACTGTGAGATAACAATGTACCAAGCAAAATCAAACACTGGGTAGTAAGAAGAAAAATCACTATGATATTTCTTTATCCTATAACAATCCGAATCCCATAGAAAGTTGTAAAATTGAATTAGTTCAATTGCAACTAAAACAGTGGGGGGGGGGGAATCTTATTGGTATAACTCTGTGCAGTGTAACCCAGCCATAGTTTGGGCACCCTTGGTTTAAGCAGCGAAAATGCCAGCTTAAAATCTATCTCATTTTGTTGCAAAATAGATTCCAAGGCGCGCTTTACTTCCGCTTCCGGTGGGAGGAACCACATGACTGGCCTGCTGAACCACTGAAAATTAAGCTATCCCCTTGCTTTGCATGTAATCAAAAGGAACAACCATGTTTAAATTTCTTTTTCAAAGCATTCAGTGTACTTGGAAGTAGTACAATAAAGTAATAATGTTGCCTATAACATGTTATTTACCAGTACTCTTATGTTCTTCTAATAATGTTACCATGCCATTACTTTAGAGCTGTGATTCTCACCTTCTGATGTTCTTGGACTGCAGCTCCCAGAAGGCCCCACCATTGATCAAGCTGGTTGAGATTTCTGGGTCCTGCAGTCCAAGATCATGTGGAGACCCAAAGTTGGGAACCACTGATTTAGAAAGTAACACAATGAGTATTAATCCTTCTTGTATTTTTAGCATGAGTAATGTTTAAAAGGGACTGTGGTGGCTTAGTGGTTCAGATCCTGAACTTGATGACTGGAAGGTTGGCAGGTCAGCAGTTCGAGACCCAAGTGATACACGATGGAGGGAGCCCCTGTCTCTGTCCCAGCTCCTGCCAACCTAGCAATTTAAAAGCAAGAAATTACAAGTAGAAAAATAGGTACCTTTCCCTTTATAAACCATAATTAAGAAGTAATACAGCAGTAATATTTGGAAGAAGAAACTGGGGTGTTTCAATATTTTATTATCCTGATGTGTAAACTATGTTGTACACAAGGAGCTACAGTTCAGAGAGAATATGGAGAGTCAGAATGGTTTTCTATCGGCAAAGCTGTCAGACAAGGATGCATTTTATTCCCTCATCTGTTCAATCTGTATTTATTTATTTGTTTGTTGCTTTGTTTGTTTATATTTGTTTATCGCCCTCCTCCCCAAAGGGACCCAGGGCGATTTACAACAATTATAAAACCATTTAAAAGATTAAAAAAACTGTATGCAGAACATATCTTATGGAAAACTAAACTAGATTTAAATGGAGGAAGAGCGAAACTTGGTGGAAGGAACATCAATATTTTAAGATATGGAGATGACACCATCTTACTGGCAGCAAACAGCAATGGCTTGAAATGACTTTTAATGAAAGTGAAAGAAAAGGGTGCCAAAGCAGGATTACAGCTGAACATTAAGAAAACAAAAATTATCTCTACAAAATAATTACACAGTTTTAAAATTGGCAGCAAAGAAAATGAGATAGTGTAAGATTTTGTATACAGTCAAACCTCGCATAAAGAGCGTTTCTCTTAAAGAGTAACTCACTTAAAGAGCAGAATTTTCTCTGAATGGTCGTTTCACTTAACAAATAGAACCAACCAAAAACTCGCTTAACAAATAAATTGGGGTTTGCAATCCCGCCCACAATTGGTCACTTACAATGGTGTTTCTCTTAAAGAGCAAACTTGCTTAAAGAGCAATCCTGTGGAACGCATTATGTTCTTTAAGCGAGGTACAACTGTACCTTGGTTCAATCATTAACCCAAATGGGAACTGAAGCAAAGAAATCCGGAGTAGACTCAGACTTTGCATGAAGCCATTTAGTGTACGGATATGGCCCTAGAGACCAAGACCAAGACCACCAAAAATATTGCATTCCCTGTCACCATGTATGAAGGTGAAAGGTGGGCAGTAAAGAAAGCTGATGAGAAAAAAACCATTGATTTGCTTGCAATATAGTGCTGGAGGAGACCTTTACAGATCCCTTGGGACTGCTAGAAAGATGAACAAATGGGTCTGAGATAAAATCAAGCCTGAACTGTCTCTGGAAGCAAAAATGATGACATTGAGGCAGTCCAACTTTGGACACATAATAAAGCAAGACTCTCTGAAAAAGACAATAATGCTGGGAGAGGTGGAAGACAGCAGGAAAAGAGGAAGACCAAATGACATAGACTTGTGTTTGCAAGAACTGAGCAAGGTTGTTGAGAACAGAACATTTGGGAGACCTCTCATTCATAAGGTCACCATAAATCGGAGATGGCTTGATGACACATAACAATAATGTTTGGATTACTGTATCATGATCTATATCAGTGATTCTCAACCTGTGGCCCACAGCGCCATTTCACGTGGCCCTCCACCACACCCAGAACTCCCATGTGGTTGAGGAAGGGCAAAATGGCTGTCAGGCCCCCAAAGTTGTCTGAGGGAGTGTGATCCGGCCCCTGACTTAAAAAGGTTGAGAACTCCTGATCTACGTAGAGCTTCCTTTGATAAGTGTTCAGAATTTGCAGCTATTGTAAAATGCTTCCGCCAAACTGTTAACCAACATTGTGAGCACACAATAACTTCATTGGCTGCCAGTTTATTTCCGGGCACAATTCCAAGTGCTTGAATGCAGGCTGTCAGAAGTATTGTACTGCATTCTTCCATCTGAACCAGCTTAGGATCTGTTAATTTCGGAGCCACCCCTTCTTTTGCTTCTTATCTTCTCGGGCATATTGAGCACTACAGTAAGAAAAGCCCATAAATCCCAAAACTTCTTCTTAAAAGAGCCCAGTTAGGCTTCATCCTAGCTGCCAGAAAAAAATATTCCATGTTTGTTCATTTTAAATTATTAACTCTAAGTAGAATTTGTAAAACTTACTTTTTTTGTAACTCCCATGTGGGCAGGGCAAAGATCTATTTCAGTTGGGGTACAGACCATGGCATGGGGCTGAGACAGCCCTGTTCCTATGCTTGATGACCTGTTGAGGAAGGTGAACCAGGGGAGAATGACCCTGTTAGTTCTCCTGGATCTTTCAGCAACCATTGACCATGGTATCCTTCTGGACTGGCTAGCAGGATTAGTAATTGGTGGGTCAGTATTGTGTTGGCCCAATTCCTTTCTTGCTGGTTATGTCCAGATGGTGCAGCTTGGGAAGGCTTGGTTGGCCCCATGGGTCAACCAATATGGGCCCTTCGGTTGTCAGTTATGAAGCTGCTGGAGATGTGGGGAATGTTATCATCAGTGCACTGCTCTAGCTCTTCACATCTTCAGCAGAGGAGGCTGTCTGCTTAGACCAGTGTTTCCCAAATGTTGATTTTTGGACTTCAATTCCCAGAAGCCTAAGTCATTTCCCCAAAGCACTGATCAGCCAATGTACTGACTGAGGCTTCTGGGAATTGAAGTCCACTAGTGGGCTGTGTACCCCTTGTTGGGAACCACTGGCTTAGACCATTGTCTGGTGATGATAATGGATTGGATGAGGGCTAACAGGCCAAAGATGAATCCAGACTAGATGGAGATCTTGTTGCTACGTGGGCCTCTGGAAGAGATGAGTGCAAATCATCCTAGTCTTGATGGGGGTCACATTTCCCCAAAGGAACAGGTTCAAGATCTGAGTGCTATCTTGGAACTGGCCCACTCACTTAAAAGCAGATATTGGGTGTGACCAAGTCTACCTTTTTCCATTTTAGGCAGATCACCCAGCTGCTCCCAATCCTTGACAATAGGTCTAAACCATGGGTGCCCAAACTGTTTTTTAGCTGGGCCAGTCCTGCCCCTGACACACAGGTGCGGGGGCTGGAGGTGGGTTGCTCTGGTTGCTTATGTTTTTGGCGTCATCCATGGTGGCGGAGGTTGCAGCGGTTGCACTTTCTTCCTGTTGTCCTGAACATGGATCTGCTCATCCTTAAGACAGGAGAAACCCCTGGCAAAGTGGATCGCTGCCTTGTAAACAAAAATTCGCTGCATCCCCTCTTTGAAATCCGCAGCGTTAGGGACCTCGTGGCAATGACTACATTTCCCAGACTCCCTTGGCCCATGGCACTGAGGGAGTCTGGGAAATGTAGTCATTGCCGCAAGGTCCCTAATGCTGTGGATTTCAAAGAGGGGACACAGCAAAAAAAAAAAAAATGTACAAGGCAGAGCTCCACTTTGCCAGGGGTTTCTGCTGCCTTAAGGATGAACAGATCCATGTTCAGGACAACAGGAAGAAAGTGTAACCGCTGCAACTGCTGCCTCTGGGACATGCAGATCCACATTCAGGACAACACGGAGAAAGTGTGACCGCCGCCACCATAAGTGATGTCGGGCAGGTGGGGGCGGGTGGGGGAGCATTTCTGTGAATGCCTGGGTTCTTACTGCGAGCCTGATTAATGAGATGCATGGGCCTAATTGGGCCCGCAGGCCATAGTTTGGGCGCCCCTGGTCTAAACCTTGGCAATCTTGTAAATTGATTACTGCAATTCTCTCTACTTGGAGCTTCCCTTGAAGATGGTATGGAAGCTACAACAGGTACAGAATGCAGTAGCCAGGTTGGTGGCAGGTGGTCACAAGTTCAACCACACCTCCCCAATCCTAGCCTGCTTGCACTGGTTGTCTATTCACTTCTGTGCTCGATTCAAGGTTTGGATATCAATGTACAAAGCCCTTCACAGTTTGGGGCCTCAGTACCTCACATAGCATCTCTTCCAATTTAACTATGCCAAAGTCACTTAATTGTCACAGGCGTTACGGCTTCAAGTTCCCACCCTGATAGGCCTGGAACGTTCATACCGGGAATCAGGCTTTCTCAGTGGTGGCCTCAATGTTGTAAGAAGCCCTCCCTCCAGAGATTCCTGAGAGCTGTCAAAACCGTATATACCGTATATACTCGAGTATAAGTCGGGATTTTTAGCCCCCTAAATGAGATCCAAAAATGGGACTCGACATACTGGGGTCAATGTAAACACTAAAAAACATACCCACACAAATGTCTAAATTAAT
Organism: Furcifer pardalis; assembly: GCA_030440675.1. Classification (NCBI taxonomy): domain Eukaryota; kingdom Metazoa; phylum Chordata; class Lepidosauria; order Squamata; family Chamaeleonidae; genus Furcifer; species Furcifer pardalis. The sequence continues at coordinate 156,942,570 of CP126894.1, read as the reverse complement.
TAATTTTACTGTATTTTCATGTATTTTAATTACTGAAACTTACTAGCAGCTGCTGCATTTTCCACTCCTGACTTATACTTGGGTCAATCTATTTTCCTAGTTTTAGAGGTCCAAACTAGGTACCTTGCCTTATATTCGGGATGACTTATATATGGCTTTATAAGTTCATGGACATTCTCCCATACCCTACCTGACTCTTATGATTTTTCCAGCTCATCTTATCTCTTTTTCACAGGTCTTATATTGCTGTTTATTTATATGTTTTAACATGTTTTTATGATGTTTTAAAGTCTATACTTATCTATAAGGTATTTTCTTGCTCACTTTGTGTGACCTTTTGGCCAGAAGGGCAGTATATAAAAACGAATGACTAAAACTCATTCTCATAGCAGTCTTATGTAACTGTTGCTTAACCATGAACTCTTAGATGATAATATTTGAAGCATTTTAAAGTATTTAGTCATTGCTGTTCTTGCAGTCACAAAGCAAAGCTACTCCTCTGTCATTGGTCTCAGGTGTAATATTACATCCACTTAGCTAAGATGAACTCAGAGGGATGGACATCTGATTAGAAACAACAAAGATTGTAAAGTTAGTGTGTAATTATTTATTCTTGATTATTTTTTATCTCTGGCCTTAAATAATATTCAATGTTTAACTGGAAATGGAAGTGACGTGGGATTTCTAACACACTTTTATTATAACCATTGTCTAACTTCCTCATATTTGCACAATTACAAAGAAGAATGAAGATGTTCAGTAAATATACCGATTTTTATCTTGCCTTACCCATAACAGCGTCTATGACGTTTTATTGATTCATCATTGTAGTTTCTAGCCTGTAAAGTTTGTTTTGTAATAGGATGCAAAGTAAAATCAACATTAAATCTCAAACATGATAAGACACCAGGCAATAGTCATATCATCTGAGAAATTTACTTCCCAAGGGATATGAGGCAAGAATGACGTTTTGTGTAAAAAAAAAGCCAAATTTTCACAACATTTCTTAATTTTTATGCAAAACTAAACAATTTGCACAATCATACAAATTATAGAAATTGCTGGAAAATAAAATTATTCCTTCCACATTTAAGAATATGTCACATTTTATTTATTTATTTATTTATTTATTATTCATATTTATCCACTGCCCTCCTCACCGAGGTGACCAAGGGCGGCTCACAAATCACAAAAGCATCACAACAAAACACAAACATTCCTAAATGGGTTGTTTTCCTCTATCTTAACAATCATCTATTCCTTCAGTACAGTCAAAGCTCGCATAAAGAGTGCCTCGCTTAAAGAGTAACTCACTTAAAAAGCAGAATTTTCTCTGAATGTTCGCTTTGCTTAACAAATAAAACCAACCAAAAACTTGTTTAACAAATAAATCGGGGTTCGCAATCTCCTCACAATTGGTCACTTACAATGGTGTTTCGCTTAAAGAGCAAACTCACTTAAAGAGCAATCCTGTGGAACGCATTATGTTCTTTAAGCAAGGTACAACTGTATTTCGATAAATACAGTACAGGGTTTCTTTTCCATCGCCACAGCCTGTATTGTAATTCTGATTTGGTCTCCTGTTTCATAACGTTGTTGGTTCCTGGCAGTGTAATGCTATATATGTCTATTAAGAAGACATCCTATTGACTTTTTTTTAATGTTAGCTTTTTTGATTCACAGGTAGATGTACAGCACATAAGATTGCAGGCTGTTGACTTAACTCCAGCATTTATTTCTTATCTCTTTTTCATAACCTGCCCTGAAGCACAACTTTAGTGAGAAGCTTGCTTAAAGTTTAACCAAAATGAGGTCACTGCTCATTGTTGTAGTTATGGTATAAAATCTTATGGCAACTTTATGAATGAGCAATCTCCAAAATGTTCTGTCATCATTGGCCCCAGTCAACTCTTGAAAACTCAAGGTTGTGGGTTCCTTTAAGAAGTCAATCTATCTCATGTCTGGTCTTCCTCTTTTCCTGCTCTCTTCTACAGGCTTGATGCCGTAAGACATGATTCTTTGCCTTTCTGACAGTCCACGGTATCTCCAGCATTATTTTTCTCCTTCTGTCAGCTTTATTGTCCAGCTTTCCCACTGTACACAGTGATTAAGAATACAAGTGTGTCGATGATCTTGGTTTTGGTCTCTAGTCGCACACCCATTTCTTTCAAAACAACCAATAGTTTCACATTAATTACATAGTTAAAAGCTTTGTTGCAATCTATAAAACATTACCTGATTTTTGTCTGAATTTTTTTGGTCTACTCCAGTATCCTGCACATATTTGCAATATGACCCTGAATGTCTCTTTCCTTTCGGAATACAGATTGAACATTAGATATTTTCCACTCCATCTTGCAACTACTTTAGAGCACTCTACTTGCATGTGATATTAGAACATTGGTCCTACACTTACAGCATTCTTTGACATCTCCTTTCTAGATGATTGGAATGTATATTGAACTTTGCCAGTCTGTGGGATATTGTCTTGTTTTCCATGTTTGTTGGGATATTCTTGTTAGGATTTTGACACTTGAAATAGTTCTATTGGTGTCCTTTTTACCTCGGTGATTTATTTATTCCCATTGTTCAGAGCAGTTTTCACTTCCTAGAAGCACAGGATTCTTGATCATAGGATTCTTCCTCAAAGGAATTTGCCTTCTTTTTATCTCTTTTGTAATAGGCCTTCAGTATACTATTTCCACCTTCACCTTTTTTTTTTTGTACTGGTCAGAATGCGTGCTTCCCTGTTGGTCATTCAGCATTCCTAAACTAGGCTTACACTTCTCTTTGATATCTTGGATCTTCTAAAAGAGATCTCATCCCCCCTTTCTTGTTCTCTATATTCTCTTTGCTCCAGTTATTGTAATAATTCTGTTTGTCTCTATGTGACAGTCTCTGAAAAGCTACATTCAGGGTTCTGACTCTGTTTTTGTCATCTTTTATGCTTGATTCTCACATGTCTTACAATTTAAAGTGTTTATTCCTTCTAGGTTTTTCTTTTCTTTTTACTACAGGAATTGTCTTTCTGCATTCTTCACTACTAATATCTTGTGTTTCAGTCCATACTTCTTCTGGTTCCTCTTCAATTGAGTTTAATAATGTAAATCTGTTATTTATGCAGACTTTAAATCAATCAGAAAAGTTGCTTAGATTATAGTTGGACAGCACAATCTGCTCCTGGTCTCATTTTGGCAGAGAAAATAGAGCTTCTCCATCTCGTTTCCAATTACGTAATCTATTGGGTTTCTATATTGGCCATCTGGTTATGTACACATGTACAGTCATCTGTTCTGTTGCTTGAAGTATATATCAGCAATAAACAAATTCTTGGCTTTGTAGGACTCTATGAGTCATTTTCCTGCTTCACTTCTGTCCTCATGACCTAATTTTGGTTCTGCTTTGTTTCTTACTTTTGTGTTCCAGTAAGCAAGTCTTCTACTACATCTTGCAGCAGTATAAGAGCCATTTAATTTCTTCTGAGTTTATGATTTCCAGAGTAGAATGCTTTGTAGGTGTCTGGCTGAAAATATCCCACACCAGTCCATTTTAACTCAGTGACATCAAGTACTACAATATTTATACATTCCATTTCTTGCTTTATAGCAGTGACGGTGAACCTTTTAGTCACCGAATGCCCAAACTGCAACCCAAAACTCATTTATCACAAGTGCCAACACAGCAACAGGGGAGCGAGGAAACACTCCCATTTGGCTGCTGGGCAGAGGGAGGAAGTGCTCTCACTGGGCTGCTGGGCATAGGGGTGGGGGTAAACTCTGTGCTGGGGTGACTGCATGGTGCCCACAGAGAGGGCTCCAAGTGCCACCTCTAGCATGCGTGCCATAAGTTCGCCACCATTGTTTTATAGTTTGATTCACACTTCCACTTGTATCTGTTCTCCAGCATTGGACTCCCGGTCCCACTTCTGTACACATCAGCCACAAGACATCCTTTCACTTTGATCCAATTGTGCTACTAGTGACAGTACTGTACATCCCTATCCTTTGCTCTTCCTCAATAGTTGATTGAGTGTCTTCCAACTGGGATGCTCATCTTCCAGCACTATCTCTTGTTTCATTTTTGATGTCCATCACAATGTTTTCAAGGTGAGAAATGTTCTTCTGCATGTGACTAACAAAAGCTAACTTAAGCATTACTGCCATTGCCTCCTCTGCTACTGCTGCTGATCATCGACTATCACTCTCATCATCATCTTTGGAACTATCAGTTTCTTATGCTGATGCAGCTGTTACCCTTGAGGAGAGTGGATGCATTTTAGTCTGGTGTTTCAGCTGTGATCATTATTCTGCCTTGGGTGACCCTGCTAAAAATCCAGGCTCATAACAGAGTCTCGCCTCCTAAAGGCATTGTTCTCAGCCTCATAGACATACTCAAGCCCCTTTACCAAATTAAAGTCTGCATACAAAAAGGAGAATGCTTACAGAGGATTAGAGATAAAACAATGTGTTAGGCCTGTGGGCCGGATGCAGCCCTCAGCACCATTTCATGTGGCCCCCACTGCCTCCACCACACCAGGAAGTGCCATGTGATGGAGGAAGGGCAAAATGGCCGTCCTGCCCCTGAAGCTGTCTGAGGGAGCATGACCCGGCCCCTGGCTGAAAAGATTGAGAACTCCTGTGTTAGGAGATCATGACAGGAGGCAAATAGAGTAATCTGGAGACAAAACAGATATGAAAGATGATAAAGGACAATTTTATCAAGTAACTTTTCAGCAACCAGTATGGGGGGTACACAGAAAGAGACTCCTCGAAGATTGTGGTATTTTTTGAACCACAACTGGGTGTACCCTGGTAACGGCAACCTTGTGTTGTTGGCTAATCTCTCTCACGCTAGATCAGGCTGAGGGAACTGCAGAATAAACTCACCAAAAGGTGGCTTCATTTTGGCAGTTTTACATCTGGCCTAGACACAGAAAACGAAGAAGAAATCAGTATCACATATGATGTTTACTATTGAAAAGTTGAGAATACCAAGATAGGCCACTTCCCTAGTGGTAGGCACACATTTCATTCAATCCTTTGCCATCAATATTGGTATCAATTTGCCTTGGGTTCCTCCTTGGGCCCATTTGTTCAAATCAACAGAACTTCTTTTAGCAAACAGACTCTGTGCCCTTACCTTGTTTATCTCTCTCTCTTTTCTGTTCTTGGCACACTACAATTCAGCTTGGAGAAACAGACTGCATGACCTTTTGATCTTTCCAAAACTGCAAATTATGTGGGTTCCTAATGATACTAATCTCTGTTCTTACCCATTTTTCTCCAGCATCACTGTAAACAGTGATTCGGGGAATCCGATCCACCAGCTGAAAAAAGCGTGCTGCAGATATTTTTGCTTTGGCATAATTCGGTGTATAAGAAGAAGCTCTTCCTAAAGCGGTTCCACTGGTGACAATGGAGGAGATCACCCTGAAAAACAAAAAAGGGTAACCTTTGTGGCATGTAAGATACTTAAGAAGAACCACCAGCTGGATGAGGCTAAGACCCACGGTCCTGTTTCCATCAGCGATCAGCCATATGAACTTAAGATGGCCAAAAGCAAGATGTTAAGGCAGTTATCCCCCCCCCCCCCGCTGTTTGTTACACTGACTGAAATTCAAAGGCATAATGCCTAATTTCTGGCTGAATTGCTCAGTGGTTTGGGTATCTGGTTGTGGAGCCAGATGTTGAAAGCTGGATTTCCCACTGGGCCTCTTGGGAGATGAACCAACCTGTGTAACCTTGGGTAAGTACCACAGTCCCAGGGTACCCCCAGAAGAAGGGAAAGGTGAAGCCCTTCTGTGTATTCTCTATTAAGAAAATGCTGGAAAGGGTCATCATAACTTGACTTGATGACATACAATCAGTGGTGGGATTCAGCAGGTTCGCACCAGTTTGCCAGAACCAGTAGCAGAAATTCTGGCTGTCCCTACCCATCCAAGTTTTGAAATAAAGTAGTCCTAATTCGGGTTCAACACAGGGCTTTTCCCCTGGTCATGCCCACCATACCACACCCACAGAGTAGGTAGCAAAAATATCTGAGTCCTACCACTGCATACAATGCCTAATTTAACAAAATACAGTGGTACCTTGCTTAAAGAGCATAATGCGCTCCACAGGATTGCTCTTTAAGTGAGTTTGCTCTTTAAGCAAAACACCATTGTAAATGACCAATTGTGGGGGGTACTGCAAACCCCAATTTATTTGTTAAGCGAGTTTTTGGTTGGTTTTTTTTTTGTTAAGCGAAGCAAACATTCAGAGAAAATTCTGTTCTTTAAGCGAGTTACTCTTTAAGCGAAACGCTCTTTATGCGAGGTTTGACTGTATCCAATTTATTGAAATACTACTAAGTTTAGCAGTTAATGCCCATAAACTGATCTCCATCCTTGAAGACTATCATGGCCACAAATCTTTTTTTACAAGAACACATGAACAAATACATTCTCTGCATGTAGACTCTGGCCTCTGATGATTTATGAGGTCACCCACATCCACTGAATATATTTTTGGAGCTGCACCCAAAAGGCATGATTTCCTTTTCATACAAGCTTACTTCCACTCCCAGATATCCAATTCAGCTTAAAAACAAGAGTCTTCCCTTCCCAACAGACACCTTTTTTAATAAGGAAACTGTGGCAAAAGCAGCAAACATTGTGATTTGGTAGGGCATGGCACCTAGTGGGGTCAAGAGTGTCAGTAAATGTGGCCCCTTTCAAACCCAGAGAAGTTGCCCCTCTGGTCTTCAAGGGACATGCTTCTGTAATGTGCATGGGTGCATCTGCTTACCTAAATACATAGCTGTAGTGAAGTCCTTCTTCCTCAACCAAATATCCTCCATAGCGATAAGAGACAGAATTGGCTATGAACACCACACATTGTGCAAAACCAAAACAAACTCCATAAACATTTGCTTTCTTGATTGCTGCTCTGTAGGGGGTTTCAAGCTTTTTCTCGTAGGCTTCAATGAATTTCATTTCCTTCCCAATTCCAGCTACAGTCCTGATGTTTGTTAGGGCTTCATTGGAAATCTGTTCCCAGAAAAGAAGGAAGAGACCAAAAGAGCTGTCAGATAGGCAATCTAAGATGGGGACCATCCACTCATTTGCTCAGCAGCTCTTGCTAGCTTGTACAATATGAGGAGCTAAGCCATTGTTGTATGTAACTTCTTCACACCACTGAAAAATGTAAATGATTACTTTTCTTTATTAGAGAAATTTTTATTCTAATTGCTAGTATGGACTCTTCTGTCTGGACCAGATCATGGAAAAAGTCTTTTCTTGGGAAGGGATAAAAAGTTCTTTTTCACCATACAATTCCCAGAATATTAAACGCAGATGGCAAGTTGAGTAATTCTGCGAGTTGTAGTCCAAAAAAAGAAATGTCAGCATACTTTCATCTGGATGCTTTCTGCATGAGTTTCACAGCTGTAATTTCCCTAACCTTTTCAATGTTTTATTGTTCACCACTCCTTAAATAGTTGTGTTTACCATGTGAGTAGGTTCTTTTGTTATATGCAGCCAGCATAATGCTTTGCTCTTGGATGAGTGGCTAAATGGTGCCAAGGTCAATAGTTTTTACATGGGATTGTCATCCAGAAAGGTATAGTATTTGGAGTGACTTTCTTGCACACCTCTTCTTGGAAGGAAGGAAGGAAGGAAACATTTGCTGCTGCTGTACAGAAACTATAAGAGCTTACCTCCAAACATAATAACAAATTATGTTACAGCAGACTTTAGGTACAATCAGATGGCAGGAATGTTTCAAGTCCAGTCACTCTGGAAAGGGTCCGTTAAAACATCTCCAGACCAACTCCAAGAAGTAACAGCCCCACACAGCTAGACTAAAATGTGTTTTTTATCTATTTTTTTTGACTTGGTGTCAGTTGTTTGTTTATGTTGACCTATTCAATTGGTTGCTAACATGAGTACAGTAAACAAAGCAGCATGCACACATCTGTAATATCAAGTTACTGTACATAAAGAACTTGTTTTCATTCTTTCTCTTACAAAAGCCCATACCAAGCTATTCAGACTATGAGTACCAGTTAATGAGAAGATGATAAATGTGTAGCTATTCTTTTCTGTGGGTCTCTGTCCTACTATTGCTCAGCTAAAGGGAATTTTACCAGACTATGCAACATACATAAAGAAGAAAAGAAGCCCTTACCCTCCCAGTGGCTTCCATGGCTTCTTTGTCTTGAGAGGCAAATCCTGTCAACATCTGAGATTGCACCACTCCAGATAAAGCCAAGAAAGGCAAGAAGCAAATAATAACTAAACTCAGCTTCCAGCTGAAGAAGAAAGCAATGATCAAGGCCACTCCGATGTTGGTAAGAGAATTCACAATCATGCCTATCTGTGTTCCAGTTGCCTAGAAGTAAAGCAAAATGAAAAGAGATGATCACCAGTGGGCTCTTCCATACATAGCACTGATGGTTACCTCCAAATAGTGAACAAAGGAAAGTGTTTGTAAGGAATTCCCAGAGAGATGGCTGTATTAGTCTTCTTGGCATCAGAAAATATCTTTATTGTCTGTTTTGCTACTACAGTCAAACCTCGCATAAAGAGGTAGCTTGCTTAAAGAGTAGCTTGCTTAAAGAGCAGAATTTTCTCTGAATGTTCGCTTTGCTTAACAAATAAAACCAACCAAAAACTCGCTTAACAAATAAATTGGGTTTCACAATCACCTCCATCAGAAGTCACAATTGGTCACTTACAATGGTGTTTCACTTAAAGAGCAAACTTGCTTAAAGAGCAATCCCGTGGAACGCATTGTGCTCTTTAAGCGAGGTACAATTGTATAAGCAACCCAGTTTGATGCTGCACGAGTTTTCATGGAGTGCAACCCACTTCTTCAGTTATACTGTATCTGGAAAAGTGAGCCACTGACTCTGAACACTTTTGTTAAATAATGCTAAGGAAGGCTCACAGTTTCCATCTTACCCATGGCTAAATAGTAAAAACAAAGCCAACAAAAAGAGGCTTATAACATAGTTAAAAGTAGAGACATCGAGTTGCAAACAAAAATTTGCATAGTCAAAGCAATGGTATTCCCGGTGGTAATGTATGGTTGTGAGAGCTGGACCATTAGGAAAGCTGAGCGCAGAAGAATAGACGCCTTCGAGATGTGGTGTTGGAGGAGAGTTTTGAGAGTCCCCTGGACTGCGAGGAGAACAAATAGGTCGATCCTAAAAGAAATCAACCCTGACTTCTCCTTTGAAGGTCAAATAGTAAAGATGAATCTAAAGTACTTTGGACACCAAATGAGAAGAGAGGATTCACTTGAGAAAGCCTTGATGCTGGGAAAGGTGGAGGGCAAAAGAAGAAGAGGGCAGCCAAAAATGAGATGGCTAAATGGTATTGTAGACGCAATGGGCACAAAGCTGGGCAGGTTGAGGAGGATGGTGGAGGACGAGATGCCTGGTGGACAGTGGTCCATGGGGTCACAAAGGGTCGGAATCGACTGTGCGACTGAACAACAACAAATGGCACATGTAAGACGGACAGGTTATTTCAGTAGGAGTTTTTATGGATTATAATCCACTCTTCTAGAAATCTGAAATAGTCAGCTTTATTATAAGGCTTGTGATTCCTAATTGAAAAGATAGGCTTACTGAGAGCATATTTGTGCTCTAGCCCAAATCCAGTTAAAGATAAAGAAGCACAATTATAAGAAAGAGCAGGACACTTGGAAGTTGTTTGTCATAAATTAATTAGATATTAGATTTATCACACTGGTAATTTAGTGTCAGAAATTATTCTGGGTTGAAAGGACTTTTTGCTGGAGAAGCTCTACTCAGGGGACACCCGAATGAGGCTCCTTTCATGTCCCCAAGATCTTTTCCCACTAAATTGCTGCCTATTTATCTAATTGCAATTTCTTACTTTCGATCTGCTAGGTTGACAGGAGCTGGGACAGAGATGGGCGCTCAGTCTGTCATGTAGTACCCGGGTATTGAACTGCTGACTTGTTGGCCTTCCAGCTAAAAAGGCAAGCTTCTTAACCACTGAGCCACCACAGCCCAATACTATCAGTTATTATCAGATAGTAATAATATTATCAGTTGGTAATAATATCTTTCTGTTTAAACAAACGAACCAACAAAAATGTACATGTATAACTTAAATAAGTAAATGCAGATTTTATGCATGTCAATGCCCTCTTCTTTCTTTTTTGGTGAAGTTTTTAATGATCTAACACAGGGGTGGCCAAAAAGTTTTTTGGCCATGGGCCAGTCATGTGGTTCAGGGGGCTGTTCACTATGGCCCAGGGGCCATATTTGGCCCCTGATGCCAATTCATCCAGCCTGTGAAGCCCTCATCGCTTCCGGAAGTAGAAGTAAAATACTCCTCTCTTACCTGTCTGGCCTATGAGGGCTTTGCGGGCTGGATGAATTAGTGTTGGGGACTGGATACAGCCCCCGGGTGGTAGTTTGGGCACCCCTATAGAAAGTTCTGGGCCTCAGGATCTTTGGATAACTATGCACTGCCTGCTAATAAATGTTGGCAATGCCCACATTTTAAAAAAGATACTGGGAGGCCGAGATATGGGAAAATAAGTTCGAAAGAAGTGAAAAGATTAGAAAAGTTGTGGGAGGAGCACTACCATTTCACCCTCAGATATCGCCCCCGCCCCACAAAATGATCTCCCATTCCTGGGCTGCTTTTCTTTCCCCAAAGTTTTCAGCATCAGATCTTATATTAAAGGAAAAACACATTTCTTCGAAAGGCATTTTTTTCTTTCAAAACCTGTGCCTGGGAAACAAGAAATGACAATAAATGAGAAATTACAAACAAAAGCAAGTTAATTTGCCAAACAACATCTTAGCTGAATCATCCCTCAAACACATGTTTATTTAATAAGCCAACAGCAACAATCATCTTTTGGATTGTTAAGGCTCCACAAGGGATGTAGCTCTGGACTGGTTTGGTCATTCCTGATGTATTACGTTACCTTCTTACAAAATCTCTTACCCCTTGAACCTGAGATGCATCAGTGGCTAGTCTGGTAGTCAAAGCTCCAGGGCTATTCCTCTGGTCATCAAACCATCCAATTTCTTGGCCAAGCATAGCCTGGAAACCAATTTTCCTTAACCGTCTTGTAAGCAGTTCACCGGACTTTGCAAACGTATATCCCTGCAATGAATTTTTTTTAAAAAATGTAAATGTAAACACGCTGCCACAAAGAAGTACAGTACAGTATAACCTCGGATAACGCTAAAACTTGGTTCCACAAGTCTTGGTGTTATCCGATTTTTAATGTTTTCCGATGCATGTTAAAATCCTATGGGATGGATCAGATAACGTGAAAGCTCCATAGAGATACATTGTAACTGCACAGGCTTTAGTGGTTGTTATCCGATCCATCCCATAGGACCTTAACGTTATTTGATGCAATTCTCTCCCCCAGATTACTTAATATTATGCAATTTTAGCGTTATCCAAGGTAAACGTTATCCAAGGTATTACTGTATATTAGAATAAGAAAATCCTGGTACAGTAACCATTACCTGCAAGAATTGCGTGATGAGAGATACAATTCCAACCACAACAAAGAGCAGGCAGATGCTGTTGATCTGTAACTTCTGTTCTTCTTCATCAAGCATAGAAAATGTCTTGGGGGGGGGGAAGAGATAAAGAAATACATCTATATTAGTGTCTTTTCACACAAGACAACTAAAAGAATACTCTCAGCCTCTCACATATTTTTGTCCTGTGACTGTCATGATACAGAAAAGAACATGATGCTATATTTTAGCATTTGCTGGGCTCACAGTTGCCTTGGTACATGCTAGTCTAGCTGTTGAGTCATATAGCTCAGTGGGTTGGCACACTCAGAGCCAAGGGCTGGAAGCCTAAATCTTCACTGTTCCTCTCATGTAAAAGACCAGCTGAGATCACTCAAGACACATGTGGCCAATGACATTCTATAATTTACCACCAGTCCCAGAGTGCCTGGTATCAAACTCAAGGATGGGGTTGTCCTGGGCTGGGCTGGGCATGGAACAATGGGATGTTTTAGGTTGAATTCAGTAAAATGCTTTCCACAGGTTACTTGTAATAAGATGTTTTTCCTGTTTCTGAGGGTCTCCAGGACGAACATTAAATGCATCCAGTCGTCGGGTGGGTCAGGGGGAATGAAAATCAGAAGTGGATGACTGGCCTCTTCCATTTTATTAAAAAAAAATTCTAGCGTTTTGGGGCTATGAATGACTCCCACTCTATAAGTGCTAGTAGCAGAAAATGTTATCTCTGAGTCGTCAGACTTTGCCATCACTGCTCTAGGTACTCCTGGATAGTACTAGTCCAGTGTTTCCCAAATGCTGGTTTTTGGACTTCAATTCCCAGAAGCCTAAGTCATTTCCCCAAAGCACTGATCAGCCAATGTACTGACTGAGGCTTCTGGGAATTGAAGTCCCCCTGTGGGCTGGGTACCCCTTGTTGGGAACCACTAAGAGCACTCAGTGTGTTGGAGGCAAGCATGCTAAATATTTTGTGAGCCACACACAGAGAGCTCTAAGTACATTGGGGTAGTCTGTAAGTGTATTTTCTATGGCTGTTAGAGAAGGAAGAGACAGGGTGCTTTCCCACTCTGAACTACGTGGCATCCTTCCTTATTTCAAAGTTCAACATTAAACAGAAACACTAGCACCCTGTCCATCTTACAAGACTAGTGGTAGGTCACAATAAGCAACATAATGGGCAAGATAACATAGCAGGTGATTTTCAAAAAAACTATTTAATGGTGTCTCTTGGAGCAGGTAATGAGGAATGGAAAGTGTTACGTTCCAAAAGTAAAATGCCAGGTTTTGAGGAATGGAAAGTCTATTGGCATTTATTATTGAACTTTCCTAGTGCTATTGGGAACAATTGCCAAGCCTCAGGTCTCTTAAAACAGGAAATCAAGCCCTCTTATCAAAAATTTCATTATTTTATTCAAAACACTTCCAATTGCACCTTTTCTTTACTACTTAAGGGCAGTTTTAACAAACTTATAGAACATGAGTGTGTCTGAACCAGCCAGAATGTCAAGCCAATGAATAAAACTTGTCTTCAATAGTTGCTACAAGGAAACATGGCCATTTAATGGCTTTAGCACCATTCATATACCTCATGGCACTGAGCCATTTAACCCCAGGGGAAATCATAGAAACATAAAGCAGTCCATAAGTGGAACTTCTCAGCACAGAGCTGTAGGGCAGGTTTTTTATTTCTTTTTTCAGGACAGCTGCTTCATCCAAGTTGCTTCTCTCCATGAAGGAGATCATCCTCTCAAGTAATTGATGTTTTCTCGTCTAACTGTACTTGCCATTAAGCTACTGCCTAGGTTCATCTGAAACTTACTGTCCTGTAATTTAAACCCATCAACTTTAAACCTATAGGGCAGCAGAGAACAAGCATCTGTCCTCTTCCATGAAACATTCCTTCTGATACTTAAAGCATGCTCTCTTATCTCTCATCAGGCTTAACATGTACCCAGTATGGTTTCACAAATATAGACTTGGCCTATATCCTATATCCCTAAGCCTAGATCCAACTGAAGATCAGATAAAAAATGCAACCCCTGAGATGATATAGAAATCAAGGTAATATAAGCTGAGGCAGACAAAATTATAATCTGAGCAGCTTTGAAGAGGAAGAGAATGACAATAAGAGAAGAGCAACAACTGGTAATGAGACTTTGAACCTGCTTTCTTTGGCAGAGTAGGAAAGGCATCCACTAATGAGTCCTTCCAGAAGGTTCAAAAGGTTTTTCTTTCTCAATCCCCCCCCCCCCATCTTACTTTTCATAAAACATTACTTTGAACATTTCACTTAGGTCACATAAAATCAACTGCTATTATTTGCTCATTGGGAAAGGTGAAATTAAATACATGTAATAAATATGTTCAAAGGAAAACAGGAAGATTTCTGCCTTTGTTGAACATATGTAACATCTCACATTACTGTCACTAAGAGATGACTGTTGTTAGCATGCCTCAAAGGAGGAGCGTCGATTGTCTCAATCACAGCATGAAACTTATTTTGCAGGAAATCAACCCACCTGCTTTCTTTGGCAGAGTAGGGAAAGTGGCCAATTATTCACTTTGGCACAGAGAGCTGCCAATCAGCCAGCTTTAGTCACTATTTGGCATTTGCAGAAGCAAATATTATATTGTTACCTTCTCTCCCCCCCCCCCCCAATCACTGGATTCACAAAAACAAAAGTTGTTAGGATCTAAGATAATATTTTTTAAATTATTTAATTCTAGAAATTTAAATTATTAAAATTAGCATATATAATGTATTCAAAACACTTGACACACAGTGGGTTGAGTCATTCCATGTTGTTAATACGTGCTGGTGGCTAAAAAAATATGTTGGAGGAACATGGGTGAAAAGGATGGAATTAAACAAGAAAAATAAGGCTTTTATATCAAGTTTTTATTGGTTTCCTTATTCTGGCTATGCCAAGACAAAGAGAGAAAGAACAGAAATCAGAGTGAGAGTTATTAGAATTGGAGAGACTGCAACTATTTTAATTTGTAACTTATATGATCAGAGTGTGAGAGAACATTGGGTGAATTGTTAGAGGGCCCCAGAAGACTTCTTTGACAGCCGTAGGCATCAACGGCAGTGGTTCAGACTTGTTCTAGCTGCCATTTTAATCTCCCTTATTCATCTTGACATAATACCCCTCTAGGACATTTTGGGAAAATTAAATGATCTAGCTGCCAAGCAATTGTCTAAAATTATTGTTATTGATGGCCCCTGCTAGCTGTCCATGGATACTGAGTGCTAATGCCAGCACTAGTGATAAACTCAGCATTTTTTTCACCGCAGACATTAGCATTTGAGAAGATATAATCTAATCTATAAATTTGGGGAGCCGGAGCTGTAGCCAGGGGGTGGCCAGGGTGGCCATCACCCACCCACAACTAGAATCCTGACTAAGGCCCTGTGGGAGCCTGAAATCACATTTATAAATTGGAGAAAGGGTCATAGGATACTGTCACAAAATGGCTGCTTTATGTAGGCATGGTCCATGTTTGCCAGTACAAGTGGAGAGCTACAGGCCTATCGCTCTTCTTGGTGTTACTATAAAGCTCCTTGAAATGCTCATATACAACAGAATATCTCAGACAACCAACCACCATATCCCAATTAAGCAAGCAGGATTTAGACCTGGAAGAGGCTGTGATGAACAGGTCCTGGCATTAGTCACCCATATAGAAGGTGGATATGAGAATAAGATGGTGAGCACAGGTGTCTTCCTAGACCTAACAACTGCCTATGACACCATGTGGTGAAACAAACTCCTCTTTAAATTCATCAGTATCCTCCCTTGCCTAAAACATATTACATTATTAAGGAACATGCTGAGCAACAGACATTTCCAGATATTTTCAGATGACTCTAAGAGCAGAGTATTCACAATAAATGGTGGTCTTCCCCAGAGTTCTGTGTTGGCTCCTTTACTATTTAACTGGTATACACATGACCTCCCAAATACTATATCTATGAAATTCATCTATGCAGATGATACAGCATTGGTCACTCAACACCAAAACTGCACTGGGACTGTCAGTGCTTTCATCAGACTTAAAAATCTTGGACATTTACCTCCATCAGAATAGTCTCAGACCAAACCCTCAGAAAATTACTGTGCCAACTTTTCATCTGAGGAACAGAAACGTGGGGTATAAACCAGCTGTATCATTCAGAGGAGAAAATCTGCAATACTGTAGTAACCCCAAGTACCTGGGAGTCTCCTTAGATAGGTCTTTGACCTATAAGTGCCACCTCTCCAATGTGTAAAGTCCAGGCACATGTTCTTTCCTACCAATTCATCAACACAGTCAACTGTCAGAAATATAAGAATAAAAATGGAGACAGTGAATTCTTTCTCAGCAGCACTTTCTCGGTGAAATTTTGGTGGAAGGATGCCAGCTAAGTAATGCTCTTTTTGTACTGGGGTTGGTTTTAAACATCCTATGACCAGTCTCACTGTTTCATTTAAGGCCACATCCACCGGTTTTGCAAGTTTTGATCTGCACCACACTGGACTAGCATATTCTTCTGTAGAATAACATAAAGCCAACGCAGAAGTTCTTAATGTGTGTGGTTGGGCACCCCAACTTGTGTCTGTTATTTTCCTCAAAATATTGTTCCTGGCAACAACCTTCTGTTTGGTATTTAGGCAGTGGGTCCTGAAAATGAGAGTGTGATCCAGGGTAACTCCCAGGTATTTTGGGGTGTTGCAGTGTTCCAGCCTGGTGCTATTTCAAGTCACCTGCAGGCTTGTTCTTCAAATGAAAAGCGCAGACTTGAGTTTTTAGGCAGTTTGGCTTCAGTTGGTTATCCCTATAATATATAGCCATTAAATTCAAAGCCTCGGTCAGTTTTTTCTCAACAGCCTCAAACGTTTTGCACTGTGTGACAATTGCCAGGTTGTTGGCATAAAGAAAGGTCCTACTGGCTTCTGGCAGTGGATGATCATTAGTATATATGTTAAACAGTGTGGGGTCTAGTGCACTGTCCTGCGGGAGGCCCTTAAAAAAAATCTCCATCGGCTGCTTGTCCTTGGAAATTGACAAAAAAATCTATGGTTTTCCAATAAACAGCCTATGATTTTTGTGAATTTAAAATCCTTTGTGATATGGGAGACTTTCTTCAGCAGGGCTGCATGGTTGACTGTGTCATAAGCTGCAGTGAGATCTATACACACTACACCTGTGATTTCCTTCAGTTCAAAACCATCTTCTATATGCTGGGTTAGCTTAAGAATTTGTGCTGTACAATATTTGCCAGGTCTGAAACCAGCTTGCTGTGGTATAAGCAGGGGTTCTACTATTGCAGACAGTTGGTTCAGGATTAAAAGTTCATACTGTATATCTTATATAGGTGGCTAAGAAGAGATACGGACCTGTAGCTTTTTGGGTCTTCTGTTGGCTTGCCTGGTTTAAGTATAGCTATCACCTGAGCATTCCTCCATATCTTTGATATCTGGACTACATTCAAGCAGTTATTATAAAGGCTAAGTAATCATTTTTTCATTATTGGTCCAAAATGTTTGATCTGCTCAACCCAAATCTCATCGATGCTGTCTGCTTTACCATTCTTACATCTGCTTATTGTCTCTTCCAGCTCCCCTATGGTGAAGGGGGTAGTCAGATAGTTTCTCTTCCATTCCTCATTCCTTCTTGTCCTTTGTCTGTTTTTCAGTGGATTGTTTTTCCATGGGTTGGAATCTGGTTTCCCATTAAGTAAAAGCTGGTAGGCAATTTGGTTAGCTGAGACATTGGCATGTACATTTGGTCACATCATTATTAAAACAATTAAATAGTCTCCATGCTTTTTGACTTTTGCAGGTTGTCTCAATTTCTTCTGTGAGCTTAATCCGTTTGCTCTTTTGTGCTCTGAGATAGCTGACACTATTTCACTTATCCCCTAACTTCATTTCTTCTTGAATTGAGCCCAATCCCTTGTAGAGTCTGGGCTTCTTTAGACTCATTTTTGGCTACCATTGCTAGCAGAAGCCCACCAGCCCAGTTTCCTTTACAAAGGAGGTGTGGGTGACTGTCAATTATAAGCCTCATAAGCAAGGTCTGGATGCAATATCTGCTCATCAAGATAAGGCCTCCAGTTACTGGGTTCCCTTCATGAAATTTCCCTGGCTTGATAGTTCAGTTTTCTTTTGGTGGAAAAAGTTGGGGCATGGAAGGCTTGAAACAGTGGCTAGAAAAAAATTCCAAGTCGTCTCATGCTCCTGATGATATACAGTTGTACCTCACTTAAAGAGCATAATGCGTTCCACAGGATTGCTCTTTAAGCGAGTTTGCTCTTTAAGCGAAACACCATTGTAAGTGACCAATTGTGGGGGGGGGGGGGATTGAGAACCCGATTTATTTGTTAAGTGAGTTTTTGGTTGATTTTATTTGTTAAGTGAAGTGAACATTCAGAGAAAATGCTGCTCTTTAAGTGAGTTACTCTTTAAGCGTGGCGCTCTTTATGCGAGGTTTGACTTTATGAGAATACAAGGAAAACTAATTTGAAATCATGTCCTTAAAAAAAGATCTAACATGTTATAATATTCTTCCAAATGGGTTGGATCCTAGATTCGTTTTTTGTGGACAAAAAGATTCTGCTCATGAGAAGCAACTTTGCTTAAAAATTTCTGCACGGCATCCTCAGGGGCTTGGAAGGGGTGGTGTGTAGAGAGAGGGATGGGAAAAGTCAGTTGCTGCCAACCTAAGTGCATATGCATGAATCTGGAGCCAAACCACACATTTGATTGAACTGGTTCTGTTCCAAACAATCCTTGTTTATGTGCAGCCCATCAATGAGTGTAAACAGTGCTTTATTTTTTACGTTTTTAAAAGAGGGTTAATATCTATAATGAAAACATTCTGTTGAAATACTCACAGGAATCTGTTCCAATCTATTCTATTTTTGTGAATTCCTTAACTGTTCTTTTTTTTTTTTACTACTTGCTTGTTGAAGGAATTGTTTTAGGCGGTTAAATTGGAGTCTGCTTGGCCTTCCTGTGCCTTGTTAAGAGGGCCAATTGTCTCAGCTGCCAGGTGGAAAGGGAGGGTGAAGGTGAAGGAGGAAGAGGGCACAGCAAAAGTTATTTTCTGGAAGTTACTGGGAACTTTTAGCAGCTCAGATATTCTGTTGGTGAAAAAAGTCTAGAAGACAGAGTGGATCTTTATGGTGCTTAACCCATGCCTTGTTACTAGACCTGTATGCTTTGCTTCTTGAACAATTCTTATGCAGACACTACAGCTTCCTGTTCACACTACTGCCCCAAACTTGTCATCAGACAGTCTACTACTTTCAGAAGGCAAGGAGTGTGTGCTGTATCCCTGAACACAATCTGTCTGAGAAGCAAGGTATTTGTTTGCAAGCAGATATGGTGATGAAACAGCCATAGTAAGACACTGCACCAGTTCCTACCTACATTATTAATAAACATCTTTCTAACAACATACTCATTAATGCCTATTCCACAAGCCCCTGAACCACATACTAGTTGCCGTATAGATTTCATTTTTGTGCATCTGTTGCGGAAACAGTATTATATTTCTTATTTGATTTTTCTACAGATCAGTGAGATTTTGCTTGTTTTAACAGGTTATTGGAATTGAGCAATCTACGTTTGAGGCTGTCGGACAATATCAAAAGACTATAATGAATCCAGGAGTCCTGTGATGCATTATTTTAATTCAGAATCGGAATGAGCTCCCGTCTTTGTCCCAGCTCCTGCCAACCTAGCAGTTCGAAAGCAAGAAGTTGCAAGTAGATAAATAGGGACCACTTCGGTGGGAAGGGAACAGCATCCCGTGCGCTCCGTTGTCTAGTCATGCCTGCCACATGACCACGGAAACGTCTACAAAAGCAGACAGCGCTGGCTCTTCGGCTTTGAAACAGAGATGAGGACTGACCCCTAGAGTCAGATACGACTGGCTTTCAGGCAGGGGAAACCTTTATGAGCAAAGGTCTTTTGTACTTCAAAACCCTGTAATGTTATCTGCTGGATCCTTTTTTTAAAAAACTTCAAATGTTACTGCATGCATACAGCCATTGGAATATCTTGTAGGGATTACCACAAACCTTTTAAGAAGTAATAAAAGAAGGAAGTAGCCTTAAACATCAGAGATGAAACAGTTATTGTCAGAGATGTATAGCCAATTATACAGAACCAGGAAAAACTACTGTTTTGGAATGGCACCTCTTAGATTCCCAGACAGCAAAGTCACTTGGAAAGTAAACTCTCTAACCTCTGATCCTTTTACTATATCAGAATATCAACCCAGACATTTCAGTGTGAAGAAAAGGGAATTGGGGGTTGGGGAAAATGATTATAACCTACTCCAAGAATCTGACTGAAGAGCAAGGCATAGAGTGGACTGACTGCTCCATTGGCAGCTGCTCCGAGAGATCCGATCACCATATAGGGCCATTCAGGAGCGTTGTATTTCAAAATCCTGGTGACATTAGCAGGTTTTATGTTTTCCTCTTCAGTAATCAATTCCTTTAAGGGGGGTGGGAACAGGGAGGGAGGAAATATTCTGGATAAGGAAACCATTATTTTACTAACAGATGCAGGTATTCAACAGCTTCAGCTAAGAAACAGGAAGAAACACTCTCACAACTACTTCCTGTTTCTACATAGCACAACAATTTTCTCTTTTCAAAAACCCTCTTCTCTCCTCCTCCTCAAACATGGCTTTACTACAGAAATCTGTCTTCTACCAAGTTTCACCACTGGTCTTTCTAGTCCACCACTGACAAGTCTATTTAGTGGTGGATTGTCAAATTTTCCGCTACCCCACCGTGACATCATTACGTTGTGGGCATAGCTGACGTTAGGATGTCATGATGTCATGGGTGGAGCAATATATATATATAAATGTCTGCACATATGTCAAACCTCCGTTTGATGCATGCACAGTTTTTTTAGTGCAGATGCATCAAATCTTTATTTGACGCATGCACACTAAAAAATAGAACTGCACATGCATCAAACGGGCAGCCATTTTGGCTGCCTGGAAATACATTTCTGGAGAGGGGCCGGAGAGGTGACTGAACCAGTCGCCCAGGGGTTTACCACCACTCCGGCGACCCCTCCTGATGGGGTGCTACAGGTTCAGGTGAACTGGTCCGAACCGGTAACATCCCATCACTGAGTCAATTGCTGAATGTCTTTCTGAATAACTTCTCCTCTAGTCTATCCAGAGGCCAACCTGTACAAAAGCTCATTCAGATATTCTGATGGTTCTTGTTCACCTTTCTGTGGAGTGTTTTACTGTATATCCATTCAAGTGACTTGTCCCCTAATACAATGTGCTAATAAACTCTTTCCCACAAGTATTTTATTTATATAACAAATATTTTTTTCACTTTGTCTGCAAGTTAATATTTTTCTTTTTATGCTGCATAGCTTTTTTTGTTTCTCGGGAAATAAATGCAATGTGTCCATAAAAAGGAAAACAGGGTAGATGTTTGTCTTTACTTTAACAATCCCTATTACCAACCTTGTTTAGTGACCTACTCTCTTCAACATACTCCATTGCATTGTAGATACGCCCTGAATTATTTCCTGCAGTTAACATTGGATGATCAGGGACTATATTCGAAAGCTGAGATCTAGAACGTTGCCGAAGGGAAGCTCTACAAAACAGGAAAGAGAAAAAGTCTAGTCTTTAAGATCTGTTTTAAGATTTTTTTTATCAACACATGAGATAAAAGAGGATTAAATGGTACCGAGTCTAACTATGGTTGTTGCTATTGTAATAAAAATACACGCAGTAGCAATAATAATTCCCACTAATAAATGCAATAGTAATCATTTCCTCTAGTTCTGATACTCAGGAATGAGTACCAATGTTTTTTTAATACCACCTGTGTGCAGGATGGAGATGTCAGCGGGTATCTGCACCGAAGCTCCATAGCTTGTAGAAGTACAGTAAAACACCGGATAGCGCTAAGACTTGGTTCCACAAGTCTTGGTGTTATCCGATTTTTAGTGTTATCGGATCCATGTTAAAATCCTATGGGATGGATCGGATAACGTTAACGCTCCATAGAGATACATTGTAACCGCACAGGCTTTAGCGGTTGTTATCCAATCCATCCCATAGGACCTTAACGTTATTCGATCCAATTCTCCTCCCCAGATTACTTAACGTTATGCGATTTTAGCGTTATCCGATCCAATTGTTATCAGGTGTTTTACTGGTACTAGAAAGCTTTACAAGGGGAGAAAAAAGTAATGCTGGGGAAGGAAACAAAAATGCAGAATGCTGATGACTTTTGAATTAAAAATGGAAAACATGGTGACAATGAGAATGAAATAAAAATGACACACTAGCATCACACATCAGAGATGACTCATGAGTCATGCCCCTTAAATTTTTTAAAGAGTATGGTGTATCCCCAATCACTCCATGAATCACCCCTGCCTGAGACTTCCTTTACCACAGTCTATATATATTTTTCTTCAAAAAGAAGTTTCCTTAAAATCAATGGAATTCAACTACATACAAATTCATATGCTTGGGACTGTGGCCAGAATTTCCTGTTCTGCTGTTTCACTTGTATCCTTAACATGAAATCGGGATGCAAAGTTCACACTTGCACGCTGCTAAACTCACACAACAGTAGCAAAACATAATGTGTGAAATGAGCCTGTATCAACCTAACAGGTTCAGGGTATCAATGTAAGGATCCTTCTGAATCTTCTTCCTGCCAAAATGCCCCTTAAAGGGATATTTTTACATCTAGAGATAACTGACTGCAAAATCCAGACAGTCCTCCATAATCTAAGACAGGAGTTCACAACCTTTTAAAGCCAGGGGCCGGGTCACACTCCCTCAGACAGCTTCAGGGGCCAGATGGCTATTTTACCCTTCCTCAACCACATGACATTTCTGGGAGTGGTGGAGGTGGTGCCCCCCCCACATGAAATGGCACTGTGGACCACATCCAATCCATGGGGTGCAGGTTGAGAATCCCTGATCTAAGATGACTGTGTGTGTGTCTTTTGACATTTGTCGGACAGTTCTAAAAAGTCTTTTTTCAAAACAAAGCAGAAGTGAATACAGCTGAATATTGTTTTTCTTGAGAGTCCCATCCCAAAGCCTTCAGCAAGAATAACTAGATTACACCCAACTATTTTAGCTAAATTGGTTCACTGTGTTTAAGAGATGACATAAAGCAGATTCATGAGACAAGCATGTCTCCCTTAGAGAATACCAATTCTCAGTTGTGAGGTGAGTCTCAATAAAAGATTCCAACCTTAAGCGGTCTTTAGTAAGACCTGCTATTGTATAGTTCTCAATTTTAAAAAATCATACATCATATTTATGGCAATATTTCATGATGAGGTTTTACTGTGGACACTGAAATAAACTTGAATAAAACTGAATTCACAAATTAATGCTGGCTGCAGGCCCAGTTCCTTGACTTGGTTCTGTCTGACCTCTTGATCTATATCACCCACGCCAGGGGTGATAAGTAGAGGAAGGCAACCACCTCCAACAGTAAATGAAGGTGGGTAATTGAACAGGAGTGATACCCTCTCGGCGCCCCTCTCCCATGGATTCCCCATTTCTTTCTCCTCTGTTGATGAACAGTGTTGATATATGCCACAATATCAAAGTGCGGCACTAAATACCATCTCATTGAAAGAACTGGGGGAATCTTTAACTGTCAGTCCTGCTAGCTTTAGTGCCAAACTATGGCCAGCAAAATATCTTGGGTTACCCTGGACCCAGTTCCATGGCTGTAGAAAAAGGAAGGAGAGGCTCAAAGGGCTTCAACTAGACCCATACACAGAAGGCCCTTCAAAACTTTCTGCCCACATTTCTCTGGAGGGAATGTTTTCCAACAGTTTCCTGGGCTGTGATGGAAGGCTCATCATTACACACATATCCCTAAGATGGTGTGCTGTTGTAGGGAGAGGGGTTCCACAATAACTGACATGAACCTCTACTGCATTTGCAGTCTAGCCACCAACTTGCATTCTCCTCATTGCTTTGGACACAGCCTTGTTCTTAGAAGTTGCTTTGGACTGTGAGGGGTGTGTGTGTTGTTTGCTAAAGTAAAATATAACAATTTAAAAGCATTTTAATTGCACAAAATTCTGCAACATGTCATTCTTTTTCATAGGGAAGAAAAAGTTCTAAGAAAAATTTCAGTTCAACTTCACAAATACTAGTACTGTATTGTCATCAAGCAACACATAAAATATAGAGGGAGTTCCATTGAAGCAAATGATTTATCTACAGTGTTCTAATTCTTTACTTAAAAAATGAGGATAAAGCCACACAATTTTTAGTAAGTGATGGATGTGCTGTTCCCACCCCTAGAGACTTGTGTCAACAGCCTGTTGCAAAACATCCCTACGACTTCCTTATCTGAATTACTCAAAAGTAACACCAACCGTTCCACAGAAGCATTTTTGTAAGAGTATAAGAGTATAATTTATATTTATTTATTTATTTATTTATTTATTCTTTCTTTCTTTTCTATATTTTTATGTTCTTGTGCAGTGTTTCCTGTTTTAAGACCCAGAGATCTCGCTTACCTCAGGCTGGCTCGATAACTTCCTCTGCTGAAAGTCTGTACTTTCTCAAGCCTCGGCTCAGGTACTGTAAAGTATAATCAAAGAAGCCGCATTAGAGGGCTCTAGAATTCTCACCAACTGCTATTCATCATAAGTTTTTTAAGTGTGAGAACTGCACAAAGCAAATTTATGACATGACTAATAATCATAATTTTGTGTCAGAGGTTGCTCTGGGTTGAAATGATTTTTGCTGGAGAAACTCCGCTCAGGGGACGCCCAAAAGAGGCTCCTTTCATGTCCCTAAGTGCAGCCCTCGGGTATCGAAACCCAACCTTCCAGTCTCCAAGCTCAGGCATCTTAACCACTAAGCCACCAGGGGAGCTGCTATGACATGGCTAAAGTATGGTGACTCGCTTAAAAAATCTTTTGGAGTTCTTGTTTGACAGTTTTGTAGCACTGGCACAAGATCTTAACTTTACTGCTTTTTCTGCAGATCAGTTCTTAAGGAACTTGGTTGTCCTCATTATGGAATCCAACAGGTACCCACATGCCCCACTCATGATGGACATGGGCCTTGACACTGGGCAGTGGTGGGCTGTCCTCAGTTGACTATCCATGGGTAGGATAATGAAAAAGCAACAGGCTGTTGCACTGCAGTTATCAAAACATGAATCTCACATGCCAGTAACTTCTACGAGCAAAAGATGCCTTGCTAATCAAACCATTAGAGCCTTTTCAGATTGCAAGGGGTGTGAGTGTGTGCCTACCGGAACACTCTCTGAACAAAATATCAAAATACATAGCTTGAATGTCAGGATGAAAGCTAGAACTGCAATCATTTATCTTGAATTAAATAAGATGTAAGGTATGCTGTGTATGGGATGAAGATTCAAGCATTCCATCCTCCAACTGCACCATGGAATGGAAAAATCACATCACTAATGTCTTGTTTCTTCTGATGTGAAAAAAAGAGATTGTAACAGAAACTGCTTCGATCCCCTTCTCACTCCTGGATAGGCCATTGTGATGTAATATGAATATGGAGCCATGCCAGATAATAAATATGTCACATGTCCAGCATTTCAGGAGACAGGGGAGGAGACTAACCGTGTTAAGATGCATACAATCTCATCGGGTTCATTCTGCCCCATTACTTCTACTGAAATCATAAATGTTCATAAAGCAGGCCTTTACAGTCTTTGGCTGAGGGATGATATGTATGTCACTAACGAATAATTGTATTGGATCAATCCTGCTCCCTGCCTGAAGCCAAGTGACAGAGTGTCTACTTGGCCCCTACAAAGTCCCACACCGGCATCTCTAGCTAAAAGGATCAACCAGGAAGGGTTGAGAAAGACCCTCCTCTGCCTGAGACAGGACAGTTGCCAGGTGGGTGGATAATGCTGACCTGGTATAAAGCACAACTTCATTAAAGGAAAATTAACTCTTTGAGTGAACAAACTGGCCTGCACCTCAAGAATGCAAGGCAGAACACTTGCTTTGTATGGTTGGTTCAGTCAAGGCCTTGTCCCCTTGGCTCTGCAAAGTTACCAGGGTGAAATAGACCCCTTTGCGCTCCATCAGCTCCTCGTGCTGCCCCCTCTCCACAGCTCTCCCATGTTCGAAACCAATGATGACATCGGCTGTTCTGACTGTAGACAAGCGGTGAGCAATGGAGACGGCAGTGCGTCCAAGGCGAGCCTAAAGTAAGAGGGTGATAAAACCTTTCTTAGAGAAGCAAACAGAAGGAATGAAGCTGTGACAGGCTGCTCTATCTGCACTTTTGTTCTCATAGACCACAGATGCTCAATGGAGAGTTTCTCTGCGTTAAGTACTGACGTACAGGAGGGTTCTGTTAATTATGGTAAGACTGATATATTGCTGATGTGCATTATGATAATACTGATACTAAATGGCCATAGTAAGTATGTGTATGTCCAGAATACTTGACTTCCTGGTACTGCCTCAAACATATTTCAGACATTGTGGCACATGCACATCCTGTCTCCTGGAATCTAATTTGTTTTCTATTGGTCAGAATCCTACTGATGTTTGCTTAAGATTTGTCCAATTTATTGTTGCTAATTGTGACTAACTGACCAGCTGCCAGTGCCCAACTGCATAAGCAAGACACGTCCCAGCATTTCATCAACTAGTTGTGATTAGTAGCAGCAAGTTACACAAAAATTTGCCTGGACACCAACAGGATTTGGACTATTGTGTTCTCCTGTCTTTGCTCCTCTTCCCCCAAGCTTCCTTGGAACCACGACTCCTTTCTCTATATAACAGGTACAGTTCCTTTCTTCAATCCTTTGATATGGACCTTACTGAAAACTAATATATACCACCCTTACACCTTAATGTAACCAGGTGGAAATACTTCTAATGGAAATACAGTAAAACCCGACTTACATATTCCTCAAGTTACATAAAATTTGACTTACATAATGATTTTTGCACTAAAACCATGTCCCAATTTACATAAATGTCCTGATTTACATAACATAATTTCCTAGGGGTTTGCTTCGGGTTACGTAAAAAAAATATTTTTCCTATGAGGTTGCTTCGATTTACATAAATATCATTTTCCTAAGGGTTTGCTTGGAGTTAAGTAAAAAATTCATTTTTCCTATGGGTTTTCTTCAATTTATGTAAAAATTCATTTTCCCCATGGGTTTGCTTCAAATTAAATAAAAACCAATTTAGATAAAAGCCTACGGAATAGACTTTTTACATAAGTGGGGGTTTTACTGTAATCTTTTTGTGAAAGCTGAACATACTGTACATTCATTTCCTACCCAACTTCCTCTATTGTTTCCCTGTATTCATTTCAGCTTGCCTTACTTTTCCCACATTGTAAAGTGGCAAGTTCATAGAGAGCACCATGTTGAGAAATGGTTCAAGAGAAAAGGATTCTAAATCTACCATTTTTACATCATGCTTTTGTGCCATTTTGGTAGACACATAATAAAGGTTTTGCCTCAGTTTGGGTTCTGTCCCTACCAGAGGACAGATTCCAGTGCATGGACAGTACAAAGTGGCCATGAGACACCACAGATATACTGCAGCACATACAAAGCCCTAAACTGAATCCTCAGTGCTCTTTTCATTTTATCTCAATTTCTTTCCAATGATCTCAGATCAATACACTAGTTTCTCCTCCCTGCCCATATACCGTAACTTAATTCACAGAACAGCCCTGAGAAAAAAAATGGGCCAAACTACACAATAAAGGGAATGTGTATTTCCTCTCATTAAACTCTTGTCCTATAATGGGATATGTGTCTCAACGAACATATCTCCAGGTACGGCCAATAATAAAATAATAAAACAAAGCATGCTAAACATATAGAACTGAGGAAAATCACTGTGTGTGTGTGTGTGTGTGTGTGTGCAGAGCCTATGTTGTGGGTGGAGCCTACATCACGAGCAGAGCCTATTTCATGGGTGGAGCCTACATCGCGGGCGATCTAGTCATGCCTGCCATATGGCCATGTATACATCTGCAAACACAGGCAGCACTGGCTCTTTGGCTGTAAATGGAGATGAGCACTGCGCCCTAGAGTCGGATATGACTGGCTTTTGAGCAAGGAAGACCTTGAACCACTTGCAGGGGCAAAACCTGATGGGGCAGGGCAGGGAAGTGGGCATGGCCACCCAATTTCTCTCTCCCCCCACCTGAGGGCCACCCAATTTCTCCACGCTGCTGCCCAGAGGCCACCTAATTTTGCTACACCCCCCCTCCAGGAGTGTGTGAACCTGTTGCTGCCCACCATTGCTTTCATCCCTTGTGGGGGCAACTCTGTAATAAACATTACAAATATAATGGCTGGAATCCTTTTGCTTAGTGTAATAAGATACAACCAAAGTTGGCCCTTTGAAGCCTTTGAACTTGTGGAGGATTTGACTCACCAAATCTTCAGCTAGTCTACTCTAGTTGAGACACAACACACTAAGTAACAAGATTTCAGCCATTGCATAGTCTGTCCCTGTGATTAACAAGTACTGTATAGAGGAAAAGAAGTTGGAGTCTGGATTTCTTGCTTCTGAGATTCTTACCAGTATGTCACAAACCACCCTCATAATTTTATACCCTGCAGCCTTACTGCAAGAAATTAGAAAGGACACAAACCTCTATGGGTAAAAGAGGTTGTAGTGAAGAGATTTGCAGAGGAAGGTCTTCCTGCTACCATTTCCACAATACTGAAATAATATTATAATTTCCCAAACCTTATGAAGTGCCTCTTGCACTATGGCTTCACTTTCATTGTCCAAGGCTGATGTAGCCATGTCTAGCAGGAGGATTTTGGGGTTTCGAACTAAGGCCCGAGCAATAGCGATTCGCTGCTTTTGGCCCCCACTCATTTGGCTTCCCCCTTCTCCGACCATGGTGTCAAATTTCTGAAAAAAGCAGAAATAGTCAACCAAGAACAGAAGTGTTTTCCTCTTGCCCTCTTTGCGTCAATACCAAGAGGTACATCGTATGCTACAAGAAAACAATACAGTAATACCTCAGATAATGTTTGCATCAGATAATGCTAAACCTGGATAATGTTAAGCAATCTGGAATTTTTTTTGCATCGCATAACGTTAAAATCCTATGGGATGCATCGGATAATGTTATCTAAAGCCTGTGCTGGTTACAATGTATCTCTATGGAGTTTTAATGTTATCCGATGCATCTCATAGGATGTTAACGTTATCCGATCCATCATTGGATAACATTAAAAATTGGATAACGCTAAGACTTGTGGAACCAAGTTTTAGTGTTATCCGAGGTTTTACTGTACAGTTGCACCTTGCTTTAAGAGCATAATTCGTTCCACGGGATTGCTCTTTAAGTGAGTTTGCTCTTTAAGTGAAACACCATTGTAAGTGACCAATTGTGACTTCTGGGGGTGTGTGTAATTGTGAAACCCGATTTATTTGTTAAGTGAGTTTTTGGTTGGTTTTATTTGTTAAGCGAAGCGAACTTTCAGAGATAATTCTTCTCTTTAAGCGAGTTACTCTTTAAGCGAGACGCTCTTTGTGCGGGTTTGACTGTAGTTGGTAGTTGCCATATGTTGACACTTAATGGCAGAGGGTACAGATTTGTGGAAGGGTTTTTTTGGTGGGTGGGGGTTAAGGTTCAGTTTGGATACATTAGTGAAAACTCAGCTTATGGCCATGTTGATTTGTACTGCTGCCTTCTGTTAAAGTTTGATTGGTCTCTTTTTTCTTTTTAAAAACTTATGATTGTATCTTTTTGTTCCTGTTGTACAGCTGCTGAGGTTTGACTTTTCTGTTACTTACATATTAACAGCAGTTACTGAAATGTGGAATTGGATTATTATTTCACATTAGAAAATATAGTCATGGAATAGCAGAATGCTGAGTTCTTTAAAAATCAGCGGTAGCTGTATTGACTAATTTCAAGATCAAAAACAGAACCTTTATTGTCATTGTTGTGTGTCGGGATTTGAACCCAGGCCTCCTAAGCCTTCGTATGTCACTCTTTCAGCTACTCCATGCTGGGCCCTCCTCTGTCATATATCATCACAAAATAACCCCAAAATTCACTTTACCCGAGGCAGATCCATGATAAAGTTGTAGGCATTGGCTTCTTTGGCTGCTCTGATGACGTCTTCCATAGAAGCGTCTTCTCTTCCATAACGAATGTTCTCTGCAATGGTGGTGGAGAACAGAACGGGCTCTTGCTCAACTATGCCAATCAGGGATCGCAGCCATTGAATATTAAGAGAACGAATATCATGTCCATCCAGAGTAATCTAAACAAAAAGTGATGGAAACCATTCTCACAAATAATTCTACACTTAGTCTTTTATATAGGAGGAAATTTTTTAATCTTGAAACTTTACTTCTCAGGGACATGAGAATACTTCAATGGCATGGATATCTCGTAAAGATAATTCTTTTCTTTTTTATTGTACATGTTAAGTCAATTCCCAACACAGTTGTTTTTCTCTTGACATTCATGCATGTGAATGTTCACTACTTTTGTGCACCCTATATAGCTTTTAATGGGACAATCTCGGGCTTGTGCAACATAGAGCACTATGCCTGCAAAGGATTATGCTCCATGTTTCCCCAACTGGGCCATGTCTGGGAGCTACCACAGTCAACACAAGAGCAGGGGTTTCCTTGTCCCTCCTCCACAGTGAATCGTAATTCTCTTTGGCTTCAAAACCCAGTCTGTTATTAAACTGCACTTCTGAGAATAAATCTAATTCTAGCTCTTTTGAAGCCATGGATCAATGTTCATAATTCTTTGCATTCTAGACCTAATATTTGTAGGACTTTGCAGAAAGAGAACTCACCCCAGAAGCATTCTCCAACTATCTTAAATATATAATGTGACATTTTCCTTTCATAATCCTATGTATTTTTATGAGAAAGCAAGTCTAGTTGGACTCATTTGGGATACTCTGTTATAAGAGCTTGAAACTTTGCAGTTGAAGTTAGAATAGAGGTGGCTTAGAGCAGCTCCCTTAAGAACAAAAATGTAATATACACAACCAAAAGAGTGAGAGAAAGGATTTGAAGCTGTGTGCTATATGGTACTATGTATTCTCAGCTATGATCTATAATGCAGAACCTGGATGATTAATATAAGCTACTATAAAAAAGACAGAAGCATTTGAAGCATGGATTTTTAGCAAGATATTAACAATTTTTTAGATTAATCAATGCAGAAGTATTAAAGAAAATTAGTAATGATCAAGAAATCATAAAGCACGTAAAAAGCAGAAATGGGAAGTGCAGGTTGTTGTCGTTATTCAGGGTTAATCAAATGGGTGAAGACATGCAGGAAGGAGAAGAACTTATTAGTCGAAGAACTCTGGGAGATTTGGTTTGGATTCAGCACAATATACTTTTTTAGAGCTGCAGCATCCATATCCAAAGTGATAATGTCCAGCTTCTGGTAGGAAAGGCTGAGAAAGCCAAGGAGTATTATGATGTTTTAGTCCAAAAGTGGCTCATGTGATATTGCGTAAAAATTTCATTAATCTATCTGAATTTGATAGTAAAATGTACAGGTGGTAAGGGGAGGATGGATAGGAGCAAAGCTTGTTGCTCCCTACCTGATATTGGCAGATTCCAGCTGAATCTTGCCTTGAGACTTAAGCAGTACTGTCAATGCCAACAGACAGTGCTTTGTTTTCAGAAGCAAAAGAAAAGGAGTGAAGCCAGATTCCAATGCCTAGAAAAGTTCCACCTGGCACTTTATCAATGAACCCGATGACATTGGGAAGTGTCCTTGTCCTTCTAATATTATCCAACCTGCCTCAGGGGAGGAATTCATCCCATCACACCAGGCAGTCAACCTCCACCACTCATGTAGAGCATCCACAGTGACAAAATGGGAAGTTAGTTCAATTTAGTACTGAAACCAGGTTCCTTCAACTCCTTCTTCTAGTTGTAGGGCCATTTTCTTTACACAACCAATTTTTTTTCAACACAGACAATTTTAAAGAACACACCATGATTTGTCTCCTTGGAGACACAACTATGTATGAGTGGAGTCATTATTGAACCCCTCCAGTTGGCTCCACATGCATCCCTCCTAGTTCTAGCCTTTACTTTAAAAGGAAGTCCCACACATTTACTCCATATAAATGTTTGTGTTACTTGGCATGCAGGCACAAGGGGCAATAAATGATGAGATCTTGGCCAATTATGGAGGGGATCTATTTCATTTAGTTCATACTTTTAAGTGAATTAATTTGCAGAATGCCCTTATCCTTCAACTTGTGATCTCTAAGATATTGTGCTATACTCCTCAGGCCAAAAACGGCACCTAAAATGTACATATTAAGGGAAAGTGACATGCAAACTGCTTGTATTAAAGAATGATAGAGGAATACAAGTTTTCATGCCATTTTACATTTTTGAATTTTTTTATATTGCAAAGCTGATGAAGGTATGGACATTATGGCTGATTAGAGAGAGAGAAAGAGAGAGGTGTGGAGTGGTTAATGGCTGCTTTTACATATCCTGTTGGCAACAGCTGTTCTGACAGGCAGCTACATTCATGCTCCAGGATCTTTTAGCTTATGATAAACATGACAATTTCCTTAGGAAAAGGTTAAAGTAAAACTCTCACCATTCCTTCATTAGGGTCATAGAATCGCTGGATCAGCTGTATTGTGGTACTTTTCCCAGCTCCACTAGGGCCAACGAAAGCTGTTGTTTCCCCTGACTTGACAACCATACTTAGTTTGTCTAAAATCTGGAAATGAAAAAAGGCAAAGGCAAAAAAAGGGGGATACAGTACTGTATTTGGGAAGCCTTGGCTTTGGACTGGAAGTAGCTGTTTGCTACAGCAAATGGGGTTGATTCCTTACCTTTACCTCAGGCCTGGATGGGTAATAGAATGACACATTATGGAATTCGATTTCGCCTCGTACTTTATCCAGTTTGTAGCCATCTTCTGACATACAGTCAATGGTGGGTTTCTGGGGCAGAGTTCACCAGGTACAAAATTATTTACACTTTTAAAAAACAAGATCTTAAGGAGGGGGGGGGAGCATTCCATACCATCATATATCATTCCCTCCACCCTCAACCATCAGAAGGCTTCCTGCTTCTTCAAATGACTCTGCTCTCAGTCTGCTTTGCTGCAAGTCAATATTGCTTGTGTGCATTGCAAATATATTCCCATAATTTGCCTCTGGCAGCAACAACCTGAATCTTTCATCTTGAGGCGTTCTCTTCTTCGACCGAAGAGAAAGAACTGAGAAGAAAGGGTTGCATTTTACAGTGGTACCCAAATTCAATAGCACACTTGCAGCTGCTAGGATCGACAGGCCCTCTCAGTCCCTGAAATTTCAAGACCAAAACTTGAGACCCCAGAGGAGAGGACCATGTGGAATTGATGGGTGTGAGCTCTTGGGATGGTACATGTAGTAGGCCCTTGTCTAGCACATACCAAGTAAAGTGTTTATGTGAGAGTCAGTATGTATTTCCTGCACCACCTCCTACCCAAATACAATGTGTATAGCACACATCCAAACTCCTTTATGCTGAACTACTGAGGTATGGTGCCAACATGGACTGGAGAGGAAACGGGTACTTAGCCACTTCCCACAATCAAATCAAACTTCCTCCTGTTTTGAAACTGCTGGCTGTGAGATGGGTCTCCCAGTATGGAGAGGCAGAGTAATTCCCTGAAACTTCAGCTGAAGTCTGAGACCTGGCAATTGTATTAGGTAATAGCTGCGACTGTGATACTAATATCAGTTGCAGTGTTGCTACTGATAAAATTGGGAAGGGTAAAATGTGGCAACAGGTTGGGGAAAGCCCATCCCTCATCTATATAGAATATATAGCATTCCACAACTGGGTATCCAAATCAGCCATTACTGGTAGGCTAGATTACACAGTACAGACAAGACCAATATACAGATTTTGTCCCAACTGTCCACAGAACTCAATAGTTATGCACAACCAAATTTAAACCATTATTCTCTGCCATTTTAGGATTAAAATCAGGAGAGCATTGCTGCTTTCTGTGGACACAGCTCATTGGTAGTTATAGAATTTCCCTGGATTAGATTAGCTGGCAATTTCAGCCTTGCAGTTTCCTGAAGCTGTGGAAAGACTGTGCATATTCATAACCTCCTTGATGCCTTTGTTTGACTTCCTCCATTTCTTGTAATAATGAGCCTGAGAGACCATAACCACTTATTTCCTGAAATCGAATCATTGTGAATAGCCTTATGGCCTTCCAGTGGAGTATCCTTATGATCAGCCTGCTCCTAAGAGTACCAGCCTAATAGATACATAATGGGCCTTAGGGGTACTTTGAATATTCATAAGCAAATCATTTAGGAGTGTCTAATGGATGAATGCATTCTTTGTAAATGTGCAGCCTGGTGCTAGTTTGCTTTAATCTACAATCAATTTTTGTCTGTAATCACCACAATAGCTCTCATTTGCACTGTTGGCAGAAGCTTGTATTCCTTCAGGCTCATTTAATATATTTCCCCATTCCAAAACTGGCCTTCAGCACCACACCAATGAGTGACTCACTTTGTCTATTGTTTCAAAGATATTTGTTGCCGCTCCTCGGCCAGTGGCAAATGCTTCCAAACAAGGAGAAGCCTGGCCAAGATTTAAGGCACCTACGAGAACTCCAAAGAAAACCTGAAAAGCACAAAGGGAAAAACAGTTAGGGTGTGTGGGTGTGTAGTAAAACTGTTTTGGTGCAAAAACTAAATTACAGAGAGGCGTGGTGGAAGGAATATTTTTTCAAGTAGAATATCCTAGACTAGATGCAAGTCTGGCCAGGTTATCCTGCTATGGTAATAGAGTAGACCATATTGGCAGTGACTCAACACCAAATGCCAGGTGACTAACCTGACAACCCTGAGGAGTAACAGCCTTAGTTGTCGATGTCCATATATATACAGTCAAACCTTGCATAAAGAGTGCCTTGCTTAACAAGTAACTCACTTAAAGAGCAGAATTTTCTCTGAATGTTCGCTTCACTTAACAAATAAAACCAACCAAAAACTCGCTTAACAAATAAATCGGAGTTCGCAATCCCCCCCACCAGAAGTCACAATTGGTCACTTACAATGGTATTTCTGCTTAAAGAGCAAATTCGCTTAAAGAGCAATCCTGTGGAACACATTATGCTCTTGAAGCGAGGTACAACTGTATAATGAAAGCTCAAAGAAGTAATTTCTCTAGCCAATAAGGTGATTAAAAGCACTGAGTGCTTGTTTTTCCACTATCTCCTCAGCTAACAATGCCACTTTAGCTTTCAAAGCTGCAAGAGTCAAGATTGTAAACAGAAATTCAAAGGGTCATTCTGGATTATGCCCTAAATTCTCTGGCTGGCACTCGTTATGTAGCTGAAACATTATCACCTATACACAAGAAGGATTAGCAGAGCCACAAGATTTGTAGGTACTGTATATTTATTTTTTTTAAAGGAGGGGGAAACCCTAAAGGGCGACTTCACTACCTTGTGTGGCTACAAAATGCACAATAGAGAGCAAGAATGGAATGGAGTGTTCTAGAGAAAGCCATGAGGGTCTGGCTGGAATCCTGACAAAAACTTTCTGCCATGCAGTATTCGCCTGCAGGTCCTACTTGCTTAGTGGGATTGCAGTGGCTTAGTGGTTAAGATGTTGAATTTGATGCCTAGAAATAAACAGGTCAGCAGTTCAAGTCCCGGGTACTGCATGAGGGTTTGAGCGACTTTCTCTGTCCTAGCTCCTGCCAACCTAGCAGTTCGAAAGCAATAAATTGCAAGTAGATAAATAAGTATCACTTCAGTGGGAAGGTAAACAGTGTTCTGTGCACTCCAGCGTTTAGTCAAGCCTGCCACATGTCCATGGAAACATCTGCAGAAACGGACAGTGCTGGCTCTTTGGCTATAAACAGAGATGAGCACTGAACCCTAGAGTCAGATATGACTGGTTTTTGAGCAAGGGTGACCTTTACGTTTACCCTACTTGCTGAAAAAGTTATATCAGAGGGGGAAACCAGCCACCCCTGTGACTCCAAAATAATTATTTTATAGTTTATTTTTATTTTTCCCTCCCCCACAGTGGCTTACACTCCAGTTTCTGAAGCTTGAGCGGGGGGGGGGGACCTATTCCATTCCCTAATTCCCCAATTCTCCTGTCCAAATGAATCTCTTTGTGCTGAGCCCTCTCCTACTCCCAAAAACCTCCAAAGTGGCTGAATGTGTGCACAAAACATTACTTCTAGGTGCTGGTGGAGAATCCCCCATCCTGTCTCAGGTGGACCTTCTTTACATAGTTTTCAAACTCCAAGTCTATGCAACAATATTATTGGCATAGGTCAGCCACCCATTTTTAAAGCAAAGCCATTCGTTCCTCCAATATGCATCCAAAACTGTGTTCAGTTGTTTATAAAACAATCAGTCAAAGCATCGCGTTGGCTGACATACAACGTATCGCTTTGACTGGCCACTTTGTGCATACCTCTCTCATCTCCCTGCCCTCAACTTCTGAATGCATCTTTAATCTCAGAGGCTAGACAGAGGAGGAGAGATATTTGGAAGCCGTTACCTGCAAAAGCGTGCCAGGAGAGTACTCTTCCTCCTCAAGGACAAGTTTTGAGCCGTACCAGAAGGCTAGTGCATAACAAAGGAAAATAATGCACCAGATATAACCGGTGAAAAATCCCATGATTATTCCCTTTCTTATTCCCCAGTTTTGGGCAAACACCAGGTTTTTGTCATATCTATAGAAAAGCAAAGAGAATTCAGAAAATACATTTGAAAGAGGGGAAATCAAAAGGAGATGAATAATAAAACTAACAACCTGGACAGGGTGAGGCCAGGTAGACAAGCAATTAGAGCAATAGTCCACTGGTACTATTCTGATATTGCATTTCACTACCAACTTGAAATAATTCATTATATATGTCCTAAATGTTCTTGGTTCATATTAGAATAGTCTGCAACAAGCTTTCATAATTATTCCTATTTATTCCTTAAAGAAAAGGTTTTGATTCATTCATTCATTCATTCATTCATTCATTTATTAAAATAATAAAAGACTAAAAAAGAAAGAGCAAGCTGGAGTAATAACCAAGAAGATACAAAGATGGAGATTTAGGGCCAACTTCTCAAACACTTGCTTGGACAAATGAAGATGAGTTAAAAAAACATTAAACCAATGTTGGTTTTGCATGCTGTATGGAATCTTAATAATATTTTTTTAAAGCCAGGGAAACAAATAAAGTGACAAGAAACTATTTGGGAAATATAGAAGTTAGTCTTTAAAGTGCTACAGTGTCATTTTATTTATTTTTATTTTTATTTTGTTTATTTTGTTTTATTTTCTGATATGCCAGCACCACAGACTAACACGGCTACTATTTTTTAAAAAAATAAAAAATTAGTCAGTCATTCAGGTTGTCACATCCTGTTAATAAGGAGCAATGCAATCAGTTACTTGCAGGACTAGAGCAACAATAACAATAATGACAGTACTGCTCTCAAAAACGAGTAATACCACAAGTCCCTTAAAGAGACTCCAGGCTCTGCCTAGTCTTAGGAGTGCTCCCAGATAAGGCTTTTATTTTTGAAATGGCATTGTATCGTTCATGAGAAGTTTAAAGGATGCTGCATCCTACTCATAACCCTATAATATGTGGGTCAGCAACCTTTTTAAGTTGGGGGCCGGGTCATACTCCCTCAGAAAGTTGAGGGGGACAGATTGGTGGTGTCCCCTCGTCATAAATTCTGCCGTAAATGCATCTGTGGCCGCTTCTAGTGACGGTGGCAGCTGTTGGAGCGAGGACAGGGGATGGATGATTTGGCACTGTGGGCCAGATTTGGCCTACAGGTCATAGGTTGCTGACTCCTGCTCTAATATTTCTCCATCGCTTCTTCCATTGTTTTCCTTATCCTCCCTAAAAGAAAAGAAACTAGAAGGGGTGGGTGAAATATAAAAAAGGGATGGGTGAAATAACCCCAATTGTGTCTTTTGACTGGTAGCACTGAGAGCCCTTCATCTGGATTTCATGTCTAGCCTAAACCCTTGCCATGCAATGAAGCACCATTTTCAGGAGTGACAATTTGTTTATATTCACATTTGAAAATCTGAACAAAATGTTCCTGTATTCGTGTATGTACAGCTTGCTTGTTCAAGTCTCTGAGCTAGCCTTCAGATGTCAGCCAACCTTTCAACTTCTTTTTTCTCTCCTCCGAAAGCAGCCACTGTTCTGATGGATGACAGCACTTCATCAGCCACGGCACCAGCTTTTGCGTAAGCCTTTAGTTCCATACCTGTCATCTTGGCTACAGCCTGAAAGAAATCAGTCCAGAGAGTCATTGCAGTAGAAAAGGTTTCTTTCATAACCAGCAATATTTTGGCTTGTTGTTGTTCAGTCGCACAGTCAACTCCGACCCTTTGCGACCCTATGGACCATTGCCTGCCAGGCACCTCTGTTTTCACCATCCTCCTCAGCCTGCCCAGCTTTGTCCCCATTGCCTCTACAATACCATCTAGCCATCTCATTTTTGGCTACCCCCTCACTGTTCTCCTCACTGTCCAGGGGACTCTCAAAACTCTCCTCCAACACCACATCTCAAAGGCATCTATTCTTCTGTGCTCAGCTCTCCTAATGGTCCAGCTCTCACAACCATACATTACCACCGGGAATACCATTGCTTTGACTAGATGAAGTTTTGTTTGCAATGTGATGTCTCTACTTTTCACTATCTTCCCCAGGTTTCTCATAGCTTGTCTCCCAAGAATCAGTCGCCTTTTTATTTCATGGCTGCAATCACCATCTGCAGTGATCTTGCATCCTAAGAAAGTAAAATCTGTCACTGCTTCTACTTCTTCCCCATCTATTTTCCAGGGACTGATAGGGCCTGTTGCCATGATCTTAGTATTTTGGCTATCATACTGAATTATATACAGTCAATTATATACAGTCAAAGGGCAATTTGATACAGTACTTTCATATTGTTTTTCTCATGTAGCCCTTATTTTAGGGGTATATGCGAATTTGCTTATTTGAGACAGATCTCACTTTACTTTGGTGTTTAGTATAGACATGTTTATTTCAGACAGCATGATCATATCTCACTATCAACTTCGGTACTAGCCCTTTCATTGGGCAAATGAGTCAACAGTTGCAAAGGATTGGAGAAAACTTATGAGACAGTGGGAGACAGAGTTTTCCAAGCTGTGCTCTACAGCTCTTCATCTCCCATGCTAATCTGCTACTCTTATGGATTTTAGGAGATGCTAGCCATTGATCATGTAGTAGGAAGATACAAGGGCCATCTGGGACACCACATCTGTGTCTGGAATGGGAAAATGGAAGTGACATCTTGTCTTTTGCCTCACACAATCAAAAGTCTGGAGTCAGCCCCAGATTTACGTGTCCTGCTCTATGGCCAAGTGTTTGAAATCTGGATGTTACATTCACACATGTATAATGGACATGAGTATACAGTAATACCTCAGATAACGTTTACCTCGGATAACGCTAAAATCGCATAACGTTAAGTAATCTGGGGAGGAGAATTGGATCAAATAACGTTAAGGTCCTATGGGATGAATCAGATAACAACCGCTAAAGCCTGTGCGGTTACAATGTATCTCTATGAAGCTTTAACGTTATCCGATGCATCCCATAGGATTTTAACATGGATCGGATAACACTAAAAATCGGATAACCCCAAGATTTGTGGAACCAAGTCTTAGCGTTATCCGAGGTTTTACTGTACTACATACTACGAATATATTTCATGGCCACTTTAGCACATATTCTTTTAGGAACCAATTTCTATTAGGGAGACTGTGTTGGTTTTCTAGCTTTGCAGTGGAGGGCCTTTATGTAGTTAAGGATGAGAGATATTTCATTAAGGGATTGCCTTCCAAAATGGCAGATGCTAACAAGGTGTGGTCATATCTGTGTAACCAAACCAATGAAGTGTCGTATAGTTAACTAACATGCTGTGCATAAGTCATCACACACCAGAGTGCCCCTTTTCCAGGCACTCACTTAAGATTTGTGTAAATATTTGTATATATCCATTAATCTATAACTCACACTTTTATGTGTGTCCCCCCCCCCCAAAAAAAAGACCATGTCCCATGGAATTGTTAGTGGGACAGCTTTTACTGCAATCCTCTGAAATCTGCTTCAGAGGGTTGAGGGCCAGACCTCAAGGGAGTCGAGGCAGCTGCCGGGCTTAGAAAACAAAAGATAAATCCTAGGGTTGCAAACCATTCCTTTGCATAATACTGGACATAATTCATAAAGAGTAATCTGCATTCCATTTATGCTGGTGGCAAAAATATAGTTGGTTTCTTGTTATCAATGTGGTTAATGGACTATAGAGAGCTCTATGGAGGAAGAGTGAAAAATGGAGGGGAAATGGTTATGTTATTTTAACCTGTTTGTAAACAGGTTGATTGAGAGTTGTAGAATAGGTTTCTGAAATAGGCTCCCAAACTTGAAAGTCTTCTATGATTCCACTACCTCAAATGACCATGTTTAGGTACAAAGGGCAATGTTCCTTACCAGGCCCATTATGGCAGCTCCAATCCCAAGCAATGGACTAACTGCGATAATAACCAAGGTCAGCTTCCAGCCTCTGACAAATCCTAACAGGAAGCCCCCAACAAAGGTGGTGAAACGCTGGAGAAAGATGGCTACTTGGTCAGCGATAGCTTCGTTTATTTTATTAACATCACTGTGGAGAACAAGAAAAGTTGGAGTAAGAGAGACATTATCTACATCAGAAGAACCTTACTAAGACAGATTTGTCTCATTAGGTTTTTAATATTTCTTCTTCTTCTTCTTCTTCTTCTTCTTCTTCTTCTTCTTCTTCTTCTTCTTCTTCTTCTTCTTCTTCTTCTTCTTCTTCTTCTTCTTCTTCTTCTTCTTCTTCTTCTTCTTCTTCTTCTTCTTCTTCTTCTTCTTCTTCTTCTTCTTTTTTTGAGAACTTGGAAATGTTCCTTTGAGTACTACAGCTTCAACAAAGTGTGTCCGAAAAGTTATTTCCCCAAAAACTTTGATTCTTTTACCCAACAGCATATCTTTCTTACATTTATTTATATATTTATTTATTTAAATTTGTTTATCACCCTCCTCCCCTTTTCCTGCCAGAGGCCTGACCACACACCCTCCATCAGCTGAGGGCTCAGTCATATGGTTCTTCCTGGCAGCAGAGGCACATGCATTTGTGCCACATTTCCAGGTTTTACCCACCTTCGTTGCTTCCTCTGGAGGAGTGAGTGAGTGAGTGAGTGAGGAACATTTTTGCACCATCTTTGAATTTTTCCACTATTTTTGCAATGTTTTGGTGTTAAAACACAGCAATTTTAGCACTTCCAGTGGCACTGGGACACTTCCAGCGTCAATGGCAATTTGGCCCTGAGTCCGGATGAATTCAGCCCATGGGCCATAGTTTGGGAACCCTTGCCATAGGCTCTTGCATTTCCAGATATTGAAGTTAAACAAGGCAAGATGCTTATCACAATATTTAAAGCCATACTACATTCAGTGGTGAAAGAGAATGTGTTTTCCCTTAATTCTGAATCTTGCACTCCATTGTGCTTTGTTTTTTTTTGTTTGGCCAACAGAATATAAATATGGTCTTGATTCAGAAGTCCAGTTATTGAGGCACTCATTAGTAAATAAAGCCATTGTCAAAGGGGGGAAATTCTAAGCACTGGGAATAGGCATTCAACTTAACTTTACTTGACAACCAAGACTTGCTCAGCAGTTACCACAAATACATGAAAAATGCCTGGTCATGTGTGAAGTATTTTTCATAGTCTTGAGAAATGTCTCTGTCTTATTATCTGTATTCCTGGATGTATAGCTGAGTGAGTTAGGTTCCTGGCAAACAAAAACAAGCAAACAACAAAACAGATGTTGGGAGTTCAATTCCCCCACTCTGCCTCGCAGATGAACCAGCCTGTGTGGCCATGGACAAGCTGTGCAGTCCCAGGATGCCCCCAGAAAAAGGAAATGGTAAATCACTTCTGAATACACAGTCGCTAAAACACTCTGAAAATATTCGTCATAAGTTATAATTGACTTGCTGGCACATGTTTATCATTATACTTGCCAAGACTGTGAAGCCAAGTAAAGTTGACATAGTAAGCAGAATATCTGTCAAGCATTTCTTTCCATCTCTAGCAATAAAATACAACAACAGCAAGCTGAATGAAGAATAAGTTGTTGCCCTTGAATGACATCCAACATTTTCTGACTGTGGCAGCTGACTCATTCTGCCTAAGGACAAGGTCAGTCCTTGGGACCACAACATCGTCTCCGGTTTGTTATATGTTGCTGCCAGCATCCACTCAGTCCTACCTAACAGTAATATTGGCCTTATCATTAGCAGGTGCCTACTGCTGTCTTGGGTCTACTACAGACAAAGAT
Organism: Furcifer pardalis; assembly: GCA_030440675.1. NCBI lineage: Eukaryota > Metazoa > Chordata > Lepidosauria > Squamata > Chamaeleonidae > Furcifer > Furcifer pardalis. The sequence goes on along the minus strand of CP126894.1, from coordinate 156,900,619 downwards.
CTCAGCATTTGAATGGATGTGATAATACTGTTTAGAATCAATTTACACTCCAACATAAATAGTACAGTATTTCCCATCCACTCCCACCTCACCAGGTTTAAAAGATATCTTTAAAATATTCTGGAATTGCCATCATTAATAGATATTCTACATCACTTACTCAGAGATTCTTGTGTTGAGTTCCCCTACCGATGTACAATCAAACCAGCCTATATCCATCCGCATTAATTTCCTGAAATAAGCTTTTCTGATTTTCTGCGTCTGCCGAGCAGCTGATGTAACCCATAAGCAGATCTGGAGGGGTGGGGGGCAAAATGTATAGAAAATGAGAAGAAAGTCACTTCTAAGGGAAAAATAACTTTCCATCAATTGCTAGTGTAGAATGAAACAATTTTAAAAGAGGCACCAGACAAGTGGAATATGCTGTACTGTCCAGTATTTGTACTACATTTTGTATCTTCCATTATGCTCACCCTCTCCATGTTTCATGACTTGATTCAAACATTTTTTCATTATATTACATTGGCAGAAGTAGCTTCATTCAGAATGTTAGTGGAATTGCCTGGCTGGGAACATAATTAATATAGCACAACACTCATCAGCTGCTAGTGGGCCATAGTTTCTGCACCCCTGCTGTAATTTCAAGAAGTAGGGTAAGATTCCCACCACAGAACCTTTTGGGTATGTTCCACAGGACATAAGGGACGTGATGACATTCCTGTCTGTACAACTATCCTAATATGTCAAGGACAAAGCCCATTCCATGCATAAATAGGTTCTGGCAGAAGAACATCTGACCTTACTGGCTGCCAGATACTGGAACCTGCAATCCAAAGAATAATGAATGTTTCAAAGTTATGGCAGCTCTATTCTTAACACTGCAAGCAAAAGCACAGAATTACCTTCGCACAATCAAAATGTGAAACAATGGGTTATGAAACAATGTGATGATCCAAACTAGCAGGATGGGATACACAGAAAAATCCCCAGTGAAGATTGTGGTATTTTTGAACCACGATCTGGCGTACCCCAGGCAATGGCAACCTTGTTGTGCCAGCTACTCTTTCTCACACTAGGTCAGGAAAAAGGAACTATGGAATGAATTTACCAAAGTGACTTCATTCTGGCAGTTTGACTTTAACATATGATCTAGACCTATGGTTTCCATTGTGGGGCACATGCCCCATGAGGGGATTTGATTTTTAAGAGCGGTAATTCAAGAATGAGTTATTAACAATGAGTGGCCTTTTAGGCTTCCTCCACATGAACAGGAGATCACTTTTTGAATAATAAGAATTATATGTCACAGCGGGGGGGGGGGGGGGGGAGGGACCAGGATTTTAGAGATGTTTAGGCAGGGTATGGCCAAAAAAAGATTGGGAACCACTGGTCTAGACACAGAAGAAAAAGCAGCAGCTAGCAGGATACAGCATACATACAAGAAAGATTTTCACTGATTCTACAGTGTCTCGTTTAATTAGTGCATATTTTAATAAACTTTGAGAAGTTCATGTAAACTGTATGAAGGAATGCAAAATGACAGTAGGAAGATGCTGGTAGCGCTTAAAAATCTCCTGTTGTCATTAATGCCAATTATTTTGCCTACATCATTATCCATATTTGAAAATACAGATGTGCAGGTTATGCTGCCTGGACAACTTTGGAAGCTGTAGTCCAAAAACACAAAACTGTACATTTTTATTTGAAGATGAGAGAGCAGGAATGAAGATCTATGTTTAATCTATGGCAATTCTTGATACACTGATACCACGATCCAGATTGATTTATGCCCAATATTTTCTCAAATCAAATCAAATCACTTTATTACGGTCATTGACCAGCATGATAAAAAGGGTTTAAGTACACAAGATACAATCAAAATGTACCACCACAAATGTATTTAATTGAGTTGAAATAAAATGAAATAAAATCAGTTCTTAAAATTGGTGCTACATTTGGGCTAGGTAATAGAATGGCAACTCTTTGAATCTAAATTATAAAGAATAAAACAACACAAATTTTTACAGCTGATATCTCTAAAATCTGACATAAATTCAAAAGTTTAAAAGTTAGAGTTATAAACATGAGAATAAAAGTAATCCGACAATTAATTTGAGTAAAAAAATGTTTTGTTTTGATTTGAACACCTGCTGTTCTCACAAGGTAAATACAGAGAGAATTGCCTTTGTGGTATAGAACATATTACTGAAGTGCTGGTTTCCAAATTTATCTTTGCTCATCATATCAAATACGATAACTTTGTCTCGTACATAATTTAAATCTGGAAAATAATACAGTCAACTAAATACTAACTTGGAGATATCCAAGCAAAAAGACGGTACAGCCAATTCCTGCATAGTAAATTGAAAAGTAGGTCATTTCCATTTCAATATCCAGCAACCTATTTAAAAAAGAGAAAGAATTAGACAGCTGTATAACAGCTTGCCAATACCTAATCTACATGAAAGCTTGCTTCAGCTTTGGTCTAATGTGGTTTCATATATGAATGTAGGCCAATAATGGGTTTTTTTTTACTGCAAAGATTTATGGCCATGTTGAATTGATCCATTTTCATTCAAGTATGTGTGAACTGAACTGGCTGATTTAATGTCAGTCCTAATGGTACATCTCTTACAGCTGACTAAATTCATTTCCACATTGTTCTGCTGCTCAGAGAGCTCTGGGCACAGATTCAGAGACATCAATTTCAGAACAATTCATAGGGAGGGATTATAGTGGACACATAACATGAAATTAGAGGGCAATTATGCTGACAAAATAGGTCTGTCCTGTTTTCTATTCACATAACTCTGCCATGACACTGACTGGCACATAATTCATTATGGGCAAAGCAGAGAAAGTGGATTCGGTATTGTTTGAGTTCTAGGTAAGTTTACCCGCCTTCCAATTATTTCCTCATAGAAATGTTTGAGTAATATCAAATACCTGCAACAAAGAAGGCAAGGCCCTCTTTCGGCTAAATAAAACTTCAGATTCTTCCCTGGAAGTGGGAACACTTCAACGATGGGTGGCACGGCCAAAGATGAATGAAAAAATGCTAGCATAGTTTAGCCTAACGCTCTTACTGCCCATAGTTAAATATTAGGTGAGACACTTCAAATCTTTGAGGGCAGAAAATGTAAATATCCAGGAAATTGTTCAAACGTGGTTTAATGGAGAAGGGCATGTGGCCTTCAGGGAAAGGCCAGGTGACTGGCTCAGAAGTCAGGAGGACTCAGTTACAGGACACCAGTGCCTCATTCACTGGCTCTCAGGAGCCAGGTCGACCAGGACCACTAGAAACATTCATTCATTCATTCATTCATTCATTCATTCATTTATTGCTGCTTGGTAGACAGGTTTTTCTAGCTACTTGCTGAGGAAGTCTGGCTCCTGATATGGGCAGCTAAAGAAAGCCAGCCCCTGGTGACCACCGACACTAAAATCACGTCCTCTTTTTGCTTTGGAGGGGCCACCATCCTCATTTTTTTCTGCACAGGGCTCATCAACACCTTCATCCTCCACCTGCGGTGTTGTGTTGATGTCACTGCTTCAAACTGTGGTGGAATACAGATGGGTTGTTCCACTTCACGGTGGGGGAGGATGCAGGATTGCACATGTTTAAGTCCAATGATTTCATCAACAGGAGAACTACAGGCAAGATCACAGCCTTTCTTGGACCACTTGTACTGCTCAGCTCCCAAGCTAATGGTAGACCACAACCAATACCATTTGACGATAATACAGAACTTAAACCATCTTGGTCACTTACCCGCAACTTATTGATGCATTGCTGTCATCTTGATGATGGGAACTGTTAATCCAAATGATTGTGTTATTCATGCATGCTTTGTTTGGGTCTTCAAGCTCTTGTTTCTCAATGTCATATTGAATAAAGGTGTCAGCCATCAACCCAAAGACGAGTAACATGGCGGGCTGGGCTGCTCCATGTAGGAAAGCACACAAGCCACCGAAAAACATCATCAGTGTCTCAGTTGTAGAAGCAAACCTGAACTGTAAGATTCACAAGCAAAGTGTGCTCAGAACAAAATTTTCACTCCCTTCATTTAATTTAATTTTAATTTAATTCTCACACATGTATGCAGCCCAATCAGGAAACCCGACTCAGGGTCGCTCACACAATAATTATACAGTAAATACAATAATACAATATAGACAATAATTATACCATATTCAACCTACAAAAGCACATATAATATACAATGATAGGATGATACAATACTACAATGGCCTCTCCACTCCGACTGCAGGCAAAGTCTGGGGGCAACGGGAGCGAAGTCCTTTAAACATTACAACTGGAAACACTTATTTAAAGTCCCCAACATTCAACCAGCACATCCACACAAAGACAGAGTGTTCACAGTGTCCGGAGCAGCTGCCTTTCATCCACCCAGCGTTGGTGTGGCCAGGCGGGGGCAAGGAGTCCTCCAGGGCTTGTGGCCACAATATCTCTTCTACCCTCCTGGCGCAGGTGGGGCCAGGAGGGTGTGAATGTGTAGCAGCTGCCTCTCATCCACCCAGTGTTGATGTGGCCGGACAGGGGCAATATATATTTATATAGCAAGAATCCATTGCTTTCATTAAAACGTAATATTATTAAGCCAAAACATCCCTTTCTGGAATTACAATTGCACTTTGTTCATGACAGGCATTGTTCTTCCATATAGGTTATGCCCAACAGTTGAGGGGACGTAAAGAATTTAGGGGTGTTTTTAAAAAAAAAAACAACAAAGAAGGATTTTTCTTGTAAGCTGGAAATTCTCCATCTCTATTCTGAAAATCACATTATACATAAGAACCATTGGAAATCAGTAAATTCCTTACCAGCTGAAAGAAGCCAACTCGGATTTCACTCTTTTTCTTGTCTGATGTCCTTTAAAGAAAGCAACATGTACACCATTAGGATATTTCATTCCTCTTCCCAGCAGAAGAACCAAGAATCCCTTTGCTGGCATAACCTTGATAATCAATTACCATTTCACAGAACCAAATAATTGGCTAGACTAATAGAAACACCAGCTTAACACTAAGTCAGACTGCTGATTCAAAACAATAATAATTAATATTTCTTCCTCTCACCCTGTTATCCTTCCAGGCACACTAGTGCAGGAGTTCTCAACCTATTCAAGCTGAGGGCCGGGTCATGCTCCCTCAGATAGATTTGGGGGCTGGACAGCCATTTTGCCCCGCCTGCAATACATGGCACTTCTGGGTGTGCCAGAGGCAGTGGGAGGCCACATGAAATGGTGTCATGGGCCACATCCCGCCACTGGGCTGTAGGATGAGAACCCCTGCACTAGTCTTTCAGTCTACCTGCCTGAGACAACACACATGTGCAAACAAAACCACGCTATTTCTTTGACTGATTACTCATTAAACAAAAGCAAGGTTTATTTTCCAAAGATGGACTGAGGAATGTCTCAACAGCCTTGCTCAGCTCTTGTAAACTCAAGCCTCTGGGTTCCTTAAAGGAGTAAGTGTATCTCATATCTTGTCTTCCTCTTCTTTTGCTGCTTTCAACTTTTCCTGGCCATCAAGTAGAAAAATGCACTCATCCAAAAAGGCAAATTTATGGAGATTGCAGAGTGAGGTTTGAAAACATCTCACACTTTCCTGCTGGAAATGAATGATGAAAGAGAAACAGCATGCAGGGGTCCTTTTAAAGGAGCAGGACTTTATACAACTTGGTATAAAGGCTGGTATCTTCAAACATTGGGGTAACTTTTGACATGGAAAGGCATGTGTGTGATTTGCATGGAAATGTTTAATAGAATTAATCAACAAGTCCAGCTACTATGCTAAAATAAGAGAAACCATTTAACTTACGAGGGTCCGTTCGCGTTGTTGTCCAGAGTCTTTTTGTTTGTGTAGAAACCGCTGAAAAGGCAAGACATTTTTCATGTAAGTTCTCTTAATGTGCCTGGCAATTCTGTACATCACTAATCACATTTATTTTGTCAGTCAGAATGTTCCTATCATTCTTAGGGGCTTTGTTATGTCTTAGATATCAATCACAATATGATTTTACAAAGAGACATGGTTTGGAAATATTTTGAAACACATGGAACCATAGTATGTTTTTGATAAACTGTGCATCTATTCAACTTTCTCTAGAAATGAAAATGACTAAACTGAAGCCGTTTGTACTTTGGACATATCATTGGAAGACTTGACTCACAGACCATCTTCCTAGAACAAGTTGGAAGACAACAAGGAATAAAAGACTAATTATGAGCTGGATTGTCTGAACAAAGCAAATCTGACCTTTAGTTTACAATAACTAAACAGAGCTTGTTCATTACAGGACGTTTGGAGGAAATCAGTTCACAGGGTGACAGTAAAGTGGAAGTCACCAAAATGTGCCTTCATTTTGGCAGTTTCATGACTGGCCTAGACATGGAAGAAGACTTGATGCACATAACAGCAATAACTGACACTTAGCACTAGATGGCAAATTGAGGAGGAACTTGGACTATGCCCTCCTCTTATGGTATTTCTATTTAAATTGGAATGAAGGTCTCTAAATGTTCATATATACTCATCAAGTAGAAAATGTAGGTACAGTCAAACCTCGCATAAAGAGCGCCTCGCTGAGAGAGTAACTCACTTAAAGAGCAGCATTTTCTCTGAATGTTTCCTTCGCTTAACAAATAATGCCAACCAAAAACTTGCTTAACAAAATAAATTGGGGTTCACAATCCCCCCCCGAGAAGTCACAATTGGTCACTTACAATGGTGTTTCACTTAAAGAGCAAACTCGCTTAAAGAGCAATCCTGTGGAACACATTATGCTCTTTAAGCAAGATACAACTGTATTATATAAATCCATGACTCTATTATTTCTTATTTTGGGGTGATCTTTGTCCATTCCTTTCTTTTTCTTGCCTTATTTATTTGGATTATGGGTAAATGGCTGCTCTATGTTCCATCCAGTCCAATTTAATCGTAAGAAGCATTAGCTTTACTGTACAGGCATGACGAAAAAACAATTGTTTCTGGTGGAAGGGGCTGGTATCATGGCTGCAATCACTACCACGTTACATTTCTGACGAAAGTAGTGATGAGGGAACGAGGTCCCAAGCATCACAGTTGCTTTCAGCCTAGCAGAGTCTCTGTGCCCTTTACAAATATGAACCAGCAGGAGGCTCTCAGTGTAAAGTGCAGTAAACACTATTTCAGTGCTCTGATGCATGCTCTGTAAGAGTTAGTTTTGTTCATGATTGGAGGAAAAAGTATTAAAGTGCCTGGGTTCTCTTTCTTTCCTTTGCCCTTTTCCAAAATATTAAGGGCATAATTTGACAGAAATCCGCTGATGTCTGTGCTTCTGTCCTCTCCCCACAGAAACTGTACTTTGACACAGTGCCATCCGTTCTGTTTTAAGAGTACAAAATCTTAGTACAAAATCCTTTTGAACACGATTCTGTTTTATTACAGAAGCGCTTTCTTTATTTCACTTGATTGATATACTATTAGTCTGTTCACCTATTTATCATTATGGAAGTTTGAGGTAATGAAAAAAAGCAGAATAATGTTAAGGGTGGGTTGTTGTTTTTTGCACATGTTTATTTCCACACTATTGTATGTATTTGTTTAGCTATTGTTTTAATTTGTATGCCAAGTAGATGCAACAGAAATAAGAACTGGAACTGCCATTGTTCTGTTGCTCAATGCAGTGTATTTTTTTTCTTAAGCGGCATCAGTTACATAATAAAGTTTAGCAATCTTATGTTCATGGCCAAATTTTGTTGCAAATGTTTAAGGGATGAAGAAATATGGTTTCGAGGAATATATCTGAAAATGAATTTGTTTTCTAAGTACCTATTCTTATACAACCAATCCAGCAGGTTCACAAATCATACAGAAATATGCAGTTTTCAAAGATATCCTTTTAAAAAAAGATGTGGGGGTAAGAGAGATAAAGGCCAGTACTGCTAAAACAGCCCAGTGATGTACTGTTGTACTCACTAGCTATGGAATGCGGTATTAACTTTTGAGCGAACCAGACAAAATACTGGGTAGGAGGAAGGTGAAATAGAGAATCCTAGAAAAGATAATTCAAAAAGACAAACAAGCGGATCCTAGAGCAAATCAAGCCTGAACTGTCTCTGGAGGCAAAAATGATTAAACTGTGACTGTCCTACGGTGGTCACATCATAAGAGGCCAAGACTCTCTGGAAAAAATCAATAATGCTAGAAAAGACTGAAGGCAGTGGGAAATATGAGACAGGTTGGTTCTCTAAAGGAAGGCACAGGCTTGATTTTACAAGAGCTGGGCAGGACTATTGAGGACAAAACATTTTGGAAATACATAGGATTGACAGAAGTTGGAGACAACTTGACAGCACATAACAACAAACATACAGAAGAGGGTGTAGCTCAGTGCTTCCCAAACTAAGGCCTGAGGGCTGGGTGCGGCCTCCGATGCCAATTCATCCAGCCCACAAAGCCCTTGTCATTCCTGGAAGCGGAAGTAAAATGCGCCTGTACAGGTATATTCTACTTCCGCTTCCAGAAGTGATGAGGGCTTTGCGGGTCAGATGAATTGGCATTGGGGACTGCACTCAGCCCCCGGGCTTTAGTGACCAGCTTCCTGAACCACATGATCGGCCCACGGCCCAAAAAAGTTTGGGCACCCCGGTGTAGCTGATTGACTGGCTCCACACTGCAACATTTTTTACCAGTACCATTTGTATATGCCAGTAGTCATGGGCACTTTGAGATGAGATCCAGCACACCTCAAATTGGGAGGCACATGAGGTCCACTCTTCTATCCATCAGCCAGCAGTGGCTATTCTTACATAACCCAAACAGCAGCATTTAAGAATAAGGTTCAGTAAAACACCAGATAACGATTGGATTGGATAATGCTAAAATCACATAACATTAAGTAATCTGGGGAGGAGAACTGGATCGAATAACGTTAAGGTCCTATGGGATGGATCGGATAACAACCGGTAAAGCCTGTGCAGTTACAATGTATCTCTATGGAGCTTTAACGTTATCCGATCCATCCCATAGGATTTTAACATGGATCGGATAACACTAAAAACTGGATAACACCAAGACTTGTGGAACCAAGTTTTAGCGTTATCCAGTGTTTTACTGTATCAGATTGTTTCAGGGAATGCTAGTTCACATAGATCCAGAATATCTTTCAGTTTGCAATCCAGTGCTAAGAGAAAAAATCATTCTCAGACATCCCAGCGAGAATTCAAAATGATGAGCATATGGTTGGGGATGGGAAACAAGCTGGATGTAGAATGTAGTGGAGTAATACATAAAAGGTCATGGCTGGCTGATCCAAATCCTAAATAGCAGCATCCCACACATAAAAATGTTGCTGTAAGAGCAATTTGTAGCACTAAATATTATGTCTGCAAAGTTCTGTGTGACTTACTCTGCTTTGCTGATGCCATTATCTGTAGGGAAACAAAAACATAATCTTTGAAAATAAATAAAAATGCACGACTTTAACCATGGACAAACTTCATGGGAGAAACATGCCACGTGTACACCATTCAACTTGTTCCAGTGTTAATATATTGCAGTGTATAGTGAAATCAAATCCCCTCTGCTGATTAAGCTTCCCCATCCCCAACAGTGGCCATTTTAATTCAATATTGAAGGTGACACTGGATGAAACAGCCATGGCTGCAAGTTGGGAAAATATGAAAATGGACATGTAGATCCAGCCCAAGTGTTTATATTGCTTGCAGACTTGCACATAAATGACTGCTAAGGTACAGAATTACTAAATTTAAATGATCTCCAAATTTCAGATTGGACGTTAAAAATAGATGCCCTACATTGGTTCAGAAATGGGAAACAGACGTAATTTTGTGGCATTGAGCACAGAAGCCTCGTTATGTCTAACCAAACACACAGTTCCTGATAAGAAGAGAACCAGTTTGACGCAGCAGAAGGAATATGTCATTGTTTATATAATTCACACACACTTCCCTGTACATGCGCCTTTCCCATCTGCTAGTGTTCAGAGGTTGACTGTGCTCTCAACCCTCTTCCCACTGCTGATCTAATATATGACCATGTTCATATCACAAACACACAAGATGACGTGTGTTAAGGTTGAAAGCCTTTCTCAGGCTTTCTCTCATTATATAGTAAAGTATATGTCCTTGACCAAGTTAAGAGACTTAATCAATGCAAACACAAACATAAATGCATACATTCTGACATATGATTATACTTTCCACATTGTTCTCGGTGTGGGGTGGTCACTCTTCTCAGTCTTACTTTCACTTAGAAATAACCCTAGTATGTTATCTTAATACATTTATGTAAAGATCGCCATGCTACTGTCCCATTTATAGGTCTCTAAAACTGGGCTTATGGGAGAATAGCCAGCCTGTGTGGCCTTCTGCAGGCTCCCCAGCCCCAGAGGAGCCCCAGAAAGAAGGGAAGGGTAAGCAATTCCTAAGAACCATGTATCTAGAAAAATCTGGACAAAGTAGTCCAGGAGTTCTCAACCTTTTTAAGCCAGGGGCCTGGTCATGCTCCCTCAGACAGCTTCAGGGGCCAGATGATCATTTTGTCCTTCCTCCACCACATGGCACTTCCTGGTGTGGTGGAGGTGGTGATGGGCCACATGAAATGGCACCACGGGTTGCATTTGACCTGTGGGCCACAGGTTGAGAATCCCTAGTGTAGTCATACTCGATAGCATGTGATAATTAGGAAAGCAGGTAAGAAGAGATTTTGAAAATACTTTAAAATACTGTATATGCTGGCGTATAAGGCTACTTTGTCACCCTGAAAAACATGCCTCCAAGTGTGTGGGGGGGATCATCTTGTATGTGGGGTGCACCTCAGTTGGGATAGACATAGCTGCCCATAGTGGCCTCCCGATGCTCGCCCGGTGCCCATAGTGGCCTCCCGATGCCCACCCACCTCATTCTACATACCATCCAGTATCGCACGGTATCCAGCGTGGCTGCGGCGAGCATCAGCAGTGAGACAGGAGTGCCAGCCTTTTCGGCGTGACCGACCCGTTCTGCTCGGCGGGAAGCAGCAATGCTCCACCCCGCCCCTTGTCTACACAGAGATCGCACATGTGCACTAGCGTACTAGTATCGGCCACAGGGAGATGTTGAAATCAAATCTGATGTTCTTTTATGTTTTATTTGGTGTGTGGAAGGTGTGTGGAAGAGGGGGTAGTCTTATACGGTGAGTATATAACAAACTATATTTTGAGTGGAAATGTTGGGGGGTCGTCTTATACGCCCAGTCATCTTATACACTGGCATATACGGTAATATAAAACAAGGAATGCAACAACACAGACCACAAGACAAATACTAAAGATAAAACAGTCTGTGTTTACTGTGCTCTCACTTCCTCTTCCTGTAACTAAAATAAGTAATTGCTCAGAAACATTGCTTCACAATTTAAAGCATCACCATTTTTTTTTAAAGAAACAATAAAAAAGTGACTTTATTGAAAGAAGTTCTGACGCATGAATGTGTGTCTAAGGACAGGCTTTACCCAACAGTGAAGTATTAGTAGCACATACGTTTAAATCATTAAAAAAAAGAGAACTTTTAAAATACAACTTCCCAAAATGACCCTACCAGACATAATATTCTGCATTAGTCAATAAGTGTGACTCAAAAAGAGGTAGCATTAACACTGTTGGTGTTAAAATGCTTGAATGTAGACATATGAATAATGCTGTTACTTTTAACTTGCAGTTTGCAAACTTGGCAAATAATTGAGGTGACATTTCTTCTTTCTCAAGTCCCTGAGACAATGGAGGCGGCTTACTTGAGTGCCAGTGGGTAAATGAAACAGGTCTGTTTTCATGTAAATGTTACAGATGGTATCCAAGCTAGTGAACCATCTTAGATAGGTCTTTTACTGTTTGGACTGAAACCATGGGATGGATTCAGTGCTCCACTGAAACTGGAGCCACCTGTCTCCAATTTCCATCTGGAGAGGAGAAGAAGCCGTACTGCTCAAAGCAAGAAGATCTTCTCTCTTGCCATGTTCCTTTCCCATTCCCAGTCTATCCTACGGTGGAGATACAGTAATACCTCATATAACATTAGTATCGAATAACACTAAAATCGCATAACATTAAGGAATCTGGGGGGAAGAATTGCATCAGATAACATTAAGATCCTATGGGATGCTTCAGATAACAACCGCTAAAGCCTGTGTGGTTACAATTTATCTCTATGGATCCCATAGGATTTTAACATGCATCAGATAACAGTAAAAATCATATAACACCAAGACTTGTGGAACCAGGTTTTAGTGTTATATGAGGTTTTACTGTAGTTGAAAGCCCTCTTTCCAGTACCACACCCTTCTCCCATATCTTGCACAGGACACTCTTAACTTTTCCAGGAAGGCAGGAGAAGTGAGCTGCTAAGTGAGCAAAACAAAGAAAGACCAGTACCGACAAGTATTGGATTCACTGATATTATCCACAAATTTTCTTTCAGCTGCAAGATTGGGTTGAGCTAATAGCTGAGAAGAACATATTGCTTATCTGTGCCTGAATGTTTTGTTCCGTCTGCCTCTGCATTGACCTTGGGACGATTCTGGAAATTTTGTTTTACTAAAAGATACCTTAGAGTCTGTCTCATGAAAGAAGGTGACTCAACAGGGTTTTGCACCTTGGTTGTGACATCAGGGGGTAGGGTGAGGGTGGGGTTTCTATCCTGCCAGCAGGGCCTACCATGGATGACCTTTGTCCTGAGTATAACCTCAAGCCTGAGCTTGTATGACAGCGACAGCAAGGAGAGCTGCCAAAATATCCCACAATTACTGCAAACATCCCGTGGAATGTTCAGACCCAGCATTTAGATTTACCCACAATGCCTTGGAGTTAACATTTATCTGAGCATTGGGGGAGTTTTAAGTGGCACCTCCCCACTTGTCGTCATTGCCAGAACGCTAGTCCCAATGGCCACTGACCCAGAAGAGGTTCCGATGGCACTCTGCCAAGCATTCCCTCCATCCAGGCATTCCTAGGAAAGGGGGAATGAGTGTGAGAATAGTTCACACCTGCACGGCAAATGAGAACTCTGTGCACCCTTATTTTGTTTTGGATTTCAGTGCCCTTGCATGCATAACTTTTCCTTCTCCCTGTTCTCCAATTCTTTGCTATTTAACAAGACCTCCAAAAGTCCATTTGGAGTCACAGCCTGTATTGTTGACCTGTTGCGTATGGGTGAAGACAAACAGAGCTTCTCTATGTAATATAAATATTGTTTGCAATTGTGGAGCCAGAGGTTGAGAACTCAATTTCCCATTCGTGACTCCTGCAAGTTGAGACACAGTCCAAGGGTGGCCCCAGAAGAAGGGAAAGGTAAACCAATTCAGAGTATTCTTTACCTGGAAAACCCTGAAAAGGGTCACCATACATTACCTCAGCCGCAGTGGCTTAGTGGGTAAGAAACTTGCCTTGTTAGCTGGAAGGCTGGCAAGTTGGCAGTTCGAGACCTGGGTACTGCACGATGGATTGAGCACCCGTCTCTGTCCCAGCTCTTTCTTAGTTCTGATAAGAAATTACTACTACTACAACAACAACAACATCACAAGCGACTTGTTCTTGTTGTTTTGGGAATGGAAAAAATATTTTGGAATGCAGACAAGTTGTCCTCAAACTTTCGCCACAGGGCCAAAAATTAAACTCTGAACAGATGAAAACCTAAGAAGAACCAATGGATGCAAAAACCTGTCTAGTTAAGCATCTTGTTTCCCACAGTGTTCAACAAGGAATAAACCAAATACAATTGTACTCTCCAACAGCTACTACCTAAAACTAGCAATTAAGAACTGTACTTCTTTGGAACCTGGAGACCATAGACCACCATTACAACTTGTAGCCTATGAATAGCCAGAGAGCCACTATGGATAGCTCAGCATTAAAGGATTAGATCTATTAATGTTCCAGATATGTGATTCTGGCAGACATTTTTATCTGAGAAATCAGATTTTCAAATCTAGTCCATGTTGATGACCCAAAGACTCATCACAAACCAAACAAGTTAATATGCAAAATGCAAGAAGTGTGAAAAGCTCCTGTCATGACTGTACATATTGTCAACCCTAAGGGATTCCCTTTTCTAATGATGGGTTATTTATAACATATAGCTTGGTGATGATTTTCATAAATTTGTATATTTTGGAATAGTAGCCGTGTTAGTCTGTGGTTCAGGCATATCAGAAAACAAAACAAAACAAAATAAACAAAATTAAATTAAATTAAAAACACTGTAGCACTTTAAAGACTAACTGCTATATTTTTATTGTTAGCTTTCGTGGATCAAGTCTGTCGAAGTGGACTTGATCCACGAAAGCTAACAATAAAAATATAGCAGTTAGTCTTTAAAGTGCTACAGTGTTTTTAATTTTATTTTGTTTATTTTGTTTTGTTTTGTTTTCTGATATGCATAAATTTGTATAGTCCTTGTCCCAGCTCCTGCCAACCTAGTAGTTCGAAAGCAAGAAATTGCAAGTAGATAAATAGGGACCACTTCAGTGGGAAGGTAACAGTGTTCCGTGCACTCCGGTGTCTAGTCATTTCTGCCACATGACCATGGAAAGGTCTGCAAAAGCAGAGAGCACTGCCTCTTCGGCTTTGAAACAGAGATGAGCACTGAACCCTAGAGTTGGATAGGAGTGGCTTTCGAGCAAGGGAGACCTTTACCTTTACCTTTCAAAAGCTAATGTGACAACACGATGCAGATAATGCAAACATAGTATGCAGGTTGAACAAATTAGTGACAAGTTGTTATGGATAACGCTCTGTGATCAAAAGAGCACCTTCTGCTTTTCCAAAAAGCTTAATTGTACCAAAGATCTGTTGGGTGAAAGAAAGAGTTGAAAAGCATGCCCCGTTTGTGGCAAAAATATACTACACCCATAATTTGATGAAAAGACACTCCCCAGATTGAATATTGTGGAATGAATAAATTTTGTTAAATTCAGAGGACAAACTGAAAGCAAAACTATTGTGTGGCAAGAGTTATAAGGAACACATAGGAATAATTTCTTGTGAATATTCAAATTGGCTTGAAATAAAGAAGACAGTTTTGAAAACAGTGATCCAAGAGTACAAGTACAAGTAGAAAACCAAAAAGTGTTAAAACTCTTACGTGTTCCATCTGATTCGAAGGCATAATTGTCTTCTCCAATTTTCTTAATACTGTACAAAGTAACTGGTTCGGGCATGGTCTGTGTCTTCATGTTTCTTTTAAAAATTAAAGAAAGTGTGGCAATTAGTGTCTGGGATGTTTTTAAGTACAGTATATGATAATTTTCAACAGTCTGGCAATGTTCTCACTTACATTTGAATCACTTCATTATTGACTGTCTTGTATAACTTGTAGTGAGTTGGGGACCAGTGGTGAGGGATGTCATCCTGACATTGGGAGCCCTAGACATTTGCACCATTAGTTCACCCATGAATTTCATGGAGATCCTACCACCCAGTCAACAAGACCCCAAACCCTAGGAACAGATAGCACAGGTTGAAGCACTAGAGAGTGACACCAGAGGCAGGGGCTGGGGAGAAAGAAGGTGCCTGAGACATCAGAGATATAAAGGGGTATTGGAGTGTGAAGCAGCCTGTAGGGGAGGAGTGGAGGAGATGGGAGAGGAGATGGGAGAACCTCCTCTAGAGGTATGGACAGAGGAAAATGAGTTTGAGGAGGGAGACTGGGCAGAGGCCTTGGAAGACCCTGTGGAAGGGTTCTTCATTGAGTTGAGGGACAGGAGGAGCTGCTTCTTCCAGGAGATTGGACATATATTTACAAGGGGGACCCATAGACACAGGTATTGTGCAGATCTGGGCTTCAATGGCAAAGAATGAAAAACATCTGTATCCGAGACAGTGTCCTTGAAGCCTTCCTATCCGGATGAAAGTGAAAAGCAGGAGAGGAATCGATGAGATGAGTGGCAAATGGCCCCTCACTTTAGGATGCCAAGCAAGAGACTGGCAGCAGACACCGCCATTGGAAACACTAATGTCAAGGAACCCTAAACTCGGGTGGTGGTTCTGCAAAGTGTCAATGAGTGTCTGCATTAGATGGATCCAAAGTACAGTATCCAGTTTACAAAGAATTCATAGCTGGTGAAGGAAATCATAATGAACCCACAGTTGATTAGCACAGAGACAGCCTGTGACAGCCCTTTTATTTTTTGCTAACCACTAGGGATGTCTGTCACTGGAAAGAAAAGAATACATCAAGATTTTTATCAGACTTGGCCACACCTTGGTTTGGTGCAGTTCATGATATCCCATTCCTGAGGCTACCTGTGATTAACTTCATCCCCTCATTTTCTTTGTTCCCCCCCTTTTTTTTTTTACTTTGCTGTGACATATTGTAGAATTGGTGAAGCCACTCTCCTCTGTTCTGAATCTCCAAGCCACAATGTTCCATCTAGATATCTATCCCTGGTACCAATAATGGGCCCTTCTAGGTCTTCAGCTATTTATGGGCTGGTATTCAACCATAATGACCTCAAATGCCAGCCGAGTCACTATCGCTCTTGCTCCTTTCCACGTGCCACAATATAGTCCAACATTGGTATTTAACAGTACAGTATCTTGAACAATTGCAATTGTAAAGAATAACAGGGGGTTTGTTCTTCTCAGATCTTTTTGAAACAGCCAGGTTCGTATTCTGCTCATCACTAGCTCCTTTTTTTTTTGTTGTTGTTCAGTTGCACAGTCGATTCTGACCCTCTGCGACCCCATGGACCACTGCCCGCCAGGCACCCCTGTCCTCCACCATCCTCCTCAACTCCTAGTAAGCTAAAATTATTATTATTCATGTAATAGTAACTACTATTGCTATTACAGCTATTTGACCTGAGGATTCTATTTTTTTTTAAATATCTTATTATGAAGCATCAATGATAGTGCCTGGTATGAAGTATTCTAAATTGGGTTTTGGATGAGAACAAGTTGAGATTAGACAAATTACTGTCTGGGCTATGACTTTCCTTTTTTGCTACCCATTATCACCACAAATGTAATGATTCAAACCTTTAAGAACAAGGAATGTCAGATGGTAAAGAGTTGAATCTTTAGATCAGTGGCCCCCAATCTTCAGAGAATTGGAGGCCACATTAGTGTGCCCAAAGCTTATTGCATTTGAGTGTCCAATACCTCCGAATGTTTACTTTTGATCTCAATTGGTAGGTTAATAATGTTGTTATATTTTGTTAACAAAATCGAAATGTTACAAAATTGTTAACCTGACAATTTAGATCAAAAGTAAACATTCAGAGGTCAATGAAGAAATGTTTTCTACAGTGGCAGTGTCCTTCAAACTCTGGAGTGCGCAGGAACATGGGGCCATCTGTACAGGCTAGGAAGAATCTTTTACAAACAGGTGTGAATCTGATCTACTATATGGCAGAGTTGGAATCCTAAATACATTGCATGCTTTGAAATTTATTTCTTAATAAACCCACTGCCTTGAGGTTTAAATCTACACATGCTAATCCATGAAAAACTGGAGGCCCTCCAAAAATGGGCAGGTAAAGAGAATGAACAAGTGACAGGGCTGCTTTCTACCTAGAGCAGAGGATATGCCATTAAATTGGCTTCAAATAAAAAGTAAGGATGCACACACACATCACTGCCTGCCAGCCAAGTCTCAATCATGAGAATTAAAATGGCAGCCAGGGGAAGGGGAAACTGGTTGGAGAAAGATGTGGGAAAGGGGAAGTCCCTAAGCATTCCTGCTTAGAGAGGTGTTTTTCTTAAACACATCTATAGCCTTCAACATGGTAAATTGGCTTCAGATTACTGACTCATAGAGAAGGGGAGTGTAAAAGCTGAGTGGTATGGGTACCTGAGTTCTGTTGATTAGCAAAACACCTAAATTGTCAAAATGATGGTCTAGAGGATAAGACCAAGAGGATGCTGACAGAAAGAACCATCAAGGCCTGGAGGAACCATGTGTCTGTTGTGTTTTGTGTAAGAATGGGACAGGAAAATTGGCAGTCGATACTGCCACTTGAGGCAGGAAGAACAGTATGGGTCTGAGGGGAAATGCCTTGAAGGTAAGAGCAGTAAACAAGCAGGTTGGAAGGCCACACAAAAAGAACTTGGGGGCTACAGGTTGGAGACCCCTGCTTTAGACAGTGATGACCCTGAGAAAATGTGCCTCTGAAGGATGAGGAAAGTTGTGTAAGCTGGAAGAGCGGTCCCTCCCCAGTCATGCTGCTCCAATCCAGTTCACAGCCCCCTCTCCCCATACACTCATCTATAAAATAAAATTTAAAATATCACCAACATATAGAGGGTACCGGGGAAAAATGTATACACATACAGTCAAACCTCACATAAAGAGCACCTCACTTAAAGAGTAACTCGCTTAAAGAGCAGAATTTTCTCTTAATATTCACTTTGCTTAACAAATAAAACCAACCAAAAACTCGCTTAACAAATAAATTGGGGCTTGCAATCCCCCCCCCCCCAAGTCACAATTGGTCACTTACAATGGTGTTTTGCTTAAAGAGCAAACTCGCTTAAAGACCAATCCAGTGGAACACATTATGCTCTTTAAGCGAGATACAACTGTATTACTTTTTGAAGTTGAATTGACTTCAGGAAAGCATTTGACAAAGTACCCCTTGGTGATTACAAGATCATAAAAAAGAGATAAGATTACTCTGACAGGATATGTTCTTGACAAATCAAAACCTCTTTTCTTAGAATGCGTGTATATTATTGGCAACTTCTGTATTTCATAGACCTATTCTCAAATTCAAGCCAACCAGATGAGTCTGAAGAGTCTTTTATTTATGCTATATGTCTTCAGTAAAACAAAACTTCAAATAACAGGTCATTTGTGAATGAAAAACAACCAGCTTTTCTCAAACAAAAGTGATTTTCTCTCTTGATTACATTAACAAAGCATTTTAATCAGAAGATATTTTTTCAACAGACATTTAAGTTAGCACTATTATTATTATTATTATTATTATTATTATTATTATTATTATTATTATTATTATTATTATTATTATTATTATTATTATTATTATTATTATTATTATTATTATTATTATTAAAGTCTAAGCTTATATCTTCTTGCTACTTCCAACTAAGAATAGACCTACTGCATCTGTTGCTCAAAGGTAAGTTCACATTTACTTTATAGAAATACTACTGAGACAATGTGTCTCCTCTAGTTAAAACTAGTAATAGGAAACTGGTTGATAAGGGTAACAAAATGTTACTTACTAGTTGAAGTCAAAATAAAGGAAGGTATGAAGAAGGTAGTTGCTAGGATCCAGTTATGTGAAATTAGTCAATGGTTTTTTCCCCCCATTTTCAACATCCGCCACTTTTCAGCATAGTAACCAATTTATCAGGACATAAGCCCTTAAGTTGCACAGGCTATTTACACACAGGTCACTAACCATGTGGTCATCTGAGTTTATTGACATCTCATGTAGAATTTTAACTTGACTAAAATTTGCATGCAACTGAGTAGAAAAACAGATTACTGAAACAATAACTCTGAAAGATGCAAAAAAGAAATTTAATTCATCTCTTTTCTGCTATTTTAACAAGTAACATTATACTCTTGGTTGATTATTATTAAATTATCTGTCATTTCCCACAATGAATTGGGGGGGGGGGGTTTGAGACGCTGGGTTTGGAAGGACCATGTTCCCTCAGTTTCGAATATGGTTTTCTTTTTAAAAAATACTTTGAAATTTGACACACAAGTTATTTTTAACCCTGAGTTCTTGCTATTGTCAACATTTGCACACAATAGCTATTCCCACCTCTTCCCCAGACAACTGAATAGCTAACTAACAGCTGGCCTACACTTCTGGTTGTTTTTTGGTGGGTTTGGTGCTTGTTGTTCCTCCAACAGGGAATGCTACTATTTGGTTTTAGCCTGTCCCCAGTATATGTAGACACTGCGAATGGGAGAAAAGATAGGAAAGCAACTGTCAGAGGTGCTTCTGGTGTAAATATCCAGTATCATTCATGGTGTTCAATGCAAGCCAATTAAACACTTCCCCTGACTGTCTGGGAATGATCAGGGGAAGCGTATTTTTTCTTAAGTTCAGTAGCTGTAGCTATGAAACTTAGAAAGGAGATTCAGCTATTTTCATCACCTGTCAGTGGCTAGCCTTTTCATTACTAAAAATGAATGAAGTAGCAAGGTCACCTGAGAGGACAAGGGGAGGGGGAGATAGGCCAGGAGGGAAATCTGCTGATCTCTCCACACAACAGAGAGTCACCTCTAGTCTGCAAAATCTCTGCAAGGCGAAAACTTCATTCCTGAAAGCCATACACACTGGGCCCTGTTTCCTCATCTGAATGTGCATCAACTGCACACCATGGCCAGCCAGTCCTTTTCTTGCTTGCTTCCTCCCTCCCTCTTCTGTCCCAGTTCTTCATTTATTGTTATGGTCAGCAGCTTTCTGCAGAGTCACAACTGGCCGATACATTCATCTCTTATATGGCATTTGTTTTGGCCCTGGACCGATAAGTTCAAAACAGGCATTCCTTGTGCTTTAAATTATAAGACAGACATATACATGACAGAGCTGAAAATGTCAGTAATAGTGAGAGGGAGATGATCCAGCTTCTTCAATTACTCTGTAGAGAATGGGTGCAAAACCAAACTAAATATCTTAATGGTAGTTGCTGAAATATAATTTAGAGGAACAAAATGCCGTTGAGACATGGGGATTGAACCAATCAGCATTTTGCTCGTCCCCCTCCTTCATCCCGTTCCACATTGCCTTAAAATCAGACAGTGTAGACAGGCCTTAACTTGCCAGGGAGCATCCAATGCAAAGCTCTACCTTGATCTGTCCTAGCCTTGAAATGTTACTTAAAACTGTCTAGAACAGCCATTTAAGGTTTCACCTTCAAGCTATGTAGAACTTAATGAAGCAAGAGACCTCATGTGGGTGCAAATAATGTGTATGTCAAAGAACTTTCAGAGCTCATGTAGCCTTCAGGAGAGAAAAAACATTGGTACAGTTGGGTCACGTCAAACTCTGGATTTAAAAGCCCTCGGTAGGGGAGTAGAGGATGCATTTCTAGGCAGCCACTTGTATTTATTAACTTCAGATTGCAGTAAGACCTGCTGTGTTTGAGGTTAATTCTGTATGTTTGACTGAGTGAAGCCCTGCACTTCTGTCCCAGAGGCCTTTCTTGGCAGCATCATTGCAGAAAGGCTTCCAGCAGGGCCGTAGCCAGGATTCTAGAGAGGGGTGGGTGGTTCCAGGAGGGGCAAAAAAGTTTCAGGAGGGGCAACAATGTCACACTCACATATGTAACCTATATAGCATCACAGGGTGGGTTGGGGGGGGGCTGTTAGCTCAGGAGGGTTTCCACCCCTCCCCTGACCACCTGGCTCCCAGTTTGGAATCCATAAGCAGATCAACGCACTGCAATGTATACATGACCTCTCTTGATGAGGTTAAAGTCTGGTGTGTCACTCAAGTGACTCTCTGGTCAGAGCTGAGCACCAAACACAGTTCAAGCACCTTTTTCTGTTATTATCTCCCCCCTCTACAACCTTTGTAGTTGCTCAACAGTTTAACTACATGCTTTCAGAATTAAAGAATCAGGAGTAATAGACAATGCTAGGATCCTCTTTCATTTAAAGGACAAATAACTGGTTTCTAACCTTGGATCCTCAGATATGGTGGGAGTACAATTCTGGGGATCCCAGGTCTTCAGCCAGGTTGACCAGAGCTTCTGGGGGCTGAAGTCCAACCATATCTGGGACTTAAAGTTGGGAATCACTCCATTTCAGGGATTCTCAACCTGTGGCTCGTGGCACCATTTCATGTGGCCCACCACCACCACCACCACCACCACCACCACCACACACCAGGAAGTATCATATGGTGTAGGAAGGGCAAAATGGCCATCTGGCTCCTGAAGCTATCTGAGGAAGCCTGACCCAGCCCTTTGTTTAAAAGGTTGGGAATTCCTGCTCTATTTCATCAGGAATTCTTAGAATGTGTTTCAGGAAATCATTAGAAGACAGAATAACTTAAGGCTTCAAAGAGGGCCGATTATCAAAACAAAAGCTTTGTCACACCTCCTGCAAATGTGACTGGAGAGCCACAAAACCTGCAGGGATCATATCTCTCAAACACTGACATGATTTTAACTCTTAGTGATGTGCTCTCAGTAATTTTATAGTTTGACCCTCATCTCTCAAAAAGGATGCCTACATCAGTGTTACTCTTTCAGTGATTACCCAAGAGCATTACCTCGTGCCCACAGAGCACTTCATAAAAATATTTTTTTGAAATAGTAGCCATGTTAGTCTGTGGTTTAAGCATATCAGAAAACAAAACAAAATAAACAAAACAAAACATTTTTTATTTTGTTTTGTTTTCTGATATTCATAAATAGAGTACAATAGTACCTTGGATAACATTAAGACTTGGTTCCACAAGTCTTAACGTTATCCGGTTTTAAACGTTGTGCGATGCATTGATCCCACAACGTTAAAAAAAAGCTGGTTCATCCCCCAACCCTAAGGCAAAAGGCAAAGGTGAAAGAGATTCTCCCAGCCTCCCCTGCTGAAACAACAGGGTGGACAGGGCGAATCCCTCACTGTTAGCCTTTTCCTTTTTCCTTTGGGTTTGGAGTTGAACAAGGGTGCCGGTTAAGCCCTCAACCCTAAGGCAAAGGCAGATAGGTTTGCCATGTTTCCCCTGCTGAAACAACAGGGTGGGCAGGACGAATGAATCCCTTGCTGTTAGCCTTTGCTAACAGCAAGCAATCTCATCGTTGGGAATTTTGAGAAAAACATTTGCATCACACAACAGTTATCTGAATGTTGTGCGATGCAAATTTTGGCTCAAATTCTCCAACGTTATCTGATTTTAGCGTTATCCAAGGTAAACGTTATCTGATGTACTACTGTACCTGTTTCTCAAAGCTGAAAAACAGTTATTAAAAAAAACTTTTATTTTATTTGGAGCTATAGAAATAAGTAATGTTTCCAAGCTGTGTTCTTTATTGAAAATGAAGACATTAGGACTGAAAACCTGGTCTTGAACACCTTGCCTGACATAACTTTTAGTCACAGACTAGATGGGACCATTAGAGAAATGGGGATTGTTTCTGCAGAAGCTACTTCCAGTCCTTCTGATGTTCTGTTGCCATTGCTGGTACTCCAGCTGTTGTGCTGCTCATCTGCTGATGGTCTAGGACAGGGGACCTCAAACTTGGTTCTCCATGTGTTTTTGGAGTTCAATTCCCAGAAGCCCAAGTCAACACACCTGCTGATCAGGTCTTCTGGGAATTGAAGTCCAAAAGAACATCTGGAGAGCCAAGTTTGAGGACTCCTGGTCTAGAAGATAAATTTCTCCACCAGCAATACACTCAAGGAGTGGGGAGTCACCTGTGACTCTAGACTAGATCATTCTGCTCAGCAACTACCTATGTGATGTGTAATCAAGACATGCTCTGATACTTTGTCAAATTAGCTGGAATTAACTATGGCAAAATGTTTTTTATTTTGTTTTGTTTTCTGATATTTATAAAAAGAGTACACTAGTACTCAAACCATGCAAATAGGCAGTATAGAAATGTAATAAATATATAAAAATAAATTATATAAACATCAAGGGAATACTTGGCCATATTCTTCAGCAGAGCTTTAAAGATGCGCCTAAGGAATTATGAGAGCCATAGTAAAATATATATACAGTCAAACCTTGCATAAAGAGCGTCTCGCTTAAAGAGCAACTCGCTTAAAGAGCAGATTTTTCTCTGAATGTTCGCTTCGCTTAACAAATAAAACCAAACAAAAACTCACTTAACAAATAAATCGGGTTCACAATCCCCCCCCCCCCAAAAAAAATGGCCATTTACAATGGTGTTTCGCTTAAAGAGCAATCTTGTGGAACACATTATGCTCTTTAAGCAAGGTACAACTGTATATGAAAAAATAGAACTGCACAGCACTATTCTTTAGGGTAGCCTTCTTTCTTACCATCCCATGTACCCAGAACGAGGCAAGACCAATCAATAATAATGCACTTCTCTATTCATGCCATATTTTTGAGTTCCTGCCCTGCATGTTTGTTTGCCATTTTAAAGGGACAACCGATCTCCACATTTTTATTTTTTGAGTATAACAAATTAAAAACATGACGTAGAAGCAGAAAAGTTATCTAATAATAATTTTCATTCATGTGTTGAGGCTCTTTCTTTCTTTCTTTCTTTCTTTCTTTCTTTCTTTCTTTCTTTCTTTCTTTCTTTCTTTCTTAAGCATGCTTCATCAGACTAACACAGGTACTTTGTTGAGAATGCCTACAATGTTGTTGGGTTGTTGTTGATTTTTTTTACAAAATTTGAGACTCCTTGTAACCCCAACTTCAATACATTTCTTGAGTTATTGAATCAATTCTTCTTTCTTAATTGTGTCTCAGGAAAAATAAACATGTCATATGACATCTCTCTGTGTGTCCCTGTCTCTTTCCGCCCATAAACGGATTGTCTCATTTGCCAGAAGCAGGTCCCATGGCTTTCACTTTCAGTGGGACTGATTTGTCAAAGTAAGAACACTTATGATTACACCTTTCATCTCACAGATACAACAAATAGAATCGTAAGCCAGAGATGTTGCATTTTCCCTGAAAACTGTCAAGGATGTGAGATGTGATGGGGGAGGAACAGAGAAGGAGAAGCTGGTGGCTGTATGATCTCTCATGGTTTTATAGAGGGATGTAAGATATCTCTTGAGAACATATGTTGTCAAAAAGGCAGTACTTTCTGGGCTTGTACGGGTCATACAACATATGCCATTCAAATTGGAGATATGAGTTGTATGTTATCCATCAAGAATTCCTGAATACTGTATTGGGGAAATCATGAGTGGTTCTGTGAGTAATAATGAAAACAATGATTTAAACCACCAGACCAACAATATTGGCATCTCCTCTAGCACAACCATACTTTCTCAGAAAGATTGCTTTCAAATGTGGTAATGAAGCTAACATCCCTAGGGCTGAAATGCTATGACTTTTTAATTGGCAAGAATGATATCCATGGAAATAAATATTGGTTCTGTTTCCACTTAATTTAGGTGCAATAATCGTTGTAATCAGACTGGATATTTATTTATTTATTTATTTATTTATTTATTTATTTATTTATTATATTTCTACACCGCCCTCCTCATGAATGACTCAGGGCGGCTAACAACAATTTTAAAAAATCATCAATAAAACCCACAATAAAATACCCACCCATCTAAGAAGAGTTAAAAGTTAAAATTTAAGGATTAAAAAATTTAAAAAGAGAAAAGATTAAAAAATCACAAATTATAGATTTTCTTGGCATCAGTACATCATTTCTTGCACCACAGTACATCATTTCTTGCACCACAATTACCTGAATCTATCAGCTAGAGCGGCTAAAGAAGGTAACTTTTCAAACTATGAACTAAGAAATTAATGTTTCCAAGTTCTGAAATCTATAAATGACTAGTTCTTGCTGGAGAATAAAACTTCTAGAGTTGGATAAAAGGTTTCTCCTTGTTGGGGTAAGGAATGTCTGAGAAGGTTCATGCTTTGCCGAGCTCTGGTTGGTGCACATGATATTTGCACGCACAGGCCTTTAAAAGAATAATGATTGGAAAGGGAGTGGTATTAAAATAAAAGAACAAATAATCCCTTTTAGGGTGGATTCCTTTTCTTTTCTTTTTTTGTTACTCCCTGCAATGCTGCGTCATATTGTGAGGTTATTTCCAGGTACAAAAGATCACACTAAGTTACTTCATGTTTATCAAGGAGAAATAAATGGCATTTGTCAACACAATTAGACCAAGTGAAAAGTCACCAGCCTTCCTTCCTGCCCCACAGCAGAAACTATTGTACTGGGTACTGGGTAACAGCAGGTCATATTTAGCAGCTTGTATATTTTAGCCAAAAGGAACTGATGACTGGAACATGATGACTGGAAGATCAGCAGGTCAGCAGTTCAAGACCCGAGTGCTGCATGATGGAGTGAGCTTCTGTCTCTGTTCTAGCTCCTGCCAACCTAGCAGTTTGAAAGCAAGAAATTGCAATTACTGTAAAACATCGGATAACACTAAAACTTGGTTCCACAAGTCTTGGTGTTATCCGATTTTTAGTGTTATCCGATCCATGTTAAAATCCTATGAGATGGATCAGATAACGTTAACGCTCCATAGAGATACATTGTAACCACACAAGCTTTAGCGGTTGTTATCCGACCCATCCCATAGGACCTTAACGTTATTCGATCCAATTTTCCTCCCCAGATTACTTAACATTATGCGATTTTAGCGTTATCCGATCCAATCGTTATCCGATGTTTTACTGTACTGTAGATCAGGGATTCTCAACTTGTGGCCCGTGGGCTGGATATGGCCTATGACACCATTTCATGTGGCCCCCACCACCTCTACACACCACAAAGTGCCATGTGGTGGAGGTAACATGGTCATCCGGCCCCCAAAGCTGTCTGAGGGAGCGTGACCCAGTCCACGGCTTAAAAATGTTGAGAACTCCTGCTGTAGATAAATAGAGACCACTTCAGTGGGAAAGTAAACAGCGTTCCATGCACTCCGGTGCCTAGTCATGCCTGCTACTTGTTCATGAAAATGTCTCCAGACCAGTGGCGTAGTGTGGGTTTCAGCCGCCCACACCGTAGGCCAAATTCGCTGCCCCCTGGGCAGGGTCCAGGATGCTGCTGGTGGTGGAGGGTCCTGGCATCCGTCCCCGCAGCAGCCTCTTTGCCCTGGCCGTTAGGAAGTCCAGGGGCAGTGGTGAAGTCCTATTTATTGTGAAAATTTGCTGCCCCAAAAAAGTGCCACCCGGGGCACTCCCCCCCCTGCTACACCACTACTGCAAATGTTTGGCTATAAACAGAGATGAGCACTGAACCCAAGAGTCGGATATGATTGGCTTTCGAGCAAGGGCAACCTTTACTTTTACCTATATTTTATTTATTTATTTATTTATTTATTCACATTTTTATACCGCCCTCCTCACCAGGGCGACCCAGGGCAGTTTACAACATCATAAAAGCATAACATAATACAACCCAAACCTATTATCTAAAACTTCAAAGTTACAATTATAAAATTTTAAAAGTTTTTAAAATTTATAAAAATCAACAGGTTCCAATAATAATTAAAAAGTTAAAAACAATTTAAAGATTAATGATTAAAAGACCAGGGGGGAGAGGGAGCTCAAACTAACCAGCGAGCTGGGGTCATGGTACCGCCAGGATCCCATACCTGTCCCGCCAGCCATGTTTTTAAGTTCTTCCTAAAAGACAGCAAGTCCATCTGTAGATGTAGCTCAGTTGGTTGGAGGTTCCATAGGGCCGGAGCGGACACAGAGAAGGCCCTCCTTCTAGTGCCAGAGAGGTGCGCCTCTCTGGCCGATGGAACAGCTAGAGAGCCTCTCCGGTCCACTCTGGTGGGACGGATAGATGTTCTTGGGGTGATGCGGTCTCTTAAGTATCCTGGCCCACTACCATATAGGGCTTTAAAGGTGATAACCAGCACCTTGAATTGCACCCAGAGGCAAACCGGCAACCATTGCAGCTCCCAAAGCAGAGGCGAGGCATGTGCATATTGCCCACACCCCATCACCTCCAAATGGTCATCAAGGGCAGCCCCATGTAAAGCACATTACAATAATCTAGTCTGGAGGTGACCAGAGCGTGTGTGATCATGAGCAAGGGGTCCCGATCTAGGAGCAGGCCAGCGACATCCCTCCCCCCCCCCATTTTAGAATTTGCTTTTAAAATTTGTGATGTTCACACAGATGTGTAGGACAAAGAAGCCCTGCCATCAAATGGGGTGAGAGTGGTCCTCAAAATACAGTGTTGTTTCTGTTTACTGATTTCATGACAGGAAAAATGTGGTTCCATCAGGATGGATTCAAACACCACTTTGACTGTGGCCCGACATATAACCTGCTTGTTGTTGCTCTTGTGGGTCATTTGTAGTTACAGTGTCCACACCGCATATTGTGGCTGCTGGTGTGCCCCAACACTGTTTTTTGAACCCCTATTAGGAGGTTCTACTTTTGGAGGGGTGTTCGCTTTCAGCTCATTCACAGCAAGGGTGGCTGGTGAGAATGGGCTAAAAGTTAACCCAGCAGCTGTCAATCGGCTGCCTCCTGTGTAAACATCTGATATGCTGGAATGGCTTACAAGCCACTTCAATAAACTGGAAATTGAACAGTTCCCATGATCATGTGTGAATGGTCAAGGGATATGAAATAATTTTTTTAATGTTTCGCAGTTCATTGTTCAAGTGATGCATCACTTCATTTAACTATTGTTTGTATTGTATTGTATTGTTCGACTTATATGCCGCCCCACTCACTTATAGTGACTCTGTTTGTGTATTGTTGATTGAAACTACATTAGATCAACAATACACAGATGTGTTGAGCTTAGAATTTAGGCAGCCTTAGTAAGCATGAGGGGACTGTGGTGGCTCAAGTGGTTAAGACGCTGAACTCGTTGAATGGAAAGTCAGACTTTCATCCCTGGGTACTGCGTGACAGAGTGAGCTCCCATTTCTGTTCCAGCTCCTACCAACCTAGCAGTTCAAAAGCGAGAAATTGCAAGTAGATAAATAGGGGCCACTTTGGTGGTAAGGTAAACATTGTTCCATGTGCTCCGGTGTTGAGGCATGCCTGCCACATGTCCACAGAAACATCTGCAGATGCAGACAGCACTGGCTCTTTGGCTATAAACAGAGATGAGCACTGAACCCTATAGTCAGATACGACTGGCTTTTGAGCAAGGGTGACCTTTACCTTTACCTTTACCTTTACCTTTACCTTTATCTACTAAGCAGAAACAATAGTGGAGGCTATGGGATTTCTAGACCACAAGCTATCTGTCTGTATTTATATTTTGTTGTTCAGTTAAACAGTCGATTCTGACCCTTTGTGACCCTATGGACCATTTTCCTCCAGGCACTTCTGTCCTCCACCCTCCTCCTCAACGCGCTCAGCTCTGTGCCCACTGCATCCACAACACCATCTAGCCACCTCATTTTTGGCTGCCCCCTTTTTCTTTTGCCCTCCACCTTTCCCAGCATCAATGCCTTCGCAAGCGAATCCTCTCTTCTCATATGATGCCCAAAGTACTCCATCTTCATCTTTACTATTTGACCTTCAAGGGAGCAGTCAGGGTTAATTTCTCCTAAGATTGACCTATTTGTTCCCCTCGCTGTCCAGGGGACTCTCAAAACTCTCCTCCAACACCACATCTCAAAGGCACCTATTCTTCTGCACTCAGCTTTCCTAATGGTCCAGCTCTCACAACCATACATTGTATACAGGACCCGTCTAGTATGTAACCAGTACTCCAGGGAGTTTACATGATAAAATAAAGTCCTCCTACCCAGTCCAACTCACTGACAATAAATAAACCAATAAGTAATAGACAAAAAGAAACATTATCAATAAGAATTAACAAGAAATCCTCATGGCGACAATCAGATAAACAAAACTAAAAATTGACAAAAGCAATGGTAGGGATGTTGCCAAAAGCCTCTCTGCACACCTCTGCTTTGTGTCGCATCTGATTCCAAATATTGGCTGTTAGCCATGAAGATTCTCCTGCGAACAATATAATTCAGTGGCCTTCCATTTGCCTTCCAAATTGCAGTGTGATACCCGTACCGCTAAATTCAGTCCCACTAGTCACTTTCTGGTCCTGAGCCCGTTTGGCATGCAAAGTCCTCCTCAGCCCCAGGCCAGTATTGGTGAAGCTGCTGCCCTCCATCAAGATGGATTCGAGTGGGGTTTAATCCACTTGACGACCAACACCCTTCCCTGTGGACTTTGCCACCTAAGGCTGTTAGACCTCAGGGTGGTCAGGTTACTTAACCACTGCCTGACGATCAGCTCTCAATCTCTGGTGGTATGGTCTGCTCTTTTACCATACCAGGATAATGATGGGCCAAAAGTTCGAAATTTGGCTAAACTAAAGAAGGGCATTTTGTGGGCATTCTGTTTGTTTGTTTTTCTTGGACTATTGTAGCCTGTATTTCACAACACCTGCAATAATTCTGTTGATGCTCACTCTCAGTAGATGATATTTGATGGCTATAATCTTTTATTTCCATTTCAGAAAATGCCCATTTTGCCTGCAGCTGAAAAATAAGGTACAGTATTCTTATAATAAGAATACCTTATTAAGGTATTCTTATTAAGGTATTAAATAAGGTATTCTTAAAATAGGTTGTAGCATCTGGTGTGTTTTTAATCTGTTTTTAATCTTTTTCAGATTTTAATTTTTAAACGTTTTAAGGTTTTTAGATGGAAGCTCCCACTTCCTAATCCTGGGCCTTATCTGCCTAGGGAAGGAAAAGACTAACGTCTTCTGGCCGGAAGGAGGAATGGATTTTATCTGTTTGTGTTGTGTGTGTGTTATTGTTGTTTTGTTTTTGTGGTTATTTTTTTCCTGATTGTAAACCGCCCTGAGTCGCCACGGCAAGTGGGCGGTGATATAAATCTAAATAAATAAATAATTCTCCCTATCCACCAAGTCAGCTGAAACACATAAGAATGGGGAAGAGATGAGCAAATTCCACTGCCCACTTCCACCCTTGCCCCACTAACAAAGTTAAAGGACATAGCATTTCAAAGTAACCAAGCTATTTTGGGATGTGAGCCGAGTCCCACAGGGGGATTGCCATGTTCCATGACAATGAAAATACACATAAATTGACTAGAATTTCAGCAGTTTTGGCTTTCCCCCTCTTATTACCTTCAAAGCTGTAAAAACAATTTTAGATTCCTTTTATTATTTAGATGCCCACTACTCTCCTGTAGAGTTACTACAGTGCTTTACAAGAATAAATCAATATGAATTGAACACATTTCAGCAATACCATAAAAACACAAAAAAAACCCCCTACATTTTAAACGACTGGCTGAAAAATTAAATCATTCTGTTGAATTAAGTGTTTTATATTCCTATGAATGTTGAATGCAGTGCATGCCTCTGGGTGTTTCCTTGAGCAGGAAGCATCTGTGACTCACTCTGAAACATAACTCGCTCCTGTACATTGCTATTTGTTTCGTTGAGTCAGAATCTGTTCCTTCTCGTGCTATGATTTAAAAGGGTGCTCTATGCAGGACAAATATTTCCAACCTGAGGAGGGAGATGGAGAGGACCAAATAAACTCCAAGACTTGTCATCCTTATGAGGAGTCTTTTAAACAACATGTTACTGCATCTGTTTCTCTAAGTGGTAAGGAAGTACAGCCAATTCTACTTTTGATGTGAATACTTCTGCTGTTTAGAATGGGATAGTGTGTAAAAGTGTTAACAAATGTAACTAATCCATATACTATTTAATCTAACTAATTAATAAATAAAACTAAACAATATAAAGTATTTTAAAATGTTTAATACCTATCACTTAAAGTGTTACTATACAGCAACAAATATAAGGGACTTTGCGGTATATAACAAAGATTAAATATTAACTGTTTCGAATGTACAGTACTGTAATTTCTTCAGTGGAACAGTTCATTTGATTGGACACAAATATTAAACCTCATTGTATTCAGATTTTTAAAATTGTTTCCAAAGTGGTGGTGGTAGAAAAAGGAGTTGCTCTGCTAGATTGTATGCTTTCTTAACTTGAGCTAGGCTATCAGTAGAGTAGGATTGTCACTGAATTTATTCCTTTCCCCAGACTTGTTGTCCATTGGCAGACAGAAATTCAACAGGTGATCCAGTGTTTCTTATATAAACAGTGATAGAAAATGTTCTTGTTCCATCTGCTTTTGTGTGTATGTATTTGTGTGTCAGTGTCAGAGAGAGGGATAGAGAGAGAATCTCTGACAATTAGGTTTAAAAACAGTATAAAAACAGTTTAAAAATCGTGCAGCTAGATTTTTCCTGTGAAACAAGAGTCACCCAAGACATAAGGCGAACTAGGCAATGGCAGAGGAGAAAGAGTCCAGCTGAGAGAAGAAAAGCTGTTTTTTTTTTAAAAAACCAAAATGTTGCTTTTCATCATTATTGGCAAGCAACTCTACAGATGTTTCATAAGAAGCAACCAGCCACGTTTTGTTAAGACTCTACCGTGTCACATCAGAAATCTCTAAATATCATGGCATCATCTTGGGATGGAATTATCCACTCTGCTGAATTTTTTGCCTTTCCAAACTAATTTGATCATTCAATAATTTAAAAATGTGCATATATAAATGAGGAGGAGGAAGCTGGCTGAGAACTTGGAAGGCTGTGGAAACAGGGAACCCTTGGATTTTACATCCCAGTTAAGCATTTAAATAAGGAGGAAGCGTCCAGAGATTGTATCAGATACTATGGGAACAACCTTTCTACCCACACCTCCTGCCTCCTGGTCCACATCACTTTCTTGTCCTTTGTCTCATCTCCTTCTCTGCTTTTACTTATTGCATTTCTACACCTCCCATTTGTAATTTAAAATGAAGGGTATATTAAATAAACTCAGGGTTGTTCTGATGCTAGTGGGTCTGGTGCCAGGATGCCTCTACCTCCTTGGCTGCTGAGTCAAAATCAGGAGCAGGTAAAGATACAGGTTGCCCTTGCTTGAAAGCCAGTTGCATCTGACTCTAGGATTCAATTAACCAATCAGACACCCTCATAACTGTATTTCTTGACATGTCTCCTTAATTTTTTGAAAAACAGAGTTGGTCCTAAATTACCTGTTAAAATATCCTCTCCCTACCCCATAAATCCACACTAGAAGCGGGCCATAGACCTCAGAGTCAGCCCACAAGTCATTGGGGTGCCTGTGGCTCCATCTCCCACAAGTGTCGCTTCCACGCCCTGTGATAAAAATGATATGAAAGCAACGACAAGGAAATTATGTAACTAATAATTTTGTAATCCTTCTGTGATGCCTAGAATATGTTGTTTGAAGTGGCTGCCTCATTCTGCTTCGTGATAGGGCAGTGCCCTATGAAATGAAATAAACATATTTGTTTCTTGAGAAGGGAGGGCAGAGGAAATAACTCGAGGTGGGATAAGAGAGAAAAGAACAGAGATTTGGGAAGAGAGGAATGCAGTGTAAAGAAAGGAAAGAAGCAAGAGTGATAAAGGAACACAGAAAAGAGGCAGGCAAGCAGGAGTGTACAGTGTCTCTAGAAGGAATGTCTTCTCACTTCCTCAGGTGTTCATCTGCTCATCTGTCAAGTGGATGAGTTTTGAATTCTTCTCTCCATGGATTCAGAGGATTTGTGATGTCACCAGATATTGCCTTGTGACATCAGTGGATCCTGACTTGAACTTCAGGTCATTTGGATGTTGGGGACAAAGGAACCCCAGGAGCAGACATCTGCCACATCCAACATCAACTGGCCAGCGAAGAATCATGGGAACTGCACCAGCCCCTGGGATAGATAGCAGAGTCAACTCCTTACAACCCTAAGTGTGGGGATACCTGCCATTACCTATTATCTCCATCAGCCCTGCTCACCTCAGACAACTGCCTTCCACCTGCATGGCATTCTTTCCTTCCTCTCTTCCTTAGATCAAGGCCCCCTGAGGCCGTACAGAGCATGGCACAAAAACCACCAGTGGTAGGTTGAAAACTTAATTATGGAAGTCTCTATATTTCCATTTCTGTGAGATGATACAGTAAGATTAGAAGTTAATGATCCAAAGGAAAATAATAAACCTAAACAAATGAGGGAAGATTTTTTAAAATTATGCAGCTGTTTTGAATAGAACTGAACCGAAACTAACCGGTTAACATTGTATTAACATGTAGCTTTTAAAGACATGCTTCTCACTGTTCACTAATCCTTCTGTGGCAGGAACGCTGTGTCTTGTGTGGTCCAAATCTGTTTCCCCTTAATTTCCAAGCCCACATTTTTTCTAATTTCCCCCATTTTGTACTGCAATAATACCCGCTGTTTCGTTCTTCCAGTTGGAGGCCAGGGAAGTTGTTTCAGGGACTGAAGCTCTAGAATGGGCCACCCTACAAGGAGCAATGGTCATATTGCTTGGGCATTTCTGGTAGTTACAATCCCCCAAAGTTAGTTTTTCCAATCTCAGCTTCCAACACTGAACAACACCTCAGTCAGGTCTATTTGTACTTGCCTTCCTGACACAGACTGTGTCAATTTTCCTTGGGTCGCTTGAGGACATGGGGGAGAAGCCAAAAGATGTTTATCTCGCTTCCCCTATCTATACAGAGTAGGACCGCTGATTGGGCTGCTACAACTGATTGGCAGGAGTGCATTCTCCTGCTTTTCTCATGCAATGTGAGATGACAAAATTGCCATACATAGTATGGGAGCATATTTTTGCCATCCCTTTTAATTTCATTCCAGATTTTCTTCCACTTGGTCAATACTTAATCCAAACATTGATTTTTTTAAAAAGAAACAAAATCAGGATTTCTAGTGTTGTTTTTCCATTTCTTTCCACCAAACTATCAGCTTCTAATGGCAAATCTTCCACTCATCAAACTACAGAGTCGTCCCAGCAAACATATTATTAAAAGAAAATGAACTACGTATAGATCATGCTTAGGAAAGGAACAATCCGTGACACTTTCCAGAACTCAGTTACATGGAGTGGATAGTTATAAAGCATGTGAGAGACAATTGTATTCATTTTAATGTATAGCCAATGGAGGACAGATTATGAGTGTTGCAACCCATTACGACACCAATGGCCACAAGTTGCCCATTCTTGTACTACACAAACTGATGACAAGTTAGCTCGCATGGGTACAAGTTTAGGTAAAGGTAAAGGTTGCCCTTTCTCGAAAGCTAGTTGTATTTGACTCTAGGGTTCAATGCTCATCTTTGTTTACAGCCAAAAAAACTAGCACTGTCTGTGTCTGCACTTGTTTCCACGGACATGTGGCAGACATGACAGCAGAATAACAAAATGCGGTTTACCTTCTCACCGAAGTGGTACCTATTTATCTACTTGCAATTTCTTGCTTTTAAACTGTTAGGCTGGCAGGAGCTGGGATGGAGACAGAAGCTCACTGCACCATACAGTACTTGGGTCTCGACCTGCCGACCTTCCAGTTGTCAAGTTCAGTATCTTAACCATTTGAGCCACCACAGTTGGGTACAAGCTTACTTAAGAGCAATTCTGCTGTTCTGTAATGATTGCACCATTAGGTTAAGCCGTTCAGCAGCCTGTGAATGAAATTACAAAAGAAGTTAAAAGAACTACATCTATCTGTTGTGTTTCACATCACTACATGTGCAACTTCCTTCTTTTAAAATAAGTCCTTCGACGAAAAAGGAACTAAATTGAGAAGACAAGCAGACAACACACTCATCTGGTCAGATCACTTAAAGGCATTCCCTTTACTTCATAGTCCAGCATGAATAGGGTAAGTGTGAATTCTGTTTTGACATTCCTTTGCTTCCACCCATCTTTCCAAGGCCAGCCCTATCATCAGGCAGAGTGAAGCAGCCACCTAGCTATCAAGAAAGGGCAGCATAAGGAATAGACACTTATAAGCCATTCACCCAAGAGAACAGCCGTCCATCTAATTAACCTCTTGAGGAGTGGACAACTTTGGGCTGTCCCGACCTTACTCAATTACAACATGGGCATCACATCCCGTTATTCAGCCCACAAAAATTTTTGGAAAAGTTTCTCCCAGATTTCCACTTTTTTATTTGCTTCCATTTATTTCAGGAGATAAGCAGCGACAAAACCAATACTGATTTCGGAATGTTACACTACTTGCTACTGTGGATAATATTCTGCTATTTCTGGTGGAAATGGAGAAAAGGAGAAATACTAGATGATACGAATCTTGGTGATAAATACGTCTTCATCACTGGCTGTGATTCTGGCTTTGGAAAATTGGCAGCTAAGATTTTGGATAAGAGAGGTTTCCAAGTGATCGCTAGCTGCATGACAGAAATTGGAGCAGAAGAGCTAGGAGCAGAGACTTCTGACAAGCTCCAGACTGTGCTACTGAATGTGACAGACACAGATAACATCAAACTGGTGGCAGAAAAAATTAAAGCACAAGTAGGAGAAAAAGGTAAGTGACACAATAACTCAAGGGCCCATGGGCTGGATGCAGCCCATGGTGCCATTTTATGTACCCCCCACCCCTTCCAAGGGCATTCGGGAAACAAAATGGCTGTCACTTTGAAGCTGTTGGGACAAAATGGCTGCTCCCATTATGCAAGCAGAGCAAAATGGCCATGCAGCCCTTGAAGCTGACTGAGAGAGCATGACCCGGCCCCCGGCTTGAAAAGTTGGAGACCCCTGCAAAAGCTGGACCCGCATTGTGAACTAATAAACATTACAGTTTCAGGCCCACACTTTGAACAGACTTCTGCAACTTTAAGGCAGAGGTAGACCATCTCAGCATAGGTGAGGGCCTTCTTCAGATTTGCCAGCAGTCCAAGAATCACATTATGGGTGGTGGAGGGGGGGGGGCAGAGGCAGGGCCAAACATGTTTATTTGTTTGTTTGTTCTTTCACTGCTTTGTTCATTGGTTCATTCACTCATTCACTCATTTGCTTGCTTGCTCACTCGCTCGCTCCCTCACTCATTCATTTGTTCATTTATTCTTTAGTTTAATGTCATAATTGCGTATTGTTAAAGATGCAACAATTTTGTTGTTGTTTTTCCAATCCCACCACGAAATAGAGGCAAGACACAATTTGTTGTGGTAAAAGGCTCGGGGTCGCATTTATTAAAATTTTCACATCAAGGACCTACAGAGGGGCTGGTAGTGCATAACCTGACACCAGAGCAAGGGAAGCTAATCTCCCCCTCACTGGTCCTGATGGGTGAATCCCTAGCCCCCACTCAGTACTGCACACGATAGCCACTGGTGGGCTGGTTTTCCATGCAACCATTTCTACTTCCCCTCTCCTGAGTGGATCTTGGCCATACCACATGTCTGCCTCATGGCGTCCCCTGCATCCCCACCAATTCACACAAACCCAGTGCAGGATACAGATTCTGCCTCATCAAAGATGCCGTGAGGGAATCACCACTGCAACCCACCCTAACCCAACTAGTAACGTTGCGTGGATTTCAGCCGCCCGGAGCTTATGCCAAATTTGCCGCCCCCTGGTGGATGCTGGTGCCCGTTCCTGCTAAGGCTTCTGGGAATTGTAGTCCAAGAACACGCAGAGCCCAAAAAGTGCCACCTGGGGCAGGCCCCCCCTGCCCCCCTGCCCTACGCCACTGAACCCAGCACTACCTGCCAAAGTACATGACCTAAAGTGCAATTTTGCCTGGCTAATGCCATAATGCCCGGCAATACAGGAATGGGATAGGTGAAAAACAGGCATATCAGGTGGAAAATAAACAAAATAAAAATAAAAATAAAAAACATTGTAACACTTTAAAGATTAACTGCTTTATTTTTATTGTTAGCTTTCATGGATCCGGTCCACTTCAGACAAAGAGTGAAACTTACAGGCATGGTTTTTATACACCAAATTCAGGGGGTCAAGGGTGTATGAAAACCATGCCTGTAAGTTTCACTCTTTGTCTGAAGAAGTGGACTTGATCCACGAAACCTAACAATAAAAATAAAGCAGTTAGTCTTTAAAGTGCTACAGTGTTTTTTATTTTATTTTTATAAATAAAAACTATTCCAAAAAATTCAAATGTGAAAACAGACCAGCTCCAGTAGCCAATATGAAGCTAGCCCCCCAAATTCCTATCTGGCCCTTATTGGCAATCCAATAGCATCCTGTGGTTGTAGGGAAGATCCCATGAGGCAGGGGTGGGTTTATGTTTCAAAAACCCCTCTCGCCTTGCCCCCACACCAATGCAAAGTGTCAGCTGATCCAAGCCTCCCTTTTACATCAGGGAGTAGAAATCCTCCCCATTGTCCGAGACTTTGTCCAGGCTTGGAGATAAGCTTGTTAATGGAAACATTGCTTTTAACTTTAATGTGGCCATTTTCTTAATAGAAAAAGTGGTTTGATGTGGGATCAGGGGGTTGAGAAATGTACAGTATGACAGGCTGCAGGCATAGTTCATGGTACAAGATGTTATGGAATGCAAGGAGAGCTCCCTACAAGGCAGATGCTATTTCAAGTGACTATTTTAGATCAGATGTGACATTAATCTGTTCATTTTAAGAGTGCCAGAAAAAGCACTCTTTAAAAAAAAAGGGTATTGTGCAGAAACAGAGGTCACACAAACCAAACCCCAAATTCATGAAGGCACTCCTGGCTTTCAAGCATGTCAGCTGCATTCATTCCTCATATGCTGTTAAATATGATTTGGAGATTGTGCCTTGTATTTTAATTGTTGCAGAGCTACGGCAATGTTTGATATTGAACATAAACCTTCAAGAGGTCTTTACTGATGCTGAAAAATTAAGGAAATGGATTAAAGCAGGGGTTCCCAACATTTTTACAACATGGGCGGAACCATGCCCCCCCCCCCCGGACAGCTGAGCGGGTCAGACTGGTGGTTTCCCCCAGAATAAACACTGCCATAAAATGTGCCTGGAGCTGTTGTAAATGCGTTTATGACAGTCGCAGGCACATTTATGGCTGTTGTAAATGTGTACACTTCTGCTTCTGCTTCCAGTGCAGCAGTGATGGCAGTGCAGGCCACATGAAATGGTGCTGCAGGCTGAGTCTGGCCCACAGGCTGAAGGTTGGGAAACCCTGGATTAAAGGATCACTTTAATCATGATGGCGTGAGCATAATTGGTATCTGTGAAACAGCCATCACAGGCTAATTGCCCCAAATGGAGTGTTTGTATTGCCTCATATTACATCAGGTTTAATCAGCAGAAATTTAAAGCATCCAGCAGTGAGTTGCAAAATGATTAAATGTCAAAAGAGCCAATCATCTCTTGCTCATGTGGAGTGAGCAAAAGACTCTTTGAGGGCATCTAGTCCAAACTCTAGTCTGAGGAGCAAAAGCAAGTACAATCATATTTATATACTGCCCCATAGTGTTTAAAGCATTCTCTTGGCAGTTCACAAAATAATGAAATGCAGAATGGAGCTTTAGCACAACAGCCTGTAAAAGTTACTTTTTATACACTACAACTTTCGGAATCCCCAACACCACCAGCAGCATTGCCATTGTCCACGCTAGATGATGGTCCCTGAAGAGTTTCATCTCAAAAATGTACTTTTTTCACACCATTGCCAAACAAATACCCATTCTCTGCTTATATTTCCCTCATGGGGCTGCTGGTCTGCCTTGGAATGTATCAAACACTTCACATAATTTCAGTTTCTTTTACTTTTTAGCTAAAACCTATTTCTGAGAATGTCCTTCCAGTCTAGTGGTGCTTACAGGTGGGATTCGGAGACTGCCATGAGACTTTCCTTCAGTCTTTCCTTCTCGAGAGATGCTCTTCCAACTATTCTCTGCAATACTGTACCTGTTTTACAGACCCTGCACTCTCTTAATCACCATCCTTTAGATACAACCTACTTTGCCAACATCCTTGTTAAATAATAATAATTTCGTGTCAGAAATTATCCTGGGGTGAAAGGATTTTTGTGGGAGAAACTCCACTCTGTGGACACCCGAATGAGGCTCCTTTCATGTCCCCAAGAGACGGGATAGAGAGGGGAGCTCAATCCATCATGCAGTACCCGAGTTTTGAATTGCCAACTTGCCGTCCTTCCAGCTAACAAGGCAATCTTCTTAACTACTGCGCCACTGCAGCCCCTCCTCCTCAAGTGCTTAGTAATAACAAACAACACAACTATAAATTACAAATCAGTAAGAATTTCTGGTTTACTATTATGTCTTTTCTGTCCATAGGATATATTATCTTCATTTCTTTTTTAATTGTCCTTCTTCACAGGTCTATGGGGGTTGATCAACAATGCAGGAATCATGGGAGCAACAGCGCCAACGGACTGGCTGAACATTGAGCACTATAGAGCCCCGATTGAAATTAATTTAATTGGCCTCATAAACGTCACGTTACACATGCTTCCACTGGTGAAGAAAGCCAAAGGAAGGATCATAAATGTAACTAGTGTTGGTGGCCTCATAGCCATATGTTCTGGTGGTTATTGTCCATCCAAATATGGGGCAGAAGCATTCAGTGAGAGCTTAAGGTAAAATTATGCATTAATGAATAGGCTTTTCAGTTTTCAGGATCTATCCCCCTCCCTCCTGATAACTCAAAATCCATCAGCTGGAATCAGTTACAAAATGGTGGCTCAGGGAGGTAGACATAGATTGTAGCAAGGTTCCTTCGAACCCACACTCAGCCCCAGAATTTACTTATGATTCCAGGATTGCTTGAGCAAAGAGTCGTTTGCACTTCTGCTCCTGTGCATTCTTGATTTCAGTAGCTTAATTTGGGGGAAAAGGTAGGTTTTTTTCTTCTCACTTTTGTTAAACATTGGTAGGAATCTGCCTTTCCACTCCCAACCGATGCCCAAAATATAGTTGAGGTGTTAATATAAAATTAATGTGGAACTACACTCTAGTTTAAATATGAGCAGTAGGCTGTTTGAGGGACATTAGCCAGCTCATGTGTTTACCACATTGGCAAAGACTAATTAATTGTCCCCATAAGCATGGCTAACATATGTGCATATGCATGCATACATAATGCACATGTTTCTAAACTCCACTTTTATCCTTTGTTTTAAAAATGGTTGGTTTATTTGTTTACAACATTTATAGTTTGCTCCTATCTCAGGATCTCAGGTCTATCTTTTCCTATTATATAGCACTATCTCATGATTAACTTGAGAGAGAGGTCCTGAGCTTTATGGGTTAATGGGATATTTAATTTACTCCTTTTGGTCTTAAGACAATAGTCTTAAGACCTGGTTGCCTATATGTCTCTGGGTGCAGTTCAAGGTGCTGGTTACTACCTTTAAAGCCCTACATGATAGTGGGCCAGGATACTTAAGAGACCTCACCTCAAGAACATCTGTCCGTCTCACCAGAGCAGATCAGAGAGGTTCTCTAGTTGTTCCATCGGCCAGAAAGGCGCATCTCTCTGGCACAAGGCGGAGGGCTTTCTCGGTGTCTGCCCCAGCCCTATGGAACCTCCTGCCAATGGAGTTACGTCTCCAGACAGAGTTGCTGCCCTTTAGGAAAAACTTAAAAATATGGCTGGCAGGGCAGGTATGGGGTGCGGGAAGGACTATGACCCCAGCTCACTGGTTGATTTAAGCCCCGCTTGCCCTCAAGTTGTATTAACCTGGTATAATAATAATAATAATAATAATAATAATAATAATAATAATAATAATAATAATAATAATAATAATAATAATAATAATAATAATAATAATGATGATGATGATGATGATGATGTTTTAAATTGAAGGTTTTTTAGGAATGTTTTTAAGAGTGTTTTATTGTGGTATTTTTATGAATTGTGAACCGCCCTGGGTCACCTTGGTGAGGAGGGCGGTTGATAAGTGTGACTAATCAATCAATCAATCAATAAATAAATATACAAGCTGGGAGCTGTATGCACCACCACCCAAATTATAACGATTTTGGATAAGTCTTGTTATAAAAGTGTTCTTAGGGGATCAATTTTGCCATGTTTTGAACTGCTTCTAGTGCCACTGCCACCCACTTTTAAATAATTTTCTTTGATGAGACTCAGAAACTCTTGTCCTGCCAGTACGCTAAACACCAAACCACACCAGATCTTTATAATGTATGACACAGCAGTACTTTTGGCCTAAAATTCCACCCAAAATAGGTTGATAACATTGTGGATTGCTTGCAGACAGGACATGAAGCTATTTGGAGTGAAGGTGTCTTGCATTGAGCCTGGACTCTTCAAAACTGCACTCTCTGACAGAATGAAGGTCATGAAAGAAAAGGCAAACATTTGGAACAGTCTCCCTTATGAGATCCAAAGGGCATACGGTGAAAATTATTTAACGGAAGGTAAGCCATTGTTTGATTAATTTCATACTGGTTGATGAAGTGCCAAAAATAATATTGGAATAGACAGCATGAGTGACGCCACAGAAGTTGTTCCAAGTCTAATTAGAAAGGGATTTCTACATCTCTTAAAAATGTGCCTCAAAAGAGGGAACATTTAAATAGTGCTGGAAAACATTTTTAAAAAATTGATTCCTCACCTGTATATTCCCATTTTCAGTCACAATTTGAAATGCACTGTTGCTCTGAGGGATCAAATGCACTTCAGTTGCTGATCATATTTAGTAATTTTAAATTATTTTAAAAATTCAACAATCTAAGATCCGACAAATTAATTGGTAAACTAATGAATGGTTTATGCTTATTTCAATGGTGGGCACCAGCAGGTTCACACCAGCTCGCCAGAACCAGTAGCAGAAAATCTGGGTGGCCCTGCCCATTCAAGTTTTGAAATAAAGTAGTCCTAATTCAGGTGCAACATCGGGCTTTCCTCCTGACCAAGCCCACCATACCACACCCACAGTGTGGGTGTAAAAAATTTTTTGAGCCCACCAGTGCTTATTTTGCACCACTGCTTCCTTCCTCTGTGAACTTTGCCACTCGAAACACTTGCAGTTCATCAGGGCCCAAAGAGTGGTGGCCTTTGGGATACACAACAGTCATTGGTCTTTGAGAACATTCCAAGCCCCACAGCCAGTGATGGGATGTTACCGGTTCAGACCAGTCCACCCGAACCGGTATCACCCCTTCAGGAGGGGTCGCCGGGGTGGGGGTGGTAAAACCCTGGGTGACCGGTTCGGTCACCTCTCTGGCCCCCTCCAAAAATGTTTTTCTGGACAGCCAAAATGGCTGCCCTGAACTGCGCATGTGTCAAACCTCAGTTTGATGCATCCACAGTTCTATTTTTTAGTGTGCATGCATCAAATAGAAGTTTGATACATTTACACTAAAAAAAGAACTGCACGTGCGTCAAATGGAGGTTTTACACATGCACAGACATTTTTTATTTTTTTTATTTTTCTTCACCCACGACGTCATGATGTCATGACGTTGGCTATGCCCATGACGTCGCTGACGTCATGGTGGGGTAGCGAAGATTTTAACAACCCACTACTGCCCACAGCTTTGCAGAGATGTAAAGAAAGAAATTGTGTGGGAAGCCAGGGATCTAAGTACTGCTTATTTCTAGGACATAGTATCTGCATTCTTGGAGAAATTAGCTTTCTTCCAGAACTTGTGGGCAAAAGTAGTAAAAGAGCTGAATCTTGGTAGCATTCTGTACATACTTTACTCCAGTAATGGAACCACTGGGGTTTATTGGTTTATCATTTTAAATATCAAGTAAGCAATCCATACACGTTGAATCCAGAGTGCTTAGTCCTATTGCTAACTTTTAAAAAATATCTGTCCCTGATTTCATTCTCCCTCCAGATGCCATAAAGAAGGAAAAGCTAGTCAAGTTGTGTCAGAATACAGATCTCTCACTAGTTGTGGGGTGCATGGAGCATGCCTTGATGAGTAAAGAGCCGCGGATTCGGTACAGCGCAGGCCTAGATGCAAAGGTGCTCTGGATACCCTTGTCAATGATGCCAACATTTGTGCAGGACTACATACTTATGAAGAACAGAGTTAAACTGGCTAATCCAAATGCATGTTAAAAAAATATCTCCCTTTGTTCAAGCCACAGCTGGGAGACTCAGGATAAGAACAGGTTGGTGGTATCTAGCCCACTGTTTCTCTAACTACAAGGGATGTAAATGCAATCTATATGGCAAGGACTACGCAGGCTTGAACAATGAAGAGAAAATAAACCAGTGTTCAGAGATGAACAAGCAAGTGTCCACAGAAATCACATCTCATTTTTAAAAATAGCTTGCAACAGCACCTGTGTCACCCAGTACCACAGAAAGCAGATTTAGATAACATGAGCTACAGTTTTAATTTATTTTCAAGCTGCACAAAAGGAAGGAAGGCAGCACAGACTGGGCATTAGGTCAATTGACTAGTGAAAGTGGATCAAATATTGGCATTTAGCAATCAGATAATAGTTGCGCATACTTAATTTACACACACTCTGGGTAATTTAGCACCAGTATCTTTATGAACAAACATTCTGCTGCTAAATGTCGAGTTTCTTTCTTGTACGTGGAGAATGAAACCTATGCAAGAAAAACTCTGTGGGCAAATTGCCCCTGAATATGCCTAGAATGCCTTCTATTTCCGAACAGTATGTTCCATCT
Organism: Furcifer pardalis; assembly: GCA_030440675.1. Lineage (NCBI taxonomy): Eukaryota > Metazoa > Chordata > Lepidosauria > Squamata > Chamaeleonidae > Furcifer > Furcifer pardalis. The sequence goes on along the minus strand of CP126894.1, from coordinate 156,856,501 downwards.
TCATTCCAGGACCTGTGGCACCTTGTTTTCTGGACCCAAGCCCCAAGACTTCTTGGCGAGAGTAGCAATGGTCCTCAGATGTTGGCAAGGCATGGCCTGCAGTGGGGGGGGGGACCACCCTTCCGCAGTGGGGAGGGCCATACCTGGAGCTTTACTGAGGCAACCTTTTGCCTCTCACTAAATGCAATTTGCAACATGGTGCTAGCTACCTCTATGGTCATTACACTTCAGAAGTTGTGCGGTGGGTGTACATGTACTGCGACTGCACAAAAAGGGAACTGGTGAGGGGGAACCTTGAACAATGAAGAAACTTGCATTTGTATCCCTAGTAAAGCCCCACATTCTGTTATTTTGTCTATGTGCATATTGTGAGTATAGTTGGGGAGGGTCATCCCTATAGGGTAGCTTGAAGCATTATCACTGGTCAGAATGGACGAATTCTGGAGCCACCTTATGGGACTACCCTCATGCCTTTTCTGAGGTCAGCCACACAAGGTGGCGTGTGCTGGAGCAGGGAGGCACTTTACACGATTCCCCTTCCTCTCTGTATTTAGGCAGCAGGATATTAGCCCATGATCCGTGGCTTAAGCGGAGAAGGCAACTGTTCTTTGGGAAATGTTGCAAGCAGGGAAGCGGTTGCCCCACAGAGAGGTGAACTTGACTCTTGCAGCTACCGTCAATCCTACCAATGCTATCTCATGGGGCACCAAAAGAAAAAAGAGGCAAATAGGCTGGGTATCAACATTTGAGCACCATCAATAAATTGGCCACTGGCAACATGTGACTACAAAGCACATTTATTAAGCAAACGTAAAACTGCGTAACAACAATGCAATAATATAATATCTATCATGCAATAACTGGGAGTGTGTCATGAAATAACGGTGGTGTGAAAAAAACAACAACTCCTTGTAAAATGAACCTTGTCACTCAATTGTCTGTCACATCTAATATACAGCTTAGTTTTGTTTCTTTTGGAGGGTACAACTTTCAGAATTGTCCAGCCTAGTTGCTTTTTGAGCTCTGCTTTTGATTTGCTCTTTGATTGGAAAAGTTACTTTTTGAATTACCAGCCTTGTTAGGAGTTGTACTTCAAAACCAAAAATATTTCATTTTCTGCTGTTTTCTCCAGTAGTTTGCCAGATGTTAGTGGCTTTATAAATGATACATTGTAAAAGATATTCCAGTGTCTTCCGATTATCTTTTCAGGGAAGAAGGTATAGAACAACCTTGGAGTGAACTATAGTTTGCAAATCAACTGATTGTGTCAAATAACATTTACACATGGATGGTGTACTTCAGGAAATTATCATTTAAGATAGTGGATCTCATACCTTTTGAAGCTCTGTGGGATTTCTGAAGGATGTGTGTCTCCTGAGGTAGATGTATCTTCCTTCTCTCCCCAGTTTCAAGCAAAACCTGAGAGTGCTACCAGGGAAGAACAATAATTGAGCCACACTACATTTCTGTTGTGTTTGAGCAGGGGAGTGATTAACAGCATCATTAGCATCTTATAATATGGATTGTATATTTTTCATGCAAGAGTTAATAACATTTGAGATAAACTGTGCTATATTTTAGTACTGCATTCCTAAATCTTTGTATTCATTTTGAAGCTATTGGTTAAAACACCATGTGTTTCCCTCACATTGTATGTTGTTTCTTGTGTCTATCATCTTTCTTTTCAAATAAATTAAGGGTGCTAAAAAAAAACCCAAATACCTCAAACACCTGAACTTCTTATGACCAAGTGGAAAATGCATATGTTTCTTATGTTGTGAATTCTACCTCTGTTTAGATAGGGCAATGTCACTAATTCTGTCATCGTCTTTTGTTTCCTTTTGGTCAAAGAATTTCAAACCAATTGGCCATTGTGTTTGCTCAAGCTTCTGTTAGTTTTCATCGCGGAAGACTGCTGTTGTCAGGATGGGTATCTCTATCCTGACTAAGGGACATCTCTTTCTTTGGTTGGTGTTCTCACACTTTGCACTTGGCTAAATGGATGCACTTTGGCGATCCTCCTTGGGCAGACTTTCTCTGACCAGAGGTTCTCTGGGAAATGTGTCTGTCACTTCTTTCACAGTTAGCAGTGGCAAATCTGTGACTAGAACTAGACATCCCAATTTTTTTCCTTTCCTAAAAGCAGTGGGGAGAGGAGATTGCTGTAATTCCACCATACAGATCCCTCCTTTTTGTAAGTGCTGGGTGTTTGAGAAGTCAGTTTGCACCAGGAAATGAAGGCAGGGGAATGGCTTAAATCTCCTTCCTGGCCAACTGATTCATCTATCTCCTCTCCTCTTCCCATCTGTTTTTAGGAAAACAGAAAGCAATTGGGAGAAGTTATAGATCTATGAATACTTTAATTCCATAGCTGCTCTGTTCCCACATTTAACTTATTGACTCAATTTTAGTTAAGAAAATACATCTATCCATTTTTTAAATCCCTAATGTATATGTTATATCTCCACCAAATAAATGTCTTGTCTGGTTAAACATATTGGGGTCCTGTTTTCATTCTAATGACCTTTCCTCTACAACAAGTTTAAAAGGCCCCTGGAATAGGAGCCAAAGCTGGGAGAACAATCTCGCATACAGTATTTGTTTATAACTTGGCAGTAACACAAAACAAGTGTTGCACAATCTGAAACCCTGTTACTTCACATGCCTTTGGGATACAAACAGAATCTCCTTGATATCTGACCCACCCATCTCATGTGAAAGGCAAGGGGATCACTCAGGACTGCATGAACGCTGGTAACACAGTGGTTAAACTGCTCTGCAGCAGCCAAAAGGTTGCGAGTTCAGTCCTCCTGGCCAGATATCAAGATTGCCTCAGCCTTCCAGCCTTCTGAGGTCAGTAAAATGAGTACCCAGCATTTTGGGAACAGAATGGTAATTACCTTGTGAACCACCCAGAGAATGCATTAATTGCCAATTGCAGGGCCGCTTCCTCACCCACCCATCTCCCTCCGCCAATGGGCAGGCGAGAGGGGAGTCTGAAATCACATGGGTCTGGGTCACCTCACCTCACCTCGTCCCTGCCCCTGCCCCCACCTCCCAAAACTGGATTTCACCTCTCCTCTCACCTTCTCATTGGCAGAGGGAGAAGTGTGGGTGGGGAAGCAGCACTGCCATTGGCGGGGCAGGGCACGATGGAGCTTGCCAGCAATGGTGCGCATGCTGACAGAAAAGCCTCTGTGCACCACCTCTGGCATGTGTTCCATAGGTTTGCCTACAGTGCTGTAGATAACATCTGCTGATATCATTTGAGATGTGTTCTGTTTCATTGCCAACGACTAGGACTCACTTCCCCACCCCACTCCCCACCACCTTTCCTCAGGATTTCTTTCATAACTAGTTGAGGAAGTTGTTTTGTACAGTTTTGGAAACCTGCCTTGTCATGCCAAGTGAACTATAATGATAATCTGACAGAGCCTGGCTAAGCTTCAGAAGAGTAGCGTGCCTTGGCGGGGCCCCGTATAAAAATTTGTTTGGGGGCCCTTAGGAAGGGTAAAGATTTGTTTTGCTTACACACATTGGGGGCCCCCGTGGCCCCCGTATAATTGATACGGGAGATACGACAGTAGCTACGCCTCTGCTAAGCTTTAAGCCTCTCCCCTGCCTGTCTTTGCTGTTCAGAAATGAATGTCTATGGACCACCTGTTCTGAACTTATTCTGCCTTTGCCCTGTACCCATCCCAATCTAATCCAGCTCCAACCATCCAAGCACTGGGGAAGGCAACATAAAGAATTATATTTCTGGATTTGTGTTCTCGCAACACCTTTCTTTGTGTAGCTGGAGCACTCATGCCCTCCATATGCTATTGGAAAAGTATCTCACATTTATTCTATTTCCCAACTAGTAGAAAACTTCCCTAGCTACTAGCCACATTTGCTTTCCTTTACAGACTGTTAAACAGTCTCAAAGAGCAGGTGGCAGTCGTAGTCAGGAGGGCTTTTGCACAACTTCGTGTAATACGCCAGTTATGCCCACTCCTAGACCGGGACTCCTTGCTCATGATCACACATGCTTTGGTCACCTCCAGACTGGATTATTGTAATACGCTCTACAAGGGGCTGCCCTTGATGACCATTTGGAGGCTGCAGCTGGTCCAGAATATGGCTGCCCGGGTCGTGATGGGGTGTAGGCATTATGCTCACGCCTCACCATTGCTGTGGGAGCTGCACTGGTAGCCAGTGTGCCTCTGGGTGCAATTCAAGGTGCTGGTTGTTACCTTTAAAACCCTATATTGTAGTGGGCCAGGATACCTAAGAGATACCTAAGTGCCCAGTCACATCACCTTAAGGACATCTCTCCGTCCCACCAGAGCAGACAGGAGAGCCGCACCTCTCTAGCACAAGGAGGAGGGCCTTCTCTGTGTCTGCTCTGGCCCTATGGAACCTCTTACCAAGTGAGCTGAGTCTCCAGACGGAGCTGCTGCCCTTTAGGAAGGGGGTCAAGACATGGCTGGCAGAGCATGTGTGGGGTATGGGCCAGACAGTTGCCCCAGTCTGCTGGCTCATTTGACCCCCCCTCTCTCTGTTTGTCTTAGCTTTTTAAAATTTTTAATCTTGTTTTTAGCTTTTTAAAATTTTTAATCTTTTAATCTTGATTTTATATTATGTTTTTATCGTGTTTTAGGTGTTAAAAGTTGTGTCAGCTGCCCTAGGTCTTTTTGAGGAGGGCGGCATACTGTCATATGTCTCTGATCTAGTCACGAATGGGAGTTAGGAAGGAGGGTGACTGATAGATTCCAGAAACATAATTTCTTCTTGTTTGTTGTTGTAATAATTCTACCATTAGACTTACAGTCAAAGAGCAGTATAAAATTAATAGTTCAAGATCTAACCCAGGACACAAGAACTGTTAAGGTAGACAGTTCCTAGTAAAGTTGTGGGGTTGTTGTTTGTTTGTTTTTTGTAAAGTTAGGATATTCAACTCTAATAAATCCAAAATTATTATTATTAAAATAAACAAAGCCAGGAGGAGGACACTGTGTATGAGCCAAAGCAGATCTAAAGGAGGCTTCTTAATTCACTGAAAAGAGAACTGGTGTTGAAAATGCAAAGTGGGAGAAAAATCAATATACAGAACAACTAGCAACGGTATTCTTTTCAGACCTAGTATCCAGTTATACCTGAAAACATTAAATGTACTTGATAGCTCCCTAATATAACAAACAATCAGATAAATATTTGTTAATTAGGTAAAGACAGGAGATTGATGATCCAATTTATCACAAAACTTTAACATATCCATAGTCACTCTAGTCTGTTAGATCTGAGTAGCAGTCATTTTGGACAAAGAAGGAGTGAAGTCAAATTATGTGACTGTAAACATGTCCAGACAAAACGTCCACATGTTGTAGAGGCTTGAATGCCCCAATTTACCCAGCCAATCACTCCTTTTTGATCTTCTGTGACAATCCACTTACTTCCAGGTAGGACTTGGGAGACCTCTGGTCTCCTGGCAATGGGATTATACCTGAGTCTGCTTCCCTGGTCCAGATCAGACTCAGCAGTTCAGGCTTCTCCTATCAGTGTGCCCAGTCACTACTGACTAAAATCCAGGTTGTGAGCAAAGGGTGCATGTGAAACTAGAGTAGATCCAGGTAACGTGAGCCAAGTAAACACTCCAAGCCTCTTCAGGTATTTTAGAAATATATTGAAAGCAGAGCAAGATGCAGGATACAGTCCAGCAAAAGCTCAGAAAGCATTTCAAAACAAAGAAATAAAGCTGGTTCTTTAAGGGATAGCACATGGGCCCGCTTCTGGCTAAATAGGCTACATGATTGCAGTTAGATCCAAGATAATGTCTCCCTCTCGGCCCCCACCATCTGGCATATACAGTATCTTCTCCCAAATGGTCCACCTTGTGGCCCTCCTCCTTAGGGATTCCAACCAATGCTCTTACAGCATGACAAGTCAATCACACATTAGGTTTTGTTTCATCCCAGCCATGAGGCCTACATAGTTTACATTCCATTCTCTCTCCCCCTGATCTGAAATTGCCATTTTGAATGAGGCTAAAGCAAGGGTATAATTAGGTGGACAAAAAATCATGGAAAAAAAGTACAGTTTAAAACGGGGCTGATTTCATGACAACCTCTGTCAGAAGGGGTTTACTTCTGGGGGGCATTCACTGAGAATGGACTAAAAATTAACACAGCAACTTTCAATCGGCAGCTTCATGTGTATATGTCTGGTATGCTAAAGTTGTTAACAAGCAACTTCAGCATATTGGACCTCGAACGCTACCCCTGGTTATCTGTGGATGATCAGGGGAAGTGTAATAATGTTTAAATATGGTTTAAAACTCATTGCTAAAGTGATGCATCAGATTGTGTGTGTGTTGCTGATCAAAACCCTCGTTTCAGGTGTCAACATTATTAGTCACAGTAGTAGTTCCAGACACCCCGGAAGAGATTAATTTACATGGGTGGGAAAAAGCAAGTGTCACTGCCACCTCAGCTCCTATTCTGTACAGAGATTCCTCTTCCAGATTTATCATTCTGTAAGACTAGCACAGCATGCCTACGTCACTAAGTCTATTGTAGTTATCTCAGAAGATCTGTCTCAACAGCAAGGCCATTTTGTAGGAATAACACATTCCTAAATTGACAGATCACCAAGTGATGTAAGATTCAGTCAATTTCTATGTGAAAGAGCCAATCCTTTGCTATAAGATCCAGGCAGTGTGGGTGGAACTCATTATGGGAGTTGGGAAGCAACTAAACAAGAAAAGGTGACAAATGGTTGCAAAAAGGAAGCAAACCATAAAAAAGGTTCTGAAAAGAACAGGAAGAAGACACATCGATACACAAAAAGAACACCATCACACTGTCTTGAGAGCTCATGCCCTGCTTAATGTACTCCTTAAATATGTCCAAGGATAGAAGTAAGAACTGTTCATAGATGTCTCTAGACCAGTGGTGCCCAAACTTTGGCCTGTGGGCCAGGTCCGGCCCCCAACGCCAATCCATCCAGCCCACACCACACTCGTTGCTCCTGGAAGTGGAAGTAAAACGTGCTTTATGGGCGCATTTTACTTTGCCTTCCAGGAGCTCTGAGGGTGGTGTGTGCTGGATGGATTGGTGTTGGGGGCCAGATCTGGCCGAGCCCATGGGTACCCCTGGTTTAAGCAGAAAAATGGCAACGTAAAATCTATCTCATCCTGTTGCAAAACACAGATTGCAATGCATGTTTTACTTCTGCTTCCAGTAGGAGGAATCACCTGACTGGCCCACTGAACCACATGACCAGCCTGCAGCCCGAAAAGTTTGGGTATCCCTGCTCTAGACAAACCACTTATTCTAATAAGGCTGAGACTGGATCTGTGCCCTTCTGTGCAATATTGATTAAGAGTGCAGTGTATCTATTATACACCATTTGGGCAGTCTGACACCACTGTAACTGCCCCAGTTTCATCCAATTATTCATGTTGAATTCTGGGATTTGTAGCTTGGTGAAGTCCTTAGAAATCACTACTAGAGAGCTTCAGAGTGCACCCTACAGAACAACAGGGTTAGAGCTTCCCAGTAGAGAATTTTAGGGTCTGAAATACAACTTCCAGGATTCCACAGGCTGAAGTCATGACAAACTGGCTTTCGAATTGCCACAAGCATGTGTTTTTATAGATTCACCCTTCCAGAAGGGAGAAATGAGATTGAGCAGCTGAGAAAGACTCTTTGCACAGTCACATTTTGCCGCCAGGTTCCACATGTTAATAATTAAAAGCCTCTGATAAATACTGGATGTACATACAGTACTGTGCAAGAGTCTTAGGCTAGCACCAGTTGGATATTTAAGGAAATGAATAGTAACAAAGGAATAGTAATTCCCCCATTTTTCAATTTTTCCAATATTCCCCAGATTATTATTATTATTATTATTATTATTATTATTATTATTATTATTATTATTATTATTATTATTATTATTATTATTATTATTATTATTATTATTATTTAGATTTGTTTTTTTCCTCTTTCAAAATTCCCTGGAAAGTTTATATCTCTACATTGTGGAATGATTTTGGGATGACACATTTTGAAAACTCTATTGCTTTTTTGAAATGCATTTATTTTTTCCCCGTACACTTGACATGCTTTACTTGTGCCATCTTCCCTCCTTTCAAAATTTCCGTGAACATTACATCTCTAGGCGTGACTTATGTGAGTTTATGGTGATCTGCACCATGTAGAATTGTATCAGTGGTGGGATGTCAAAAAATTTACTACCCCACCGTGATGTCATCACAGTGTGGGTGGAGCTAATGTCATGATGTTATGACACCATGGGTGGAGCCAAAGAAAATAAAAATAAATAATAAATAATAATAAAATAAAATAAAAATAAGCGCACACACATACACACACCCTCAACCCACCCAACCACCCACAACACAAGGACAGCAAGGAGGACAGCAAGGGAGGACAGCAAGGAGGGTGTGCATACGCGCCAAGCACTGTAGGCATGCATGCACACCAAGTGCTTGGTGCGCATGTGCAGTGGGGGAACCAGTGAAAAGGTAAGCCCCGAAGGTGGTTCCCCCCCCCCCCAAAAAAAAGAGCTGCTACCGGTTCTCCGGGACACTGAGAAAAGTTACTACTGGTTCTGGCGAACTGGTGAGAACCTATTACATCCCATCACTGAATTGTATGCTCCCAGCCTGCTAAAGGCTTTTCTATCAAAATAACTCACACCCACGAACTATAGAAGCATTGACTGTGTCCCCCACCCAATTGTTCTGTTTTTTTCCTCAGTCAATTTTCCCTTCCCAATTTTTCTGGGGAAAAACCCAAATTTCCTGGGTCCCCCCTCTCTTTACATCTGTATTCCCTGGATACCCAAATAGGAAGTTGAGGATAAGAAGGCGGTACAGTTCAGAAATCATATAAAGCCAATGGAATAGATGGGGGAAACTGTTGACTTTTCAGAACAGCATTCTTCAACTGAAACACTTCCAGATCCTTTATCTTCTCTGTATGTGTGTCACAACAACAGCTCACACTCTTGCTTGCGCAATTTCCATTCTTACTCAAGTAATGCTGTCTTGTGTTTTCCTTGGTCCCTTTGTGTGGTGATCACTGAAGAAACCAGATTGCTTTCTCAGTCACAGGTGAACTAGGAAATTCTTTTGCAGGGTGTTCTTTTGACTAGTCTTTACCTGTTGTTAAACCCATTTAAAAATCTTTGTTATATACATCCCTATGCTAGACCTAAGGAAAGGAAGATTCTGAAGTCAATTCAAAGGGTCTGCAGCTACTGTTAAGTCATTACATTCAACAGGAAGCCCTTTCTCTCTCAAGGCCTCCTTCCTCACTGTGATGGCAATAACAGATATACGGTACCTTACCCACTGTGATAAGGGTTGCAAATAGATAATGCATACAAATAGTTGAAGGCTGTAAAATAAATGTTAATTATTGTTACTATTATTATGGTATCTTGTATTTAGACTATTTTATGGGGCCCTGTAGTAAGAGATTCTGGGAGTTTAAAAGACTGAGATAATTATTCATCAGTCCTAATCCCTGTTTGCTAGGTAGTGGGTAACATCATATGGAGGCACTGCATGTAACAAATGCAATATGGTATCTGCTTGGAATCATGTCATGCTTTCCCCCAAAATAGCAGAAGGTGGGTCAAAAGTAAGGCTGACTGGCTGTCTTAAAAAAAGGTACAACATTTAAATTTCAAAAACATGTTCTGATTTGAACAACCATCCGCTCATTTGTAATAGCATTAAGCATAAAAATTAGGCTAATCTTCTTTAAAAGGGTCAGCTGGGATCACCAGCATTAAAATGCTCTGAAGCTGTGCCACACCAGTGAATGCCTATCTAATCATTGCTGTATGGTGTCCATATTACTGAGGCTGCCAAAGAGACCTTCTCCACAGATGGTCCTGAAAACCTTCACAAATTGAAATTCCAGTTAGAGCCCACTTTGAAAACAACATGCGCTGAGAGTCTGACAGTTCTGATCTTACAATGAGCGGGAGAGATGCCTCTGCAGACTGTAAGTACAAGCACTGGAAGGAAACCATAACAGTCACGAGTGCCTTTTTAGAACAATAAAAAGATATTTTAAGTCAGGTGAAAATCATATATGTGGTACACATTTCAGAGTAGACCCAGGCTGTACTGAATTATACAGATTGTAACTACAGGTAGTTGTTGATTCATAAAGTAAGCAGGTTTAGGATTGCTGTTGTTTTTGTTCTTGTCATTATTACAGAGCTCATTCCTGAATTGGGACCTACTCGCACGTAAGTGTTTGTGGGACCTAAACTTTCCCATACAAGTTTGGACATGGCTTAGGAGCCTACTGTTTTCAGGCAAGGTTGCTAGGTTTGCAGTCTTTCGGCAGAGGAGTGAAACCATTGTGGATGTCATGAAAAGGCAATGACTGCTTTATCATTACTGTGTTTTTAACTGATACACAGAAAGAGCCTCCTCCAAAGCTGTGGTATTTATGAACCAAAATCGGGCATACCCTGGTAATGGCCACCTTTTGTTGCTGGTTAATCTTTTTCACACTAGGTCAGGCGAAAGGAACTGCAGAATGAACTCCCCAAAAGGTGCCCTTCATTTTGGCAATTTCATGTCTGGCCTAGACACTGAAGAAGAATGGATGAGGAAATGGGGTTGTGCGAGTTTCCATCTCTGGTGCCAAAAAAGCTTGACTGGCTTGTGGGACCATATTTGTGTTGCCTTCTGGGGGGGGGGGGAGTCATTTACCACTCTGCCTCACACAGCAAAATCTCCTGGGATGGCTTTTGTGTGTGGAGAGTAGTGTTGTGGAAGATACATATATGTACCTGCACTGATATGACTGATAAACTCTTTTCCTCGTTAAAGTAGAGGTTTTTTTTATTTCCCAGTAAACTGGGAATTAAAAGATAAAAAGCACACCAAGATGGGATTCTGAGTTGCTCTTCTACAGAGTGTTACTAGGATATGTTGACAATATGTCCAGTGATGGGACGTAACAAGTTAGCACCAGTTCGCCAGAACCGGTAGTAAAGTTTCCTGGTGTCCCGGAGAACCAGTAACAGCTTTTGGGGGGAATCACCTTCGGGACTTACCTTTTCACTGGTTCCCCCACTGCGCATGCACACCAAGCACTTGGTGTGCATGCATGCTGACAGTGCTTGGCGCGAATGCATGACCTCCTTGCTGTCCTCCCATGTGGGGAGGAGGAAGAGAAGCTACTAGCCAGAAGCTCCCTATAGCCTGCTCCCCAGGGTAAGTGACTCACCTTTGGGTATGGGGTGGGTGGTTGTATTTTAATGTGTATTTAATGTGTATTTATTGTTAATGTGTATTTTTATGTCTATTTAATTTGTATTTTATGTGTCTTTATGTCTATTTAATGTGTATTTATTTTAATTTGTATTTTTTATGTGTACTTATTTTTAGGGGGGTTGTGTTGGCTCCGCCCACATCACTGGCTCTGCCAATGACATCGTAATGTTGGCTCTGCCCATGATGTCATGACATTGGCTCCACCCATAATGTCATGACGTTGGCTCTGCCCACAATGTTAGCTTCACCCACAGTGTGGTAGTAAAAATTTTGGCTGCCCATCACTGGGTCTAACTATCTTCTGGTCTTACTGCTAGAAGCAAAACGATGATACGCTGTCTTTGTTACCATGCAAAGGGCATCGCAAAAGCACTGTCTGTCGCTCACCAGAAGAACACAACATTTGCTGTTTGTTCAGAGATTTATTTATTTATTTAAATTTGTTTATCGCCCTCCTCCCCAAGGGGACCCAGGGCGATTCACAACACGTCAGCATCAACAACAATTTAAAACCAGCTCAAAAATTAAAAGTTTTAAAAGAAGCTTAAAAACTTAACATTAAAAACTAGGCGTTGTAGCTAGGAGGCACTGGGGGTAAATTTGTTCAAACCATCCAGCCGGCTGGGGAAAATGATCCATCCATTCCCCAGACCTGACTTGCCAACCAGGTTTTCACTCCTTTCCTGAAGGACAGCAGCTCCGTCTGCAGGTGTAGTTCTATTGGGAGGAGGTTCCATAGGGCTGGAGCGGACACCGAGAAGGCCCTCCTTCTAGTGCCAGAGAGGTGCACCTCTCTGGCCAATGGCACAACCAGAGAGCCTCTCCGGTCCACTCTGGTGGGACGGACAGATGTCCTTGGGACAATCCGGTCTCTTAAGTATCCTGGTCCACTACCATGTAGAGCTTTAAAGGTAATAACCAGCACCTTGAATTGCACCTGGAGGCAAACTGGGAGCCAGTGCAGCTCCCTCAGCAGTGGTGTGAGACGGGCATAACGCCCACATCCCAACACTACTCATGCAGCCGCATTCTGGACCAGCTGTACCCTCCGAATGGTCACCAAGGGCAGCCCCATGTAGAGCGCATTACAATAATCAAGTCTGGAGGTGACTAAGGCATGTGTGACCATGAGCAAGGAGTCCCAGTCTAGAAACGGCTGTAACTGGTGGATCACACGAAGTTGTGCAAAGGCCCTCCTGGCCACAACTGCCACCTGCTCTCTGAGCAGTAGTCGCGAGTCCAGGAGGACTCCCAGATTACGTACCGGGTCTGTTTGGGGCAGAGCTGCCCCATCCAGAACCAAAGATGGTAGTTCCCAAGATAACACAGGACCCCCTACCCACAGCCACTCAGTCTTGCCAGGTTTCAGCTAAAGCCCATTGTCCCCCATCCAGACCCTGACAGCCTCCAGGCACCTGGAAAGAGATGTGATGTAGAACAGCCTTGTCGATAATAAAATGAAATGGCTATACCTCATCACTGCCTGAGAACCATTCTCCTTTTCTTCCCTGTCTTCCCTTTCCCTTCCCCTATCCCAGTCTCCTCGCTGCCATGAGTATGTCTAATGAATGTTCCCTGGAATATAAGGGCTACTAGCAGTAACACTAAGTTCCCTTTTCATGTTGAATGGTTGAGGATAAAGCCAAGGCAGAGCAGATACACCTTGAAAACAGTATAGAGAGTTGGTGAGAAGGACCTCTAGAGAAATCTAATTTAAAGTGGGCTGTTCATGAATACCATTCAGTGGTGCCGAAGTCTCTAGCTGCTTTTTTTTTAAATTAAGGAAGGCCAAATAAAGTTGAAATGCAGAATAGATGTGCCAACTCAGTGGGCACATTTGATTAATGTATTCACTGCTGCCATTTTGTTGTTGACTACTTTTGCTTTCAGATGGAGGCCATGCAGGAATTCTGACTATTGGGATTTTGTGTGTTGTTTGCTGGTTTGTCAGAGATGGGATGAAGAAAAAAGACATGAGAGGGAAATATATCTTCATAACAGGTTGTGACAGTGGGTTTGGCAATGCCTTGGCAAAACGCCTCAGCAAGAAAGGATTCCGTATCATTGCTGCTTGTCTTTCTGAGAAAGGAAGTCAGGAGCTTCTGGGCCACACTTCTCGGTCTCTGCAAACAGTATTACTCAACTTGACTGACCCTCATAGCATCGACGAGGTTGTGAAGTTTGTGAAGGAAGAAACGGGCAATGCAGGCAAGTGGCACATCTTTCACAGGGTGCACTATCTTTTCAGCTGATCTTTGCGACCTTAGTTGACATTTTGAACACAAAACAACTTGTGTGGCACAGTATGTTGGCAGGCTAAGGTGAAACTGTGCCAGACATTGGTTGAGGGTTTTTGGATGCCACAGAACTGTTGTTCTGTGGGTAGGGATGATGGGAGTTGGCAGAAGGGCATTTCTGCTCTGGAGTCTCTCATGGAAAGCTGTGGACATGGCAGTAACACCAATGGCATTCTGACCAAGATGTAAAATAGGATGGTTTGTGTCTGTTTGGTGGGCAGAGATGAGGAAAGGCTACTTTGTTGGACTAACTCTAAAAAAGCATGACCAAAGTATTCCTAGTCATTTTTTTTATAGTTGTAGTGTTGTTGTTTTTTAATTCACTGTGGTCAGGGATATTTCAGGCTCCACAAAGTCCACCTTTCTATCCCAGTTGCATTCCCATGGGCAGTGTTTTTTTGAAGTACACCTGCCTGGAGTTACTATGAGCATTTTAACTCCTCTTATATCACCGAGAGGAATGGTTTTCCTCCAAAGAAGTATGTTGCTGTTGCTGAGATTCTTAAACTTGTTTTAAGAGTTTTCACAAGGAGAAATTGGGCATGACCCCCAGTGACAGTCTTGAGGCACTTGGAGGAGGTGGCCTTTTCTTTCCCTGTTCTCAACTGGCCATCCTCCTCCACAAACCATCTACTCCTCAAAAGGCCTGAGGAATATTACACCAGTGCACAGCTCTTATCACCTGGTTAGATGAGGGTCCAACCTAGCCCTTGAGTCCCAGTTAATTGCAAACTCAGCCTTCTGGCTGACCTGAGGATCCAAGATGTGGAGGACCCAACAGTACCCTACTGATAACCAGTTACAACACTTCTGGTTTCCAACTAGAGAAATTACTCAATGGCAAAATGGCCATTGGGTTACATAACATAGATCATATTGACTGGATTATGTCCATCACCATACAAATTTACGCCATTTCATGTTACATAGAATTCTTCATGCAGTTATTAATTTTTAAAAAAATGTTCTAATTTTAGGATCAGGACATGTTTTTCATCCCACATTTCTTCTCTCATATTCTTTTCATTGCTACTGGCCAGGGGTCATTATTTCTAAAACTCTTAACAGGGTTATATGGCTTGGTAAATAATGCTGGAAGATCCATGCCCATGGCCCCTACTGACTGGATGAAACTGGAAGATTTCCACACCACTCTGGATGTCAACTTAATGGGGCTGATTGGGATTACCTTGAAGCTCCTCCCACTTCTGAAAAAATCTAAAGGGCGGATAGTCAATGTGTCCAGTGTCCTTGGACGGCTGGCCTGTGTAGGTGGAGGCTATTGTGTTTCAAAATGGGGAGTAGAGGCCTTCTCTGACAGTTTGCGGTAAGTTTCTGCAGATTTTTCAATAGTTCTTTCTTTATTTGTGTCAGATGCACCATGTAATAACACACAGAGCTAAATTTAACACATCCTAAAACAAAATAGAATTAAAAAGAGCTAGATGACATTTTGAATAATATATTTACAGGACTACAAATATTGTGAATATTACTTTTAAAAGACTATACTTCCCACAATACCCTGGCCAGGTAATTGGCTTTTTAAAAAAGAGTAACATATCTACCTACTGGAAATTAGACTTACAGACATCTACAGTTCCAGTTGAATCACCCCAACGAGTAATTTTGATTTACATGGAACAAATCTGGGACTAACAACATTGTTCGCAGTCACAAACAGGTCTTAAGAATGGGCAGTGGTGGCTTTTTCTATGAGGACGCCACTTTGGCTTTTCCAAATGCATGGATTGTGTCATGTACTTCTACTGGAGAAGAAAGGAAACTCCTTAAATTCTTAGCAACTGAACAGGGATCTTTAATGCACCTCTGAGGGTATAAAGCTATTTTATTTTACATGATAGAACTGCAGTGTCCACATAACTGTCCTTTAGTCTGTCCTAGTGAGACATTATTGGGGGTACTGTTTGGTATTTCGATTTTGATAAGACTAAGGGTTATTACACAGGAATGTAACAATCCTTAGTAAATCATGCTCCAGAAGGCATGGTTTCATAGGCCTAAATTTTGAGAGGTTAGATGTTTATTAAATATTAGGGGAACCATTTTGAATAAATGTAGTACAATCATGCAACCCATTGCCTGAAGTGTTGATACACTCCACCCTGCAAGAGACCTTCAAACTGGGGCTGTTGGACAGGCAATGTTAGACCTTTCTTGCTGTGGAATTCAGTATTGACCTTCAGGGCACCCTACAACTCTATAAATTTATGAGTAAAGCCCATTGAAAAGAATTATGCATACTTCCAAAGCAACATCTGTAGACTTCTGCTATTAATGTTGTGCAAAGTGAACTCCAGGTACGCACTTACTGTTGCTCAGCTTTACACATGGCCAAACTGTACATTTTCCTTTCTAGCTGTTTAGTTAATTCAATAGAAAAACACCCAAATTATAACAGAATGCAAGAATTCACTAACTTCTACATGTTTGTGATTTAACAACAAACTTTCTTACTTACAATATTGCATAATTCAATCAGTTGGATTGATAAAAGCCAAGGCTAGCTGATGTCTGTTTTTTCTTCTTCTAGGAGGGACATGCATCATTTTGGAGTAAAGGTGAGCATTGTCGAGCCAGGATTCTTTAAGACAGGAGTAACTAATCTAGAGTTCATTGAGAGAGACCTTCTAAGACTATGGAACCAACTGTCTCCTGAAGTCAGAGATTCCTATGGGGATAAATACTTTGTTGAATGTGAGTGCAAATAGGCAGCAGCAAACTTTGGGGTGTGTGGGGTTTTTTTAACACACACACACACACACACACACACACACACACACACACACACACACACACACACACACACACACACACACACACACACATGCACGGTCAAAAACCTCTTTCTTCCCTTGCAAGCTCTCTGATTTTTTGCAGGAATTTCCTGTTGACAGATGTTGACGAAACAGGATGGTATGTGAAATGAGCTTTGTCAAAAAGGCAATCTCTCCCTCTTAGCCCCTTCATTTCCATTTCTGGAAATACTGTATATTGGAACTAGTCCTTGAGAAGACTGCTTCCAGCCACATTCCAGGCTGACTCAGAGCAGATGTTTCTAAGGTTCTGGACTAGACAGTTTGTGTTTTCTTCTTTGGACACTCCCTGGGGGAGGGATTGGGGCAAAACACATTTAAGGTATTTCTTGGAGAAATTTCCTTTGTCTTTGCACCAGGCAAAGAGGAGCAGGCTAAGCTATTGCAAAGCATCCCTGTTGCAAGGCTTATCCTCCCCACCCCCTCACACCTGAAGGTAGCTTTGGGGTTTCAGTCTTAGGATCTATGTAAGTGGAAGTTAACTCGATGTTTATGTTCCTTTTTATGTTAAAGCAATGGTATTCAAATCCCATGGTGCTTTGGTATCGTGCTGAACTAGGAAATGGAAATTAGAAATTGGAGTTGATATGGTTCTCTGTCTTTCACCTGGAAGCTGCTTTTCCCAATTGCTGGACTACTTGGGTAGAAGCACACAACCTGGTTGTTAAGAAGTTCAAAAAGAAGCAGTGTTGTATAGTAGTTAGAACTGGAATCAGATTAAGATTCTGGTCTTCACTACAATCTCTAGTTTATAGAGAGCCATTGTGATCTTCCTCTGATTGCCCTGTGGAAGTGTCTTCTACATAGTTCCTTTCACCTGACCTAGCCTGAGAAAGATTACCTGGCACAAGGTGGATGTTGCCAGATTGTAGTTCAAAAATACCTGTGAAACTAATAGCAGTATCCTTTATTTGCATTAATCATATACCTTTGATGGCAGTGCATGAAAGTTACTGGGATATAAAACAAACAAACTAAAATCAAGAGAATAAATATATAATCATCAAATGCATTTACACAATCCCCCCCCCGATTAAACAGGTTCATCTGCAAAGAATTAACATTTTGAAGGCATATTTAATCCAATTTTAATTGCTCATGCTAAAACTTTTGCAGGCTGTACTATCATCTGTTCATCTCAGTCTACAAGAAGAAATGATACATAAAAATTAGACGAGCAGCTCAGCTTGTTACCTGACAAAGGACAAGTTACCTTTGTGCACATCTCTATAAAAAGAGCAAAGCAGTAATAGAAATTAATGGTGCTTACAATTGTCCCAGGAAATACTGTGTACCTCTTCGCCCAGGCTCCAGAGGACTGCAACTGCTTTGGCCATAGGTTGTTGTGCAAGTTGAGACATCAAAGAGGGTTCAGCCCTCACTAATCTCTTCAGACTTGACTGCTGACAGATGATTTGGGGATTCAGCTGTTGGGTGTTATCAACAGTAACTATAAAACAGCACAGAATAATGGGTGGGGTGAGAGATCAATATCTTCAGGACTACAGGTCTTAGGGGACAATGTTGGTGTCATTTTTTAGGGCTTCAAAACTTGGTGTTTCCCTGCTTCTGATGGCCTCTTTGTCCTTCATACAGATTTAAGGATGCAAAGACTACTCATGAACAGACTGTGTGATTCTGATATTTCTAAGGTCACAGAACGCATGGAGCATGCCTTGACCGCAAAGTATCCAAGGACCCGCTATGGAGTGGGGTGGGATGCCAAACTGTGGTGGCTGCCCCTCTCCTACGCTCCAACATTTCTATCTGACAGACTGCTGAAAATGTTTTTCCCACTTCCCAGAGGCAGGAGTCACCCAGGATCCGGGTTTCAAATCGATGTTTGACACTAGAGGTGCCAAGGTTTTGAACTGGACTACATTTTGTGCTTGCCTTCTCCTAGCTTGGCAAATATAATTTTGCTCAGAAACTTCTAATGACAACATAGTTTCCTTAATTTTGTGTATTATGCTTCTCTTTAAACCTGCACTGTGGAACCTTTAGCTTGTATTGAATGATTTCCCCCCCTTTTCTTTTCCCATGAACTGAATAGGATCAGCAGGCTACTATCTGAAAGCCTTGCTTGACCTCTGGAAAAAGGCCAGGAAGTCACCCTGGTTGCACCTGAGGACTTCTTCCTGGGGACTAGTGCCATAATAGCTCATGATTTTTTAGGCTGCAATTGGCAGCGATGTAACAAAGGATAGTGATGGTAGCAGGAAATTCAGAATGAGACCAAGCAGACATAGGGTAGAGTCTGTTTGAAAGTCTTTCCAGTGATAGCAATGATGGGAAAGTGGCTGTTCTTCTCTGCCATCACAGTTGGAGCACAGAGTAGTCCTGTGGTGTTTTCCAAGTGGTTCACACCCTATATGCTATGTTTCAGGAGGAATATGACATATGCAAGAATCTATATGAAGAGCACTCCGGCCTCTTCTGTCTTGGGTGCTGTCATTTATACAAGGGGAATAGATGTAATTTTGTCTCCTGCTTATCAAGTAATACAGGATAACTTTCAATCTGTTCAGCAAAAGGATATTGTGAGAGCCACCAGTTGCCCTTCCTGGCTTATAAAAGCAACTGCAGAAGCAACGGGTAAAGAGAGCTGTGGCCTCTGCTTAAGAAGTGACAATGAGACACATGTTTGACAAACCTTCCCTGATATCCATCACACCAGACAGAATCTCTAATATATTCAGTTTTTAGGCAAGATACTAGAGTATGTGGTGCTGATGCTCAGCTCCTGGGGTTCTTGTATGTACCAGATTATGTCAATCCATTTCTGCTTGGCATGTGGGACAGAGTTTACATCACTTTGGAAAATGATCTGTGCCAGGAACTGGGCAAAGAAATATGTTTGGGTTTGTTCTTCTGGATTACCCAGTAGTTTTTAATTCAGTTGACCATGGTGTTCTCTTTGATTGCCTCTCTATGATGGGACTCATACCTTGAGACCTGGCAACCCTAGGGCTTGGCTATAGAAAGCCCTCAATTCACTCTACAATAGCTTTACTGACTATTCAATTATTTCCAGTTACAATGAAAAAATATGATTTACACCATATGATATGGGTTGGTTCCAGACTCTGAAAAGTCATATTTTCCCATACAACCTGTATTGCCCAGGGGATGAATGGCTTTTTCCAGAAAAAGGATTGTTACTGTGAGGAGTTAGTGATATTTCCCATTTTCCTTCTCTACATCTCTAGAAAAGATTAAAAATCATGAGAGTGTATATATTAAAGCAGAGGTTCCCAACCTTTTTGCATTGCAGGCTGGACCATGCCCCCTGGACATCAGAATGGGCCAGTCACATGGTTCCTCCCACCATAAATGCTGCTGTAAAATGCATCTGCTGCTGTCGTAAATGCATCTGCTTCCACTTCTGGTAGCGGCAAAGGTGGCTGCAAGCCACATGAAATTATGACGTGGGCCGGCTCATGGGCCATAGGTTGGCCACCCCTGTATTAAAGTAGTAAGAGTGCTGGATGAGCAACTCCTGCATCTAGAGCAGGGGTTCCCAACCTTTTCAATCTGGGGGCCCGGTCGCACTCTTTTAGTCAGCTTCGATGGCCAGATGGTCATTTTGTCCTACCTGCACGATGGGGGTGGGCATTTTGTCATAGCAGCTGTATGATGTCTGGGAAGCAGCTGTGTTCTTGGTTGGGTAAAATACAGTAGCCAAGTTTAAAGATAAGACATCTGAGATTTATGATGAATGTGCATTCCAGACCACAGAAAGGGAAATAAGCCAAGATCACAGTGACCTTATGTTCTTACACAGACGACAACTATTAATTATGTGATGGGTTGAGGCAATGGGTCCAGCTGGAGAGGATGTGGCATCAATTAATTACTCTAAGTCAGGGATCTGCAAACTTGGCTCTCCAGGTGTTCTTGGACTTCAATTACCAGAAGCCCAAGTCAGTATGCCTGCTGATCAGGACTTCTGGGAATTGAGGTCCAAGAACATCTGGAGAGCCAAGTTTGCTGATCTCTACTCTAGGTGGTTGGATGTCTTTTGAGTAAAGAGGTGTAGAGCCAAGGCTGATGACGTACGTCTTCTATATAAAGAACAGCCTTAAGCCCAGATTTTTAGAGCTCTATCATTAGCAAGAAGGCTGTTCCTTGCTATCTAGCCTGAGCTCCCAGGTAGCATGAGAAAAAGAGACAGAGGGAACGGAACCCAGGATAAGGAAATATGCCTCTTTGTATTTCTGTTCCTTGTATCACTTACTTACTTACTCTCTCTGTCTGTCTTTGATGTGCTGTCAGCTTAGAAATTGTCTGGAATAAAACTTTTGCTGCTTTCCC
Organism: Furcifer pardalis; assembly: GCA_030440675.1. Lineage (NCBI taxonomy): Eukaryota > Metazoa > Chordata > Lepidosauria > Squamata > Chamaeleonidae > Furcifer > Furcifer pardalis. The sequence goes on along the minus strand of CP126894.1, from coordinate 156,835,742 downwards.
ATTGGATGCTTATTTTGTCTCCGAGAACCTAAAAAGAACCCAAAGTCCACCAGAATTGGCAACACAGCCAACCTGGTATTTGAAACATGCAGTGGAAGCCCTCCTTTCTGCCTAGCCGTCCCACAGAAGAAAGTTTTACTGGAAATTTGAGGATGAGCCATTTTAGTGGCTGCTTGAAAGCTATGTAAGCCCTATCTAAGGAAGGCTATATTGGTCTTTTCTCTGTTGTGTTCTGATGGTAGGCAAAGAACTTTCTATTTAAGCAGGCTGTCTCTCTTATTGAGAGTATTGATAAACTTATATGTTTTTAATACAATTGTCTTTTAATATTAACTTTTGTTTTCCCCCCTGTAACTTTAAAAAAATAACATCGTCAACTGCTCTGAATCCCAGTTCTAGCAGACCATAAATCAAATCAATCATCAGTGCTCCTTTTAATCTCACAGAATAGATGTCGCAAGCACCAACAGCCTAAAGAAATTATTGGTGAAGGAAATGCACTCTGCATTTGCTCAGACACTTTCATCCGTTCTTACTTCATATATTGTGGTGAGGTTATGAAATTAAAAATAGTAGTGGCAGGCATTGACCACTATCTTACTGCCTAAATGCAAAGTGAAAGGGGCAGGGTCATAGCCAGGATTCAAGATTTGGGAGGGGGGATGTTTCAGGAGGGGCAAAAATTTTAAGGGAGGGCAACAATGTCACACTCACATATATAACACTGGCATCTCGGGGTGGGTTGTGGGGGCCCTGTTAGTTCAGGAGGGTTTTTACCCCCTGCCCCCCTGACTATGGCCCTGAAAAGGGGAGTTGTATAAATGTCTCCTCCCCTTTGTCTGGTTACCCACTGGGTGACTGGTTGCATTCAGTTGATCTTGCAACTTGTGCACCGTTAGGCATATAAACAGAGAATCCGATGGAATGAGGAAAGAAATACTTACACGACTGACCTTTCTAAGCAGTAAACTACTAGCCATAATATTTTGAACCCTGGCACAGAATTAAACCCCAAGATATTATACTGCTGATGTTTAATGTAAATCTCTCTGCTGGAAAATCCTTGATCACTCTGTGATTTGAAATGTCTTGAAAAGAGAGGATAAAGCTTTTATTTGCTTAACGTTTGCTGATTAATCATTAGTAGCTGGTTCAACCGAGTTTAATTCCTCAATCTTTAGGAAAAGGAAAAAAGATTTATACAAGCTCAAGAGAAACCAAAGTACTGTACGTAGCATTAGGCAGAACCTGCTACAGCGGGGACAGTTAAAAACCAACAATAAGAGTTTTAATTTTGCACTAGTAATTCTATTTATGTCCCACTAATGCAATTGGTATCTAGTATGTGCATTTTTAAGACATTTTTATCCTTATTTTAGAACTGCAAGTACAGTCAAACCTCGCATAAAGAGCACCTCACTTAAAGAGTAACTTGCTTAAAGAGCAGAATTTTCTCTGAATGTTTGTTTCACTTAACAGCTAAAACCAACCAAAAACTCGCTTAACAACTAAATTGGCATTCCCAATCTCCCCCCCAATTGGTCATTTACAATGGTGTTTCGCTTAAAGAGCAAACTCGCTTAAAGAGCAATCCTGAGGAACACATTATGCTCTTTAAGCGAGGTACAACTGTATAACTTTTAAACTGTTTTATGTGCTGTTTTATTATTTTTAAACCAGGTGCCTGTCCCAAATGTAGCATACATTTAAAAACTGTTTTTATTATATTCTGTTTTAATTCAAATGAATGTGTTTGCAGGGGTGCATTTTGATGGTATTTCATGCACGTAAACCCTTTTTACTGTACTGGTCATCAACCGCAATAAAGTTTGATTGATTGATTCCTCAATCCCAACAGTACATAGTCAGGGAAGAAGCTGGTACTTCTTCCTACATCCCTACTTTGGAGCCTGTTGGAAACTTCATTAAATCAGTTTTTAAAAAGCCATTGACAGTTTTCAAACTACTACCTGAGACTGTTTTGAGAACTCTCATTTATGCAACATTTCTGCACTATCCATAAGTCATTGGTGCATTGGCCTGAGGAAAAGGACTTTGATCCATGGAATCAATTTCAAATAGGCAGCTTGGATGACTGCCAGTTCAAATCTGAAAGACTGGCATCTCCTGTCCTTTCGGAAGGGCCTAAAAACCTGGCTGGCAGGGCAGGTGTGGGGCTCCAGGAATTTGGGGTCCCATGTTGGGTGGCTGATATGATGGGACAGCCACCCCTCCCTCACTCTTTTAAACTTTTAAAATCTTTTTAAACCTTTTAACCTTTTTAAATCTTTTAGATTTTTGGAAATTCAGCGTTTAATTCTTTTTTAATTGACTTTTAAGTAATTTATGAACCTTAAGGTTTTAATTTATGAATTTCTGTAAGCCGCCTAGAGTCAGGTTCGCCTGATTGGGGCGGGATAATAAATCTAAATAAATAAATAAATAAATAAATCTCTGAGAACAGCATTTAGAAAAAAAAAATCTTTAGTGCCTTTTGAAAGGTTTTTTTTAATTGCAACCATTAAACTAGACTGCAGTGGCTCAAGTGGCTAAGACACTGACTTGAAGGCGAGAGGTCAGCAGTTCAATTCCCGAGTACTGCAGGATGGAATGAGCTCCCGTCTTTGTCCCAGCTCCTGCCAACCTAGCAGTTTGAAAGCAAGAAATTGCAAATAGATAAATAGGGACCAATTCGATGGAAAGGTAAACAGCATTCTGTGTGTCTAGTCATGCCTGCCACATGACCACAGAAACGTCTACAGAAACAGACAGCACTGGCTCTTCAGCTTTGAAACAGAGATGAGCACTGAACCCTAGAGTCAGATACAAATGGCTTTTGAGCAAGGGAAACCTTTACCTTTACTATCTGGTTTACTCACACTGCCTCAGGCTGTGTCAATGATCAGGGTTTCTGGGCCAATTCACTATATGCAAACAATTATAAAACATAGCCAGCGATAAAACACACGTTAGATTTATTCAGCAGCATCACATTCCAGGTTTTTTCTCCTAATTTAAGTACATATTAAAGTTATAAATTCATATTAAAAGAAGGATAGCACTTAACTTTGAGGAATCAGGTACATATAAAAAATTATCCCAACAGCAGAGAGGTCTCCTTCATTATAAATTTAGATGCCTAGAGTAGCATATGTAGCTAGGCCACGAACCTTAACAGCAGTTTAAGATTATACATTCCTGGAGTGGCACACAGACTTTCCTTAGGGAGTTCGAATGCATACTAAACTAGCTCTTCAGTATTAAAGTTTAAAGGATGCATAGTACAAGGCTGTATCAATAAAAATTGTTTCCCTTTCTATTATTGCTCACCTCAGGAAATAAATAGTTAACAAATAACAAAAAAAATGTTCACATGAAAAACATACAAACCAGAGTATGGGTGGCTCATTTAAAAGTGTGTCCGCATCGTTTCTATGACATTGACCCAGAAAATCAAGCATGTTGAATAGCTGAGCCCTATCAGTATAACATAATATAAATGACCTGTCGAGGTTTCAGGCAGGAATAGAACTTTTCCGCTGATCAGAAAAGAAGAGATCGTTAAATCACAGATGAAAGCAAGCAGCAAAACATCCTAACTTCACACAGACAACCATAATGTCAGAGTCTGACCGCTGGGGGCAGGGAGAGAACGGTTGAGGGAAAAAATTATTCTATTCCACCAGGCAAAATATTAGCACAAGCAAAACACTGTCTTGCCATTTGCGCCCCGAGAGAATTGTGTAAGTTGTTTATGTTCTATTTAGTATCCCACAAAGAGGCACCAATATTTCACATACTCTGGTATACAGACAGATATAGCAGAGATGCAGGGAAGCACCAAGAACCACATAACAGAGTGTTGCCCTATAAAGATATGTTCCAAAGGGATTCCGTAACTTGGCAGTCGGCCACTAAGTTATCTTCTATATTATTCCATACAATCATTTTATACAGAGGGCATCTCTATTCCTTATGATGCAGGTGGGGAGGAGATTCCGTACTAAAACATCCAACAACCAGATAATTTTTTTCAGAAATTTACAAATGTACAGAATATTTATAACATTACTTTTCAGCGAGTGTCAGTGCAAAGATATACATATAGTACACCGTGATAATTGCTCATAAAAATAGGTATAGGCAGGTGTAAAAACAAAAAAACATCAACAAGGCATGGTTTCAACAGATGTCTCCAGATAAAGGCTAAAATATATTTATTTATAAAGAGATGTGAACCATTTTTTCCTTCTGTTTACAAAAATATATGTGCAAATGGTTGTGCCCAATAATTCCCTATTTAAACTTGTTATACAACAGAGTCCTCTTTGACTAGATTGATTGTATCTTTGAAAGACTCCTCAGTTGCTGTGTAGGCTAATGGTTGGTCTTGTTGGAGAATAATCTTCTGAGCCAATGATGAAGATGAGGGAGGGACGGTCTCAATTTCTCCTTGATGCTCCTTTTCCATCTGGAACAGAAAACACAGAATACAATAGGGCTCCTATCTGAATTCTACATGGCACGGAAAGTAAGGGTGCCCAGCCAAAGACTCTAAGACAGCAGTGCCCAAACTATGGCCTGTGGTGCCAAATCATCTGGCCCGCAGTGCCCCCTCTGCTCCTAGAAGCGGAAGTAAAATGCACCCATGCCTGTGCCAAATGCTGCCGTAAATGACCCATGGCTGTCATAAATGCATTTACGATAACTGCGGGTGCATTTATGGCAGCATTTTGTGCATGTGCGGGCTCGTTTTACTTCTGCTTCCGGTGGGAGAAACCACGTGACTGGCCTGCGGCCTGAAAAGTATGGGCATCCCTACTCTAAGACCTACTTCTTATCTTGTTATTCCAGAAAACAATAGCTCAGTCAGCATTCAAGCAATGGCAGTACCCTAGTCCTTGCCTCTCCTCCTCCTCCGTGTTTGGAAGAAGACAAGTCTGAACAGGAAAGCCTTCTGTACCCATTGAGGGTGGGGGCACTGTGTGTGAATCAGGACCTGGAAACTCAGGGTTGTAATTCATACACAGAACCTCCCCTAGGTAGTAGAAACTACCTTCATCCTCATTGTTCTCCCTGTGTTCAGAGTGATGAGAGAGATAACAGAGCAGGGTGAGACTCAACACACTGTGAGTAGTCATGAATATGAAAGCTTTAGAACTGATGTAATAAAATTTTCCTCCTACTGAAGGAAACAGAAGCATTTTTTTTCAACTCACCAAAGCAAAAAGAAGATGGAGAAGGAAAACACAGTTTCTCCCTTTTCCCCCCTCTCAGGGAGATTGCAACAAAACTTTAGAGGGTAGCAGAACTTCTGTCTTTTCATTTCAATCTCCTATCTACATTTCACAACTATCATCATAACCATAGATAACCAGATATTGTCAAGAATCAATAAAGGGTTTTTTTTTTTGCCAAGAATTAATCTAATGCAAGATTACCTCTGAATAGATTGGATTTTCAAAATTAGTACTCTGTTTCAGTTTTCTTCTAAAGATGCTCCACTTTGACTCCTGAAAGTTCAAAACAAAAGAAATGTTTCTAATGAGTATTTTTGGTCCAGTGATAAGTGCTCTATTAAAGCTCGAAACAACAAGGATAAAAGAATTGTCAGAAAGACTGACATTTAGGGTTAGATTTAAAAAACGTCATGGATAATAATTGTGCTCACAGCAGAGGCCAGGCCAAAGGAAGGAAAACCAATGCAGACGAGTGGATGGGTTAATACAATCCTAACTATACCATTCAGAGATTCCAAGATATCTTGCTCAGTACGGACAGGAACCTTCATCTCTCTGGTCAAAAGACTAAAAAAAATAATTTTTTTCAGACTATTCTGGACAGGAGGTTTGAGGAATTTGTTTTTAAAAAGCAACTTTTCCAATCTCTGCTTTGGCAGCTGTAGAAGAAGTGGAGTGGGAAGACTATATATTAAGGTAGGAACAAGCATTCAAACTGGTCTGCCCCCCCTAAAAAAAAAAATCCCTACCTCTAAACTCCCTGCCAGGGAAGGGAATGGGGACAATCCAACCTCTTTCCCCTTTGTGAGATGGTTTCTGCTCTCAGGCCAGTGCCATCCACAATTTGCTGTGACACACAGGTTAGAGTGAAGAAACAAGAAATAATAATAGCCAAAGTAAAAAAAGAAACCCAGTGCTGCTTTCTATGAGAAATCACACACCCAACAACTAGTTTGGGAATACAGTCAAACCTCGCATGAAGAGCGCCTCGCTTAGAGACTAACTCGCTTAAAGAGCAGAATTTTCTCTGTTTGTTTCATTTAACTAAAACCAACCAAAAACTCACTTAACAACTAAATCAGGGTTCACAATCTCCCCCCCCCCCGGCCAGAAGTCACAATTGGTCACTTACAATGGTGTTTCGTTTAAAGAGCAAAGTCGCTTAAAGAGCAATCCCGTGGAACGCATTATGCTCTTTAACTGAGGTACCACTGTACCCAGGAAGGAAGGACTTTTCTATCCTATACCAGTCCCCAAGCAACATTTTAAAAAGATTTGTTAGCTTGAGTTAGAAGTGGCACGCAGAAAGTGCAATTGTTTCCCAGTCCAGATATCTAAGTCCTGCATTTGTTTAACCAACTGTCTGTTCTGTTCAACAAAATGGTCAAAATCCTTTCCATCTGGAGCAGAAAATACAGTATACAATAGGGTTCCTGTCTGAATTTTGCATGGCCCAGAAAGTAAGGGTGTTCAGCCAAAGAATCTAAGACAGGGGTGCCCAAACTATGGCCCATGGTGCCAAATAATCTGGCCCACGGTACCCTCTCCCCAAACCAGATATTTAAGCCTGGTGTTTGTTTAACCAACTGTCTGTTCTGTTCAACAAAATGGTCAAAATCCTTTTGGTTAGCTATTGTGACATAACTGTAAAAGTGTAAGTTGCAGTGGCAAATCTCCACTTGCTAACAAGTTGCTACTTGTCTCCCTAGTTACATTCCAGGCCATCTGACTGGCATATGATGTGAGATGTAAGCAGTGAATAATGGCAATTCACTCCTGCAATTTACACCATTCCACTTGTGCCATTATGTCTATTGCATATGTCTCTTCAGGATATGGAAATATATGTATATATCAGTGATGGCGAACCTATGGCACGTGTGGCAGAGGTGGCACTTGGAGCCCTCTCTGTGGGCACCCATGTGGTCACCCCAACAAAGTTCACCCCGTCCCTCTGCCCAGCAGCTCAATGGGAGTACTTCCTCCCCCCCAGCACACAGTTCACCCTACCCCTCTGCCCAGCAACCCAATGAGATTGTTTCCTTCCTCCCTTGTTGCTATGTTGGAACTATTTGATAAATAAGAGGGTTTGGGGCTGAAGTTTGGGCACTCAGTCTCTAAAAGGTTTCCCATCACTGGTGTAGCCAAAAGCATTGCAAAGCATGACATCCCAGCCCACTTCTCCCAAATATTTGATTCTGCTCTATTTAGCAAAACATCATTCTACGTTACCGGTGCTATTTCTGTACTTGCAGGAGGCTGGGGACCACTGGCAGGTAAAGGTGTAGCATACACTGGATTCTCAAAGCTTTCATTTCCTTCACTTCTGGAAGCAGCTACCTGTTGTCAAGAGATTGTTTGATAGAAATGAACAATAAAGACATTCAAACCAACAGATGGAAATTGACTGGGGCAAGGAGAAACCATAAAAAAGTCTTGGAGCCCCTTAAAGACTTGTAAGTTTTACTTGGTGTAAAGCTTTCACGGGCTGAATCAGGTTACTCTCCATGAAAGCTTATGCCAAATAAAACCTAGTCATCTTTTAAAGCAGTGGTGCCCAAACTAAGGCCCAGGGGCCGGGTGTGGCCCCCGACACCAATTCATCCGGCCCACAAAGCCCTCATCCCTCCTGGAAGCAGAAGTAAAACGTGCCCATACCGGCGCATTTTACTTCCACTTCCAGGAGTGACGAGGGCTTCGCGGCCCGGATGAATTGGTGTCGGGGGCCACACCCAGCCCTCGGGCCTTAGTGACCAGCTTCCTGAACCACATGATCGCCCCATGGCCCAAAAAGTTTGGGTACCCCTGTTTTAAAGTAATGCAGAACTCTTTGTTTGCTGCAAGGGACTAACATGGAAAATCCTACTCCCACCTCCCTCATCACAAGAATATATTAAAGCAGGGGTTCCCAACCTTTTCAGGCTGAGGGCTGGTCACGTGGTTGAGTGGGCTCGTCACGTGGCTCCTCCCACCCAGAAGCAGAAGTAAAATGCGCCCACACACGCACAGAACACTACTGTAAAGGAACCTGTGGCTTCAAATGCATTTATGACAGCCATGGGTCATTTACAGCAGCATTTTGTGCATGCATGTTTTACCTCTGCTTCTGGAAGCGGCAAGGGCTGGATGAATTGGTCTCAGGGGCCAGAACCGGCCCAGGGGCTGTAGGTTGGGAACCCCTGTATTAAGGAATGGGAACTGGTGAAAGCAAAATCAAATGAGTAAATAATCCAATGAGAGAGAAAAAACCTCTTCTGCCTTACTTGTGTGGGCGGAGCGATAGTCACCTCCCCGATCCCTCTGTCTTTCATTGTATACATAGGGTTCTCAAACGTGATTGGCTGCTTCCCAGATTCCACAGCAAAGTTTTCATTCTGAGGACAATAGTGAGGGATTGTTTAGAACTTTATATCTTATCAAAGCAAAGCATAAGAAACGTATCATAAGAAACGTTGATGGCCCAAATGCAAAGTACTGTATATGTAATGCTAATCTTTGCAGAGGGTAGATACATGTACCCCCCCCCCTTTTTTTTTTTACAAATTTCCAGCATATATCTAACCAAATACACTTGCTTTTCATTACTGTGTCTTGTTTCATATGTTATGTATCAGTGTATGAGGTCAGCAAATTGAGCCAGTACTCCCAAGAATGGCTGTATAATGATATTTCATGTACCGTTATACCTCGCTTAAAGAGCACAATGCGTTCCACAAGATTGCTCTTTAACTGAGTTTGCTCTTTAAGTGAAACACCATTGTAAATGACCAGTTGTGGGGGGGGGGGATTGTGATCCCCGATTTATTTGTTATGCGAGTTCTTGGTTGGTTTTATTTGTTAAGTGAAGCAAACATTCAGAGAAAATTCTGCTCTTTAAGCGAGTTACTCTTTAAGCGAGCCGCTCTTTATGCGAGGTTTGACTGTATTATTTTAGAACTAGAGGGGGTGAGATCAATGTATCGCTCAAGCAGCCAATCAAAAATACTGTGAAAAAGAAGGCAAGATCATAGAAAAAACAACAAACTTTTTGCAATACAACTTCAGAAGAATCTGCTAAGGCATCAGAAGAATCTGCAAAAGTATGGTCTGTTTCTTTTTCAAGGTGGGTATGTAGCTGTATGGAGCAGTGAGAGCCGAGATATTTCTTGGTTCAAGCTGTAATTTCTCTTCTAAAGGACACTGCAGTAAGGCAGCCAGCACAAAACGGAAGAGGCAAGCTCTCCAACTGGATATCTGACAGAGGAGCAGCACTTACCCATCGCCAGGATTAATACAAGAACCACAGTTCAGGTAACAAATAACAGAAATGGTAAATGAACTATCTTAAAGTCAGCCAAAAAAATATATCAGGGTGTAAAAGAAGAGAAACAAACATCCTCTGAATGAGATAATCTGGGCGATTGAAAGCCATCTTCCCCAACATCTGAAAGACCAAAAATAAAAAGACTGAAACTGGTCACTGCCAAGTGTGAGTCTAGCTGGTTTCCTGTTTCAAAGAACCACCAGGTTTAACAGAAGAAGATCAGAATGTGTTTTCCTCTCTAAAGACAAAAGAGAAGTTTCAAGACAGGTTACGAAAAGGAGTATGCTTGAGGGTGTAAACAGAAGAGCATAAAGGCATTGATCTAACTTCTTGTTTTCAATGGGGAATACTCTATTTTGCCTATTTCTTGGAAGTACATTCCTGTCATACACATAAATTCTCCTAAGGATTCCTTTCAACAAGTGTTTCTGTATGATTCTTAAACTACTATGCTGTGACTGTGGTGGCTCAGTGATTAAGAAGCTCTCCTTGTTAGCTGGAAGGTCAGAAAATTGGCATTCAAGACCCGAGCACTGTATGATGGAATGAGCACCTGTCTCTGTTCCAGCTCCTGCCAAACTAGCAGTCAGAAAGTAAGAAATTGAAAGTAGATCAATAGGGACCACTTTGGTGGACAAAGATCTTGGGGACATGAAAAGAGCCTTATTCAGGCATCCCCTGAGCAGAGTTCCTCCAAGAAAAATCCTTTCAACCCAGAAGGCACCTTTGCATGCTTCTGACACACACACAAAATTATGCTTGGAGAAATGGCTGATGTAATGTTATTATATAAAACTTATGTGACATCTCCAGCATAAGTATCACAGAAAAGAATAATGCACACATTAATGGAAATCAATGAGTCAAAATGGCAAATATTACTATGTAATAATACTATAAACATCAGACTACAGTTTACCCTTTAAATATGTCGGAAGCATACACAATTGCATTTATCTTTCAGACAGTTATTAAAACTGATAATGAGGAAAAAACACAGATGGTAGAAGTTTCAAGGAAATTGCAAAATCCATTAAAATTATTTACATTCTTGTTTATACAGTCAAACCTCACATAAAGAGCGCCTTACTTAGAGACTAACCCGCTTAAAGAGCAGAATTTTCTCTGAATATTTGCTTCGCTTAACAAATAAAACCAACCAAAAACTCGCTTAACAACTAAATCGGGGTTTGCAATCCCCCCCCCCCGAAGTCACAATGGGTCACTTTCAATGGTGTTTCGCTTAAAGAGCAAACTCGCTTAAAGAGCAATCCCATGCAATGCATTATGCTCTTTAAGCGAGGTACCACGGTATGTAAAAAAGGTTTCACTGGCATATAACCTAAGTGAGAGTAAAGAGGGGGAGATTATTTGGAGTGAGAGAGAAATTCTTTACCGTTTGCATTGCTCTATCAATTTGAGATTCTGCTCCAAAACCAGACACACTTATGTCCATGCTCACATCAGCTCCTGATCGGAATGTCACTCCGTTGCCATTTTCCGTAGATTTCACAAGACTGCTCAAACTTTTTTTAAAAAAAGAAAGAATATTTGATTTTCAACAACAAAAGAAAGCTTTTCAATTTACTTCATTAATCATTCTTTGGATTTACCATGATAACATAGAATAGAAAAAGGAAACACTCCACTGTGTTTTTATTTAAATATTCAAAACAATAAAGTTATAGCATTTGCAGAATTATAGAAGCTGCCATTCAAAATGGCAGGTTTTTAAATCTCTGAAATTGCCATTTATGTCTGATATAAAACTAAGAATATATCTCATGGCTGAATTCTGGGATAATCTGATGAGGTACTTAAATTCCCTGCTAGAGTTATTCTTCTGCCATATCCAAATCTGAATATTAGCGATCCTCATGGTGATCAGCTTTGAGGACAGTGCTGAGAATATAATGCAGTGGCCTTTCGTCTGCCTTCCACACCACAGTGTGACACTGGCACCACTGAAGCAGATCTGCAAGTCACCTTCTGGTCCTGAGCCCTTTTTGGCACACAACACCCTCATCAGCCTCAGACCAGTATTGGTGAAGCTGCTGCCCTCCAGCAAGATGGATTCAAGTGGGGTTTAATCCACTTGGGAACCATCACTCTTCCCTGTGGACTTCGGCATCCAAGGCTGTTTGTCCTCAGGGTTGTCAGGTTAATTAACCGCTGCCTGACACTCGGTGTTGAGTCACTTGTGGTATGGTCTACTCTATTACCATAGCAGGATAACCTAGCCAGACACAGACCTGCTACAGTTTAGGGAAGTGAATTTCAAACTCTCCAGCAAAGAAGTCTTAAGTATCTATCTCACTCAACTATATAGATCCCTGGATTCTACAGAATGAAGACCTAGTGCCATCAGGCTGCTAGCATGGATACACAATCTCTCCTGTCAGTCAACTATACTTGAGTGTAAGGACTTAGATATGTAAGTTAGTTGACATGATTATATATGGGATCAAGGGGAAACTACCCAATTTCATTCTCATGCTTAACCAGCTATTCCACATTAACTGTGCATCGGCAGGAAACTGCAGCAGGTACTATGAAACAGATCATGAAGCGGCCACAGATATAATGGCATATGCCTTGTGTCAGCACGTGTAATATGCACAGCTAATCGGTAACGTTGCTTGCAGCACTTTCCCCCAAAGGTTCTTGGGTGCACAATGAAGCATAAACAAAGTGCTCAAGAGAGAGAGAGAGAGAGAGAAGCAGCATTTTATTATCTTTCCCAAAAGGAATAAGAAAAAGTTGAGTGACAGCTAAACAGGGCTGGCCTAAAACATTTCCCTGCCAATCCTGAAGAACGAGATGCCATTTCTCCCCATAATTCAAGGAGTAAATGTCACTACATTGACAGTTTGGTCTCTTTTCTCCAGAGGAACATTCACTTCCACTGCACCCACAGGGCAGGCCACGTGGTACTTTGCTCTCTTCTATAAGGCCTCTGTTTTAATATTCCCAAGCATTTGCCTAGTCTTAGCACCGGCCCTGCCACCAGCTGACATTAGTAATTTGCAGTGCAAACTTTTTTTTTGAAACTCTGCATTATCTCTGTATGGATTAGGAGCTAATTGCAACAGAACAAAACAAGAGTGGTTTTGGATCAAAGGACAAGCCTACTTACACCTACGACAAAATTCAGGTGGTGATTTGTATAGTCATGGGTTGCATCTATGTGCTTTCTTGCTAGAGATACAAATTCACGTATGCTACTGACCCTACACCCATTCTTCCTCTACACTTTAAATCCATGGTTCCAAATGTGGGGCACACGCCCCCATGGGAGGGGGGAAATGAAGAATGCACTTTTAACAGTTAATTGCCTTTTAAGCTTCCTCTACATAAATAAGAATTCACTTTTTGAATAAAAAGAATTATATTAAGAATTATATTAAGAATTATATTAAGAATTATAATAAGAATTATAGCTACCATCTTTGGTTCTGGATGGGGCAGTTTTGCCCCAAACATACCTGGTGCATAATTTGGGGGTCCTTCTGGACTCGCGACTACTGCTCAAAGAGCAGGTGGCAGTCGTGGCCAGAAGGGCCTTTGCACGACTTCATGTTATTTCCCAGTTACACCCACTCCTAGATCGAGACTGCTTGCTCACGATCACATATAGCTTGGTGACCTCCAGACTTGATTATTGTAATGCGGTCTACATGGGGCTGCCCTTGGTGACCATTCGGAGGCTACAGCTGGTCCAGAATGTGGCTGCACGAGTAGTGATGGGATGCAGGCGCTATGCCCATGCCTCACCGCTGCTGATGGAGCTGCACTGGCTCCCAGTTTGCCTCCGGGTGCAATTCAAGGTGCTGGTTATTACCTTTAAAGCCCTACATGGTAGTGGGCCAGGATACTTAAGAGACCGCATTGCCCCAAGAACTTCTGTCCATCCCACCAGAGTGGACAGGAGAGGCTCTTTGGTTGTGCCATCGGCCAGAGAGGCGCACCTCTCTGGCACTAGAAGGAGGACCTTCTCTGTGTCCACCCCAACCCTATGGAACCTCCTGCCAATTGAGTTACGCATGGAGACAGAGCTGCTGTCCTTTAGGAAAGGAGTGAAAACCTGGCTGGCGGGTCGGGTCTGGATGGAACAATATCCCCAGGCAGTTGGATGATTTGACCCCCCCCCCCCCGTGTCTTTTAGCTGTAACTCCTAGTTTTAGTCTTTTTAATCTTCTTTTTAATCTTTTAACCTTTTAATTAGTTTTAATTATTTGTTTGTTATTGATGACGTGTTGTGAATCACCCTGAGTCACTTCGGGGAGGCGGGTGATAAACAAGCATAAATAAATAAATAAATAAATAAATAAATAAATAAATAAATAAATAAATTCACAGGGGCCATCAAAATTTTAGAGATGCTGAGGCAGGGCATGGCCAAAAAAAAAAAGGTTGGGAACCACCACTTTAAATGAAAACTGTGCTCGTTTACCTGAACAGAGGCTGGCTGAGCTTTGAGCAATACGAAAGGCTGCGCTATAAGCAACTCTTCACAGGACACAAATAGTTTTGTGCTAAATTATTAGAAGAGATGATCACGAATCACTTTTATCCCTGCAAACAACTCTGTGGTTTTAGGCCCAAGCTGAGAAAGCGACTTCTCTGTCCTACAAGTCCCACAACCGCCCCAGCTGGCAATCACATCAACCGGTAGACGTTAACGTCCTGTATTCCAAGAAGGCAAACTTTCCCAAGCTCTGACTTGATGAGAGAGAATATTAGTGCTACCCAATGGTGGGCTGTCAATTTTTTTACTACCCCACCGTGACATCATTATGTCGTGGGTGGAGCCAAATAAAAAAAAATAGCTGCCCAGAACTAAGCATGCATCAAACTTCTATTTGATGCATGCACACTAAAAAATAGAACTGTGCATGCATCAAACAGAGTGTTGAGGCATGTGCAGTTCCGGGCAGCAACCCGGTCGCCTGGAGGTTTACCACCATCCCGGCGGCCCCCTCCTGATGGGTGCTACCGGTTCGGGAGAACCGGTCCGAACCGGTAACAACCCATCACTGGTGTTACCTAACAGCAGCAGGCCAGAGTCATCCATTCTTCATTGTGAGGCTTACCTTGGCAGTTTGGGAAGCGAAGGTAGGAGGGATCCTGTCCGTCGGTAATTAAAAAAGGCACCGACACCCAATGCCCCAAGGATGGTGATCAGGATGATGGTCAGCAATGCAGCCACTGCTGCTACCAGAGAAGAAAGGAATCATGTGAACAATATGGCAGGAACAGCCTGGATGTCAAGACAACCTCAGCAACAACTTCTATAAATGGACTCCCATTCAAAAGCCTTCAACTTAAAATGTATTATTTCAGGGCTTACTTGTCCCAGGAGGAACTCCCCTTGACATCCCCACTTCACAGTAATCTCCAGTATAGCCATAAGCACACCTGTAAATTGAAAGGAGATATACTGGACTGAATTGACTGCAGAAACGGTAGCTATATTTATTGCACTCTATCTGGTTGGCATGATTAAAACACACACAATCTCACTCCTCAGTAATTACATGTTTCACTGACAGCACAAAAAAAGGGGGGAGGGGGTTGTAAAGAAGAAAGAAGGAGTTGCTTGCTGTTTTCTTAGAAATGAACCTTGAGTCACAAGTGAAAGAGTTCAGTGTTTTTTTCCCAAATGTTCAAGGAAATTTACTTTCTGTGGAGCATCAGTGGCCCCTACAGGTTCAGTGGGACATTAAAGTGCTTTCCCTCTTTTTAGCAAAGTTCATATAATTTCTCTTACAGAAGGCTTGCAATACTTACAGTGCAGTAACTCCTGCTGTCTGAACACACACGTGCGTGTGCGCATGCACGCATACACACTTCTTATTTATTTATATTTATTTACTGCATTTCTATGCCACCCATTTGGGTAGTATCCCACTCTGGGTGGTGAAAAAATAAATAAAAATTATTTAAAACTGTCCAGTTAGACATCATATTATAAAAGCTTCCATGAAATGTTTTTACTGTACTTTTTTGATAAAGTATGCAAAGCATTAATAATAGCCTTTGATTTTTTTAAAAAAATTCCAACAAGTAATAAAGTTTCGATTTAAAGGATTACTTGCACATAAAAAGTAAACACATTTGGTACAAAAGGAATCACTTTAACAATATTTTAATCACTTGTGCCCTCAATGGCCTCTAAACATATCTGGACTAATGGCACATTTGTTTAAAGCATATAAGAGTGTGTTTTTATGTACCAAGTAACCTAAAGGTCACAAGCCCAGTGTATATAAGGACCATTTCTTCAGCCTGCTGAATTTAGTTTCAACAAGAAACAGAGCTATAAAGACATCTGGAAAGAAATCTATCCTCTTAACATTCTGACTTTCTGCATAACGTATGAATACAATATGAGTACAGAACATGCAGCAGAATACCAGTAGAATGTAAAACCATTTCAAATCTCTATTTTCTGGAATTATTTGGAGATTAAGTTGTTGTAGAAAGCCCACTGGTTAGAGAAAGTGGTTAGAGATTGAGTCTCTGCATATTTTTGCCCCTAGGACGATCCATGGCTAATTGGGAAAGTACTGATAGCACAATAGTGCATGAATAATTTAGGTGCAATATTAAAACACAGCTAGCAAATTTAAGAAATCAATGTTTTATGATAGATTTGGCATCTTTTTAGAAGCACAGTTTAAGAATCTCATTTCAAATCTTCTACCATGTTCTCTGATTTCTCTCTCTCTCTACATCATCATCATCATCATCATCATCATCATCATCATCATCATCATCATCATCATCATCATCATCATCATCATTATTATTATTATTATTATTATTATTATTATTATTATTATTTCAAATTTATATTGCCGCCCACATCATCATTTCAGTGACAGCAGGTGTTTCATGCTTCCAGTATCTTTGGAATGGAGTCCTAGGAGCCAGTGGTAGGCAGCAAAAAATTTCACTACCACACCGTGGATGGAACCTACGTTGTGGGTGGCGCGTACATCATGGGCGGAGCCTACATCATAGGCAGAGCCTATATCATGGGTGATCTAGTCATGCCTACCACATGGCCATGTATACATCTGCAAACACAGGCAGCACCTGCTCTTTGGCTGTAAATGGAGATGAGCACTGCACCCTAGAGTCAGATATGACTGGCTTTTGAGCAAGGGAGACCTTGAACCACTTGCAGGGACAAAACCTGATGGGGCAGGGCAGGGAGGTGGGCGTGGCCACCCAATTTCACCACCCTCCTGTCCAGAGGCCACCCAAATTTGCTCCCCTCCCCTCCCGGGGATGTGTGCGAACCTGTTGCTGCCCACCACTGCTAGGAGCAACAACAAATGAATGGAAGCCCCCCACCCTTAATGGGACATATTAATGGCTGACCTATGGCATTTAACCTTGTGTTGGGGAGAGTTCTATATTTGAATGTTTCTCCACAGACACCCATGTGGAAGCACCACATACTAGGAACCTACAGTCTGAGCAGAGAAGGAGCCTCATCTTGCAATGGAGTTCCTCTCACCTACTTCTATTTGGCCCACAGGTGGCTTAGGCTGGCATGTCAAAGGCAAGATACCTTCTACTGTTCTCCCTGACAGTCTGGCTTTCTATGTGAAGGGAATCTTTCATTTGGCAAATCCTGTACGCTTGAACAGAGTTTACTGGCCCATCCCCTCTAGACTCACTTGCATTTAGGAAATCCAGTTTCATCAATGTAACATGTTCCTCCATACATACACCTGCAGGCTGGTGGCATTGTTGGAGCAGATTCAATTGCTATAAACGAAGAAAAACAACAACTTATGTTAGCAATCCATACGTTGCAAACTCTAACCGCAGTCCCCCAATTATTTGAGGTTCTGAAATACAACCAGTAATTTGTACTGGTCCAAGGGCTCTTTTTTAAAATGGTTGCTGCTCAAAGGTCTATGCTTCCCATCACCCATGGGATGTCAATTTTCCAAGCTTTGTCTGAAATAGATTAAGTAATACAGTAAAATGGGAAAAAAACACACAAAATGAATTAAGTTGGGAGATGGGTATTTACATATTATGGCTACAATCCACACTGAATCTTGTGGGTACAGGTGAAGAAACACATGACTTGAGATCATGGCTGAAACCATACCAAATAGTATTAATACCTCTGAATTAGTTACTGACAGAGGGTAGTGAACTAGGACATATTTTTATCTGCTGTCAAATTTCTTCTGACAATGGCAGAATTAGTGAATTAGTGACTTTCAAAGCACCCTTGTTCATGGACTTATGAATTTAACATTATGGCTCTTCTAATTTATTCAATCCATCTCATGTTAAGTCTACTTCTCGTCTTTCTTCCTCTCATTTTTCCTAGCCTGATTGTCTTTTCTGGTGAGTCTCGTCTTCCTATGCTATGTTCAGAATATGACTGTCTCACCTCAGCTGTTTTTAGCTCTAGTGAAACTTCAGATTTGAGTTAAAAAATTTATACAAAAACATTTGTAAATATTTTTCTAGTAAAATGTCAAAATGTAGAAAATACCAAAACAAGAAAACAATCCACCAAAAAGCAAAGCAAAATCCTCTTAAACTGACTCAGTAGGGGGGAAGGAGCATTTCATTTCCGCCTGCCAAGAATGACATAAGCAGAGCTCTAAGTCCCTATCTATTATAACGCCTCTAGTATGGTTTTTGCTTGTTTGATTAACAAAACTGTATCCTACACCTAAGAAAATGTTTCCAGGATTCTTTATACCTGATGCAGTAGAGTGAAACATCACTTCAGACTAAAGTACAGGATTTTATTTTCTCTATTAAAACAATTCTTTGGAAATAGGAAACTAGTACATCAGAAAACAACAGCTTAAGATGTTTCTCCTTTCTATGTTGGTTTTAAGAATATTGCCATCTATGTATAATTTTCTGTGGTGATTTCTGTATTATCCTCGTGATTGTACAACTCTATGCTGTTGCATGCATCCACCCCATACAATGTTTTAATGGGAAATCCTTTATGCTGAGTTCTTCTTGGAAGAATTCTACAATTCCCTTTACCTGCATCACACGTGGTGGAGCTTCCTTCCATAAAACGGGCTCCCTGCGGGCAAGCACAGGTGTAGCCTCCAGGTCTCAACAGACAGAGATGGCTGCATATGTCTTTGCAGGGATTGAACACTGCAAACAGAGAAACAATGGAGTATTCTTTATGATAATAAATGTCACTATTTTTGTGGGAGGAGTCTGATCATCAACGGATCCCCTTTTCTTAAATGAAGGTTTAAAAAACACCCAATCACTAGGAGAGCTTTATTCTGCACACAAACTACTGTATATTGGGCTTTGGGGATAGTCGAAGACATTTTGCTATCTGAAACGAAGAATACCCCTTCCCTTCTGTGTACATAGGCCAACCAGACTGTCAATAGAATCTCTGTTTCATATTAGCAATGGAAGACTATGCTCCCCTAAACTGTGAGGAAACAAATAATCTTAGGGTGTGTAGAAAAGCTGGAGGGCACAGTGTCTTTCTGTTCAAAGGCCTTAACCACCTACAACCATCTTTCGCAGAAGATGATTGTATCATGGTACTTAAAGATGCAGTTGGTTCTGAGGAGAACCCTACAGTGCCTGTGGTTGTAACTGAGCCCATGGCCTTGTGGGGAAAAAAAGAAAGAGGTAGGAGCAGGAGGTATATTAGGGTCCATTATTTTGACTGCTGCCCTTCACATTTATTGAGTCAAAGAGAAGAAATTACATTCGGCATTAGAAGAAAGCAGAACTAAAAATATGATTTATAGTGAATGATGGTGTAGAGATTATTTATAAAGTTTACTATTTACTTATCATGTCAGTCTGTGCTTTCACAAACAGTAACATCATGCTTCTCATCCATAACCTATGGCTAATGTCTTTAAAGACATTCTTTCTTGTTCTCCCCACCACCACCACCACCTAAATAGCAACTACTGGTCAACTTCCATATCCACAGGTTCTGAGATGTATCACAGATACCTGAAACCACAGATAATAGCAAACTATATATTTGACACATATATCTGAATCATACAAGCGAGGAAGGGTTTTCAAATACCTCCATCATTCTACATAAGAGCTACCAAAATATCTGCCTCCATTCCTTGTAAATATTGCAGTGCAGGACAGTGGTCTCTAGAGGCCAGCTCTGCACCTTTGGTCATTACCTGACTGATTGTATCTTTGTTGGTGATAAATGCGAACTTGAGTAAGCCAAGGGTTCACAGTCAGTACTTTGACTTTCTCCCCCTTTCC
Source organism: Furcifer pardalis (assembly GCA_030440675.1). Taxonomy (NCBI): domain Eukaryota; kingdom Metazoa; phylum Chordata; class Lepidosauria; order Squamata; family Chamaeleonidae; genus Furcifer; species Furcifer pardalis. The sequence goes on along the minus strand of CP126894.1, from coordinate 156,815,924 downwards.
AAATTTGTCTTCTCTCCAGACTTCTCCTCTTTCTTTAGAGATCCAGTACAGGTGACCTTCAAAGATGTCTAGGCTGTATGGGCTGTTAACTACTCAATTTAAAAAAAAGAACACAAATTAACATCCACAGAACTAGGAGCATTTGTCACTCTATCATTCACAAATAATAACTTGATTCCAAAAACATTTCCATACCTCCATGCAAAACAATCTTCCTCTCTGTTCCATCAAATTTCATAGACTCAATTAGATTTTCCTTCTCATCACTCCAATAGATTCTGTCACCATTCAAATAATCAATGGAAAGCCCGGTTGGCCAGCCAAGACCTTCACGGACCAACGTCTGCCTCTGCTGCCCATCCATCCAAGCACTTTCAATTTTTGGTTGCCTCCCCCAATCTGTCCAATACACGAGCCTGAGGAAAGCAGAACTAGTATTTAAAAAGTGGAGCCCTTTCAGGGTATTAAAAAACAAAAATACTCTGCCTCATTGTATTGGTGCTTGCCCCTATTCCTGTCTGTAAGGAAATAGCCTCTACCGCTCTTGTCATAGTGATTGATTGTAGTTTACCCTGTTTTGTTTTTTAAGGCTATCTAGCCTGTAAATTAACCCCTGTCCCTGGAATGCAATTTGTAAGAATAGCAAAGAACAAATTTTCAGTGGGGATTAATTCTTTCAACTGCCCAAATACTTACCCAAGTTTGGGATTGACGGCAATGGCTGCCGGTTGATCCAGTGAAGAAGAGACGAGCCACTTCCGGTACCTCCCATCAAGCTTTGCAACTTCTACTCGATTTGTCCCAGCATCAGTCCAGTAAAGGTGCCTAATTTAGTTTAGAGGCAATTAAATATATTTTAAAATTCTGTGCCTTCGATCATTTACTATGCAGGAGACAAAGTTTTTTTCTTCTTTCACAAGCAAAAAAATAAAAGAAATTCGGACAGTGAATTTGTTAATGTAATAGTAGACTATTGCAAGGGAGAGAATAAACTGCAAATTAAATGTACAGTGGAGCCTCGGTTAACAAACGGCTCAGTTAACATAAAAATTGCATAATAAAAGGAGTGTGGGATCCCACACAGGGTGGTTAATTTAAGGGACAGTCTCCCTTTCTGTTCGGTTTTATCCCGTGGGGCTGTTTTGTTTCCTGTTTTATTTCTTGTTTATGAACTTTTAAAGTTTTTAATTTATTAGCATTTTATTTGTTTGGTTTGTGATCGCATTTTATCTTGTAAGCCGCCCAGAGTCGGGTACACCCGATTGGGGCTGGATAACAAATGTGAGCAAATAAAATAAATAAATAAATAAAAAATAAAAATCCATAGAAAATAGTGGCTTAGTTTACAGGTTTTTTTTCTTTCCGGGGGGGGGGGGGGGCGCACAGGTTAATTGGTTTTCAATGCATCCCTATGGGAAATTTGGTTAAAGTAATTTTCACTGTAAGAAATGTTAACCGAGGTTCCACTCTAATCATTTAATTCAAAATTTACTCCACTTTCATACTTACCTCCCAACCCAGTCCACAGCTAAACCAGTAGGACTGACAAGGTATCTCAGATTCAAGTCAACTTCTTTCACAGGATTGTTTTCACTGCTTTCAAAAGTGGGGATATATGCACGTTTGATGGAACCAAACTCTGAACCACGGCCCAGAACGCTGTAGTATACAATACCTACATAAAGTTAAGAGACAGATTTCAGTGGGGCTGTCACTAGAAATGATCAGTGACAATACTATATTCCATTGTTTTCTGCAGCTATATCAAAACACAAATCTGTAGCAGTTTTGTTAAGGATTAGCTGGTGTCAAATACTTACTGAGGCCATCTCCCACAGGGTCCCAATGATAGTCTATCGCTTGAATGTGCTCTTCATTATCAATATAGTCAGAATATTGTTCGGATGACATATTGTACCTTCGAATACGGACGTTGTCCGGCAGAAGTAAAATTGGTGGATTCCCTGGAAAGACAGTAATATTGTGGTAAAACGCTATTTCCACCAAATAAAACAGGGAGAAAAATTCTGTATGTCAAACGAATGCTTTTTAAAAGTTTCTACTTGATTTTGGTTTGGAGCAGGTTTGAAGATCGATTATCTGTAAAACTAAACTCAGATTTCAGTGCTTCTCCTGCTCTTTCAATAAACCTTTGCAGTAGAGTTGTTTCATGGACCAGGCTTGGAAGGCACCTTGCCTCTGTCCTATTTAAGACCCTGCTCTCGTTCTGTAACACTAGAAAAGGATGCAAAGCATTAATTATAAAGAGCTCAATAAAGTTTCCAGACTTTTCCTCTCTGAACAGTGGATCCCCTATGATATATCACAAACCTCTTTACAATCTCTCACCCTCAGAAAATTAGGTTGACACACTCTCTTTTATCTTTTCGGCAACAGTTAAGGACATGCCTCTTTAAGGAAAGCTTTTAATAACCAAGATTGTGTCACTCTTGGATGCTGGACATGTGTTCTTTATAAGTGTATTTTTACCTTGTTAGACAATCTTTTGAATTATTATTACAGTATATGTTTAATTGATTTCAATTTTTGTAATTCACTGTGGTTTTTATCCAGACTTGTTTTAATCACTGTGAACTAATTTGGCTCTCTTCACCAGGAGAAAGACAGTCTAGAAATGAAATGATGCCATGTGGTACAGCTTTGTGAACTGATGGGCCAGAAACAGGAACCTCAAATCCATTTGATCACAAAGAATTAATTGTACGACTCTTTAATTCTGTCCCAATGTTATAATTTGCAAATATGTCACTTCTGCTAGGTGAGAACCTTGTCGAGGTGCAGGGGCTTAAGCGGTCTAACTAGGCAGTGTTGCCCATCTCTTGTCAATGATGTTAGGCCAGAACTAAGACTCATCAAAGCGTCCTCCACTGGATCCCTTGGGCGAGGTGAAAGCGGAAGACACATGTCATAGTCTGCCTAGCCAGTGGGTGCTGTGATATCCAAAAGGCTAAACAAATCACATGCAGATGGACTTGATTTCTCCAGTCCATTTGCATGTGTGGAATGTCATTGTGGAGATGTCTACCATTGTGCAGACTCCTCACTGAATAACTACTCCAATGTATCCAAGGTTATTTCCTAGACTACCCTGATCAACAATGACTGAAAATTTATTTTTATGAGTCATACAGGTATCGCCATCCTAAAAGGAACTTGCAACCATCACATCACCTATCAGAGGCTAACACGATTGCTTGTATACTCTACCTATATTTCTTCTTAACACACTGACCTTGTAGGCTTTATCACTACTACAGTTCCAAGTTAGCCTTTCCCTCTTCCTTTCCTCAACACCCCAATCTGGTTTTTGTAACAGCTTGCCTGATAAAGAGATCTGGAGATCCTGAAACCTTGCACTTTTTTTTTTTAACAAATTTGAGTTGGTCTAACAAAGCTGCTACCTTAACATGAATTTGGGAATTTGTCTTCTTGATTATATTTAGTTTTTGAACTCCAACGCATGGGATGTTACTTTTTAAATGTAAGAATATAGTGGCATGCTGAAACTATCCATAAATAGTACCTAGATTTCAGTTCTTTGTAACAGTAAACTTTTGGAATTCTGAAATCATGCCTTATAGGCAGTGGTGGGGTTCAGCCCCAGTCCACCAGAACCCGTAGCAGAAATTCCAGCTGGCCACACCCATCCAAGTTTTGAAATAAAGTAACTTAATTCAGGTGCAACACAGGGCTTTTCTCCTGTGCCCACCATACCATGCCCATAGAGTTGGTAGTAAAAAAAACCCTGAATCCCACCACTGCATATAGGTACCAAGCCTTGAAATGTCACGAGGGAGGAGACATCTGGGAAGGCTATAATTTCTTGATTTCCGCCCCATCCCCACCTTGATTTTAATTTTGGGGAGTGGGGACTGAAGAAGAAAAAAGTACAAAGATGTTTTAAAAACACACACAATATACTTTAGAATTGCTTGTGTTGTGTATTATTTTTGTATGTCATGCCTGCATGCTTTCTATTCTATTTACTTTTCTTTGCTTGAAACCAGCTACCAAGTTCTCAGCTCTACCAGGCTAAATCACAGGTATTATCTAAGAATACCCATCATTCCTTTTGACTGTTACCATAAATGGATCATTCTCCATCTATTTATGTTCATCGGTCCATGAACCATAATTGGCAATCTGTCAACAAAATGTCTTTGATTTACATTAATCTAATCTCTTTTTTTAGAGACACCAGGACAGCTAATTTTCTCCTGTTGACAACCTAATGAATAGCCCTCTTTGTTTTCTGAAAGCATTCAAGGGCATTGGTGGGAACGGTGCAGGGTTTGGGAGGGAGGGACCTCAACAAGATGTGAGGCTATATTTTATTTTGTCTTTATTTCAAACAGCAGTAGTCTAGGAGTGGACAGTCAGTTTCCTTAGCCTTAACACTACATTTCTACAAAGCCATAATGGAAAGACATGTCCAAAAGATACTGTATGATCTGGCTCTGATGCTGCACACTATAGCTGCACCCCAACTGAACTAACATGATGCCTCTGTGTAGGGGCTGCTTCTGAATACTGCTCAGCTGTTCCAAAATGGCTGCAGCCAGACCTGTGACTGGGGCCAGTTACAGGATGTACATAAGGACATTTCCACTGGCTGACAGGCTGTTTCCAGGCACAACTCAAAGAGCTGTTTGTCACCAATGGTATCTCATAGGACTTGGAAGTATAAAGTGGAAGGCATATTTTCCTGAACAAGCCTGTCTTGGATGGAGATCTGTGGAGGAGGAACTTCACTCATACACAGTACCACTAAATGCAGGCTTGGTGGTGATACAAGCGAAGGCTCCCTGGCTCTGGAACGCCCTGCCAAGAGAGGTTCCTCTCCTCTCCCTTGTCCTTCTTCCACAGGTAGAGACCCTTCTACAGTATTTGGAGAGGACTTTTGAACCAAGCACGTGACTGAGAGGGATATGTGGATTGCTTGGGCGGGAGTTCTCGTCTTATTCTTGTGGTTTTTAAAAAATCCAGTTTTCATGTTCTAAGGGACTGCAGTGGCTCAAGCGGTTAAAATGCTAAACTTGATGACTGGAAGGTCGGGAGGTCAACAGTTTGAGACCTGAGTGCTGCATGATGGAGTGAGCTCCCATCTCTGTCCCAGCTCCTGCCAATCTAGCAGTTCAAAAGCAAGAAATTGCAAGTAAATAGGTACAACTTTGGTGGGAAGGTAAACAACATTCTGTGCACTCCGGCTTTTAGTCATGCCTGCCACATGTTTACAGAAACGTCTGCAGATGCTAACAGTGTTGGCTCTTTGGCTATGAATAGAGATGAGCACTGAACCCTAGAGTTGGATATGACTGGCTTTCGAGCAAGGGTGACCTTTACCTGTCATGTTCTATTTGATTTTGGCACTCTTAAATGGCTTGAATGTCATTTGTCAACAGAAAATTGAAGCATACATTTAAAAAAGTAAAACTATTTAACAAATAGTATTGCAGAGCACTAGAAACAGGCTAAAAAGAAGAATCTATTTCAGAAGAAGGTCTCATGGTGACTAGTTTTAACTTAATTCCCTACTAAAGCTGTGGTCCCTAACCTTCTGGGACATGGGAGCTGTATTAGATTGTCCGATACTTAAAGAGGGTCATATCTTAAGTCAAGATTTAGCAAAAGGATGAACCGATCAATTTAGTTCAAAGTACCAGTAATCCTTAGAGGTCAATGAAAAAATGTTAGGGGTACCTGAGCTCTGCTAGTTAACAAAGCACCCAGCATGTGCAAAATGCTAGTGTGGAGGATGAGCTGACAGAAGGAACCATGGAGACCAGAAGGAACCATGTTGCTATTGTGTTTTTTGTTTAAAAAAAAAGGGATAGGAAAAAATGTAGTGATGTTGCCACTTGAGGCAGGAAGGACAGTCTGGGTCTGAGGAAGTATGTCTTGAGCATTAGAGTGGTAAACAAACAGGTTAGAGAACTGCAAAGAAAAAGCTTTGGGTTTGCATCTGGCCCATGGGTCACTGGTTGGGGACTTTTGCACGAAAGGAAACAATAGCCCAGCTTACCAGTTGCAGCACACTGTGTGCCCTGCTGATCCCCAACAGATCTAAATCCCTCTGCACAGAAACATTCGTAACTTCCTTTGGAATTCTGACAAATCTGTGGGCAAGTTCCGAAGATGTCACACTCATTAATGTCTGAAGGCAAAGAAGAGAAAGTTTTAGTTTTTGTAGTGTTATTGCATTGCAGATTACCTGAAGAACTCGCCAAATCCACTATTCCTATGGCAGCCACCCTGTACAGTCTCTACCCTACTTCCGTTCTGTGATGTTTTGCTCATCTTCTTTGCTTTTTATCTCCCAACCATAATTTTCATTCTGTTCCACATGTTCTACCTTTTGAAGCATCCTACCTCCAAAATTTTCCCCACCTTTCTAATATTTCTCACATTTTTTCTTTTCTCTTTATTCAAAATCATGGTCAATTCCAATTTTAACCATAATGATTCTCCTTTTCTTCCTCTTTCTATCATTAAATGAAGTTTCTTACTAGCTACCTTCTCAGAGAACGATAAACTAGAATTCGGATGTATCCTGGTTTACTGTAAACAAGCAGTTTGTTGGTATAAAGGCTTAAATAAATACACAGCTCATTCATTATAACCCAGCACTCCTGAGAAATCTAACTTACATTCCATGCACATGTGTATATGCTGAGCTCACAAGAAGCAACTGGTTTATTTTATTAGGTCTGCTTTGTGGTAGTATTTAAAATGGCTGTTCATTTCTTAATGGTATGGTGAAAGCAACAAAAGAGTGTATAAAAGTCACACATTCTGCAAAAATATCTAAGACCAAAAAACACTTGAAGATGAAAAATACCATCACAGTTATTTCTGTTCAATTCACTGGGGTTGTATCCAGGCCTGCAGGTACATATAAAGCCACCTTCAGCTAAATTGGTACAGTTGTGTTCACAGATATTTTCAGCACAAGTTCTATCTGTTCCAGAATCTAAGAATACAAGCAAAGTTATGATTTAAAGGATGAAAATAAACAACTCACAAATTCTTTTCAAGTTTTAAAAAACAAATCTTCCTCACTCCTGGGATATTTTCCATTTTTACAAAATTAAACTAGTACTGGGAATTACAATTCCTGTATTTTCTATCAGGAATCAATAATACTTTAAGTCTAGTTCTATTTCAGTCAGGGAAGGGCAGAGGAGGCATTGCCTGGGAAATAGAAAAGGACAAGAATAATCAACATCAACATTCCAGTTTTGTTGCTGAATTTTGATTCCCCCACACACACTTGATTAAAAGCAAATCTATAATACAAGCCACATTTGGCAGTCATCCATTCATTTCAAGTGAACAGGTAACTCCTTCCACTACTTCTGTACTCAGATCATTTTGTTCAGACGCACAGTCGATTCTGACCCTTTGCAATGACCCCATGCACCACTGTCCGCCAGGCACTTCTGTGCTCCACCATCACCCTCAACTCACTCAGTTCTGTGCCCATTGTCTCTACAATACCATCTAGCCACCTCATCTTTGGCCATCCCCTTTTTCTTTTGCCCTCCACCTTTCCCAGCATCAAGGCTTTCTCAAGTGAATCCTCTCTTCTCATTTGATGTCCAAAGCACTTTAGCTTCATCTTTTAGCTCAAAGTAAATACACCAAGTGACTTCACTATATGATAAACACTGCTGATGGTGAGAAGAGTGGGGAGATAAAGCTTGCTATAGTTATCCTTTTCGGATCTAGGTTGTTACTTATAGACTTCAGATATAAATTGTTATCATGGAAATTAATAGCGCCTCCTAAGAGGATCTAGGGAGGAGAGTGAAATGGAGTTGGTGAAGTGGTAGATTTCTGTCTCCCATGAAAACCTGATAGTTTGCACTGTTTGCTTTAAGAAGAAGTAGTTGTCATCAACCTTATTTACAGCTAAGTTAGAAGGAGGCCCACAATGGTTTTGGGACCACAGTGGTAGAGGGCAATGGGGATCTTCCTTATCTTACTTGGCATAATTAAAATCAATTGGGAGGGAAGATATGCAAAAACACTGTGTAGCCTTTAGAAAGGGTGGCTGTGGAAGGGCAAAATACAGAATATCTCATGTAAAAATACAGGGAAGTTACCAATACAAACAACATAATGGAGACCCTTGTAAAATATCATGGGTGTCCGAAAGCACACGATGGCATGCCAGGCACACAAAGGTCAAAAGTCACAGTGATTTTCCTTCTGATGATAAATTTGTAAGTGGGAGCTGAATGCAACTAATACAGCTGTACTTACTGCAACCTAGTTCATCAAAGTGATCTCCACAATCGTCGTAATTGTCACACACATAATGTAGCGGAATACACTTCCCATTGCCACACTTGAATTCTTCAGTTGTACAAGGTTTAGGAGTAGGTGCTCTACCTGCAGGAAAATGACACATACAAACACACTCTTCAAACATGAACATAAAATATCCCCAAAGTCAACACTATACAACAGGGTAGACCTGGGGGAGCTACTTCAGAGAATGCAGAAACCAATATTCTTCCTCCAAAACACACCAGGGACTATAATAGCCCAAAAGGTTGCTAGAAGTCCAATTTTGTGTGAGAGAGAAAATCTCATTGCAGAATCGCTAGAAGCTTCCAGAAATAAATTGTGACTTTTTCTAGGTGGGCGGGTAGGTTTTTTTAAAAAAAAAATATTGTGAGGGGTGAGTCTGGTAGGCACAAAAAGGTCTCTGTTGGCCACATCTGTTCCCTGGGCTAGATTTAGGGCACACTTGGGTGGTTAAAAAGGTAGGCCAGGATTTTAGAAGCAGTTCACTTGTAACCCTGCACTGACGCTTCCAAGTTTTTTGTCGTTCAGTCGCACAGTCAATTCTGACCCTTTGCGACCCCATGGATCACTGTCTGCCAGGCACTTCTGTCCTCCACCATCTTCCTCAACTCACTCAGCTTTGTGCCCATTGTGTCTACAATACCATCTAGCCATCTCATTTTTGGCAGTACTTTAGCTTCATCTTTACTATTTAACCTTCTAAGGAGCAGTCAGGGTTAATTTCTTCTAAGATTGACCTATTTGTTCTCCTCGCTGTCCAAGTAAGATGAACTATAGCTCCTAGACCTGATGCTTTGGCTGCAGAATATTAAGGATACTGATAGAGCTTTTGATTATCTTAATCTGACCCTATGATAATCTACCCAGTTTGACAAGAAAGAGCTCTCCCTGGTGGTGCAAAACATTCATCATTCAACAAAATGGAAAATGATACGGTTTTAACCTAATTCAGAGAAGAATTGGAATATTGTTATGCTCAATTCTTCTCAAAATTCATATATGACTTCAGCCCATACTCTCCCTTTATTTTTAAAAAATCTTTTATTCTTGGCTACAAAGGTCTGTGCCATATGCATACCACTGGCATTGAATAAAGGGTAAACTGTGGCATATTTTATGACATAAATGGATGCTTCTGCAGTTGCTTGAGAATGTGTGGCCTAAATAAGAAAAGCACTACGCCCCGGCAGCACCATTAACTTAGTAACTGTAACAGTCACTAGGTCACTGTTCTATTAATTCTTGTAATTTTTACACACTATTAACATACACTGTTCTTCTTTTTCATCGCTTCCATCACCACAATCGTCCTCATGGTTGCAAAGCTCATGGCTGTAGATGCAACGGTTATTCCCACAACGAAAGCGGAAAGGTGGTTCACAGGCAATATCCACTGAAATTAAACAAGTCAGGTTTTAAAATAGCATTTGTAGGACAATGGGACAGAAAAAAAATAAGGAACGGTATAGACATAATATTGGTCTTGACTAGGGTAAAGAAAAGGAAAGTGAGAAACAATAATATTTCTTCCTCCTTTAGCTCCTCCTAGCTATTCACCATCACTTCCACCCCATGGTTCACTGTTATATCTTGACAATCTTAAACCTGGTTAATTTCCTGACCCCTGAATTATAAACAAAGTTTACATCCACACTTGCTTTTCCTGTGCCTGTCACAATTAAGAGATGGATGAATTCTCTGAGTTTTGCTTTCAGAATGACCTGGGAATGTTCAGTGTCATAACACTGTTCAAGAAAATTGACATTTCAGACATTTCTACAAGAAACATATATTTCAGCATCCGAAATGCTATGTAACCTAGCAACACCCCCCCCACACACACACACACACACGTTTTACAAACAATGACTGACTCTGTGGGGACTTTCAAATGTGGTTTGTGAAGTGGCAAAGTGAGTAAATGTGGGAGGTTTGCTCCTGTACACACTAACTCAGGGGTGCCCAAACTTTCCAGGCAGTGGGCCGATCATGTGGTTCAGGGAGCCAGTCACTAAGGCCCAGGGGCCGGATGCAACCCCGACGCCAATTCATCTGGGCGAGTTTTACTTCTGCTTCCAGGAGCAATGAGGGCTTTGTGGGCCAGATGAATTGTTGTCAGGGGCCGCATCCGGCCCCCGGGGCTTAGTTTGGACACCCTTGCACTAACTCAAGCCCTTTAACATGCTGGGAGATATATTTAAAACCAGCCCACAGCTTGATATTTTCTTATACAGCTTACAGCAAAAGTGAAGTTCTTCATCTGAACCGTCCCCGCAATCATCATCCCCATCACATTTCCAATATGGCTGAATGCAGATGTGGTTATTGCATTCAAACATTGATCGTGGACAGTATGTACCATTAGGATAGCGAGTAGCTGGAAAAAAAGAAATTGTAATAATAATTATGATGGGCATCTATAGAACAAGGAAAGGAAACTCTTTTTAAGGCTACATCATTATTTTTGTTTTACCTGACACAACATTTAGCATTTTCTTTGACTTTAGGGCATAGTGGTGGTGGCCACAGATGTTTATTCTTCCACCCAACACAGGAAATACATTAGAAACCATTAACACATATATCATACCTAGATAAATTTCCAGATGATTTAAGAAAAAAGCTGCATAAGGAACTAGACAGAAAGGAAGTATTAACGGTAAAGGATTGGATGAAAAAAATGCTCTAAAAAGGAAGAAAGAGAAAGAATATTACAAGAAATACAGTTGTCCTGATATGAAAGATTGCAATTGGAAAAATGGACAAGATATTGGGTAAAATGCCATGGAGAATGTAGGAAACTAACAGCCTTTGAGGAAATAATTACACAGCTGGAGACGAAATAAATTACATCAAAGGAGGCAGTTAGCAAGATTTACAATATATTAGAGAAACAACAAGCACAAAACAGCTTGAAAGCAATGTGGGAAGAGGAATTAAGCCTAAAAATTAAAGAAGAGGAATAGAACGGAATTTGAAAACAAAGAATAATGAAAAGTATGTCAATTAGGATTAAGGAAAATTGTTACAAAACAATTTGGAAATGGTATCTGACCCCCAATACGATTAAGACATTATGATCCTAAATACAATAAAAACTGCTGGAGGTGCAAAAAAGAATTGAGAACATATCTTCATCTATGGTGGGATTGCACCTTTGTCAAAGAAATGTGGGAAAGAGTATGTATAGAAATTGAACAATTTTTATCTATATAAGATGAGTCCTGGAGTAGCTCTGCTAATGGATTTGGGAGGTAAACAAATTGAGAGAGAAAAAAGAAATGATCGGTATAATGGCAACAGCAATGAGATTAGTTATAGCTAGGAAATGGAAATCAGATCGTAAAATTGCATTAGAAGAATGGTATAGAGAAATATGGAGTATAGCAACAAACAACAAATTAACATAAGAAATAAGAGTAAAAAAAGGAATTATAAAGATCTTGGATTTTAAAGATAAATGGTGAGAATTTTTGGACTTGACACTGGTAAAAAGGAAAGGAAAGAAACCAGGCCACAAAATTACAGTGGTACCTTGAGTTATGAATTTAATGCATTCCCCGGGACATTTCATATTACGAAAAATGTGTAACTCGAATTTCCATTGGAAAGCATTGGATGTAATTTTCCATAGGAATGCATTGAAAACCAAAATTTGTAACTTGAAACATGGTTTCCCATAGGAATGTTTTGAAAAACAATTAATCAATTCTGGGGGAAATTGTAACTCGAGGCATTGTTTTCAATGGATTTTCATTCATATCATGAAAATTTTGTAAAACAAGGCATTCGTAATTCGAGGTACCATTGTATATCGTTCTGGAAAGAAGGATAAATTATAAAGAGTCTATATTAAACAAAACAAAGAAGCATATATATTGTCCACCTGGGAGAAGGGAGGGCATTGTCTTACTGTATGTTGTTGTAGTTTTTTGATGTTGTTCTATTGTTCATTGTAATGTGTTATTGTTGTCATTATAAAATTTATTAATAAAAATTATTTTTTTTAAAAAAGAAATTTCTCTTCTTTGCAGCCACAGATAGAGGAACTCACGGCAAATTGCTTCATCAGAGAAATCCAAACAGTCTGCACTTCCATCACACCGAAAGCGTTCTGCAATGCAATGCCCACTGTTGCACTGGAAATAACCTGGGTGACAGGTCTTTAATTCTAAAAATAGAAACAAACAGTGGTTGGGAAATGTCTTTTAGAGGAAGCATGAGGTGTGAGGAAGAATGTCTGGCCCACAAACCTAATCCAGCCAATAGAAGGTTGGAAACTGACTCAGTCATTTAGCTCTCTCTACTCTTGAAACCCCAACCCTATTCTGCTACGGACAGAGGACTCTTCTCCATTGTCTTCTAGCAATGATGACATTGGAAGGGCCTCAATCTGCATCCAAATCAGGAGACAGAGCAGGGTTGTCATGCAGCCTGGAAATAGTGCCACATTTCCCCCTTCTTTTTCCATGTGCCAGGATGAAAAACAAAGCCAACCACTCTCTTGTTTTTTTCTAGCTTTCATATCACAAAAGTAAAGCCAACTTCCAGTTTTACATAAAACAACAATTTTGAACACTCAAAATTGCAGCACTCACCACAGTCCCGTTCATCTGAGTTGTCTTCACAATCATTGTCATGGTCACATATCCACCGAGAAGGAATGCAACGCAGGTTCGCACACCGATATTCACTTTCGGTGCAGTCACGGGGACCTTGTGATAAAGAGATGTAATGTACACACAAGATATGTCTCATTAGGTTGGAATGTTTCACAAGTAGCCCAATCACATTTACTCAGAAGCAACTCCTAGTCCTGAAGAAATAGGCGTGTGTTTGCTGACTGAGAGAGACAAGTAATCTAAGTGATGCCATTTTGGGGGTGAACGTCTCCCTTCGATCATGCGCCCTGCTAAGAAATATGCCACTAGTACTAAGTTCAATTTAAGACAACTGACGGATAAACAACCTAGTTACACAATGTCATCTTGCTGACACTGATTTTCTGAATGTGTGTTATCAAATCGTCTCTTTGCTAAGGATTTTCAGAAGTGATAACTACTATTTCTTTAATAGACAGTGTTAATTAAACTTGGGCTTTCTAGTAGTTAGAGAGAAAAAGAGAATAAACAGCAGAGCCTTGTTGTAAGAAACTGCATAATATGTAGATGTGACTATGTAATTATGGATTTGTTTAGAACAGGGATTCACAACCTATGGCCTGTGGGCCTAATCCGGCTCATGGTGAGGATCCCAGAGTTGAAAGCAGTGAAAACGTGGCCAAAAAAATCTAAGAACATAGCAAAAATGTGCTGCCCTCTTTCCCACCGCCATAGGAAGTAGTGCAAGCAGCAAAAACAGGCAAAAATGCACCGCCCTTGCTCCCACTGCCACCACTGGAAACAGCAGGAGGAACCATGCCTCCGGCCTGCTCACCAGTGTCAGGGGGTGTGGTCCAGCCCACAGTGCAAAAAGGTTGCGAACCCCTGGTTTAGAGGTACCATTTCCTAGAGAGAATGTTATTAGATCTGATAATAATAATTTCATGTCAGAAATTATTTTGTGTTGAAAGGATTTTTGTTGGAGGATCTCTGCTCAGGGGATGCCCGAATGAGGCTCCTTTCATGTCCCCAAGAGCTGGGACAGAGATGGGCGCTCAATCCATCATGCAGTACCCAGATCTTGAACTGCCAACTTGCTGACCATCCAGCTAACAAGGCGGACTTCGTAACCACTGAGCCACTGCAGCACCTATTAGATCTGATGTATGTATGAAATGGAATTGACAATGAGGTCAGTACATTCCTATTCTACATTGGAACAACATTTGTATTACATTGCTTTAATGGGAGACTGTATAACACTGAGTTTGTTTAATTATCTTTAAATGATAGCTAAGCCAAGAAAATTATTTTCCCACAACACATCTAAACAGCATCACAACATTTTAATGATAACTCTGTCACTGCAGTGTTAGCCAGACTGATACTTTACTTTATATTGTTTTATAGTTTAAAAAGTGTGCAAGTGTGAAAAAGATATTAAAATGTTTAATTTGAACCTCATATGAGACTACATACTTAACATAAAATGCTTTTTATCAACTATAAAACAAACGGCATGTGCCATTTAAGCATTTTTCAAACACAGTACCAAAATGTATGTAGCATTTGGGTTGTCATCTTGCCTTCCAAAGAAATGGTTTAATAAAAGCACATTTTACCATCTATCAAAAGATAGCTAAGCCAATCATTTGCCACATTTTCTTGTAAATGTTCAATTTACACAGAAAAAGCTAACAGTATTTCAGGGCAAACAAGCTCTTACTGCAGTTCTGTTCATCGGATCCATCTCCACAATCATTGTCTCCATCACACTTCCACCGCAAGGGGATACAACGGTGATTACTACAGCGGAAATCTCCCAAAGGATCACAAGTCAGGTCCTCTGCAGCAAACACACAATTTTCAAACCAATCAAGAGCCAAACCCTTCCCTTCTCAAACATAATTTGGTAAGGATAGATCCATAGTGCACCCTCACTTAACAAGCAACTCACTTAACACAAAATTTGCATAACAAAAGGACATCCATAGAAAATAGTGGCTTGGTTAACAATCCCCCCCCCTCCCCGGGAACAGATTAATTGGTTTTCAATGCATTCCTGTGGGAAATTGTGTTTCGGTTAACAAACTTTGGTTTTCAATGCATTCCTATAGGAAATTCGTTTTACAAATTTTTCATAGTACAAAAGGTCCCAGAGAACACATTAAATTTGTTAAGCAAGGGTCCGCTGTATAGTAGACACAAGCACATATATGGCAACAACAAAAAGTCAAGGAATTTTAAAAACTGGGTTGAAGTGCCTTTGTAACACAAACATTTTGAGAGAATTAAAAAGGGGGTGGATCTTATCCCCTTTTCACCAACAGACTGGTTATTTACTGTAATATTTCATCTATTTGGTTATATAAGGGCAATTATTCAGTTTTATAAGCGTAGACATTTCTGCACTCTGACAGGAGTTCCCCTTGTGCACCCAGTTTTGTGCTGCAGCAAAATGTGGTGTGCAGCTTCCTGGAGGACCAAGTACACAACAGAGGGCCTGCAGGACTGAAAGGGGGGACCTCTGCCTTGTCAACATCTGAAAATCATGTCTCCTTCTCATAGGAGAGCAGGCCAAATATCCTCTATAGTAAGATCTCAAGATAGCTTTCAATACAATTAAGCCAATCATTTGCCACATTTTCTCATAATGAATGAAAATAAGCTGTTACAGAGGTACAAAGACCTCAAATTAGATTTTAGAGGCAGGTGTGACAGCTAAATTGAGCTTTTCTTTAATTACCAGCCCTGCCACAGCATTCTCTATATTCAGGACCCATGTTATTTAAAAATCCATCAAGAACCACCAGATCATGATGAAAGGCCACTACATCTCACTGCATTCAGAATTTCATTTGTGGACTAGATATGAATTTGTATGTAAGATTATCAGCACTCAAACTATCAATTGCTTTATGCCTTAGAGTACATCCTGCAGAATATGATCATTTTAAATATATTCTTTTAACAGTCTTTAAACATACCACAGCCTTGTTCGTCACTGTTGTCTCTACAGTCATTGTGGCCATTGCACACAGACCACAACGGGACACAACGGTAGTTTGTTCTGCAGCTAAATTCTGTGTGATTATCACATCGGTAGGCAGGGCCCACTGCGAGAAAAGGAAGAGTTAACTTTAGATCACTGTGATGCTGGATGAATTCATGTCCCTTAAAGATGGTAAGCACAACCTGTGAACTATTTTCAGACAATGCATGGATAAAACAGAGGAAACCATGGGCTACCCCAGGTTTATTTATATTGGTATAAAGGGCTCTCCCACATATAACAGGTTACAAATTTCTAAATCTGCTCTTGGTTCCTGAGGCGGAAATCCTAAGTGACAACCCTTTGCCATTTGTATGTACAGTACATCTAATCATAACCTATTGATAAAGTGGCATTTTCATCTAACAACATCTTGGACTGCTATATTGGGTGGCTATCTCTCTCATGTCAAAGTCAGGCCTCACCAAATCCCAATTTTCTCCACACTATTATGTCCAGAGTTTCTCTGCAGCTGAGCAAACAGAGATGGCACCTTTTCTTCCTACTTCCTTCTCTCATGCTAGTCCAGGAGTTCTTAACCTTTTTAAGCTGGAGGCTAGGTCACACTCCCTCAGACAGCTTCGGGGGGGGGGGGGATGGCCATTTTGCCCTTCCTCCACCATAAGGCACTTCCTGGTGTGGTAGAGGCAGTGTGGCCACATGAAATGGTGCTGCGGGCCAAGAATCCCTGCTCTAGTCTAACCTGATTGCTATATATGTGACTCTGAGGAGAGAGAAATGGAGGACCCCGCAGAGGTCCAAATGGGTATTTGCTGTCAATCTCCAGCATCTGCTCAAAATGTATTGCTTGAGTCCTTGGACAATGCACTGTGCAGTCTTAAGAATGGGGAAAGTGTTATGTTCATGGTATAACTCAAGCATGATAAACAAGTGTATTTTCCTCTGGTGTTTTCAATACACAGGTAAACATCCTAATTACTTTTTGTCTGTAGAGCCAGAGAGCTAGTTTGGATGACTTACACTGGAGTAAGGAAGTGGGATATTGCTGATAGGGTGGTAGTCTGCCTGTCTGTTCTTTCACGCAATGTAATATGTGCAGCACAGGCCTTAGATATTTATTCCAAAGCACTTCACCACTTTAAAATATACAATGCTGAGTTCCATGGTGTTTGGATGGTGCACCTCTAACAGTGACAGAAGGAAAGTCAGCCAAGTTTTGCAATGAATAAAGAGCAACACAAGCCATCCTTTACTTACTGCATTCGTGAATTGGCTCATCTGAGTTATCGCCACAGTCATCGTCCACATCACATTTCCAAGAATGGGGGATGCAGCGGCCATTGTCGCACTTAAATTGGCCAGGAGGGCAGGTCCTGCTGGCACAATGGAAACTGTCCTCATCAGAGTTATCGCCACAGTCATCTTCTCGGTCACACTGCCAGGCCTCTGGGATGCATCGTTTGTTGGCACATTGCCACTGATGGGATTCACACTGATGGTTGGCTAGGAGGAACCACAGTTGTGAAATTCATACTTTTAAAAAAATTGCAGTCCAGTCTCATTTATCTGAAGTGGTTATTTTTTTTAAAAAAATATCTTATTATCTATGTCTAGCACAGTGGCTCTCAAACATTTCAAATTTATCCCTTATTTTGAATTTAGAGAAACCCTGTTCCTGTCCCATCTTCTCATCCAACTCTTTATAAAATTTTCTTAATTTAAAATAAAGCAAAAACGTAAGAAAATTATATAAATTAAAAGTGAATACAGTTTGTGTCTTTTAAAAAATAAAACATATCTTGAGAAATCCTATATTCCACCAGCAATTTATGTCACAGAAATTTGATTAAGCTGATTTTTCAAACAAACAAACAAAATTTTTCATGCAAATGTCATGGTCTCATGTCCCCTTCAGAATACTTCCTTTCCTGGCATGCTGTCTGGCTTGGGACCAATTCTATTCACAAAGTAGCCACTGATTCAGGAAAATGAACATTTCAATGGTAGGAACATTTGCTAGGCATATTCATACACTGCTGGCTATGGAACACAATGGTTCCCATGGATTCCAGTCTATGGTTTATTCTTTTGTGTGTTGTCTAAAGGCAGCAGCAGTTGAGACTCAACAAACCATACAAACAAGCTAAGGACAAACCATAGATCCTTCCTCCTGTTTGTTGTGAAAGATAAAACCTAATTTATTGAATCCCCTGCTTCTCATTATGTATCAACTCAAGGCATTGTATTGGTTAAAGGAAGTTTTGTAAAGACTCCTGGTCATGAGAAAAAGGTATGGGTGTGACATCTCCAGATCCCTGTAACTGCTTGTGATAAATAACTGGTTAAAAAACAAATGCAGGTTTTTGAGAATACGCATATTTCCTACATACCACAAAGGATGTGGTCTTCGTCTGATCCATCTGGACAGTCAGACAGTCCATTACACAAGTAATGAGAACTGGTACAATTACCATCCCTGCACTGGAACTGCCCAACAAGGCAGTATCTAGGAGGACAGGTCGGAGGTTCATCAGAGCCATCTCGGCAATCTCTTTGACCATCACATTTCCACCATATGGGAATACATCTATAAAGAAAAGGAGACATGAATACAGTATTCCTTTTCAGAAAGTGATGACTTTGGACATCTCTACAGCACCAGTCATAACTGTGTCTATTTGGTAGCAAGTCTCACACAGCTCCAGGAGATGTACAGCCTGTCCAGACAGGGGAATTTGGTTCATGCTGCAGAGCTTTTTATTTCTATTTTATGTCTCATTTGAGCAATCCTTATGTTTGCACTGGAGATGTTTATTCTCCCATGACAAAGGTCCAGACATGTCTTTGGAGTGCTCCAATTTGTCTCTTATTTGATTATTGACACCCACCCTTCCTACCCTCTCCAAATAATGAACTATATGTGTCTGTCTTAACATTGCAATTGGAGTCTTCAAAAGAGCCCAAGTTCAATAAAAATAGTTTGCCTCAAACACTTTGATGCTCCCTCCAATAAACAAGTCTTTTCTATATTTGTACCTATTGAGTTGTTTAGATAATTTCTGATGCATCATTCTATGAAGACAGTGTATTTTTTGCTCCAAATACTGGAATTTTTGCAATGTTCAATCCATCAGGCAGTTGTTTATTCTACAGAGCACCACATGGAATCTTTAGACCAGGGGTGCCCAAATAATGGCCTGTGGGCCTGATCCATCCCCCGACACCAATTCATCTGGCCCACGCCACCCTCACCACTCCCAGAAGCGGAAGTGGAAATGTTTTGGCACCCCTGCTTTAGAATTTGAGTCAGGGCTCTGTAAATGATTCCTCGTGAAGATGACTACTCTGTTGATTATATGCTGCCCCTAAATATCTGTGAAGCCACTGGAAGCAACTGTTTTGACCCATCATCAATCTCTTGCCCCCGTAGTGACAGTCCTGACTGTAATAAGGCAAAGATGTAGTGAGCGCATCAGAAGGATTACAGGGACCACCAGAAATGGCAACAATCAAAAGCAAAGAGCTGGGCAAAGAGACAGAGTAAGGTAACAAAGCAATCAGTCAGCTGGGCTGTATGGCAGCCATGACATCATCATGACATCGCTTGAGAACAGAGCAACACATCTTTTCTCATAATCCTGCTGTGTGGTGATTCCCCAGACTCTGTGTGGGTTGAAATTCTTTTCCTAAGGCTGATACTAGCAGTAAAACTAAGGCAAAATACACTGGAATTTTCCTTCTAATTGTCCACCTTTGACACTGCCCACCAGTGGAATGTAGCCTGCAAGAACTTCTAAGGCAGTGTTTCCCAAATGCTGGTTTTTGGACTTCAATTCCCAAAAGCCTAAGTCATTCCCCAAAGCACTGATCAGCCAATGTACTGACTGAGGCTTCTGGGAATTGAAGTCCACTAGTGGGCTGTGTACCCCTTGTTGGGAACCACTGTTCTAAGGAATTGAATTTGGACCAAAAATGATGTCAACTCTTGGGATGGGGTATCAGACAAGCACCAAGAGAGATATAAGTTCCAATCTCCACTCAGTCAATAAACTCCATCTTCCAGCCTAACCTTCCTTGCTGAATTACTGCAAAGCAAACAATGGTAAAAGGGAATTACTCTTGGGGAAAGGACAGGCTATAAATGTGTTAAATAAATTAACATACCTTTCAGTGTCTGCACACAGGAACTGGGTGCTGGAGCACATTGGGAGGCAGTGGGCTGTGTCACCAAACTGTATTACCATAAAGTTATCAGGACAGGCACAGGCATAACCATTGCCACCACTTTTTATTAGACACAAATGGGAACAGCCACCATTGTTGATCCCACAAGGATTACTCACTAACAAAAGAGAAGTGGAGACAAATCTAATTATTTTTCACACACACATAAAATGTCCATAAAGCAAAACTATTGTTACTAAAATAGTTAAGAACATTTTTGTCTCTTGATTGATCCAAAATCTAATTCTTATGTTCTTCATTGATAAAACAGGTTCCCAGCTAGGCACAGCATGTCTCACACAATACTGAGTTTGTTTCTTATTGATTTGTACACATGATAAAGTTTAAGGGGAACATGCAATCCATGCAACATATTGAAAGGAAATCCTGCCAAAGATTTTCTGTCCTGGGTCAACAGATCTTCTGGATAAACATTTTTAGGATAGACTGTGCATCATTTCCAGCTGTGGGAAGCCTCCAGAAATAGCAGGTTCCCACTAGATTTGGTATAAGTATGGGACTGAATCGGAGTCAGTGAATCAGAGAATCAACAAAGCAAAAACAAAGATGTTGTAGCCCTTCACTGATTAGTGAAGACATAGAAGGGGTTGGATAAAGTTATTCATGGTGTGAAGGAAGTGGATGTGGAAGGATAACTCTTTCTCCCTCGCATAATACTAGACCTCAGGATAAAATTAAGCTGAATCATGTGAAAGTCAGAATTAAAAATAAGAAGCAGTTCTTTACGGAGGGTATGAATTAAAGTCTGGAATATGCTACTGTTTGATGTACCATATATACTTGAGTATAAGGTGGGTTTTTTAGCCCCCCCAAATGAGGTCCAAAATGGGACTCAAATTATACTCGGGTCAATGTAAACATTCAAAAACATACCCACACAAATGTCTAAATTATTAATGATCCATAAAAGCTAACAATAAAAATATAGCAGTTACTCTTTAAAGTGCTACGGTGTTTTTCTTTTATTGGTTTTTTGTTTTCTGATATGCCTGAACCACAGAGTAACGTGGCAACTATTTCAATAAATTAATTAATTTTACCATATTTTCATCTATTTTAATTATTGAAACTCACTAGCAGCTGCTGCATTTCCCACTCCTGATTTATACTCAGGTCAATCTATTTTCCTAGTTTTAGAGGTCCAAATTAGTTACATCAACTTATATTCAGGGCAACTTATACTCTAGTATATACGGTAATCATGATCATTTAAAAAGCAATTGGACAGACTGACTGAAAAAAAGGCCTATCAGTGACTCCAAGTAATGGTAGCCACATATCATGTCTTTCATCACATGCATTATATTTCTTTTTGCCAGTTTGTACAGAATACAAGATAAAGGGTACATTTTTTATATCCTGCTTGTGGTTTCATATCCTGCTTCATTAGATACTATGGGAGCTAAATGCTAGGTTAACTACATCCTTCATTTTATTCAGCTTGGTTCTTCTTATATTCCTATGTCAAGAAGTAATATTTGAAAAGCAGACCATTTCAAAACAGCCTATAAGAAGAAACAAGCAATAATCCAAATTCAGAGTCAACAAAAAAAGGTAAAAATCCAAGATAGCAATACAGTGGTACCTCGGATAACATTTGCATCAGAAAACACTAAAATCGGATAATGTTGGGGAAATTGATGCAAATATTTGCCTCAAATTCCCCAACTTTGAGATCATTTGCTGTTAGGTTTGCATTTCTCCAACCAAAGGCAAAGACTAACAGCAAGGGATTCATCCTGCCCACCCTGTTGTTTCAGCAGGGGAGGCAGGGCGAATCTCTCTTGCCTTGGCCTTTGGGTTGGGGGTTGAACAGGTGCCCATGTTCTACCCCAAACCGAAAGGCAAAAGCTAACAGCAAGGGATTCATCTTGCCCACCCTGTTGTTTCAGCAGGGGTGGCAGGGCAAACCTCTCTGCCTTTGCCTTTTGCCTTTTACCTTTGGGTTGGGGGTTGAACCGGCTTTTTTTAAACATTGTGGGATCAATGCATCGCATAATGTTAAAAACCAGATAACATTAAGACTTGTGGGACCAAGTCTTAACGTTATCCGAGGTACTAGTGTACAGAGTAACCAGATACAAAAAACAGGTAATCACAGAGAGGTACAACCAGCCTGGCAACATTCTTTTCTTGGTTGTTGTTTTTCATATAATAGGATAGAAACAGACTGGGAGCAACTGGATCCAAGTAATGCAACAGACCTTATGCAGCATGATTCCAACAATAGTATCAAATATATCTCAACACAAATGCTTCTAAAATTCACTCTATGGGAGCGTAATATCTGAATAACAAGCAGATCTCTGCAAGATGTCCACCTTCTCCCAGCACCTATTTACATTGCAAGCAGGACTCAGAGGATTAGGCTTTTAGGAAGAATCAGATATTGATAGTTGACAAAATGAATCCCTTACCAATTGGCTGTCTATATGGGTGATAGACATGGATATCGAAGGGCCTATGGGTAGTGTTCACTAGAACTGTCCTTCCTGATCCATTGTACTTGTTTCCCTTTTCAACTGTTCTGGTATTCCAGTCAGTCCAGTAAATAATGTCCTCAAAAATTGTTATTGCAAAGGGATGAGGTAATGTCCCATCATATACAGAGTGACGGTGCCGACCATCTAAATCAGAGTATCTATAAGAAAAAAAGAAACTATAAGTAAAACTGAGACAGAAAGTACCAGAGCACCTCAACTATTTTCCATTGCTTCACAGCGAGTGGAACATAAAATTAATCAGAAATAACTTTATTCTTTGGTTTTCCCAAAGGTCCCGAAATAGAACATCATCAATTCGGTATGTTGTGTGGCACAATGGAGGGAAGTTTTTACAAAGACCAAACACCTGGAAACACATTCAAGAAAAGAACTGTGGAATGGGGCAGGGTGAGAAGTTTTTTAAAAAAGTATTTATCCAGAGGATTAACAAGAGGAAGATCTCAATTATGTCTTACTAATTCCAATTAAAGGGTCCTTTTTTCATCTTGTATTTCATATGCTGCTTTGTGTTTTTCCAATACATAACACGGTGGTATATTCAGAGGGGGATAATAATGGAAATATTAGGGGAAAGTAGACCAGTATTGTCAGAACCCATCATCAACAATCACAATTGCTAGCGTTCTGATCACTCCTCTACTTCTAGGTGTGTACCCAGGAGAGGGAGAAATGAAACCATGGCTTGCCAGCAATTTAGTTTTGGTGGACCGGAGTCTACAGGTGGGAATGGATGCTCTGCTCTCCCCCATCTTCTTTGCTCAGGTTTGACTCAAGATAAGAGGTAAAAGCATAAATGTCCTCCAGACAATGAAAATCTAGGCACTTCATCCACTTTTCACAGGGTACGCATGCAAAAGGAGCCAGAGAAGGACACAACAAGAGCTCTTGTTGATTAATACAATGAAATACAGAGAGAGGGATTCTTAACTGTTTTATGCCTGTAGTAGCCAAAACATCAAGGACCAACAGGTGCTTTTGATTGACTGCTACAGCTGTGTGCAGAAGAGAAATATCTGCAGGTGTTTAACATCCAGCAACTAAGCTTATGCACAGCTTATTTATATACTTCATATTATACAATAACATAGACATCAAAAAGTATCTTTATGCCTATATTTTAAACATCTTTTGGCCTTCCCAATTTTTTGTCTTCTTGGTTCTTTTTGTGAATGAATCAAAACCACTTTATTATTAACAGAGTTTCCATATTTCTTATATGGTTGCTGAAATCCTGTTCTGTAAATTATATCATCAGCTATGGCAGTTTTGATCCCACCAATTATCTCAAGGGACCTTTTGTCTTTGGGAAGCTGTTGGGGCTAGAGGATAAGGGGAAGTGTTTAATGACCAAAAATTGCTACCACAGGGATGCCTTGCCCAGTAGCGGCAATTTTTAGTAAAAAAAGATTTTCCCAAAAGTTCTGCGGACATCAGGGCTTTCTGACCAGGAAAGTGACTCCATTGGAACCTTGGGACTGTCAAGAGGATGGGAGATGAGAACTGTTTTATCTTTGAAAAATTACCACAATTTAAAACTTTTTTTTCTTTTTTTAACTTTCAGAGCAGGGCTTCAGTCAATACCTATCTATAAGCTATTTACTTCACTAAGTGTCTACACTCACTCAGAATTTAGGAAAAAATGATTTATTTCTTTATTATTTATTTATTTATTCCAATTTGTATTGCCACCCAATTCCAAAGACTCTGGGCGGCTCGCAGAAAAGACCAGTCACAATTAAAAGCAATAAAAACCCATTAAAAGCACTAACAAAAATTAAGAAGTTTAGAGAATTAAAAGATTAAAAGAGAGAGTATTTACTAAATTAGCCAGCAGGCCAGGGCCACCGTATCAATAGTGCCCCACACCTGCCCTGCCAGATGATATGCAAAAAAATAAGCTGACAGAACATTTCAGGATATTATACTCACTGAAGTGTAATTAGAAATCATATTTCAAAAGACTCAACTGGGATTGCTAATATTTAAGGGGAAAACATAAATATTTATCTCAACTTAAAACTATATCTATCAAATTATTTCCCATTTTTAACTATTAGTGACAAAAAATATTTTTAGTTACATCATTGCCACAAAACAGTGGCTGTTTTACATGGTAACATGTCTTGTGTGTCAGTAAAAAAGTTGATTTGAAACTGCAAAAAGCTAATTTGTTAACCCTCCCCCCCAAAATTTGGTATGAAGAGTTACCCAGTTGCTTTATTCTTCTCTATGTACGTACTCAATGTAGTTCAGATGGGCATCTGCCCAGTAGAGCTTGTCATTGGTGTAATCTATGGTGAGTCCATTAGGCCATTCTAACTTGGTAGAGATAATCACCGTCTTGTTCTTGCCATCCATTCCCACACGTCCAATATATGCTCGCTCCCCCCAATCAGTCCAGTAGACCTGTCTGGTTTTTTAAAACAACAATAACACAGCATGAATTCACCTAAAGCCTTTGTCTATAACACACAAGTAAGTGTGCCAGAATGAAACTAGGAGAGCTTGAGAAAGAGAATACATAGAATGGGATAAACAAACAAACAAACCAGTCAGTGGATATATTACATTAACCTCTATACAAGAAAATCAGCGCAATACCACTATCCATACTATATTTTAGTGTTGAGGTTAAACTTTGGCTTATTATTCTGTGCAAATTCACTGATGACAGACAGACAGGTAGAAAGATTACCATCCTCAGACTATATTAGTGTTTCCCAGTCTTTGGTTTTTGGACTTCAGTTCCCAGGAGCCTAAGTGAATTCTCCAAAGCACTGATCAGCCAATGAACTGACTTAGGCTTCTGGGAATTGAAGTTCCTCTGTGGGCTCCATGTTGGGAATCAATGGATTATATGTAATGATGAAGATAAAATTTAAAAAATACTCCTGCATTTTTGGGATTATTGATTTATTGCATTACAATTTTTCACAGGTAATATAAAGCTATCATAAATGAGAAATCAACAGCAAAATTCTGCCTTCAGCAAAAGCAGAGCAAACATCTGAATGAGGTTACATGACTTGCCTTATTGGCCAACAGGGGAAGTTAATCAATTGCTTATTGGCCAACAGGGGAAGGTAAACAATTGCTGGATTCCTCCTGATACTAAAGTGAAAAAAGAGGCACATCCTTGCAAGATACTAGGGGGATTGTCTAATCTGCTAGCAGGTGATTCTCTGTTGTCTCTCTGTTCTCTTCTTCAAAATTTATCACCAGTATGTTAATTTGGGATTTTTTCCCCTTTAGTGCTTTGTGAAATCAATGCTAATCTACAGTAGCACAAGTACTAGGGAATGTCTTCAGCCTTAATTCTCAAAAGTACAGAGAGGAATGATTTTCAGGCAAGAATTTTAAAGGCATTCAGGATTTCTGATCATCTTAATCTCACTACAGATTTTTAATTTTCCCTTCTCCTATTATCCATGATCCCAATAAGTGTTACAGTCATTCAGTAGTTTCCTACAACTAAATGGATACCATAAAACACTTGCATCAAAAGAAAAATAATTCTTCAAATAGCTTACCCATATTTGGGGTGAACAACAATGGCTCTAGGGTACTGAAAACAGAAAGTGTTGTTGGGATCCACACACCGATCAAGCAGTCTTTTTCGGAACCGGCCATCAAGTTCAGCAACATAGAGGCAGTCTTTGGCGGCATCTACCCAGTACAGTTTTCTGAAATGTTTAACAAGGTGATAGTTACTCCATTCCTTTTTAATGTACTAGACTAGATGGATTGGGGGATTTCGTAAAACAAACAAACAAACTTATTCCAAAGTTGTTCTCAGAAGACTGGTTGAATTTATATTTTACATTAGTGTTTTGTTCTTAATAAAATTTCTCAGATGGAATAAAATTTCTCAGATGTGTGATATACAAGTGGAATCCATCCATATCTGCTCATCCATCCATGTCTGCACTCTTACAGTATTCATCACTTTGTAGATTAGTTTTAATATGATACAGCAGCATTATCGTCCCCATGTAACGCTGTAACAAGGCTTCTAATAGATTCTCATTAATCTCTAACTAGCTACATGGATGCTCTGTAAATCCTCATGAATGGCACCTTTAGCCATATTTTAAGGATTTGTTTCCTTCTCTGCACCAACAACCAATTCTTGTGGCTAAGCACAAAAACATAAAAATGAAAACACAAATGACACTAATGCTCAGTATGTGAAGATTGTTGGGGTTTGATCTGTTTTGGGGTTTTTTGGAAGTCCACACACCAATGGCATCTTTTTGATGGATGGAACAATTTTAAATTACTATGTACTGCTCATAAACATCTGCTGCTGCTTTATCTCCTTCTGTTTTATCTCCTGCTGCTTATGTGCCATCTACAGCAGGAATGGCCAACATTGGTGTTCCAGGTGTTCTTGGACTTCAATTCCCAGAAGCCCTGATCAGCAGATGTGTTTACTTGGGCTTCTGGGAATTGAAGTCCAATAACACCTGGGGCACCAAGGTTGGCCACTCCAGGTCTACAGGCACCACTAATAGTGCTAACCCATTATTCTTGTAGATGTTGCTTGGCTACCTGAAAACTGTTCTATTATAAGGATTGTTGGGATAATGGTCATGAAAGGGAATCACTCTGTACACCAACCCACAAGGTATGACTTGTGTAAGTTGATACTTGCAGTTGCTTTTCAGAGTGATGATGGGTGATGTTTTGAAGAATGTGGGACATTAGTCTACAATAACAATCAAAACACAAAGACTGGGGGAATAGATGTTTGACTGTAGAGAAACTTACCTGCCAACCCAGTCAACAGCAATACCTTCCCCACTGGGCACGCCATCATTAATTATTATTTCCTTGTTTGTCCCATTGAAATACATTCTTTCAATGACTCGCCTGCTCACATCAATCCAGTACAGCCTTTTTTCCACCCTGTCAAAGTCCAGAGCGACCACATTTCCAAGTCCTTGCAAAATCAGAGAGTAAGACTGGCCATCTGTAGTGAGGTTTCTCAGATAGTAACGGTTGCTAAAGATAAGGTAGGGAGTGATGTTGCTATTTTGCCGGCAGGTTTTCCCATCAGGCTCACGTATGTAGCCTGGAGCACACTTGCAGATATAGGAGCCAACTGTGTTTTCACAAATCTGGCTACACACGAACGGTGTTTCAGTGCACTCATCAATGTCATCACAAGATCTTTTATTGGACATGAGCCTGTGGCCAGGATGACATGAACAGTAGAAACTAGTCAGTGTGTTTGTGCAGACATGGTCACAGCCGCTGATTGAAGTGTCATTACATTCATCAATGCCTACGGACAGAAAATGGAACAACAACAAAAGAATTACTCAACTTTTATTAGACATATGGGCAATGATGGCCATCATATCTCTCTCTCTCTTTCTCTCTCTCATTTTTTATTCCATGGAAGCTATAGAAGCAAACTCAGATGTCAGCTTTTGTTGGGTCAAAGAAATTTGCTGAAGGGAATAAGAATCTGGCCTAGGAAATTGTGTTCTTTGACATGTTCAGCAAATAGAAGAAGATGGGGAGAACTCTAGTCCTGCTCCTTCAGGTCCTGCTTCAGTCAGCCTCCTGTGTGTGGAAGGTGAGAGGCCACTTGAGAGCCTTCTCTCTCCTAGGAGGCTCCCATGCAAACAAGGCTCCTGATTTTCTCAGCTTCTAATTCATATGGAGCTCTGAAAGGTTCTCCCTTTCTGACTTATAGTTCTCCTCTCATAGGAAGTCAATGGAAGAGAATAACAGAGGGGGCAGGGCTAGCACACTCCTTCCTCACATGTTTGGTGAACATGGTAAATAACGCCTGGACAGAGCTATCATCCTTACCAGCACTGACAGACTAGATTAGGGTGGCCAAACTTTTCTGGCTGCGAGCCAGTCATGTGGTTCAGGGAGCCTGTCACTATGGCTTAGGGCCCAGATCCATCCCCCAACACCAATTCAACACCCTGTATGGGTGCATTTTACTTCTGCTTCCAGGAGCAGCAAGGGCTTCGTGGGCTGGATGAATTGGGATTGGGAGCCAAATCTGGCCCACGGGCCATAATTTGGGCACCCCTGGACTAGATGCATGTGGGTCCCCTTCTGGACTTGCTGCCTGAGGCAAAGGACAACATAGCACTTCCTTCTATTACAGATATAGAATCAAACAGGACTGGCAGGTGACTTTCAGTTTAACCCTAATGAAGGGATAGTGTCCTTGACTTCACCCGAGTATGGCAGGCCCTCAGTATTTGCCATTCAAAACAGTCTTGCTCTGCCTAATGGTAGGGCCAGCCCTTATCCAGGATGGCCAATATTTGGCTCACATACTCCATATAGATATGAGATAATTAGCCTCATCCAATCTAGGTTGGTGGATTATATCTCCTGATATCACCAGCCACAGGTTTGCCTGACTGAAGGGTGATGAGAATTATAATTATATATATATGGGGGCTTTGGACTGGAAATGGCTGTGGTAAAATAAAACAACCCCCAACCCATACATTACATTAAACCCATATATTTGCATGCAAAATATAATTTAGTTGAAAAGGATCTATGCATACCACATCCTTTTTCATCACTATTATCAAGGCAATCATCCATTCGGTTACAGACGTTGACCATTTCAATGCAGTTCCCATTATCACATTTAAAATAATGTGGAGGACAGGTTGCTTCTGGTGTAATACAGAGGTGCTCAAGCTCATCTGATTCATCACCACAATCATTGTCCCCATCACAGACGTAGGCCTTTGAGATGCAGCGGCCATTCTGACAGGTGAATTGATGTTGTGGGCACGGCTGATAGATACAACCTCTCTCATCACTACTGTCACCACAGTCATTACGTCTGTCACACCTGGAAAAGAAATCCATTTTTGGAACATTATGAAAAAGATTGTAATGCCAAGCTGTGACATTATATATACAGTGGTGCCTCGCTTAAAGAGCATAATGCGTTCCACAGGATTGCTTTTTAAGCGAGTTTCCTCTTTACGCAAAACACCATTGTAAGTGACCAATTGTGACTTCTGGTGGGGGGGGGATTGCGAACCCCAATGTATTTGTTAAGTGAGTTTTTGGTTGATTTTAGTTGTTAAGTGAAGTGACCATTCAGAGAAAATTCTGCTCTTTAAGCGAGCTACTCTCTAAGCGAGGCACTCTTTATGCGAGGTTTTACTGTATGTATACAGTATATGCCTATATTTATCAGAAAAATGTAAGTCTTCAACACTGGAGAATCCCATTTCTCCAGCAACTGGAGATGTCTACTTGGTGTGCTATTTTTGACCTACAATATTCATAGTCAGGAACAAGGGTTTTAATAAAATAATAAAACACTGCAAGAAACCGCTGCAGTGGACCAGCTTTCCACTAAAGAGACTTCTATACAAAACAGAAGCATTTAGGAATAATAGTATTTGACAGTGTTAGCTGAATATGGTGGACAACAGTTTGAACTGCAGTTTTGAATCAGGATTCCAAAGTACAAAATGGCAGATTCCAGGCAAATAAATACTGGATACAGACTTGGTGGGACTGGATAAAGCAGTTCGGTGCAGCACGTAGCAAGAGAAAGAGCAGTGTCTCCTAAGGCTTTTGCTAGTTTTCAAGGCACAGAAAATCTTCCATAAATATTTCTGCCTACTTCTGTTCAAACTGCATCCCCTGTGGTGTAAGTGGTTACTGTTTAACTCTATTGTTATTTTATTAATGTCTCTTTACTTTCACCCTTTGCAACACGGAAACATCTCCACCCCTGACCACAGACCAACTTTCCCCCATGCAAACAATAAATAGGAGGACACACCAGGAGTCCTGTATTGAATTGTGGTAGGAAGGATACCAGCTGAGGTAGTTTTGACTGCAGACAGCCTTAAGAAAATGGCACTGTGGTTGAAACCTTATATCCTACATTAGACTTCTCTAATCTGAGTCCAACTTTGCAATGTCTAAGCCAGTTAAACCCAAACCCACCCACCCATTGTTTATAACAATGGTGGCATCTCTTGGGCCTGATTCCAGCACCAGGACAGATGACACAGTTCTGGGAACTCCACAACTCTGGTGTCAGTAATATGACACTGTCAATAATATGTCCATTAAACGCTCCAAGAGAAGAATGATGTGCCAGATTGCAAACCAGGGAACTGTACCTTTGAAGCTTCCAACTTGGAGGAAGGCCAGGTGGAGCCCTAGTTCTGGGCCAGGAATTTAAAAGTCCTCGATTCACCTCTGGCCAACACTGAGCAAGTTACTTACTAGGAATTGTCCTGTGTGCTGCTGTTTCTCCTGATCAGCTTACTGCGTCATCCCACCTTGAACTTAACACCCTTGGCCACAACCTGCCCCTTCCTAGCCTCAGCTAAGTTGTGAGTTGAACCTGAGCTGTGGTCCACCATGATGCCTGATGGGCTATGATAGTCTAAGCCAGTGTTTCCCAAATGCTGGTGTTTGGACTTCAGTTCCCAGAAGCCTAAGCCAGTATATTGACTGATCAGTGCTTTGCGGAATTGACTTAAGCTTCTGGGAATTAAAGTCCAAACACCAGCATTTGGGAAACACTGGTCTAAGCAATCCACATCCCTTGGCTGCTCTCAATATGTCAGACAAGTCTAGGCAGCCCCATCTTCTTTTCCTTGCTACTCAGCTACCCAATGGATAAAAGGCCACTATGCCTACACTATTAGCAGCACTAGGATAGTATTCCTAGTCAGGATTACTGAGACAGGGGAGTAATCACCATTCCCCACCTATGTCAGTGGACCTGATGCTGCTGGAATCACCATTTCCAATGGCACAGACAAAAAAAACCCAATAAAAACAAAAGCAACCTTAAATATTGGTGAAAGCAAACAAAGAACATTCCATTCCTCTAGTCCTTCCCTCTGGTGTCAAGCAAATGTTGAGCGCTTAATTACCATGAAAATAACCATGGTGGGGAAAAAGAGGGTGTGTTGAACCAAGGTTCAAAGCATAGCAGATATAAAATTTAATCAGTCTTTTTTTAAAAAAAAATAATTGTTATCAGTTTCCATTTCGATTTGTATGTCTTCGGTTTGTTGTTTTTGTTTTGTTTCCAAGGACTTGTAAAATGAGAAGGTTTGCCTGGACCAAAATAAGATTCTCTTCCCTTTGAAATATGACCCACTATTAATACAAGGAGCAATATTTCTTTTGGGAGGAACAATGTAAGGTAAGAGCATCTATCAGCTCTAGTTCAAAAACAATTACATTTCTGAGTTTCAATACACAAAGAGAGGCAATTTTAAACCTCTCCATCCTTTCAGGCCAAGACACAGCAGGTAGTGGGAAGAAGAGCATATGTGTATATGTGTGTTTGTGTGTGCACACGTGTGTGTGTGTGCCTAGTTCTGTGAACACACCCACAAGTAGCCCTTGACCTGCCAGCCTGCACTGCATGAGCTCTCGGGCCTTTGAAGAGGTCGCCCATCCTTGCTCCTACTGCAATAATTTTTTGAATGAAACTAATGTGCACAAGTTCAACAAACCTGTACGTGTTGCGGATGCACAGCCCATTGCTACAGGTGAATTCATTATCCATGCATGGCCTTCTTGTGCAATTCTGATGCTCATCATAAGCATCGCTGCAGTCAGCATCCCCATCACAGACCCACGCTCTTGGGATACACCTTCTTAGCGGGGGTGCATTATTCACACACGTGAACTCAAAGGCTGAGCAGCTGCGATTTGCTACAATAAAACACATATTTCTATTCATAACCTGTTAAATACATTTTGAAGCAATGTCATTTAAACAAATCTTCAACTTCTCCTCTCAGTCCCTACTGAGCTCCTAGGATTTTTCCATATCCCATACAGGGATTTCCAGAAAAGAAGTCTATGGACAAAATAGCAAAGGTAAATAAAAGAATGTAACAAAAAGGATGCAATAACAGTTAAGATTTACATCTAGTAGATGCTTACCACAGTTGTGTCTTTGATCCTCATCACTCATATCACCACAGTCATTATCACCATCACAAATCCACGTAACTGGTACACATCTGCCATCATCACACCTGAACTGGTCACCTGAACAACTGCGGGTGGGGACAGCTTAGAAGAAAAAGAACACATTGTCTATTTGCATTCTCTACAATATGCCTATGGCTTTATTTTCTTTTACATTATTATCAGTTATTTGCTCCTTTTCTTTCAAAAATGGAGCTCATGGCAGCTTAGATGATTAACTTTTTAAAGTGCAGTAAGCGCAGAACAAGTTATTGTACTAAAACCTAATTATTAAACAAATATCAAAAAATTATTTAGAACCAATTTAAAAGCACGTCAATAAAGTACAGCACCCACAGGCTAAAAACCCATTTCTTAGTAACCAGTATAATATTAAAGCACATTTGTGTCAGTACAATTAAGACAAATGTCTATAACATATGGTTCCAGCTATAAGATTACTAACTTTAGGGCAAAGAATTAATGCATACTAGGCGTCCAAAAATGTACGCATTCTGTTAAGCTATTCCCATGCTCCTATGATATGTTAGCTTTTCAGATAAATATGTCCCAAATATTCTACTTGAAGAAACTGAATAGAGTATAAGCAAAAGTACAGTAAGGCATACATCAATTGTGTACATGAGGCTCTGTGCACCATCTCACACATAAGATTTGCTTATGGCACATTTTCCCACAGGACTGATTGTCCAGTGATTATCCATGCATTGATCTCATTACTTTTCTCAAGTCACATTACATCTCATTGAATTACAAGCCATAACTTAATGTCAATTTACACTACTTTAGGAGATATTATGTAAGCCTTAGCAGCAACTCTCCATTCATTAATGCTGGTTGTATTCTTAGGTATGAACCAATCATGTGATGGGGCACATGTTCAGGAATATAACCTGCACCTTGTTAATCAGCAGTAATCTGCTACCAAGACTGGCTTCATTCCCCTTAAACAAGCATACACCAGCAACATAATTCTGGCTATAAAATCATAGTGCAGCAAAGTTGCAAGGGCTGTCTAGTACAACAGTCATGGCAGTGTAGAAAATCCCCAGCTAAAGCATCCTCTTTTCAACTGTCTGTGCTTTGAACCTCACACTTACCACAAGAGGAGGGCTCATCTGAGCCATCGGCACAGTCTGTTGCTTGATCACAATACCAGTGAGCAGGAATGCAACGTCCAGATGAACAACGAAATTCATTACTGGTGCAGGTCAGTGAGACTGTCAGGGTGGGGAAAAAAACAATCTAGGTTTTCTTAATTTTTTTTCTTCTGCTTGCAGATGTTGGAACTAGTGTATCATTCAACAGTGACAGTTATAAGTCTCAGTAGAGACAATAGTCTTCTTGGGTATTCAAAGTAGTTCAAATATCTCATCTAGTAATTCTATCAAGAATATTCCGATGTAGGTCATTATTTTTGACTTTCTATTGGCCAAAGTAGGAAAGTTAGAGTTCTCTAAATGTTCTTGAGGCACAACTTGCATTATGGGTCATTGCAGACTGTGCTGGCTAGGATTGCTGGCAATTCCATCGAGCAACATCTGAAGAGCCACAAGCTATGTACCCAGGATACTTTGGACTGGTAACAGGTGAGGATGAGGCTAATAGAGAACAGCTAGTGAAATCACAATATAGACAGATTTGGCCATGGTTCACCATTCAGTCTCTAAACCATTACATTGCAACAGCCTTCCATGACAAAATCTCTCTGGATTAAAACTGTATAGTGTTGGTTTCAGAGGGCTGCCAGATTGAGCACCTAACAGCAAATGGCCCACTGACACAACTGTGCTACTATTCCCATCTTGTACAAACTTTAAAGAGGAAGGAATTCTTCCCAGCAAAATTCTGAACTGATGTGTTTAATCTATTCTAGGCTAGGACACCCAAGAAAAGTGCTGGATTTGAGTTCATATCCTTACCAGCATGAAACCAGCATGCCACTGAATAAATTCCAAATTGCAATAATAGCAAAAATATTCCCATCTCCTTAACAAAGATAAAGCGTGGTACAAAAATTAAAGTGGTGAACTAGAGCTGGGGAAAATCAGGCTCAAAGAGTTTATCCATGAATCTCTCGTTCAAAGAACTTCAGTGCTCACGGTCTAGAAGTTCACTGGTATGTCCAACTTTCTCTCTTTGCCCACCCCCATTTTTCCTCCCTCACACACATAGAACATGTAGCTCTCGCTATGCAATGCTAAAAGGTAGAAACAAAGAATAGAAGATACAAGAATGTTTGGCTTTTTACCAAAATTGAAGGGTGAGAACACAAAGCAGAGGAAAGTAATTGGGGGAGACCCATTAAGCTTACCACAGTGCGTAGGACTCTCATCACTCATGTCACCACAGTCATTATCTCCATCACAAAGATAAGTCCGAGGAATGCATATGTTTGTGCTTTGACATTTTGTGTAACCAGGCTGACAAGTACGTTCAGCTTTAAGGGAAAAGAAAATAGGAGGAGAGAAGGATTTAGATTTCTTTTTCTCCTTCTCTTAAAATGTAACAAACTGTAGGGTTTTTAACAAATGTGTTGACAAACAACTTTCTTTCTCGGAGATCAAGTTTCAGAAAACAATGTTACATGCTATGCAATCTGTCCCAGGTTAACGTAACACTCCTTCTGTAAAGCTAAATTAATTAGTTCATTCGTTCTGAGAATAATAATCATTCTGCCTGCTGTTCAATCACCGGTTCTCAATATAGTCACATGCCACAAAACTGTAGAGGTAACTATTTTATTCACGGATATATGGTCATTATTTATATCATGTAAAGAGTTGTTTAACCATTATTACAGAATTTTCCCTTCTGAGGAAATTTAAGAAAATGATACCTTTAAAGAAAAATTTAAAATCAAACCATAGAGAGAATTCTGTACATTTTTGTGTAAGAGGAACAAGTTCTGTCCCCCACAAAAAGAGGAGGGAAACAAAATTATGGAGGGCAGAATCCAAGACCACATGAATGGACTTCTGCTTATATAATGTTAGCATCTTCTCCTTTCTTATCCCTTGCTGATCATTATTGTTCCTGTAAATGTGTTATACAAATTTCTCTAATCCTCTATAGTATATCTTGAAGGGGGGCAGGAATTAGCTTTCCATCAACAGATCAAGCTAACTCAATTTGATACCTTGGTTCATTAAAGCATATTGATGCAAGAAATATCTATTTTCAATCTATGGTGTTTTAATAGAACTGTTACTTAGAAATGTTTTTCAAATGTAATCAGAAAATAGGCATTTTGTAATAATGTATTGTTTGTCTAACTTTAAGGTTTTAAAATGGCTACAGGAGTACTCATTGTTCAGTTCTTCTTGTCTTCCATTAAACATTGACCTCTCCTTCTTAGGACAGATCCACTTCATTGAGAATATTGATTCTCAAAAATGTTCTCAAAACTACAATTCTCGAAAGCCTCATCTAGCAGATCCAATGCTCAGGGCTTCAAATTGTTGTATGTAAGTATCTAGGGATCCCATGTTATAAAAACCATTCCACACAAGTTGTAGGAATGTGAACCTTGCAACTTCTCAATCTCAGCAAGTAGAACAAACAAGCAACAGCAAAATAAAGACATTCTCTTGTCAAAGATTTCTCTGAATAAGGTTTTTACTCCCCCCTCCCAAAAACAACCACAACCACATTATCTTACAGGAAATCTCACAGTATTTTATTCTACAGGAACACCAAGTTGTGCAGAATCATTATAATTCCTACTACATGCCAAATAAAATCTTTCCTGCACAGGATTTGCTTTAAAGAATGGTTGGAAGACACACTAAGCAGCAATAGAGGAATACAATTCATGACCAAAATACCATTTGGCCTATGCAGTAATCACTGTAAAGGTCTTTTCACAGTGTAATTTTCAAAGTGGTTAGGCATGTTAATCTGTGTAAGCATATCAGACGAGAAACAAAACAAAAAATTAATAAAAGCAACTTTCTACACCTTACAGACTAATTTCTCTATTTTAATGTGACCTTTCATGGATCAAATGCTGTAGTGTATTTGATCAATGAAAGCCCAAATTAAAATAAAGCAGTTAGTCTTTAAGGTGCCATAATGTTTTTGTCTTTCTGTCCTTTCTTTCATGTTGTTGACTGGAAAGGGCATTAACCTTCATAGCTTTTTGTACTGTCTTATGAAGAATTATTGGGGGTGGGTGGGTTAATGGGCTCTTGTTCTCACAGGAAGCTGGGAAATTTTGCTAGGGCAAGTGGAATTCTCTGCGGGAAGTCCTGGTATGGTAGGATTTAGAAAATGGCAGAAAACATTCTAACGTTCATCATATCTCTGCTTAAGAGCAATTGCCTGCTGATTCAACACAAGTTCTTCATCAGACACAACTCATCTGCTTTTTCAGGAATGCAATGAAACCACAAAGTGACTATTGGATACCAGCTCCATGTTGATCAAATGTCATGAAATAGGATTACTTAAGAATTCAGCACAAGCCTTGCTGAATCTGTGATCCAGCAAACCCACACTTTGTGTTTTGCCAGTGTCCTTCCTTGGCAGTTCTACACAAGCAGCAACAAAAAGAAGCCTTTGAATCCATGCATTCAGGAAAGTAGGTTCTGTGCTTGGCTTGGTGATGTACAAGTCTGATTTAGACTAGAATCCCAAATATGCTATGGAGTAAGTCTCATTGGACACAGAAAAGATTTGAGATCAAGCTGCTAGTAGGTTGTCCTTTTTGACCCATAAGAAGCATCAAAGTCATCACTAATCTATTAAACCAGAGAACTTTGCTTGTTACATTTTATGCTTCGGTTCCACTGTCTGGCAATGAGATGAAAATCATTCACTTGTGCTAACTGCTGCGCATCAGAATCCCTGCTAGCAAATGTATGTAGAAGAGGGATATACAGACAGAACCCTTTCTGCTGATTCCTAGTAAATAAATGTTGCCACAATAAATATTGTCCTTCTCCTCCTCCTCCTCTCTCTGTTGAATATGTACAGCATAGTGGAAACAAAGATGATATCAGGGCCACGAACATGGTAGTACCAATGCGCATTATTTCATCAGAAGCCAGGCCAAAGACAAGAAAAGAACTCTAAGGTGGCTATGAAATACACACTAACGTCCTCAAAATCTGAAGCATAACATCCTTAATTTTGTGTGTAAATGGGATAAAGCACTCCTCAAGGACCAACAGAAGATCAGGCAACATCCAAGCAATTTTTAAAGATTCCTGCAAATTTGATGTATTGTGTCAAAATTATCAGAGTTTTCATATAGTGATGTCTTCTTTTTCACTTCTCACTTTCACTGATTATTTATAAGCAAAACAAGTTTCCTCCTCTGTATCCTAAAGAATCAGATCCTAAAGGACAATACATAGGTTTTAATCAACTTACGGCAATTTCTCTCATCTGAAGTGCCATTATCATAACAGTTGTTTACACCATTGCAGACGTATTCAAGAGATATACACCTTCCATTATTGCAAGTAAATTCTGTGTGGGAGTCACAAGTTCGGAACAAGCAGCCCACCTCATCACTGTTGTCTCCACAGTCATTGTAGTGATCACAGCGATAAGCGTAGGGTACACACCGCCCATTGCCACAAGTGAAAGCTGTTGGCTGACAGGTATGAAAAGCTGAACAAGATAAAGGTGACAAAGAAATGTCATTGACAGAAGACAAGATTTGGCAAATACAGCTAAGAAATAACACAATACTTGGTTTGTTTTACCTGCCAGAGTAAACACGGCCGCAAAACGGACTGCATGTAAAATAAAATATATGTCTAGAATCAGTCAAACAGAAGGCAATGTTTTATTTTTGCTTCTACACCACTGAGTATTTCCAGAGAGTACAAATCCTTACAGATACCTTTCCCCCCTTTGTACGATAATTTAACAAATAAGAGAGAAAAAATGAAATTAAAGGGAATAGATTTGGGTCTTATACCTAAGAAGTTGCCATCAAATTAAAAGTTAGCATTGTCATTCAAAGGTCAGTGGTAAATATGACAGTCATCTCATTTTTGGGTACTAGGTGTGCTTCAGTTTCTTGAAGAGAATGTGAGCAGAAAGAGCTCCCCCACTTTCACATTTGGACCATGTTACTCCACACCCAATTCCTTTTGACTCCATCTGGAGTTCTCCAACAGGTGGGGGAAGGGGTGGATAGGATATATTCTCTATGTTGTTTTAAATATCATAGTATGAAACAGCATTACAAATACAGTAAAACCTCGGATAACGCTAAAACTTGGTTCCACAAGTCTTAGTGTTATCTGATTTTTAATGTTATCCGATGCATGAATCGGATTATGTTAAAATCCTATGGGATGCATCGGATAACGTTAAAACTCCATAGAGATATATTATAACCGGCACAGGCTTTAGCAAACATTATCTGATGCATCCCATAGGATTTTAACGTTATGCGATGCAATTTTTTTCCAGATTGCTTAACGTTATGCAATTTTAGCGTTATCTGATGCAAATGTTATCAGAGGTATTACTGTACAGTAAAACCCCGCATAGTGAAAAAGCTCCGTTCCACAGAGCTCTTCGCTATGCAATTTTTTTTGTTATGTTGATCCAATGGGAGATCCCCCGCATAACAAAAAAAAAAGTTTGTTATACGGAGTTTCCATTAAACAGGGTATACCCACTTAGTGGAAACCCCATATAATGAGAAAAAAAATTGTCATGCGGGGTATTGCCTTTGCATAATGAATGCTTCACTGTACAAATTTTTCGTTGAACAGAGCGTTCATTATGCGGGGTTCCACTGTAACTGATTAGTGTGCTAATTAGGAAGACTGTATTGCTCAAGGAGTTCTCATGACACTTACCTATGTTCTTTTTGAGTTTTAAAATGCCCAAAGTTGGTGACTATTACCCAGACCTTCAGAGTGATGCATTCTATCCACTCCCCACCCCCACTGTCTGCTTTAGAATCAAAGGCCAGAATCTTGTCACTTAAGCATGTTAGTGTAAATCCAGTGGTATAAATTTCAAGAAGTCAGAACTTGTTTCTTTGCCCCACAGCAACCACGTGACTTGGTACAAGACCAATAAGCATCAACTTCTTAGCAATTTTCTGCTGAAATTTACATCACTAGAATTAAGATGGCCTAAGTAAGCACTGTCATTCTAAGCAACGTTTCCAAATTATCACTCCTTCTATCAATAAATTTGTGGTGTTTACTATAACGTTCCCATGTTTTTCACCACAGGAATTACATTTTGAATTATCTCAGCTTTTGTGGAGACCTCTGGACAGTGAGCCAGGAGGTCGCGGACCAACCATATACTGACTACCTCTTTCCCACTCCTAGTTGACAGGAACAGAGCAAGGGGTCCCAGTTCAATGGCAGAAATGCTTACCACACACACTTTCCAGTTCATCACTGCCATCCCCACAGTCATTGTCATTGTCACATTTCCAACGCTCAGAGATGCACCGGCCATTAAGACAAGTGAAGAGTCCCCCTGCACACCTGGTGCCGTTATCCACAATACAGTGCTTGTTGTCATTGGCTAAGTACCACCGTCCTTCAGAAGGGCACTGACACTCTGCACCAGCTGGGCCTATATTTAATCACAGCAAACAACAACAAAATATTAACATGGCAATGGTGCCACAGAAAATCTTTCCACAAATGACAATTTAAGCCTTAACTGAAGCTTACGTCTGGTCCCTAATTTCAAGCTGGCCCTTATGGAAATATCCAGGTTTTTGACCTTTCCTTCCTTCAACCTCACTGGCTACCTCACATTTACTCTGGCGGGGTTTCCACCTTTCTGGAGCATCTTTTTCTTTAGTATTTTGGGGGAGAAATCACACTTACAATGAATTCTGCACTTCAGTGAGCAAAAGTCTAGTAAAATCCTAGGCCAAGGTTTCTCAACCTTGGCTCTCCAGATGTTCTTGGACTTCTACTCTCTTTCCCCCCCCCCCACCACCACCACCACCCCACAAAGTCCTGATCAGTAAGTGTGCTAACTTGGACTTTTGGTAATTAAAGTCCAAAAACACCTGGGGCCCAAGGCTGAGAAACCCTGTCCTAGTCCATTTTAGCCCTAAGAAATATGTCAGGAAAATGCTGAAAATATTTAAGAGGCAACCATCTATATGTTCTGTGTTTTTAGCTCCTTAGAGGAGTGAAAATGAACAGTCTCATTAATGCATATACACAAGCAAACACACACAGAGAGAACATTATGTGCATTAGGACACTGGCCCCCTTCCTGTGCCCTAGAAATCAGCATTCTAGTTTTTCCAGCGTGGGTACCTAAAGCACCTTGGAAAGGAGAGTGTATCACAGCTTTTGATCCTCTGGCTAGAAGGATCTAGAGATGGCTTAACCAGTGCTAGGATGCCAGAGGCTGATAAAATATTGCAGCTGAACAAGTATTTTGCTCAAACTCGTTATTCTCTATCAGAAATAACATTACATCAACAAATATGTGTATATTTGTTGATGTAATGTTGATTGTTAGTTTTAGTGTTGTATTCTTTTGCTATATGTTTTTAATAAATAAATACAAATTTTAAAATAAAGAATACCCACTTTGCTTAACACATTATTGACATGAGCAGACATTTTTACCTGGTACACAGATGTGACTACAACCACCATTAAATTGGTTGCAAGGATTAATGCACTGACGTTGTTTGCTTTTGGACCAAACATGAATATCCATCGGTCTGGTTGGCAGGTTTGACATCATAACAATCTGATCTGACCCATCATATTTGTTGGCTCGATAAATACTTCGAGTATTCCAGTCTGTCCAGTAAATGTGCTGATCAAACAGGGTCAGCCCAAATGGGTATAGGGCTGTGGTAATAACAATCTCACGATTGGCACCTGTAAGGGAGCTGCGCTCGATCTTCTGTCTAAAACAAGTAGGAAATGTTAATATTTGAATACAACCATTCTAACGTTCCATTCATTTTAAAGCCCCTGTGGATGCACCAAAGCTCACTGATACATTTCCTGAACCTTTAACAAGGCAATCCTACACATAATTCCTTAGAAGTTCTAGTGACTCAGTGGCATTTACTTCCAGGAAAATGAGAAGATAATTGGCATCTAATTTTTAAAGATTAAGGGACTCTACTGTTTATGGCAAGGTCCTCTTCTCAAGCTTTTATCCTCAAGACTTTCCAGTCACCTGTAGCAATTTCACAAATATCCACATTCATAACACTATTCCTTTATTACTCTTTAGTATTTCAACAGAATGTAGTCTCCACATTATTGAATATTCCAGTACTACTACTACTGCCTACCACGGCTTACTATTAATACCACCACTTACTATTACTATTAAAGACTACATACAGATGTCTAATAGAAATGGTGGGAAATGCTTGCACAAAATATGATGCTCCAGCTCTAAGTAAAAGAAACCAAATACGTACAAATTTGCATCTGCCCAATAAAGCCATTGTTCCTCATAGTCCAAAGTAAGTCCATTTGGCCAGACTAAGTTGGTGCTTACGATGGCAGTCCTGAAGTTTCCTCCAAGTGTTGCTCGTTCTATTTTAGCACTGGCACTCCAGTCAGTCCAGTACATGTACCTGTTGATGATACAATTAAGAAGTGGGTCTTGATGTCAAATCAAGATGACAATTTAAAAATTTATTCTCACTTAGGGCACAAATGAAAGGGGAAGGTCTATGGAGATATGAATTACTCCTCTTGGGATGTGATTAGAAGGGACTTTGTTCCATGATTTAGTCTGGTTTGGGTAAAGGCTGACTTGTTCCTTTTTCTGGTGACCACATGATGTACAGGAAAACTGCAAAGTAGTCCATCCCTTACCCATGCCTACCTACAGCTTTTTTATATCCCTGTCAAGGACTACTGTTTTTCAATGCAAACAGGATTGCTCCATTTTGATTTGGTTCTGATATGCACAATTGCCAGAACTGAACTAAAGTGGATGGGCAACTACAGTAATACCTCGGATAACGCTAAGACTTGGTTCCACAAGTCTTGGTGTTATCCGATTTTTAGTATTATCTGTTGCATGTTAAAATCCTATGGGATGGATCGGATAACGTTAAAGCTCCATAGAGATACATTGTACCCACACTGGCTTTAGCGGTTGTTATCCGATCCATCCCGTAGGACCTTAAGATTATTCGATCCAATTCTCCTCCCCAGATTACTTAACGTTATGCGATTTTAGCGTTATCCGAGGTAAACGTTATCCGAGGTATTACTGTATCTCTTTGCTTAAGCCATTTCACAAGTTAACTAGTTATTACGAAATGGAAAGGAAGAAACAGAAGAGGATGTGAAGGAATTTTTGAATCTTTGGTATCCACCATTGAATTGGTTAATCAGCAAACCATTTCAGTGTGCTGAGCCACATAAATAATTTAAAAAATTAAGTAACACACAGCTTTCATCCATTCCCTAAAGAAGGGGTTTTCTTTCTTTCTTTCTTCCCTAAGACTACCCAATTTTGCATATGGATATAAATTCCAAATGACATACCATACTTCCAAGCAATTTTATTTAGTCCACACCAATGAACCCACTTAGTCAAACCATTATTCTATGATTTGATGGAGAGACCTCAAAAGAACCTTTTCTGCAAAGATCTTAATCTTTGGGAAAGGGGGCTAAATAGTTAAGGCTTCAATTTTTGTGAGGAGATAAACAGCCTGTTTTTAAGACCTATTTTGCCAAGGGCAAAGCCTAGTGAGATGTTTATCATAGTCTCATTCTTACAGAGTTATAAAAACATGGCATTCACCAAGAGTTCACAGACTATCACAAGAAGTTCCAAATAATTCTTTGGAGAGAGTTAAACAAAGCCTTGGTTGACTTGGTTGTGTGGCTGGAATCGTCATTTGCTTCCTCTCCCTTTGCTGCTCCCCATGCTCAGTGTGGACTCTAGCTGGCCCTACTTCTCTTACTACTTCATATCACTGCCCTCTAATAGGAAATATTCGCAAATAACAAGAGGTATCTGTAAAATACTTTGTTACTCCACATAGTACAACAGATCTGTTAAAAACACAGCCATTCAGGTATTGAGGAACATTGAAATAAGCACCACACAGTTCAATATGCTACAGGAAGTTTAGGGATCTCCTTAGAAAATCTCTTGCTTCACTGTGTGGTTTACACATATTAGGAAGTGGGTAATTTAATCTAAGTACTTACTCTTTTAAACTGGACATTTTATTCTGCTTTATTTTATCATATTATTATTCGTTTCACATTTCAAACCGTAAAAATATAATACACTAAAGCCGGACTATATTGACAGACAATTAAATATGGAAGCCATAGGCACTTTTGCACACTTGCATTGTACTTCCTAAACATAATCTATTGCACTATTGATGAACAAGGGTTCAAAATATCTTTTAACTCTCCCAGTCTCTTTTCAACAAACTTTACGCACAAGTGAAACAAAGGAAGAAGAAAGAAAGAAGAGAAAATTTAGCCAGTACATTAAGAGCTTGGTGGAAAGAACAAGGTATTAATGGTATTTATGAGCATTTATCACAATAATCAGAAAGGAGCTGAACAGATCAGGAAAAGAACTTTCTCCCTCGGTTGTCACAAATTCAAAAAGCAGTTTGTTCATGAGAATACAAGAGTGCCTTCCTCCTAGATAAAGTTTCTGACAACGATTTGCAAAGTTGCACAATCCCAACTATTAAACTCTACAGAGAGCCACAAAGAAGAGCTGGATATTTCAGAAACTCCCACATTAATGTAGGGAAAATTAAGGCTGACACCAAAAGAGATACAAGTGATACAGAAATAAGTATTTTTTATTCAAACTTGTAGAGTCCACCTTACCCCTGGCAAGGGTCCAAAACAATGGCTCTTGGACGTGGAACACGAGCCACCACAGAGCGATTAGATCCATCCACAGCCATTGAACAGATTGTCTGATTTTGATAGTCACTGTAATAGAGTCTTTTGTTGATCCAGTCAAAGGCTATGCCATCTGGGGTACCTACATCTTGAGATAGATCAGACATAATACAGATCCTCTGTGTTAAAATACTATGCAATCAAGCGTAACATTTATGAAACCCTTCTTTTAAAATGCCATTGAGGGAATGTTCATCTAAGACCTGCAGAGCAGACTCTACTAATCTATAGCAAACCAGTAACTTATTTATTTATTTATTTATTTAGATTTATATTGCCGCCCACTCGCCAAGGCAACTTTATTTGCCCCCATAAGTAACCGGATGAGCAGATA
This sequence comes from Furcifer pardalis, assembly GCA_030440675.1. Lineage (NCBI taxonomy): Eukaryota > Metazoa > Chordata > Lepidosauria > Squamata > Chamaeleonidae > Furcifer > Furcifer pardalis. The sequence continues at coordinate 156,771,021 of CP126894.1, read as the reverse complement.
TGACAAGAAAACATGACTATTCTCTAGCTTGACAACTTCCCCCCTACATCTGTGTACCTTCCTTTTCATTTACCATTTTAACTTAGTTCTTTAAAGAAATAATGTGACCAAAGAGAAAAACTGTGGCCTTTATAGTACTGTAGTGTTGGTAAAAGAAAAACAACAACAATTAAAAGCAACTCATTTACTTAGAGAAAATGACATTTCACTGAAGTGATATTGACCTAATTCCATGCAAATCAATTTATGATTTTATATTTTAGCATAATCACTGACACAGCTAAAATAATATTATAAGTGATTAAATATTTGACTTCTAGTCACAGCTAAGAACAGAGTATTGAATGAAATTTTGTAAATTACCATAAAGTATCAGAATTTAGAAATATACAGTCAACACAGAGAAAAATGACACTTACATAGAATGACTTTCCTAACTTAGTTTCAAAAAACATGTTTAATATTTATAGCCTAACTTAGTTTCAAAAAACATGTTTAATATTTATAGCTTTACAATCTTGGACTTGGTTCACGAAAACTCACAGATAAATACAGGGGTAAGTCTTTAAAATGCCACATTTTTTGTCTTTTTTTGCTGTTCTGTTTTGTTTTCTCTCAAATTTAACTTCTGACATTCAACAATATTTACCTGATGCCACAATAGTAGGGTTGCGAATTCCCGTGGAGATAGAAATATAACTGATTCTTCCTGGGCCTGCTGGAGAACTCTGAGTGAAATAAATTATATTGTTTCCGCTATCATAGTCCAGAGCTACTGCAGTCCTCACTACATTCAAGGTACGAAATGGAGGGCTATGGTTCTCAGGATCCAGATGCATACTTCGAAGGGCATTTTCCAAGGTAAAGATAAGATAATCATCTGTTGAAATGGAACACCTTTTGCCGTCATCTTCTAGAAATCCAAATGCACACCCACATTTGGGTGTCTGCAGATCAGGAAGCGCAAAACACAGGTGGGAACAGCCTCCATTGTTTTCCAGGCAAGGATTAGAATTGACATCTGCAGGTGAACGTGACTGAAAATTCCTGTTATAAATGGTAACATCCCTCAGCCAATTGATGTTGTCTCTTATAACTGTTGGTTGTTCAGTATTGCCAGGTTCTTTACTGGCTTGAAATATCTTTTTCAAATTCCTATCAACCCAAATGATAGAGTTTTCAAACACCGTAATGCCATATGGAGTTGGGTAACGGCTGCCGTATCGGACAATTTCAGGCTCTCCTCCATCATGTGAAATTCTTGCAATCATGTCTAAAGAATCATCCACCCAATAAACATAACCACTGCTGTGATCTATTGCTAAGCCACGTGGTGTGACAATACCTTCAGATACCAACACAGTTCTGTTGGTGCAGTCAAGATGTGCACGTTCAATCTTGGGGGTCTGCCCATAGTCTGCCCAAAAGAGATATCTGTTTTTGGGGTCTACTACAATATGCCTTGGCATATCCACAGTGCTTTTGAGTAGTACACGGCGGTAAGTAGTATTTATGCGCAAAACTTCTATAAACGTTTCCAATATGAAGGCATTCGTAAAATAGAGATTTCCTGTGTTCAAAAAAATAAAGTAAATAATACTGCACCATAGAAACATCTAGTTTACAGAATTGAGTAAAACAAATAGAGAAAATATAGTATATCGTATATCTGATGAAGTGGACTTGATCCACGAAAGCTAACAGTGAAAATATAGCAGTTAGTCTTTAAAGTGCTACTGTGTTTTTTACTTTATTTTATTTTGTTTATTTTGTTTTGTTTTCTGAGATGTCTATAGTATATCAGTGCATAATACAAATCCTTTGAGTTATACTGTTTAACCACAGTTCAACTATTATATCTGGATGTCTAACTATATTCCTGGATTGGCAAAAAACCAAAATGCCTTTAAATTGCTTTATAAGATTTGGTGTATATTAATCATGGTTAAAGATATATCTTTGACACAGGAAACCATAGTTAGCAATCTCCTTGATTTTCCACACTCAGCTTGCCCCATATATACCAAGTCCTTCAAAAGCTTAACTCAGCACATAAAAGCCAGGTTCCACAATGGCTATTTGGATGTACTGTAATGGGAAATGGTACTTTAATGCAGGAGTGGTCAAGGCTGCCTTTTATCAACTTAAACAGATTGCCCAGCTCCACCTTTATCTGGGCAGGGATCTAGCAGAGAGGTAGTAGGTCTATAGCCAACTATATTCCTGGAGAGTTCTTGAGAAGTTATCAGCTGCTGGTGATTTAACATGATAAAGAAAGCTTCCAGACTCCTCCTGCCAGAGGAGGATGGGATCCTAAGAGCTGAAAGCTTGCTGAGACTTGCTCTCATTAGGCTAAACATAGCTGAATTAGGCTTTAGTACTATCCTCAAATGAAATCTGAATATAACATGGAGTAAAGCAAAATATTATAACTGTCACTACTTGTAAGATATTAGTTGTGTTCCACACCCTAGACTTTGCACCAAATTCCATTATCACAAACACATCAGTTATTCTGGATTATATAAAGCTGACACAAACAAAGAACAAAATTTTTGACTGCAATCAGAATTTTAGGCTATCTCTGAAAAATTTATAATAGAAAAAGGAAAGGAAGAAAGACTACTTAAGAAGCAAAAAATCATAGCTAACTTCATGCATTTGTTACATTCTCAGGCTTAAAGTCCTCTTATGCATTTAGGACTAAACAACAGTAAACTACCTGGAACTTCTTTTTGAGTAAACAGACTTCTGCAGGGATTAATTAGATTACTGGCATTTTTTACTCAAGGTTTTGTTTAACATATACAAGCCTTTTGAGCAGACGTTAGTACCAACCTGCCACCCAATCAATTGCAATGCCTCGGATTCCATTGAATCCTATTCCACCTGTGATGACATTTCTATAATTGGAGCCATCTGGCTTGATTCTGCGTATCGCATTCTGGGACCGAGCCCTGCTACTGAAGTCACACCAGTAAATGAAACCAGAAGGCATATGGACATCCACATGAAGTGCATTTCTTCCTGAAACATTATGAGTAAAGAAACAGATTATTTATTTTTAATTTTGCCATTCTGTTTCACACTGCAAATATTTTGGCCTTGTATGGCCAATTGTAAGGCTTGACTGAGTTCAAAACCTCTGAAAGGTGAAATGTTACCCACTGCCTGTCCCATTTAATGGCCAAGCATCACACTAGAATCCAGCCATTTCTTTCTGCTAGAGAAAACTGAAGGCAGTAGATGAGAAGAGCTAATATGAGATGGAATTACTCAAAGAGAGAAACCGCAGCCTTTAATTTCCAAGAACTGAACAAAGTTGTCAATGGTACCCTTTTCGAGAGCCTTTTAATTCACAGGATCACTGTAGATCTGAGGCAATTTGATGTCACACAGTAACAACTATGTTGGTTTATGCATGCTTATTCTTCACTCTATTAGTAGAAGAGTGCACTCACTAATACTGCAACACAGACATCCATTACCTCGTACAATTAATTTTTATGACATCCATCATACATGGAATTGCTAACCCAGAGGATGAGAAAAATGAAAAATTATACATGTAGGAATCAGTTTCTGGAATCATGAAAACATGGTATATAGTACAAAGTTATGATTATTATTATTATTATTATTATTATTTATTGAATTTATTACCCCGCCCCACTCGGGAGAACCCGACTCTGGGCGGCTTACATCGTCATAAAACAGAGGTAAAAGATAAAAACATATAAAATCATGAAGTTTAAAAGATTATCTAAAATTATTTGAAGTAAAAACAGTTTTTTTATGATGCATAAATAAATAAATTTATGATGCATAAATAAAGAGCCTGAGTAAACTTCAGAAAGGTTTTCTTTTTTTCAACTGATGTTAATACAAAGTACCATAGCACATCACCTTTGGAAATCCAACTACAGGCTCAGGTGACAGCCATCCTCAGCAGAACCCTGGAGTAAACTCATAGCATACAACTTTAATGGAAATTAGATGGCTACGACTTTTACTAGTTACCGGTAAATAAAGTTGAACCACGACTCAGATCCAAGCACTGGCTAACCTGCCTGCTGAACCACTACAGCTCAACTGTTGGGCAGATAACAAACTAGAGGACAAAAGGACAGTGGTTTTGAGAGTCCCCTGGACAGCGAGGAGAACAAATAGGTCAATCTTAGAAGAAATCAACCCTGACTGCTCCTTAGAAGGTCAAGTTGTAAAGATGAAGTTAAGGATTCACTTGAGAAGGCCTTGATGCTGGGAAAGGTGGAGGGCAAAAGAAAAAGGGGGCGGCCAAAAATGAGATGGCTAGATGGTATTGTAGACACAATGGGCACAGAGCTGAGTGAGTTAAGGAGGATGGTGGAGGACAGAAGTGCCTGGCGGACGGTGGTCCATGGGGTCGCAGAGGGTCAGAATTGACTATGCAACTGAACAACAACAAAAAACACAATGACTAAGTGGTCTGCCTCTACCCACACCCACATCCACCAATCAAATTGGTTCAATGCCCATAAATACCAGTCACAAGAGACCCCAGCATTCCAAATGAATGGCAAACTCTTTGGCCAATCATGTGACACTATTCAAATATATGAGAACCATTTTTAAGTGTTTACTGTGATCAGGGAGTAGCTGAGAATGAGGAAAGGCTAGCTCTTTCAGTTCCCATGCAAACGTGCAAGAAAGATACAGTTGTTTTTGATATCACGTAATGACACTTAGAGGTGCTTTAGCTGTTAACAGACTCCCTTGTCTGTAACTTTGCTTCCACTATAAATCTAAGACAGGGGAATGCTGACAGAATCAGCAACTACATCGGAGCTCCACTGACCTAGAGGGAGACTCTCTCCCAGCTTTCTCATGATGATTTCACCTTCCACCCTTTCTGTAACAAGGAATGAACTTCTGCAGTTTTTCCCAATTTGCATACTCTTCAGCAGATCTTGCCCCAACACAAAGTGAAGAATCTCCATCCAAGTGCCATTAGGAACTTTATTACTGTAGAGAACCCCAGGGGCGTATTGGCTACACTAAAAGGGCATGGGACAGGGAGGGAGGGGGCAGCGCCTATGGGAGGAACTGCATGATGCCATGGATTGTAGCCACCAGATGACATACTTCTGCCCACCTCTGGGGGGCACCAGTCACTGGGGTGCAACAGGACTTGTCTTTGTGTCCCAAATGGCCAGCACGGGCCTGGAGAAGCCCCCCATTTAATGAAAATCACCAGGGAATCATGAGTAACACCTTAAAGATCACCACATTTTATTTGGCATAAACTTTTATGGAGTGCAAGACATTTCATCAGATGCCACCATCTCTATCTCAGAAGAAATGGGTTGCAGTCTACAAAAGCTTCATATGACATATTTCCACTTAGCTAGCTTGTGTGCTTGACTTTTATCTTCAGATCATGAAATGTACACATAATATAAGAATATAACAGGAATAACCATCTTTTGAAGGCTGGGTTATGAAATTGTGCAGAAAAAGATTGTGTTTTGTCTCCTATAATCTTTACTTACCTCTTCCTGCCAAGGGGACCATTGCTTCGGAATGATCAGATGTCTCCAAGCTAAATCCTTTAATGGCCGACAACAAAGAAACAATGACAAAGGAATTATATGGGGAGCAGGTCCTATTATCAGGATTCAACTGAAAGCCAGTAGCACAGGCGCAAGAGAAGCGTCCACCAGGCACAGGTAGGCACAGATGCTGGCAAATCCCAATGTTGTTGCTGCAGCCATTGGAGGAACCAGCAGATGCTAAAGCAGAGGGAGACACACAAATTTATTCACACTAGTAAATACACACTCAACTCAGTATCATCTAACAAAAAGATGGATTTAAAAATATCTTCGCTTGTAAATAAATTTTAAAAACACTCACTGTACAATTATCTAGCAAACCTTAATATACTTCCCCCAACAGTAACAAATACCAAAAGCATAAAATTGTGAAATAATTAATTTGAATGAAATGGCTAAAAATGCAGAGTTTCAGGATAGCAGTATCTTTGATAATAGCAACTCTGGGGCCACAGTTCTCTGACCAGAAATTTCCACCCCACCTGTCTTTAGGAGATGCATACAAACACACTTTGCTGGAGTGTTGATTCATGTTTTCATGCTTTCAGTAAGCAAGATTTTACTTTCATGTTTTAACCAAGTCTGATGAAATGAACTTGATCCACGAAAGCTAACATTAAAATTTAACATATCAGAGAATAAATAAAACAAGAACAGAAACAAGAACAAAAATCCTGTGACACTTTAAAGACTGTTGAATATAAGTTAAAGTTTAACCGTCAGTCTTGAAAGTGCTACAACATTTTTGGTTTTGTTTCATCTCTGATATATTTTAACCAGTAATTATACTATATTTTACAAAAGCTTTCTTTCTAAATGCATTCTACCCAAACTGCCTGAATAAGCTGATTTGTTAGGTCAGGGGTTTAGAACCTATGGCCCATGGCCCAGCCCATGACACCAAATAATCTGAGAGCCCCGTGGTGTCATCCTGAGTGCGCCCGGGGGGGGGGGGCCTCTCTTAGCAGGAGGCTCTGAAAATTCCCCCGAGGCAGCGATCGGCTTCAGCACAGGTTGCTGAGGGGAAAGGATGGAGTGAGAGGCTGCTCAGAGCAGCCTGGAAGAAGTGCACTCACTGCCTCCGTAGCTACCACTGCTGACGTCAAAACTGTCAGAAGTGGGGGCAGCCCGCCTCCGGCCCCCGCAGCTGTGTGTCGGGGGAGGGACTGGCCCACAGGAAAAAAAGTTTGGGCACCACTGGGTTAATAAATAAGCACAATGATAATTTCAAATTATGGCTTTGTGGAATAATTTTCTTGGCGACTTAATATACTCACTGTCTCGGTAATACACTCGGAGACATTTCAGCCCTGAAACATTGTCTCGCAGAACCACTTTGTTTGCTCCAGTGGATTTATCAACCCGCTCGATAACCTCATAATCCCGGTCAGAGTAGTACAGGAAAGACCCATAGACAGCCACTCCCCATGGCTGTGAGAGGTGAACAACGACAATCATCCGGTTAGTGCCATCCACATTCCCTCGTTCAATCTAGGAGATTAAGAACATCAAATATTACTGGCTGAATTCTGTGAATAAGAAACTTACATCTGAAATTAAGTAGACCTCTTATTTCTCCTCCCCATTGTTCACTTAACACTGTTTAGATACTATTCCAATCTGAATATGATTTCTTCAACACTTATATTATAAAAGCAAAAGGAACTGTTCAGATAAAGTTGGTTACAACTCTTATGTTATGTGAATCAGGGCCAGTCTCATTTTTCACATTTTAAAAAACCAACAATGTTACAGTAATATTTTTAATATTACTCCCCCCCCCCCGGCCAGTAATTATTCCTCCCTATAAAGGATGTGTGTTTTATTTTTGTTCTCTTACATACTCTCATGGGAAACAGTAGGGTCTAGTAGATGGGGCAGCCTGGTATGGTCAAAATAAGAAGGAGATCTCACCCCAAAATGGCAAGTGAAACATTCCCCCACTTCTCAGACTACAGGCCACTGTTACCGCTTAACTTATAGAGAACTCTGAAACACAAAACAGGCACAGTGTATGAACTCTGTGATTTAGGTTCTATAGTTGAGTGGCCGCAGTTTTTCAAATGTACAATTTGAGCTCTGCCCACACAATATTTAAATTTGCTACATCCATCTGACCATCAGGTGCTTCAGGAATAGCCTGTAAGTCAAAGCATTTTCAGTTTTGGAAAAATGCTACCTCATAGCCTTTTCCTTAAAACTAAATGTGATTATAAGGCCCTACTGAATGTTCTGCAATTTACTTCTGAGCTGATTGCACAGGACTGCTCTGTGATTCACAAAGAACTGCACTCTTTGTTTTCCTGAAAAATCACCCTCTACAAACTTACTCCCCAAAATTTATTGCTGATCTATCAGGAGATGCACATTAAAGGGATGTAACAGATGCTGCTTCCCTCCTTTTAACCTTAATTATTCCATCATTCCTGCCAGAAAGCAGGTACATCTGTTGTATTAGGCTGCAGAATTCAGGTGCACAAACATATATAAGAACCTATGTGAATACATACCACCCCAGTGCTTGTGACTGTCCAGTATAGCTTTTGCTCCTTCATATCAAGAGTGATGAACCCCACATGGTCTAGATTTCCAGTGAAAAGGGTCCGGACATCTGAGCCATCCATGTTGGCACTGGCAATCTTAGCTGGGACCCCACTGTCAGTTCCTTGGTCTGTCCAATACAGTTTCCTGCAACGTGGGTTGTTTTTCATTTTAAAAATCAGCTATGAGCAACATCTGTGAGTTCAGTAATTGGTTTAACTTTATGGTACTGAGGCTGCAAATTTGCAAAAACTTGCTGTCACATTAGCCCCACCACCCAGGAAAAACTTCATACACAGATGACTTTGGGCTACAGATAACTTCATGACACAGACAACTTCAGGCTTCAGCAAGTTTACTGCTTTTGAAGTGTGTGTAGCTAGTAGACCAATAGGGACAGTATTCACAGCTAATCTTAGTGACTCTTCCTGGCTTTCCTCCAGTACAACAGGACTCCCATTGTCCCCTGTCTCCATCCTGCATGAAGTCCCATTTAACAGGGTATAGCTCCCCCAAAAGAACATGCGCTCAGAAAGTCCTTTCCCTGAACTTTCATCTTTATGCTTTTCCCAGCTGAAGCTACACAATGTTTGCCCTTCTCCACACCTGGCTAGTCCTGGAGACTAGCTGTTGGCTTGGCCATGGTGGGTGTTAACCCTAGCTGGAAGCTATACAATGCTATACAACACCAAAACATATTAACCTTCATTACAATTTGTTGAAACAAACCAGCTTCCTTACCTATGAAATTGGTTACATGAAAGCCAGACAGTCATGAGACAGAGGTCTTTAGTAACTGAAACATTCCCTCTGCTAGAGAGAGAGAGAGGAATGCCCTGTGGTGGGTGATTGTTACCCTACTCTAGAGTAAGTGGTGGGATAACAACCAGAGTAGGTCCTCTCACATGGTGGGAGTTAGGGATCTCTTCTCTGCTGAGTGTGGGCTGGATGTGAACTGGGGGTTTGCTCCGTTAGAATAATACTAAGAATCTCTCCCAAAGAAAATGTTCATACATTCAGAGCACATTGTCTCAACACAGAATTTGTGAGTGTCTCATTTGGATAACAGTAACATACGAAAGATGTTGCCTGTCTTACGCTACATTCACATATTGTTAGGAAAGTTTAGGATGTATTGAACTCACCCTCGAACGGGATCAACAGTTAGACCAATTGGCTTTCCAGACCCTGTAGGAGTACCATCATTAGTAATCAGTGTTTTTCGGTAGATAACTTCACTGTGCAGCTTCAGTACCTAAAGAACAAACCAAGTCTGCTTACATGGGTAGAAATTAAGGTGGACAGAGTTACAGTGTTGATCATTTTTGGTGAACTTGTGAGTACCTCAACTGGGGTGTTGGACAATTTTTAAAAAATATTGAAATTATTAGCACAAAGCTCTACTACTTACCTCTATAGATTGTGTGGAAGGATTACTATAATACAGGTTTCCAGATATCCAGTCCAAAGCTAGGCCAACTGGGGTACCAATAACAACTGCTGATGCAAATGTGGTCCTGTTTGTACCATCTGACTTCACTCTATGAATTTCACCCTTGAAGAGAGAAATGAAAAGAAGGCACAAAGTCTTAATATAAGGAAGAAGATCCTATACTGCTCTTCCCCATGTACTGTATATACTCGAGTATAAGCTGAGTTTTTCAGTCCCAAAAATGAGCCCCCAAAAGGGGCAATGGCTTATACTCGGGTCAATGACCATGAGGGTCCCAAGACCACGTCGGACTGAGATGCGCCAAAAAATTAATTAATTTTACCATATTTTCACATATTGTATTTTGATTATTGAAACTCACTAGCAGCTGCTGCATTTCCCATCCTTGGCTTATGCTCAATCTATTTTCCTGGGTTTTCAGGTCAAAATTAGTTACCACAGCTTATATTCTGGTCGGCTTATATTCAAGTATATATGTGCCATGTAGTACAAAGGAGTATCCAGCTCTTATTTAAACTTAGAAAGAATTAATGGATGGAACAAAAGTTGTCAAATTAGATGTAGCACATTTCCAGGTTTCAAATGGTCCCCCATCCCATTCTGTGGCTCCCAAAGGCATTCCTAGGAAGAAGATCACTAGGCATTCGTGGAACTGGAGAAGGGGCACTAGGAAGTTTTTTATTGCCCCCAAGAGCCAGGCATGGCTGAAGCTGATGACATCATCCAATCTGTATAGTGTGCCACAGGATTTTAGCCACTGTCTGTCAAAATAATAATGTTTTTAAAGAAATGTGATCCTACATAATCTGACAGAGGAGCCTGGCATGGTGTGGTCCATCGAGTCACCAAGGGTCAGACTCGACTGCACGACTGAACAACAACATAATCTGAAGGCCAGAGTGGGTGATACCTTTATGAGACCACTAAAGAAACTAAATACGTACAAGTCTTCATCAGACTGGGCACCAAAGAGCTGAAAATGGTGTAGAAAAAGAAATGTTCCCAGAATCATGACCAGATGTATTTGCCAAGTTCCTTTGTTAAAAGTCAGTTTCTGGGCTGCAGTTCTGCTAAAATCAGCACAACCAGCTATTACCTATCAGAGGTCCTCTATCTGTTTGCCACAGGCCACATACAGTCCCTGAGCTCTATCTGTGCAGCCCTCCAACCAGCTTGTTTACTGTTCTCACTCTCAAGGCACTTTCCCTCAGGCCCACAATGTTCTTCCCACCTCAGGCAGCACCATCAGCACCATCAACTGCTGTTTTCCTTGTCCCTTTCTTACAAAAAACAAAAACAAAAACAATAGCAACATGGTTCTTCTGGTCTCCAAGGTTCTTTCTACCATCCCCCACTTGGTCTTATCTTCTATACCAGGCTTTTGGCCATTCTGGAGATCTTGCTGGTCAGCAGAACTCAGATAGCCATAAAGATTAACATGCCTTCATTGACCTCTGAATGTTCACTTTTGAGCTAAATCAGTAGGTTAATAATGTTGTTATATTTAGATTTGCCCCTTTAGGCATTGGGCATACATGTCCCAGAAATTTGGAGTCCATTGGCCAGTATTATCATGGTCCTACATCAGTTTTTGAAAACAGAACAGCACAATCAAGACAAATCTATACAAAATAATTGCCTTTACTCACTGGATTTTCAACCCAGTAGATCATCTGTTCCAAATCATCAAAGTCCACATCATACCCATTCTGGATTCCTGCTATTGGAACCATGGCATCATTTGTCTTCTCCTCAGGGTTCAGAGAAACACCATAAATTATGTTAGCCCTTATAGCTATAAGGAACGGCTCTTCAACTGTAAAACAGTATCACAAGCAACAGAATTTTATTCTTCCATCTTGCCTATAGGCACCAAAATAAAATTCCTGAGGAAGTTTTTAAAAAGTCAAACATAATTAAGCTCTCAGAAAAAATGTTTAAGAACTCAGAGTTACCTCCTTTGAGTGGCACCGACTCTCCAGGCTCTGAAAAACAGGTCTTTTGGGGAGCTATCAGTTATTAAAATGGGAACCTTAAGTTCTATTACTAAGCTACATGTTGTTTCAAATGTACTTATCTCCTCAAAAGATATTAGTTTTGAAGTAGTCCATTTGGAGTCTGTGTCCATTTGGAAACTTCACCCAAGAGAACCTTTAAAGATCTGCTTCCCTCGCAATCTCCACCTAGTTCAGAAGTTTTTCCTTGACTCACAAACACCAAAGATAATGGGAAATGCCATCAGGGATGTGTAAAGCTTGAAAAAGTAACTGTTCCAGCCTCTGAGGTATGCACAGTTCTCTCCTCATGCACTTCTTCAGATTTCAGTTTTAAGTGCAGCCTATATCAGACCCTCTGTTTTTCAAAAGTCATAAAAATCTAAGTTGCTTGTATGTAAGAGAGTTGGGTTGAAACTTGGTATTAGCCATACAGTTCTATTTATTCTCCCTAAAAATACTCTTTCTACAATGACTTAATAAAAAGTAGGAAACAGAAAAATATTAGAGGACTCCACTATGGATCAAACTGTCAATGATATGAATTAAAAACAAGCAAAAAAAGCCATTATGGAATTCATACTTTTTTGTCATCTTAATGTTTTTTTAGCTGTAGCTCCACCAATTAGCTATGGAGACTTTTAACAGCATCACAGCAGTCAAAAGAAAACAATGCAAACAAAACATGAGTTAACACAGTTGTTGAGGGTTCCTGATGGAAAGCCAAAGTAAACAATGTCAACAAAGATTAGACACATAAGCAGTCTCTAAAGGGGTCAAGTCCCCATTCATTCCAAACCATTAATGATAATTACTTGACAATGAAAAGGGTTGGCATCATGATGTTGTGTTTGTATTGGCTAATATTTAATTTGCTGCGTAAAACTACTGTGCAGGACAATGAAGAGTGCTCTCCTGGAAGAAACTCCTTCTGGGTGGGATTCCAAGGTTCCATTTCATCATGTGAAGCAGTCCTTCTGCTGGAAGGAGGTCTTGCACTTGGAGAAAGGAAACCTTTGGATCCAAACCACTGTCTTCAAAAGTCCTTTGTTCCAGACATACATTGGAGTACAGTGTTGAACCATAATCCCACAATCAGCTAAGAAGCTGAAGGCAATCCTACCAAACTCTTATTAACCATAACTTTAAGAGAGAGTTTCTAAGCAGGGTGGGTGGGGTTGAGCACTGTTCAAGTCCTAACAATTTCAAGAAACTTAGTTTTCTCTGGACAAAATCTTTAGATTTTATCATAATATATTTTCAGGAGACCCAAAGGTCTATGGAACATGGAATGATGCATATATTAAAACAAGTATTTGACATTGTTTTAAAATGTTTTCAAAAGAAACACCTACAAATTCTGCTTGACAGCAAAATGGTATTAATTGTATGTTTTCAAAAGAGTACCAAAGTCTCAATCAATAAGATGTAAATGGGATATCTAGAAGTGACAACAATGAACAACAGCTACTATTCCAAAAAATTCAACTTTTTCGAGTATTCTCCCTCCCCCATTAACTTTGCAGAAATATGAAACAAAGTACAGCCATACCTCGCATAATGAATTTGATTCATTCTGTGAGGCTGTTCACTATGCGAGTTTTTTGCTATGCGAAACAAACTCGCATAGCAAAAATTCCTATGGAAAAACTCGCATAACGAGCTTTTTTAGGGGGGGAAACTCACATAGTGAATTTTTTTCGTTATGTGAGTTTTCCCCATAGAAACACTCATTATGCGAGTTTTCCATAGGGAAAGTCCAACTCACATAGCGAATATTTTCGCTATGCAAGTCAGACTCACATAGTGAAATTTTTTTCGTTATGCAAATTTTCCCCATAGAAACGCTCGCTATGTGAGTGATTCCATAGGGAAATTCTGACTCGTATAGCGAAAATTTTCGCTATGTGAGTCAGACTCACATAGTGAAAATTTTTGTTATGCGAGTCGGACCGGTTAGCAAAAAACCCGCTCGTTATGCAAGTTTTTCGCTAAGTGAGTCACTCGTTAAGCGTGGTTTGACTGTAGCAGAGAAACCCTTAAAGGAATTCTTTCCAGATCTTGTGATCCTACCTCTCATGCAATTCACACGGTCAGGGGAGAGGGTCCACCCAGAAGGGCAGGCACAAGAAAAAAAGTGTGGTCCTGATGAAGAAAGCAAACACAGGTGGCTACATGGGGACCGGTCACAAAAGTTGATACCTAGGAGAAATATAAAGGCACTGTTAAATCTATAAAGCAGCCAAATGCTCTGTTCTGACATGAAATGCAAAACTACTGATATGTTACATCTAGCTTTCTACATTCAGTTAAGACCAGTGTTCAAGCTGTTCTCTGTATAAGGTCCTAGACATCCTGATTCTGTTGAACACCTCCATCAAGAGTGGGTCACAATCTCCTTTAAGAGTTGTATTCCTGGGAGGGGTTTAAAAATCTGTTGTGGATTGTATGTGTGTGTAGGGCCCCCCAAAAAATGACAGGGACAGAATGGCCCAAGTACCCCTTTTTTTTCTTTCTGTCCTTGCTGTCCCTTTTTCTCTTTTCTTCTTCACCTAGCTCAGTGATGGCCAACCCTAGTGTTCTTGGACTTCAATTACCAGAAGCCCAAGTCAACTCTCCTGCTGATCGGGGCTCCAGGGAATTGGAGTCCAAGAACATCTGGAGTGTCAAAGTTGGTCATCACTGACCTAGCTGGTGGCCAGAACGGGGGCAGTTGGCTTTTGCAGAAATATAACTGATCCCTTGAAGGATGCTTCTGAAATTAGTCCAGGAGCCAGAGAAAGCTTAAGCCAGAAGCCACTCCTGGCCATCCTCCTCTGAACTTCTGAAACAACAGTGGGACTGTTAGAAAGAAATTGCTCAAAAGAATTCATATGTAAGCGGTCTTTCTCCTACTCTTTGTACTTTTTCTGGAGTACAGAACATTTTTGAGAAAGCAAAAGAGCTGGTTTTCTACATCTACTGAGAAAAGGATGGTAAAATGGATGAATGATCTCTTTATACTGGTGACAGATGTAAAACAATTGGTGAAAATCATTTTATCTTTTGTACAACCTTTTAAAATCAACATATAGAGTAGCTGCAACAGGATTTTGGCAGCAGGATGTACTGCCCTCCTTTTGTCCTCAAGAATTTTAGTAAGGAGAAGGTGGATCTCTGGGCTATAAGAACGGTGTGTGGTATGGACATTCCTTGAGTCTGAAGCTTGGAAGACTACTCCCAAGTATTTAAAGCTGGTAACCGGTTATATCATATGACCATTTATTATCCAGGTATGTTTCTTAGGTCTTTTAACAAAGGCTATCACTTTGGTTTTATAGTTGATCTCTAGTTGGCTGCTGTTGCAGTAATGAGCTAGAGATGCCAGTGATCTTCTGAGGCTTATTGGGGTCCTAGAGATAATTATGGCATTGTCGGCATATAGGAGTATGTGTATGGATTTGTTGGCAAGCTTGGGAGGATGGAAGGCAGTATTTATTATTTTCCAGTTTGAGAGTCATTTTTTCAAATTCAGATGAAATTACAAACATTTGAGAACTAGTCTATTTTCACATAAATAGGATGTTTTTATGTGTGCACACATATATCATTACCAGTAAGGAATACCATAATCACTGCAGAGAACGTTTCTTCACATAAAAAAGCTAATGCAGAAGATCTAATTAATTATTTCATATCTAATAAACATCTGAAGTTCTCCAATCAACTGAGTCTCAAAGAAATCTCCAAGAAAAAAAATTGTGAGCACAAATCACATACTGTACTGGGGGAAAGCTGACCACAATACACTTCTAGAGAATGATCCAAGTTTGTGCCATGCCAACAGATAAAATATGTTGTCTTCTAAATTTTAGAAAATAGCCTTGCATGCATGAAGACCTTTTAGTTCTTTAACCAAGTGCAAATCTGGCCATCAAGACCACTGGAAATATTCAAAGTATTCCTAAAGTTTAATGCAATTTGTATTGTACTGTTGGCTTTTCTATTGCCAAAATAAGCTGGCTAAACTTACCAGAAGGCTGTTTCACAGGGTGGACTGCAACAATACTCAGAGGCAGGTGAACATTATAAATCATGACTGTTTGATTTCTCCCATGCCACTTGTTGGCTCGAATTACTCGGTGAGTATATCGGTCAGTCCAATATACAAAATCTTCAAAAAGAGTAAGCCCATGAGGATGCTGTAACACCTGAGAGCAAGAGCAAAGTTTTTCCTCTCATTATTGTTGTTAGGAGGTGAACATGGAAAGCTCGTGAATGTCATTTCTTTTGTGACCAGGTGAAATTTGAATGAGGAATTTAAAACAAATGCTTTGTAAAATGTAAGCTTCATTACTCAGTCTTTTACTAAAATAAGGCACAAAAACTGACTTTATATAAGGTAGCTTCTCAGCAGCCACCATAAGAAAAAGTAGGAAAAGCACTTTATTCCCTGGATGCCTTTTTCTTTTTACTTCATGTTATTCCTCATGAAATACTCTCTAGAAATGGTCATGCACTAAGTGCTGTGAGGCACGTATATAAGTGGAATCTCTAGAAATAGGAATTTTGTAATTCTAGGATTTCCAGCCTCAGAAGTCACCTAGACTCCCCCATGTAGATTTCTGGGGATGGGAGGGGAGAAAGGCAGCAGTGAATGAGGTTTTCCTACTGGTGAGATCTGCTTCACACCCATTACTCTTTGACTTGAAAGCAGGAGGGAATGCCCTCTCATTGGCCCTCCTTGCCGAGAGTCACCTGACTGCCCACAGGAAGGGTAGTCTCACCACCCATGTTTCATAGGAGGACCCTCTCAATAAACCACCTACCTGTGGATTACAGAAAACTGTAGTAGGAAGACCTCTCTTTTGCCCATTCTCCTCCTCCCCCAATCCCAGAGGTCTACTTGAAAGGTTTTAGGTGGTTTCTGGAGCAGGAAGCTCTGGAATTACAACAATCTGATTCCTAGTACCATCTTCAAGGCTGTGACACCAAGTCACCAAAACCTTTACTCTGGCTTTTAAATCTGCTATAGTATCGTGAGCACACTATTGAACACGGACTGAAGGGTCTTAGACTCTCAAGTCCGTCTTAACCAAGATGCTCACACAGCAGACATCAGGGTCACATATTAGACAGAAAGTATATGTCTGCTTGCAATCAATTTTGTTCCATGCCAATTGTTGGCTCAAATTACTTTCTGGATGTATTCGTCAATCCAATACACAAAATGTTCAAATACAGTTAAGAGTGTGATCCCCCCCCCCCTTACCAAATCACTTGCTACCACCTGCCGCCTATTGTTTCCATTATAATCACAGAAATCAATGTAGTCAAGATAGGCATCTGCAAAATACAGGAGTTTGTTTGGGTAATCAATGGCAAGTCCATTAGGCCAATAGATTTTATCACTGATGATGGTGGTTCGCAATTTTCCATCCATACTCGCTCTTTCAATCCGAGGATTCCGGCCCCAGTCTGTCCAGAACATTACATGAGCACTATGGAAAGTGAGAAAAATGATCGATTATCAACAACAGCAACAACAACAGTAATAGTAAGTAAGTAAATAAATAAATAAAGCAGCAACAGCAACAACAACATTTCTGTACATGCAAGCATCATCAGAACAACCTCTTTGTCAAAAACTGCATAAAATTATGGGTCTAATGAAAACTGATGTAACCTAAAGGCTAGTCTTCACAGAGCCCTTTTCAGGTCTGTGTGTTCCAACTTTTCTGCATTTCAGCTTGGGGAAAATGTTGCAGCAAACTCTAAGAGACCGCGTCACCCCAAGAACATCTGTCTGTTCAACCAGAGCAGACCAGAGGGGTTTCTTAATTGTACCATCTACTAGAGGGGCTTGTTTCTCTAGCACAAGAAGGAGAGCCTTCTCCGTGTTCGCATCAGCCCTATGGAATCTCCTGCCAACAGAATTACGTCTGCAGATAGAATTGCTGCCCTTTAGGAAAGAATTGAAAACCTGGCTGGCAGGGCAGGTGTGGGGCACCGATGGAGGGGTGGCCCCTGCCTGCTGGCTTATACAATTATATAATTAAGATTTCTCTCTCTTTTTTTTTAATGGATGGGGTGTGTAGTTAAATTATTACAAATTTTCAATGGGGTTTTTAAGGATTTTTAGTTAGTTTTGATGTTGCTTTTAATTGTTGTTAGCCACCCAGAGTCGTTGCCAAGTTGGGCGGCAACAGAAATTCAAAGAATAAACAAACAAACAATCTCATTTTAAACAATTGTTTTCATACAGAAAACAGAGTCAGAAGGAGCAAGCTAATCTCTCCCTGTCACTAAGATGCTCTGAAAATGTCTAAATGTTGGAACTAGGTAGAAAAAATTTTTTCACCCTCATTTATAATACTATAATCCTAAAACCTCAGGCCATCTAACGAAGTTGATTGCTTGAATTCCTGGGCTTTAAAGGAGAGAGGGGCCGTGCTACTTGGCACCCATAATGGTTTGTGGAACAGATGGTGGAAGGAGAGTGGGTATTCATACACTGTAGCCTTCTGCCTTACTCACATAAAGACACATCCAGAGGGAGATTTTAAACTCCTAGTAAGGAGACAGGCAAGAGTTGGGTGGCTGAGTGTAGCATAACATTGTGGTGGGATAATATTCTACTTGTTAGTATGGCTAAACTACTCCTGGAGAGGTGAGACTTGGACACAGTGGATCAATGACTGTCTTTGCTCTCCTTTGTCCATCCCTGGCATGTTTCATGTTTGGCCTTACCACCTGTGGCCAGTAGTAAATCTACATGCACAGTATTTTGCTTTCTATAGTTTCTCTGTAGTGGCCTTGCTGTTTAGGGGCCCCTTTCCATCAACAGATGGGTATTTACACCCAGTTCTAGACCTTTTAGGTAGCTAACCAGGAGGTCAGGAATGGACTGTAGCTTAAGTAGGACAAAGTATGCAAAATAAACATTTGCCAGAACTCAAATTTCCTTTTTGCTTTCGAAAAGTATAATTTTATATTATATCAGAGCTTCTATGTCAGTTTGGCTTATAATCACTTGTCATTGGACACTGTCCATAATTTCTTAAATCATTCTTCGAGAGACTGAACTAGACCTTTCTGAGTTGTTCACTGCCACACCAACACACAATTTCTTTCAACATGTTGCCTGGAGAGTCCTGAACTGAAGAATTAGAAGCTGGCTTCTTATGAGTAGAAAAGTCAAAATTATACAGGAACAGAAACTGGAAGGTACTTATATGTCACTGGCAAATACAAGTAAACAATTAAGAAACCATGTGTACTTAAATCTAAAGGAACATTTAAAAAATAAAATAAAACCTTACTCTGTCCTGGGATCTAACACTAATCCCCTTGGGTTTGTGACATTTTCACTGATCAGCACAGTCCTGTGAGTCCCATCAAGTCTGGAAACTTCAATTGTTTCAAGAACAAAGTCTGTCCAATAAAGATTGCGGCCGACCCAATCCACTGCTATGCTTTCTGTTACAGTGACACCACTATCAAACACCTGCCCGAAACAATGAAAGAACAACTTGGCACTCTTGTAATACTTTAGAACTGTAGAGATACAAAGATTAATTAACTTCCTATAGAAGAAGGGAAAGTTTACGATTAATAACAAATAGAACTAAATGATGTAACTCGTGTTTCTTAAAAGCATCAAAGGTATTGCCTAAATGGAAGCTGCTTATTGCACTTCTGAAAATGGTTATTTAAATGGATTGTAGAGGGGAACAAATTACAGCCTTGTATTTGAAAGTACACTGGCTGGAGAGCCAGATATTGGAGGTTGGATTCCCTTCTACGCCTCCAAGGAGAAAAGCCAGTCTATGTAGCTTTGGACAAGCTGCACAGTGCCAGGTTGCCTTCAGAAGGGAAACAGAAACCATTTCTGTGCATTCTTTGCCCAGAAAACCCTGGAAAGGGTCACTGTAAGTCAAAATTGACTTTGAAGCACATAATAATAATTATATTAATTTGATTAGTTTGAACAATGTATCAATACACTAAAAAAAGTTAGCTGAGTTGCAACAAAGCTTCAAAACCCAAAAGTGGTTCAATTTTCCTGACAAAGGTCAAAACTACACAGTCAGGAGTAAATTGTGCTTTCCTTTTATTGAGTCATTCCCAAAGTTAAGATGCAAATCATGCTAATTTTGGCACCCGAGTCAGAAAAGCTCACAAACATTCATGGCTTTATAAAATGGAAATTGTAAGAAACTGAATAACTAACAATCTGCTACCCTTTCACAAGATACCCAAAAATTATTGCCAGAGCCAGATACCTCACACTCTACCTAATGAAAGGTCTGCCTTAATTAAACCAAAGCAAATGCCACCACTACCATCAGTTATTTAACAAAATGCCCAGTGCAATTTGAGCTTGAGGGTTTTTTTAACGTGATCAGGATTTACAAAACTATTGGTTATTGATAAAATTGTTATTTTACACAAAATCCATACAAAACTGGAAAATATCAAGGAAATGTACACTAGTGTGTACATACTTGAGGAATAAAATGTAGGATAGATTTCAAACAATAATGCCTTTAAAAATGGGCAACACAAGGAATATATTTTCTTAAAATTGCCCATTAAAAACATCCCCATAAAGAGTCTGATCCAGTCTGTCCCATTATTAAGCCATGCACTGGGATCCCCATAGCAAATAATAAAGCTCTATTTCTCACTCCTTCTTTGAACAGTACAGGAACTATTCATTATGATAATCAGCCTTGCCTTCTGTGCTGTGAGCTGTTGCTGATCCCACTTCAACACATGCACATTCAAACAATAGTTCCTCTATGTGAGGATGCGGGTGAGCATAAATTGTTAATGCAATTAACCCAGGTGCTGTATTTATTGAGCAAAAGACTTACTATGCTTCTGTCTGTCCCATTCTGGAATGCACTCCAGATCTTGTCCTGTGTAGTATCAGACCAGAATATTCTATCAGTCACTGAATCAAAATCAAGAGCAACAATGTTCCTTCCATCTCGAACCAAGGAAAAAATATTCTGTGCATGAGAGGTCACGTTGCTAACCACAATTTGGTTACGGCTTGCCACCATCAAGAGAAGATGCCGAGAATCTGGGGGTGGGGTGGGTGGAAAGAAAGTACAAAACCAACATTATACTCACAATTACTAAAAGTAATACCCTTGATGGAACTGTTACATTTAATGTGCAAGCTTTCCTAATGAAAGGGGCCATAGCTCAATGGCTATCAGAGCACTTGCTCTGAATGTAGGTCCCTTAGGTTCAATCCCTGGCATTGCAACAAAGTAGAGCTGAAAAGGACTGAATACTGAAGAGCCGCTGCCAGTCAATACAGACAAAACTTGATTACGATGACATTTCCCAGAATCCCACTCATGGCCATGGCTTGGGGGGGGGCAGCATGGGCTTGGTCCATCCTGAGCAGTTTGTCCGCCCTGGCCACCTAACAATGCACTGAAAAGAGGGTTTGTTGCCCACCCTGAAAAAAATATTCACCCACCCACATCTAGAATCCTGGCTATGGCCCTGATCCCACTAACCAGTTTGGCCAATGAGAGAAAGAGAATGAATTGGAGGAAACAGTAGCCTGGTCCTGTTCTACAAGCAGGAAAAAGAATGTTCTACTCACAGTGTAATCTTGCAAAAAGTACAAAGTAGAACACAATAATTAATGATGCTACACTAGTTGAATACAGTAATACCCCGGATAACGATTGCATCGGATGCTAGAATCGGATAACGATGCAAGTTTTTTGGAAAAAACTTGCATCGGATAACGATTCTAGATAATGATTCTTAGCTTTATCTGAGACAATGGTCTGCGGGTGTGGGGTGGTTTGGGTAGAACTACCCAATCCACTCCCACCCGCAACGGTCTCTGCGACTGCAGTAGGGTCGGGGAAAAGCACGCGCCTTTCCCCCCAACCCTACTGCAGTCGCAGAGACTGCTTGTGTCTCTTTCTTTTGCTCCCTGTATTTAAACTACAGGGAGGGAAAAAGAGAGAGACGTGATTGGTTCTCTAGAGACCCAATCAAGTCTCTCTCTTTCCCCCTCCCTGTAGTTTAAATACAGGGAGGGAAAGAGACACAAGCAGTCTTTGCGACTGCAATAGGGTTGGGGGAAAGGCGTGTGCTTTTCCCCGACCCTACTGCAGTCGCAGAGACCGCTGTGGGTGGGGGGTGGTTTTAAAGGCAGGGAGGAAAAGAAAGAGACCTGGTGAGGTCTCTTACTTTCCCTGCCTGCCTTTAAAGTGGTTTGTCCCTGAAGTCAGGGCTTTTTTTTTTTAGCGTTGTTTGATGGATGTATTGGACAATGCTAAAAATCGGATAACGTTATGACTTATGGAACCAAGTCAAAATGTTATCCGGGGTATTACTGTACTCTACTTTTGCAGCTATCTTGCTGTGCCAGTGGCTAAAGCTGTCAACCAAAAAGAACAAAGCCAGATAACAATCTTGCTCCAAACTAAACTATTAATAACAAGCAACATAGAGTTAAAAGAAAGGGCTGCAATGCAGTTGTTTGGAGCCTGAGTCAAAGGTTTAAATCCCCAATGTGCCTCTTGGGAGAAGGGACAACCAAGATTATGCAGGCTAATTGTACTTGTGTCTTGGCCAACATCCATATATGTATTCCTCACCTGCTACTTTGCAAGTCTTCCCATTAGGTTCTAACACATAACCTTCATCACAGTAACAACGAAAAGAGCCTCTTTCATTGTGGCAGTGCTGACTGCAAAATCCTGGTGGGTCACATTCATTGATATCCTCGCAGGTTTTGGAATCATTCGCGAGCTGGTATCCAAATGGACAAGAGCACTGAGCTCCAAAGGGGCCTTGAATACACTCATGTGTACACCCTGCATTATTGTCTGTGCAGGTCTCCTGGTCTGTAAACAAAACAAAGAAAGTCATAAGACAGGTTTGTATGAAAACTTCTGCTCTTCCTTGTTGTACATAAAATGCCATCATCATAATAAAAACAGCAACAACTAAATAACAGATTCCCCCAGCAGGCAGGAGTAAGCAATAGGTTGGATCCAAACTCATGCTTAGGGAAGATTCATTAAAATCAATGTTACTTTAAACAGCTACCATTAACTTAAGTCCTGATTGTTTGGATGAGTGTGCTCTATTTGTTTAGTACCAATTTGTTTAGTTTTAAAGGCTACCTGAACAATGCTTTATGAAAAAGACAGCATGTTGTTCTATGGATTAAACAGATAGTATGCTTTAGAAAACCTCTGTGCCAATTTGGCTTGTATGGAATAATGGCTTGTATTATTTTGAATGATTCTACGTTCAGGCCACAAGTTGCTGAGAAGAACTTGTTATTACCCAGTCCCTCCCTTCCAATACTGTACATGCAGTGGCATGGCTTAATAGCAGAATGAAAAGTTTCAGGCTTATTTACATAATCTGGTATGCTGTCAGAAAAAGAAACTTTCAATGGATTAAAATTCTCCAATGGGAAGCCTCGTCTTTCAATACTTTGGGACCATTTTTAATTTCTTTGCTGTTTTTTATTTCAGTTACTGACAAGGTGAAGGTGGAGACCAATTTACAGATAAAGCAAACATAAACTAAGAACATGGACTCTTGGATAATTAAGGACTCTAGGCTCACCTTTGAATTCTCTTGAGATATGAGACTGTGATGAGATATGAAAGGGCCAGATATTGTGTTCTGTACATGTATTAAGATGTGTCAGTGTTCTTATCCTACCCGCAGCCTGTACACAATCTGCCCCAGGCTCCTCTATTCATGGCATTTTGAGATGTTTGACGCAACGCCAGAAGTTCCAGTCAAAATCAAAACCATGGGGTTATTATGAAAAGATGAAAGTACTTTGTATGAAAGTGCAATCCTATTCCAAGGTTGAGTGTGCAAAGGTGAGGACCCCCTGAAATGTTCCCATCCATTTGGGTTAAAGAGGAGGACAATATGACTAATAAATCTGAGAGTCCTCCACAAAGCTAAGCCTTCATTATCAGTTGTCAGGGAAGAAAAGTGTGAGCATGGGACAGCTGGAGGAAATGGTTGGATTTTAAAAAAATGGTCCTATCGTTGTTTCAGAAAAGCCAAACTGAATGAACAGATTTCAAAATAATCTCAAGAATACCAAGGTTTTGTAAACAAGCCCTCAATTAACAAATATGACTTGAAATGTGGTATCAGCACATGAAGCTATTATAGGTTTAGGATCATACCTGGTTGAGGCTCATCTGAGAATGCACATTGATTGATTAGAAAAGGGAGGGAAAGAAAGAGAGAAAATAGGATTAAGTGTAAATCAACACTGACCATAATCAATACAAATGCTGGCCACCTGGAAGATTTCTGATTAAAAATCAGTGAACGTTAGAAATATTAAAGGAAATATTAAAGGCTGAATGAAATCTGGTTTAAAATGGAAAAGCAATTACTGATTAGGTTCCAATCTCAAATGACAGATTTAAGAATTATGGAAACACTGTTTCTTAGTAGACAAGCTTGAAAGGTAATGTATTAATGTTAGAGGAAGTCCTGCTCTAAATAACGTGTTCATAGCCCTGTACAGCTGCAGAGATCTGCAGTCTGCTAGTGATCCTATAAAATAACCGATTGTTTACATACAACAGGAGCTGAAGGAACAGACTGGGGTCTACTACCAGTAGATCTCTGGGCAGTTTGTCGATTGCCAAGGGTTTCTGACTCCCAACTGTTCAACAGCAACAGCAACAGTAATGAACTGTCATATTGGCCATTCACCTGAATTATAGCTAATCATTAGATCGCATGTTTAACCTTCCATAATAATTTTCTTTTTAAAAAATCAAGGAAACAAATGCAACAACAAAATGACCTTCAACCACTTGAACTGTACTTCTAACATGAGGGACGTCTGACCGGATAGGAGCACAAGGAGAAGTGGATTTTATTTTGGCAGGACAGTAATTTCAAAAGCCTTGACTTCCAAAAGTGAGCCTTTAGTTCCTGGTTTTGGATGGCTCGTGTTGAGTCTTTAGGTTTTGGGTTTTTTTTAAGCTATTTTCTTTAAATCCCTAAAAGTCGAGATTCAGTCCAGCTCTTCTATATAACACATGGAAGAGATGAACTCAATGGTCAAAATCCTCTTAGACATTTATACATGTACAAGAACTGCAGAAGCTGCCACAGCTCATGACTAACAAGATGCTGGGCACACTGCAACTGCACAGTTTGACCAATGTATAAGCAGCATTTTGTCAACTATTAACAGCAGCTTTCACAATTTCTCCTGCATGCATGTCATTATCCAGCATGTTTCCAGTCAATATTTTGTTTCATTGCAGGCCAGCGCTTTGCTTATTTTTTCATGCTAACACCCCACCTTTCCTCCAAGTAACTCAGAAATGCAGTCACAGTCTTCCATGCATATTTTGTATTTCCAAGGAGTTCATGAGGAAGGCTAGCCTTGAACCTATGCTGCTCTCAACAGTCCAGTATTCAAGCCCACTAACACACACTTTCACAGGCCGTCGCATATTAAAAGCAATACTAGTGACTTACTGCAAAGGGGAGATTCATCCGCTCCATTGGGGCAATCTGGAAGATTGTCACATACTTTGCTCAGATTTACACACACGCTGTGGCCTGGGCACTGCCACTGCCAGCTAGGGCACCGGAAAGGTTGTGTGGGACAGTCTTTCTCATCGCTCATATCCCTGCAGTCATTATCTCCATCACAGATCCAAGCACGATAGATGCAGTTTCCATTATCGCAGCGGAAAAGAGAAGGAGGGCAAGTCCTGGGTGGGCACCTGTGATGCTCATCTGATCCATCCACACAATCAGGGTGGCCATCACATTCCCAACTAGCAGGAAGACAATTGCCATCTGACTGACACTGGAATTCATTCTGGTGGCACATTCCAGGTGGTCTTGTAGCTGGAACAACCATATTAAGCATGTGATGATTGCAGCCCCATTTACATGGAAAGCCAGAGCCCCTCCCCAGCCCCCAGCCCAAAAGAGAATACACATAACATGGAGCACCAAAGACAATTCCACTTTGCAGCACTTAAGAAAAATCAGCCATTTTAAAAATTTAGTTCCCCACAAACGATCATGGATGTTGTCAACATCAAAACAAAAAAGGAAGTAGCAATTTTATTTTATTGCTTTTTCTCCTAAAAAAACTAAGATAAATCTTATTCGTTTCACTATAGAACCACTATTTTAACCAGTTGTGGGTTGTCAAAATCACTGCTACCCCACCATGACATCATAATGTCATGGGCATAGCCAACATCATGAGGTCATGACATTATGATGTCGTGGGCAGAGCAAAAAAAAATTAAAAAATGTCTGTGCATGCGTCAAACCTCTGTTTGACACATGCACAGTTCTGTTTTTTAGTGTGCATGTGTCAAACCTCTATTTTTTAGTGTGCATGTGTCAAACCCCATCACTGATTTTACCTATGTAACAATATAACCTAATAATCTCACAACGCTTAAATACAAGTGTTTGCATGCATTAAAATGCAGACATACAGAATATCTGGACAAAAGTAAAAAATGGAAAACATATTGTATCGCCTTAAAGATGATTACATTTCAATCTAAACTTTCATAAAATCACAGAGCAATAAGTATTGCAAGGGCCCTATGACTCCTTTCAGACCAAAACCCTACTCAACACACAAATCCAAATCTAAGCCGATCTGACTGATGATTTCATGGATGTATCCACTTCTTCAGACACACTGGAATGGAGCAAAATCACATTATACACAGGGTAAGAGGAGAAGATGGCTTAGCAAAGTGGCAACAGCAATACTGTTATAAATAATTAAAAGTTAAAATGTGGGATTCTCACTTCATATGAGGTGTGATATGGCAGAAGCTTCAATGAGGATTCTACACTTGGATGGTAGGTTACTCTGACTTCCACTTCATATTTCTAAAGTTGCACATAAAGTTAGCTCAGCAAGACAAAACTGCAACTAAAATCTGGATTCACAAAAGAGGCCTATAACAACCAGAAGCTGGCAAAATTACTTCCTATAATACAACTCCAAAATCCCCAACCAAGCACTGGATCCCTATCCTTAGCACAGTAAAATGGTCTTGCTGTGCACATCGTGCCAAGTTATAGCAGACATTGCATCTTGTTGGGTGCTGTTGTCATTTCACTAACAATAAAAGGTAGTTTATTGTATACTTACGACATCTAGCCTCATCTGAGTGATCATTGCAGTCAAAGACACCATCACACTGGTAGTAAATACTGATACACTGGTCTCCACTTGCACATTTAAACTCAGTGGAAGTACAGTTGTAGACTAAAACACAAAAGTAACGATGGTCTTAATTGTCATATTAAAGGCATGATTCTAAACAGCTTTTGTAATCATTGTACAGGGGTGTCCCAAAAGTCATCATACTTTGGCAAAATTGCATAACAACAGTTATTTTTAACATGTTTGCCATGCGAGAGGGAGAAGACTTCGTGTGTGTAGAGAGAGGTGGCCAACACATAGAGACTAATTTGTAATGAATATCTTGTCAGTAAAGGCACATTTCGCTACAATTTCTCATTTTCCCTATTGCATGGTGATTTTGGGACACCCTATATAGTAAATAGTAGATCGACTGTGCGACTGAACAACAACAACAACAAAGATAGTCATTATGAATATAAGATGCTGTGTTTTCTTTGTGTACATTCAAAATGTTTAAACTTTGTTGTGCTTTTATTCACTTTATCTTTTTTAATTCACTTCTTTTAGTTGACTATAAGCTGTCCTGAATTCCATTTGTGCGAGAGGGGAGGGGGATATAATGCAAATGAATGAATGAATGAAATACAATGGTTTCCTGAAGGTGAAAGACCTTGAGAGATCCAGATACTCTACTCTATATAGAACATATCCTATTTTTTTCCCTAAGCATTGATAACTTGTTCTAGCTTTCAGTGCTTGCTGAGAATGCTTGGGAATGACGAATTGGCATGGGTAGGTAGGTAGGCAAGAATAGAATATATCCTAGTCCAAATAACAACTATTATGCAGTCTGATAATTCTGAGAATAATTCCAAGGCAATTAATGCCTCTAAAATATCAGACATAAAGTTTATATTTTTAAAATTTATAATAAAACATAAAATCAATCCTACCTATCAAATGTACAGTATAATCAGCACACAGAATACCATCACTTTCACTAACTACGCCAGGAGTTCTTAACCCTTTTAAGCCGGGAGCTGGGTCATGCTCCCTCAGACAGTTTCAGGGGCCAGATGGCCATTTTGCCTTTCCTCCACCACATGGCACTTCGTGGTGTGGTAGAAGCAGTGGGGGGTCTACATCTGGCCCATGGATCGCAGGTTGAGAATCCCTAAACTACACTGTGTAATTTCTGGGTTATACCGCAATCACTTTGATTTTACAAACAAAAGGAGAGGCATTTTTATTACTCACAGTTACCCAGTCAGCCTGTGAATGAACTTTGATTTGAGCAAGCCATGTCTCCAAGGGATAGTTCAAACACCACCCATTACAAATTACATTTTCCCAAATAACTTTAAACTTTTATTTAAATTGCTGATAAGAATTATAATATTAAGATAGCAGAACTTGAAAAAAATCAGTATATAACTTATTTCCTTAGGGCACGATGGTAGGAATGAGATACTTAACTGCAATCATGTTCATCCGATCCATCTACACAGTCCTTGTCACCATCACAGACATAAAATGGATCAATGCATCTATGATCAGGACACTGAAACTGTCCAGATTCACAGGCCTCTGTGAAAGCTATAAAGAGATAAAAAAATAATCAACTGACTGTATTATCTATTTCCCACACCAAGCTGCATTCCGCATTATTATGTTACATAGCATATTAACAAATCTTTTCCAACCTGATGCTCTCCCAATTGTTTTGGAACAACTGGGAGATGCCATCGGATCCTCCCTCGGCCAGTTCAGCCTGGAGGAAAATGGGCTTAGTGAGTGGGGTTGAGTTGTGAGATTTTGTGTACTGTTTTGAAGTATTTCTGAAGTGTTTTTATGATGACTTGGTATTTTGTAATTGTGATTGGGTATTTCTTGAAATAATAATAATAATAATAATAATAATAATAATAATAATAATAATAATAATAATGATGATGATGATGATGATGATGATGATGATGATGATGATGATGATGATGATGATGATGATGATGGTGGTGGTGGTGGTGGTGGTGGTGGTGGTGGTGGTGGTGGTGACGGTGGTGACGATGACGACGATGACGACGATAACTATTGTTATTATTGTTATTATTGTTATTATTGTTATTATTGTTATTATTAATGTTTTTGTGATGTGATATTTTGTAATTGTGATATATTGTTTCTTTGTGAGCCGCCCAAAGTTGGTATGCGAGTGGGGCAGCATATAAGTCGAACAATAATAAATAAATAATAAATTAATTAAAAACACAACTCCCATCATCCCTGACCACAGGTTATATTGGCTGCAGCAAATGAGAGTTGAAGCCCCAAACATTTGGATGGCACAAAAGTTAAGGAAGGCTGGACATATTTATTTATAAGCATTGATAGGACAAGCCTCTCATGACTTAAGGTCCTCCAATTTCAGCTGGAACTAAGTTCAATTTACTTACCGTAGGCCTAAATTCACTTGCAAACAAAAATTCACATTGCAAACAAAAACTTGCGAACTGCCCAGAGAATGCACTAAGTGCTATGAGACAGTATATAAGGGTGATTGCTTTTTTTACTTTTGCCAACATGACTTGTTTGAAATCCATTACAAGAACAAAAAGCTAGGTTTGAAAAAACAGGTTACAATGATTCACTCTGGTTTTGATGTGAAAAAACCAGCACAAGATTAGAGCCTGGAAAATAGTATTTTGACTCATGCTCCTAGACCTCTCACTCTCCAGACAGCTTGGCCAAAGGGGGATATTTGACAAACTCTAGTTTACAGAAATAACTTCTATGCGCTCCACTCCTAATGAAGAGATCACCCAGCTTTCTGCCTTGGACCACTACTTACTGCAGTTCTTTTCATCTGATCCATCACCACAGTCATTGTCAGTATCGCAGAGCCAGATTCTAGGAATGCACTTGTTGTTATCACAGGCGAATAAACCTGTAGAGCATGAAGTAGGGCCCTCTGTGGGGCAGTGAAGTTCATCACTATTGTCCAGACAGTCATTATGCTTATCGCATCGCCACCGGCTGGGTATGCATTGCCCATTTCTACAGGTAAAGGCTGATGTAGCACAGGTACTGTCTGAAGAAGAAACGAAATATTGAGATGTCTACACTAATACAGTCTCACTTACAAATATCCTAACTGTGTGATCACACACATGTATACTCAAAACCAAACCCAACTGAGCTTGGCGGCAGTGACATTTGGATAAGTGAGTATAGTTATTGCATCTGAATCATTGTGAGAAAAGGCAAAAATCCTAATGTCAGATTGACTTACACTGCAGATATATGCTACAACCCACCAAAGTGTAAAAAGTGACGTATGAAAGAGATGCTGAGGGTCACAAAGTTTCTTCTTAAATAAAAAGGCCTTTGTAATGATATATTTTTAACAGTAAACATTTACTTTGCAATAAAATATTGATGATCTATAGCCTGATGACAAGCATTTCAACCTTCTGATCAAGGCACACTTAGTATCTGAAATGTTGTCCGCTGCAACTCATAACTGAGAATGCATTTTTTCCTGAAGTAGGAATCTGTTCAAAGTAGATCCCAGCTTGCCATCAAGTGACTCACACACTATGATCACGGAACCATCTGATGCGGCACATATGAAATGAGACGTGCAGGATTTAACACCGGGACTGCAATGGACTGCCACAGCCTTGAAGATATTATCAAAGTGCACCTTCACATCCAGTCTATCTGGCATGGCCTCTTCTACCTCCACGACCACTGGGAATCATAGTTCTTTCTCGGCTCATTTTGCCATTGGGCACAATATGATGGTTTCCAGTGGCATTTCCTCCACTAAAGGGACCATCACCCCACCTAAAGGGGCTCATCCGCCTGTAGCCGTTGGCCCTTTTAGGAAGTCAGGTTATTTACTGCCGGCCAACACTCGGCATTGAGTCGCTGGCATTACTTTAGCAGGATGTCTGGCCAGACACGTGAAGTGCATGCTGTCCCAAAATGGGAGTGAGTCTGCTTGCATAGAACTTGAGTTCATGCATCAGAAACGGGCAAAAGGGCATTATCAGCATATGTCTACAATCCCAAGTTGTAGCTGGCCATGTTTATGTACCTTTGGTTAGAGCAGAACAGTGAACTTCACAAATATTTCAGACATTTCTCCTCTTTAAAATTAGCTGTATAGTGTAGAAAATACGTAGTACAGTATTTAAGTATTTTCATATATTTAAAATAAACAAATAAAAAAAAAGATCAATTTAGAAAACTAAATTTGTTCAAAACTAATCTGATACATAAGACATGGGAGAAATTGCCCCAAGGCCAAAAGGCACAGCACTAAATTCTGAAAATAAAGACAAGGTATAAAGGAAGGAAAAATGAACGAACGAATGAAGACAAATATTAATTTCTGTTGGATCAGCCACAGTTTTTCACGTTTGTGCATTTTCACAAACCCTATTCAGTTGGATTTTTTTTAGTTCCAGGTATACAGCTCAAATTATATATTCTCCCTCCTTTCCCCTCCCATCATTTCCATCCTCCTCCTAAATGTGGAGGTGAAGGAAACAAATGTGAAGAGAGTTGTGCCATCCAATTCATGGTTCAAAGTCACATGGTGATTGTTCATGAATAGTACAGGATCTTTGCTTTAGATGGCATCACACTCCATGTGTAGGAGAATGACAAAACCAGGAATGGGGCAAGGGATTGCTATTTCTTGCTGTCTTCTTCATGTTAGCTTTATATATAGATTGTAACAAATCAATGGGATACACTGTATCCCATAGATTGTAACAAATCAATGGGATCTTGCTTGACCACACCCTTCTCCCTTTGACCCCCCTGAATTTGGTGTATAAAAACCATGCCTGTAAGTTTCACTCTTTGTCTGAAGAAGTGGACTTGATCCACGAAAGCTAACAATAAAAATATAGCAGTTAGTCTTTAAAGTGCTACAGTGTTTTTATTTTATTTTTATTTTGTTTTGTTTTCTGATATGCCTGAACCACAGACTAACAAAAATTCAATGGGATACAGTCATCCCAAAAACTACCCAGCAGATGCCAAACTTTACACTTGCCCTGGGATTACAAAAAGCCCATGCCAGTTTGAAGCTACACATTTAGTATTTTTAAAAAGTTCTAACACTAGAGTACTTCTAGGCTAACATCCAGGCTGTGATCAAGTACTATATTTGGCTTTTGTTTGTTGTTGTTTTTTAAAAACAAGATCCATGTTTTCCCCTGAGATTCAAAGACTACTTACTTGGGGAGCCACAATTTTCTTCATCACTGTTATCATGGCAATCATCCACACCATCACATTGATAGAATTTGGGCACACATCTTCCATTGCCACAGGAGAAGGAATACGAACCACACTGTAAAGTTGGGGGTTCGTTGGATGGATCTTCAACACAGGTCAACTGGTTGGAACTCAGCTTCATTCCATAGGGGCAGCCACAAACTCTCTGAAAATTTGGAACTGGGAAGCAGAAGTGACTGCAGTCTCCATTTGGATTGGTTGCTCTGTTACAGTAATTATTGCCTACAAGAATAATTGAAAATCAATATTTTCTTCAGATTTATAATACAATAGAAATAAATCAAGACAGAAACTTGATGACAAGGAAGGAAAAGTAAATGAACCAAGACGAAAACTGATCCAGATAAGTATCCTTATGTCTTTCGATTTTAGAATAAAGTATACACTTTGAAGGCTCCACAACTATACAAGCTTGCCTGGGAATACGTTTCCCTGAATCCAGTAAAACCTATTTGTGATCTCTACCCCTGGAAATAGTAAGATTAAAGTGTTGAAATTTGGTTGCATCATTTAGTATTTTGCCGTTGGGCCCAATATGATGCTTTTCTGTGGCATTTCCTCCACTGAGGGGACCATCACCCCACCAAAAGGGGCTCATCCATCCATAACTGTTGTGGCCCCATTAGGAAGTCAGGTTATTTACTGCCATCCAACACTCGGCATTGAGTACAGTCTACTCCATTACCGTAGCGGGATGTCCAGCCAGACACTTTGATGGGGGAAAAAATACAGGAAATAGAACAAAGACCTAGTGATAAGGTGATATGGTGTTCTAATGCTATTTTTTCCTACATAATTAAAAGAAGAAGAGTAGGGATTGCACAAAATAAAAATGGGAAGATGTGGGATCACAGGAAGGAAGGAAAGAAGGAGGGGCTGCGGGTTGGATCACCAGTGTAGACACTGAACTTCGGATTCAATTCTCAAAGCCAATGTGAGCACTTATTCTGATTTCAATTGTAGTTACGGCTGCAGATCAAGCTGCAGCAAAGCTAAACTGCTCCAAATCAGCTTTCCACTGTAGTCATATCCTAACTTTAATAATATCACAAGTTAATAAAAACAATCTAACATACAGTATCTGCATAAAAATGAATTTGCCTACAGAAACAATATGGGTTATATACAGATGTAGGACTTTCCAATTTCTCACCCATCTTATCAAGGAGGCTCACGCAAAACTTGTGTATCTCCTGAAAATTATTAGAAAGGTTTAATATTTAAAGCTGGTACCTGATTGGAGACTTCAGGGTACAAACATGTGCAAGTATATTAGGTAAGCTTACCTGTCTGAAAATGAGCATTATATGCTTTCACATGCATGATATTACTGATTCCTCTCCTAATAATAGTCATTTCTCCTCCATCAGCCTTCCGCACACGAACTATTCCACCAAGTCTCCAATCAGTAAAATATGCATAACCTGTAAAACCCCACAAAGTAAAATTTGTACAGACATTATTTGTGTGTATAAATGAGAGGGGTGTTTTTATTTATTCATATCAGAAGCACCACAAGCATATAATAACATACAAAGCTAAAATTAACATACACTAAAACACTGGATAACGATTGGATTGGATAACGCTAAAATCGCATAACGTTAAGTAATCTGGGGAGGAGAACTGGATCGAATAACGTTAAGGTCCTATGGGATGGATCGGATAACAACCGCTAAAGCCTGTAGGGTTACAATGTATCTTTATGGAGCTTTAACATTATCCAATCCATCCCATAGGATTTTAACATGGATCAGATAACACTAAAAATCGGATAACACCAAAACTTGTGGAATCAAGTTTTAGCTTTATCCGATGTTTTACTGTATCTAAAACATAAAGGAATTAAAAGGACTAGATGACATCCGCCGAATATCAGGCCACATCAACAGCATTTCCTCTTGCCAACGTAAGGTCCTCCTCAGTGCACGTTGAGGGGCATCATGTATATGAAAGGAGCCTACCTGAAGACTGCTATTTCAGCGATCAGGCATTACCTGGGTAATGGTGACAATGGAGATTGTCACCAGCTAATCCTTTCAATCCAGAAGCACCCTTTTATATAAAGGATAGGATGCCAAAATACTCTGTGTCTGGAGAAAGGTTTTTCTGCTCATGTGCAAAGTGCGTGTGCCATTAGTTTACCAAATTCTCTTTTTTGCTGCAGGCCCTCTGTGTTACTGCTTGCATGCTAATCCAGAGCCCGCCATAAAAATGAATTGGGATTATTGCAGGGGGAAATTACAAACAAAGCAGACACTCCTGCTTGTGGAGCAGAACTCCACCTGTAAAAATTAAGACTCCCGTTATAATGTCCTTCCTTTATAACCTGCCTGAAACATTAATGATCATAGCCTAGATCTTGAGGACATGAAAGGAGCATCATTCGGGTGTCCCCAGCAAAATACCTTTCAACCAGAATAATTTCTGACATGAAATTATTATTATTACAACTTCCCGAATACCGAATACCTGGCTCTTTGACTATAAACAGAGATGAGCACTAAACCCTAGAGTCAGATACAACTGGCTTTCAAGCAAGTGTTACCTTACAACTATGTTCCAGTTTGGATCTTTTATGCTGGGATTCATTATTTAGGGGTGCAGAGTATGGAAAAGTTACTTTTTTGCCACAACTTTCATAATTCCCAGTCCAAATCAACCTTGCTTAGTGTGGAGCTGTAGGGGGGTGAATCCAAAGTTCTAGTGGAAATATCTCCACAGTTGAGTTGCTCTCATGAGAGCTCTCTTCCGGTGAAAAAGTGCAGGAAACAAATTTCATGACACTCCTTCTCACCCGCAGCCAGTGGTGGCCATTAGCAGGTTCACACCAGTTTCCCAGAACCGGTAGCAGAAATTCTGGCTGGCCCTGCCCATCCAAGTTTTGAAATAAAGTACAGCTTTACCTCGCTTAAATAGCACAATGCATTCCACAGGATTGCTCTTTAAGCAAGTTTGCTCTTTAAGCACAACACCATTTTAAGTGACCAATTGTGACTTCTGGAGGGGGGGGTTGTGAACCCCGATTTATTTGTTAAGCAAGTTTTTGGTTGATTTTATTTGTTAAGTGCAGCGAACATTCAGAGAAAATTCTGCTCTTTAATCGAGTTACTCTCTAAGCAAGGTGCTTTTTATGCAAGGTTTGGCTGTAGTCCTAATTCGGGCGCTACGCAGGGCTTTCCCCGTGGCCACGCCCACCATACCACGCCCACAATGTGGTAGTAAAAAAATTTTGAGCCCACCACTGCCTGCACCCCCTTTACAATCTAAAAGTAGAGAGGGTTGGTTACAGAGGGAAGGGAAACAAATGAAAAATCCCTCTTCAACTTTCTTCCCCCAGAAGAAATCTCTGTTGGACTAGGGTCTATCTATAGATGCATGCAGCATAGGATCCAACCTGTTCTCCATATACAGTCAGGTCCAGAAATATTGGAACAAAGATCACTTTTCCAGCATGTGGCCTCTGTACCCCAGCACAGTGAAAATGAAAGGAAACACCGAAAAATTAAGTAAAGACAGGACTGTAACTTTAATGCAAGGGGCTTGACAGAAGTGTGGCATTAACCAGTCAGGAAGTACAGCCATTGACAGACTCACAAACATACCCATTTTGGATGGCTCATAAGCAATGGAACAAAAGGTGTCTCCAAAAAGCTGTTTAAGAAATAGAACACTTGTATTTCAAGTCTTATGGTCCATATTTAACCAAACTGTCATAAGCTGAAGACTATTTTGTACAATTTTGTACATATATATTTATATATTGCACTCACCTCCAAAGATGGTGAGACCAAACGGATGTGTCATCTGGCTAATTCGTTCTAGTGACTTCCTGTCTGACCCATCAAAAGTGCTATGCTCAATTTTATCGAAGAAGGCATCCACCCAATAAAGCCTAAGGGAACTGGGGAGAAAAACATGTTAATTTAAACTTTTACAGGTATGAACAATCAATCTAGGAGAGAATGTGCTTAAAATCATCAACCGCTATTTATCTCAGTGAACATTTCCAAATGAACAATAAACAAGTACACACAAAATATGCTTTATGAACACAAAAAAAGTTATTTTGGGGATGGTTGAACTTTCAGCAGAAAACTAAAGACAATAAGCTTTATAAGGAAATAATTCTACTACAGTTGTACCTCGCTTAAAGAGCATAATGTGTTCCAGAGGCTTGCTCTTTAAGCGAGTTTGCTCTTTAAGCAAAACACCATTGTAAGTGACCAATTGTGACTTCTTGTTGTTGTGGTGGTGGTGGTTGCGAACCCCGATTTAGTTGTTAAGTGAGTTTTTTGGTTGGTTTTATTTGTTAAGCGAAGCAAACATTCAGAGAAAATTCTGCTCTTTAAGCAAGTTACTTTTTAAGCAAGGCGCTCTTTATGCAAGGTTTGACTGTATTAGCATTACAAAAGTATTGATCAATTTCTTTTAGCATCTGCCTAGCATGACAGATATTTCTTTGGTTTCCAATCATTGCAGAATATCTGCTGAAAGACAGGCCATTTTGATTCTTCTTCTAACCTCCAATCAATTGCTAAGCCATTAGGCCAGCCAAGCGTAGTATTCACAATGGGTACAGCATGGGAACCATCACTCCAAGCTCTCATGATTTTAGCAGGGCGGAACCAATCAGTCCAAAAGATGTATCTGAAAATGAAAACAAAGTGCACTGAAAGTATGAATGGCCATCAATATGCTGGAGTTCTACTCCAAATTGACATCAATCCCTCAGATACAAAACTGTACTTTAACAACATGAAGATTTTAAGTTACATCACTATATTCAGGTTTTTGTGTTCATATACTCTGTAAATGCCAATTATTCCGGGCAATTTACAGAAATTTGAGGTGCTCTCTATACTTCTTTTCATGATTATCTGGATTAAAAATAGTTTAGTTACCATATTTGCCAGCGTATAAGACACACCTTTCCTCCCTTAAAATACACCAGAAAAATGAAGAGCATCTAATACGCTGGTAACAGCCCAGCCCACCCCCAGTGTGGTTCAGCGGCTAGAGAGAGGGCTGCTTTGAAAGCCACCTTCACCCCCCACCCCTGCTTGTGCGGTTCAACAGCCTCTGCTGACCGCTAGGAGCCAAGCAAAGCCGATTGTGCCCTCCCCACCTCCTGAAAGTCAACAAAGGTGGAATGGGGTGGAAATTGGCTTAAAGGATCCTTTGTTCCCCACTCTATCCCACTCTCCTTGGCTGCTAGTGGAATGTGGGGTGGAAATGACTTTAAGAGGCAAAAGAAGAATCCTTTAAGTCCCCTCCATCCCACTACCAGCCAGGGAGAGTGGGGTGGAGGGGGGGAGAGAAGGATCCTTTAAGCCTGTCCCATCCCCATCCCCCTGGAATTAATTTTGGAAATTAATGAAAAATGTACAAAAATATTTGTTCCTTTAAAATGTGTATAAAAAACAGGGTGTGTCTTATACTCGGATGCATCTTATATGCTGGCAAATATGGTATTTACTACTTATAATATTATTATTTTTTTATTATTTATATTATTAAAGTATTCATAGTTTTT
The DNA here is from genome assembly GCA_030440675.1 of Furcifer pardalis. Classification (NCBI taxonomy): domain Eukaryota; kingdom Metazoa; phylum Chordata; class Lepidosauria; order Squamata; family Chamaeleonidae; genus Furcifer; species Furcifer pardalis. Next base: position 156,733,424 of record CP126894.1, on the reverse strand, counting down.
ATCATTTGTATTATTGAATAATGATAATAATTGTGTCCCATCAACTCCATTCTGACTTCTGGCGTTCCTTTTAGGGCTTTCTATGTAGAGCGTAATCATCAGTGGTTTACCATTCCCTTCTTCTGGGAGCCCCCCTGAGATCATGAAGCGTGCCCAACACAGCACCAGGTGGCTCTTCTGGGATATATAGTGGGGATTTGAATCCCCAAATTCTGGCTCTGTAACTAGATACCTAACTCATTGTACTATCCAACCAGCTTATTAAATAATAATTCATAAAAACAAATTTAAAAAATTGTCATCAGTTGTCCCTAAATAAAAGTATAACTTTGATTATTTACGTTTCCTGGTGATTGGACCAAGTATTATACTGCTGCAAACCTACCACTTCTTAATCCATTCTTGATAATTAATAGTATTAGTAAAGTTCTTACTGTTTATAGACACATGAGAAAAATTCTTCCATGTATAGATTGGGACTCCTTGCTCATGATCACACGTGCTTTGGTCACCTCCAGACTTGATTACTGTAATGCGCTCTACATAGGACTGCCTTTGGTGACCATCCGTAGGCTTCAGCTGGTCCAGAATGCAGCTGCTCGGGTGGTGATGGGATGCGGGCGTTATGCTCGTGCCTCACCACTGCTCAGAGAGCTCCACTGGCTCCCAGTTTGCCTCCAGGTGCAATTCAAGGTGCTGGTTATTACCTTTAAAGCCCTACATGGTAGTGGACCAGGATACTTAAGAGACTGCATCACCCCAAGGACATCTGACCATCCCATCAGAGCAGACCGGACAGGTTCTTTGGTTGTGCCATTGGCCAGACAGATGCACATCTCTGGCAATGAAAAGAGGGCCTTCTCTGTGTCTGCCCCAGCCCTATGGAATGTCCTACCAGTTGAGTTACGTATGCAGACAGAAAACCTGGCTGGCAGGATGGGTTTGGGGGACAGGTGGTATAACAACCCCAGCCCATTGGCTAATTTGAGCCCCTTGTCCTTAATTTCTTAGTTGTAATTTAGTATAAACTAAATTTTAATTTTGATTTTAATTTTTAATTGATTTTAAATTTTAATTTTAAATTTGTTTTTAGCTAGTTTTAAACTCTTGATTAATAATTTTTTAAATGGGTTTTATCTGTCATTGATGGTTTTATTGTTGTGAAATCACCCTGGGTCACTTTGGTGAGAAGGGCGATGAATAAATTTGACTAATAAATAAATAAATAAATAAATAAATAAATAAGGTTAGAAAACAACAACAGTACAATCTTATACATGTTTACTCACAAATCAGTGTGGCCTTCTTAGAAGAGGCAGTGCACATGATTATGACCAAATAACCTGCACAGATTTTGCATTCTGAAATTACTTGGATGCAAACATCAAGTCTGGATTTTTTCCCCCCTCAGAACTTAATGTTGAGACTAGGTAAGTGAAAGACATACTTTAATACTGCTTTTTTTTAAAAAAAATGCTATTTTCACAGATAACACTGTAGAGATAACGATAACTCTCAGGCTGCAATAAACTGTTTTCTAATCCAAAAATGAAGAAAGCTCAGTAGAAACACTTCTTGGTTTTTACAGATAACTCTGCTGGATACCCCTTTTGTGTTGATTTCGTACCACCTTGTGTATTGCTCTGGATGCTGTAACTGGTGCCAGAAGAACAAAGAGGTAGGGAGGCTGAATAGAAGGCATTTCAGATTGGAAAAGAGAATCTTGGACTGGACATATTGAAGTATTTTTATATATGAATTACAAAGGTATTTCAACAGACAGAGAGAACGAGAGAAGGTTGCAGTCAATATACAGGTTCAAAGGTATCATGTGGTAAATCCTCCCTGAAACTATTGTGTTTATGTGCCATCAAGTCAGACCCAATTTATAGTGACCCTAATAGGCCTTTCAAGGAGAGTGAGACATTTGACGAGTGGTTTTTCCACTCCCTCTACTAGATTTCCATGGCTGAACAGGGATTTGAACCCAGATCTCTTGAGTCCTATACATGACTCTATTCATACACTACACTAAACTGGGTACCTTACTGGAACTATACAATTTTAGATTGCTGTCAGAGAACTGTATATCGGAATAAGCATACAAATTAAAAACTGAGTTTTTTCATGCAATAAACAAAAAAAAATACATAGTAAGTGGAAGACTAGACTATAAATCCCCTGCACAGCATTCAAACTTTCCATAGGCAGACGAAGGTTTGAACAGGGGACTCAAACACAAGTTACCTGCATTCTAAAGAAGTAACATTGCAGAAGAACTGTACCATGTAGTATTCCTGAACACATAGTTCAATGTGAAGACTTACCCAATAATAGGATGAACCACTATTGAACGAGGGTTATTCAAATTCTGGACAATAGCTCGCCTTGATTTATCAGCCAACCTCATGACAGTAATGCTTCTATATCGAGGATCAGTCCAATAGATATTCTTCGAGATCCAATCGAAAGCTAAATCTTCAACACTTTCCACTCTATTAGCTGCAAGAACTTCCCTGCCTAGGATTAAAAATATAGACAGGAATATATCAAACAAGGAAGAGGGTACTTTAAAAAAAAATAAGGTTTGAAGCTTAGTATGACGTGTAGTTAGTGGGCATAGATCTGGGTGGACTACGAAGGACGGCAGATGATAGAGGAGCCTGGTGTGCAGTGGCCCATGGGTCACAAATTTTATTTATTTATTTAGTTAGCTAGTTAAATTTAATATCCCGCCCTAATCAGGCGAACCCGACTCTGGGCGGCTTACAAACATCAGTGTTAAAAAACACAAATCGACAATACAGAATCCTATAAGTGTAAAACAAACTGAGTAATCCCCTCATACCCAGGCATATTACAATTTAGTTTAAAATTAACTTAAAGGGTTGGACTCGGCTGTGTGACTGAATAACAATAACAACAATGACATGTAGTTAACAGTCTGTGTCATTTTAATCACATTCATTTATGAATAAGGACAACACTACAATGGCAGAAAATATCTTCTGCTTGCAATCTCTGTAATTTTCTATTAAATGAGGTAACAGAGCTGCAAAACCTACAATCTGTCAGTCAGAGAAGGTAGTACTAGTCTAGCTGCGACATTAGTCTACTTCTCTATACAGCAGCTTCAGATATACATGTTTTCTAAAGTGTCCTCCTAGATCAATAAGCCATTTTGCTTCTCTAAGGCAGTCATTTGTTTGTTTGTTTGTTTTTAGTGATCTATATTTGAGCACTGGTTTTGGAACGGGATGCTAGAGACCTTACCATTCAGTATACAAGAAGGAAAGAACTATGTCTTTCAAAAATGATGAGATGTTACGTAGATAATTTTTAACATTTTCCTACTCCCCTCAGAAGATACAAAGACATATTAAGGAAAATCATAATCAACAAGGTTTGCACTTTACCTGTCCCATCTGTTTTTTGTTTATAAATTATGTCCTTAATGGTATCTGAGTAAAAGATGGTGTCTTCTTCAGCATAGAAGTCAATCCCAACAAAGTAGGAAGGGCTGTTTGTAATAGGAATGATAACATCTTCCTGGGTAGAAAGATTAAATGGGATTCCACGAACAGCTAACTGGGATGAGAAGAGCAGAAACTGCTGCACCGCTGTAAGATAAGAGAACAAGATAGATCACACTTACTTTAAGGCCCCAAGGAACTTGAAACAATGCCCCTTTTTTAAAAAAGTAATGCTTTTAAAACTGTAATAAAGAGGAGAAAATAACTGTGATCAATATAAAAATGGCAGTAATCCTATTTACCAGAAGGGGAATATATGTTCAACCAAGGGGGGGGGGGGGGAGGCTACATAAAAAGATTTTAAAATATAAGGAGTCATATGACATAGCAAACATGCTGAAGCTAAGCAGAGCTTAGGGACTGTGTAGGAAACTACTGGAAAAGCTTACCGTAAGTTTCAGGATGGGGGAAAGGTGTAACAACTGAATCAAGCAGATACTTAAGACCTTCTAGAATCAGTAAAATCCATTGGATTTTATAGTGATTTTAGGCACCATTAAGCCTTTAGATTGAATTTATGATACACAGTCTATATTCTGTATAGACAGTGGTACGAAATATTTGAGATATATCACTTGCTAGCAGTTAAAGAATAGTCTATCAACAGCCTTCTCTATAATGTACATCATTTCTGGAAATAGAGATGGGCATTTTCAGGAATATGTTTCTTGCTGCCCAGGCTTTCCTTCTGAACAAGATGGTTTCCCTCCTCAACTGAGGACTACGGTCTGGAAAGGCTCCAAGAATTGGGGATCCAGGGCACTGTGTTGTCCTGGTTTTCCTCATTTCTGAGGGGCCGGACCCAGTCAGTGTGGTTGGAGGGTGAGGTGTCCAGCCCAAGACCCCTTTGTTATGGGGTGCCTCAGGGCTCAGTACTCTCTCCTCTCCTATTTAACATCTACATGAAACCACTGGGTGAGATCATCCGGTCCTACGGGGTGAGGTATCATCAATATGCAGATGATACCCAGTTATATATCTCGGCCCGTGGGGACCCTAGTGATGCAGTGGAAATCCTTTCCATGTGCCTGGAGGCTGTGAGGGTCTGGATGGGGGACAATGGGCTTCAGCTGAATCCCGGCAAGACTGAGTGGCTGTGGGTCGGGGGTCCTGCGTTATCTCGGGAGTTACCATCTTTGGTTCTGGATGGGGCGGTTTTGACCCAAACAGACCCGGTGCATAATCTGGGGGTCCTCCTGGACTCGCGACTACTGCTCAAAGAGCAGGTGGCAGTCGTGGCTAGGAGGGCTTTTGCACAACTTCGTGTGATTCGCCAGTTACACCCACTCCTAGATCAGGACTCCTTGCTCATGATCACACATGCTCTGGTCACCTCCAGACTTGATTACTGTAATGCGCTCTACATGGGGCTGCCCTTGACGACCATTCGGAGGCTTCAACTGGTCCAGAATGTGGCTGCCCGGGTTGTGCTGGGGTGTGGGCGGTATGCACATGCCTTGCCTCTGCTTCGGGCTGCACTGGTTGCCAGTTTGCCTCTGGGTACAATTCAAGGTGCTGGTTATTACCTTTAAAGCCCTACATGGTAGTGGGCCAGGATACTTAAGAGACCGCATCACCCGAAGAACAACCGCCCGTCCCACCAGAGCGGACCGGAGAGGCTCCCTAGTTATTCCATCGGCCAGGGAGGCACATCTCTCTGGCACCAGAAGGAGGGCCTTCTCTGTGTCTGCTCCGGCCCTATGGAACCTCCTGCCTACGGAACTACGTCTCCAGACAGAGTTGCTGCCCTTTAGGAAGAATCTAAAAACATGGCTGGCATGACAGATATGGGGTATGGAAGGTATAATGACCCCAGCACAATGGATGATCTGAGCGCCTCTCTTTTTCTACTTTTAAATTAGTAGTTGTAGCATCTGGCCTGTTTTTAATCTGTTTTTAATCTTTTTCAGATTTTAATTTTAAATTTTAAAAGTTTTAAAGTTTTTAGATGGAAGCTCCCACTTCCTAATCCTGGGCCTTATCTGCCCAGGGAAGGAAAAGACTAACGTCCTCTGGCCAGAAGGAGTAATGGATTTTAGCTGTTTGTGTTGTGTGTGTTGTTGTTGTTGTTTTGTTTTTGTTTTTTCCTGATTGTAAACCGCCCTGAGTCGCCACGGCGAGTGGGCGGTGATATAAATCTAAATAAGTAAATAAATGAATGAATGAATAAATGAATAAATAACACAGCTACTAAGAAATATGCCAGTTAGGGACCAATGGGAAGATGGGTAAAAAAATGAGACCTGCAGTCAAATATTGCATCTTGGAGTGTTTCTACTTAGGGTTCTAGCCAACCTTTTAGGATACTGCATTCCCATCCCCTTCGCTTCCCTTCATGTCTTTTATTTGTTTTCTCTCCTTCAAAAAGTTAATCAGCATTGGGGCTGAGTAGATTCACTCTTCACTGGACTGCAGTGCAGGACTTGTCCCCTTACATTCTAGCAGGACTTGTCCCCTTACATTCTTTGCCAAAGTTTCTCATAACCATGCCAACACCATCCACTCAACCATGACTGGTGCTATTCTGGCAATGTTTAATAATAAGCTAACTAAGCCAGGCCAGACATGAATTCTGCATCCTGCCTCCTTTTATATATTTCTGCAAGCAACTTGGCTTATACCATACTCCTACAGCCATTCCAATTTTAGCATTCCTAGAGCACTGACCATGTGTCTCATGGTGAACAATAGCATTTAAAAGAATATTCCTTGGGAATAAACTGGGAATCCTGGAATGCCCTGCAATTATGGTCCAAACTAAAGCAGTTCTACTACAGTAGGAATGGAGAAGAAGGAAAATCCACAATCTGCCTATTGAAAGGCTTGGCAGTTTTACATGCATCCTGCTATTTCCATAACAAGGCACAACACCTCTCAGGCTTATGCATATTGAAACAGGGGAGAAACTGTAGTATCTAAAAGGTCAATGCAACTACTTACCAATGCAGTGGCGCCCATCTGCATTCAAGTCAAAACCCAGCATGCACTTGCAGCGGTAGCCAAGACCATCATTATCTGTTTTATGACTGAGAACACAGATCTGCTCACACCCTCCGTTATTGGCAGCACAGGGATTTGTTACTGAAAAACAATAGTTATACATTTTTACTTTGTTAACAAATTTTGGGCTTTTGGTTTTTTTTCTATTTTCATTAGAATTTTTCATCGTGTTGAAATTAAAAATGGCAATTATCCTCGTGTTATATGGCTTCTTTTGGAAGTTTCATATCTGGCCTATACACAGAAGAAGTCAGAACAAGCTTCATAATCAACTGCCAGATGATCAAAACTAAGGTCAATCTCACTGATTCATTGGCCAAAATCCTCTTGCCCAATTATACTGCCATAGCACTACCTCGCACGAAGTTTAAGTCCAGGAACACTATACCACAGTTTAATTATTTAGAGGAAGAATGGCAACTAAAATGGATGATCCTTAATAATTATAACCAGAGTCAACATAAGAGCCAATAAAATCAATTCCAGGAATGCAACTGCCCTGATAAATATGGAGCTGCCAGAATAGAATAGAATGCTAAAACTAAATCAATGCTCTTCGAGCAGGGAATGGCTCGACTGTACGTGACTGTAGTAGACCAGAACTACGTGACTGTAGTAGACCAGAACAAATGATAACACAAATAGTTTGTGAATTTTATCTCAGAAAATTTCAAGTTACAGTAATACCTCGGATAACGACTGCATCGTAGAACTCTAAAATTGGATAACGATGCCAAATTTCTAAAGAAATTTTGCATCGGATAACAATCTGTTAGCGTTATCCGATGCAGTTGTTCGTAGCAGCAGGGTGGCTGGAAAGCTGAATGTGGTTCTCTGATCAGCTTCCCAGCCACCCTTCAGCTGCGGAGGCAGGGGTGGGGTGGCTGGAAAGCTGCCGGGGGGCTCCCCCATTGGCTTCCCCAGCCACCGCACAGCTGTGGAGGCAGGGGCGGGCAGCTAGGGAACCCAACGGGGAGTCCCCATCGGCTTCCCCAGCCACCCCGCAGCTGTGGATCGGGTACTCCAACACACACACAGGGAGTCCAAAATGGGCAAAAAAATGTCCTTTTTTCACCCATTTTGGTGAGGAGAGAAATATTGGTTGTTGTTTTTCTTTGATCTGATTATTTATTTATTTATTTATTTACATTTCTATACCGCCCTCCTCGCCAAAGGCAACCCAGGGCGGTTTAACACATCATAAAACATCAGAACAATATAGATTAAAATTTTAAAAGTTCTTAAAATCTATAATTAAAACCAATTAAAAATTACAACTAAAATTTTGTTTTAATTTAAAACTTAAGGAAACAGAAGGGGGGGTCAAATCAACCAGCAGGCTGAGGTCATTGTGCCTCCAGTACCCCAGACCTGCCCTGCCAGCCAGGTTTTTACATCCTTCCGAAAGGGAAGCAGCTCTGCCTGGAGACGCAGCTGAGTTGGCAGGAGGTTCCAAAGGGCCGCAGTGGACACAGAGAAGGCCTTCCTTCTAGTGCTAGAGAGATGTGCCTCTCTAGTTGATGCCACAACCAAAGAGCCTCTCCAATCCACTCTGGTGGGATGGACAGATGTCCTTGGGACGATGTGGTCTCTTAGGTATCCTGGCCCACTAACCATGAAGGGCTTTGAAGGTAATTACCAGCACCTTGAATTGCACCCGGAGGCACACTGAGCCCTTTTGAAAGTAAGGCAATTTCAGCTCCTATTATCTCCCTACCAGTATCATTATCAGTTGAGGATTGTGAAGTTTAGTTCCTCAAAACACCAAAAACCTTCAAAGTTCTAGTCAGGGGAGACACTATTGCTGTTTAACAGTGGCCACATTCACATGACAACAATAAGCCAGAGATCAAGGCTTAATAAACCATGATGTGAATAAACTGCATATCCCACCCCCCTCAACATGACTTAAGAAGAATAGTGTATTGCATGACATCTAATCCTGGAAGTACTATACAGTTAAGTGCAGGGTTTGCCGTCACTTCCAAATCCTAGCATGTTTCATCACAGTAGTGATGCAAAATATGGATGTCATACAAAACTCTCTCCTTCCAAGATCGATTACTTGCTCAAGCAAATGATGTGGCCAGGATGCACTAGCATAGTTATTAACACAGAATTGCCTAAATGTAAGACCAACATGCTCAAGTGGGGGCTGTTAGCGGATAACAACACACTGTGTGAATGTGGAGAGATTCAGAATCCGGCTCATTTACTGGTCTGCCGATTACTGCCAGAAACATGTACCAATGAGGCGTTAAGTTTGACCAATGACAAAGCCAAGAAAGTGGCTTCATTTTGGCAGTCCAGGGTTTGATTGGGACACAAAAGAAGAATTATTAACACAGGACCTTTGTGTGAATGTGTCAGAGAATCCAGAATCCTGAAAATAAAACCACCTAGATACAATTAATGATCCTAGACATACATGAGTTTTTCCTGTGCTACTTCTTGCTTTATTTTTGTCAGCAACCATTCCAGTATAACTTTATGAATGGATTCATTTACAACTATTAGGTATGACTGATTCTTGACATGCCTGGCCTTTCACATATCATAAGCATAAGCATTTTCTTACAGGCAAACTCAGAGCAGAACATCCAATCTCACCTTCACCAAATTTACAGATGTTTAAAAAAAATGCCATCTCAATGGACTTACCATATGGTTGCCTGAGAGCATGAAATATTGTTACTCCATAGGGACGCAAGGAAGACTGATAGATCACTTGTGGGTCAGAATCTGAAAATTTGTTGGCTTTCATCACAGCCATTTTGGTCCAATCAGTAAAATACACGTGATGTTCAAAAAGGCTTAGTCCATAAGGGTGAGGAATCAATGAACCGCCATGAGCTACTGTCCTCCTATTATTGAGCGAAAGATAATTTTTTTCAAATACAGTACTGAAAAATGATGGTTCAAATTCTGAACATTGATAATTTCATCTATTGTTGAAAATACATAAGTGAATCCAGTGGTGGGATGTCAAACTTTTTACTAACCCACCGTGACATCATCATAGTGTGGGTGGAGCTAATGTCATGACATCATGATGTCATGGACAGGGCCAAAGAAAAAATAAAAATAAAATAAAATAATAAAATAAAAATAAGCGTGCACACACACGCAACCCCCCCCCCAACACAGCTTCTCTTCCTCCTCCCCACTTGGGAGGACAGCAAGGAGGCCCTGCATATGCGCCAAGCACTGTAGGAGTGCATGTATACCAAGTGCTTGGCGCACATGCGCAGTGGGGGAACCAGTGAAAAGATAAGTTCCGAAGGTGGTTCCCCCCAAAAGCTGCTACCGGTTCTCCAGGACACTGGGGAAAGTTACTACTGGTTCTGGCAAACTGGTGAGAACCTGTTACATCCCATCACTGAGTGAATCCACAACTCTCCTACACAGTGATTAACTTTGTATGTCCAATGTTCACCAGAGAAAAACAATCATAATGGAGCAATAAATTTTGGGTACTAAAAAACAGAGCTTTCAAGCATACACATGCATGTGCGCGCACACACAGAGGAGGCAAACCAACAAAAGAAAGTTAACTCTTCAAATGTTAACCTTCAAAACAACTGTACGCCAGAAGAACCACTACTGTGATACTGTAGGTACTCCATATTATTATATCTACGTATATGGAAACATTTCCTTCTTATTAAGCAATAAAATAAGCATCATCTTTTCTTAAAATTAAATTTCAAACTTTATAGAGCAATAAGCTTTTTATATCACAGAAGGAGAGATTATTCTTTCCCCATTCTTGGGTCACTAAAAGGTTGAAATAGCCTTGAAAAGACCAGGAAGATTACAATGAAAGACTAAGGCAAAAGCCAAACTTTTAAATGAAGTTTTCTGTTATCAATGAAAGAAGTAGGGAGAGGAAAACCTGTGGTTACCACTTGTAATGCAGATACTCTTCTCCCCATTCCTGTAAGTCACCTACAGATCATTGTCTGAAACTAGAAAAAATCCTCCTTCTCTCTTCTGCCAATAATGCACAAATCAACATGTGCAATGAAATAATCCTCTCTTTGCTACAAACAACCTAAAGGTTAAGATGCATAGCAGGAAGACCTCTTCCTCTTCCATATACATATCCAAATAGCAATACATGTTACAAAATATTCTACAACAGCCATCCTAAAATGGGGTCTGAATCTGCTGGTACTGTGGCAGGTATACACCAGACCTTTCTTTCCTTCCTCTCCATCCTACTGTAAACTACCAGAAAGCCACCTCTGGAGGGTTTCAGAACTGTCCAATAATGCACATTTTTCACTCCACTTCCTGCTCAACTGTAACCTGTTCTTAAGAAGGATAGAAGTAAATATCTAAAGGTAAGAGGTTTTGACACAGAACTTAAAATCTTTTCTCATTAACAATTGACTTTAAAGTCTTCCGTGTATTTAATGGACATCAATAACACTGCAAATTAGAACTAAAATTGTGTCATTCTCATGGTTAAAAAGAATCCCTGTTGAACAAGCTACAGTGTAGAAAAGCTAAATCGCCAAAAAAATGCACTACTTAAAATCTTCTCCCACCTCTGCAGTCCATCATAAGTTACAGTTTCGATGTAATCAAAGCGGCTATCCACCCAGTAAAGTCTCTTCGACACGATATCTAGTGTTATTCCAGCAGGCCAGCCTAATTTTGTTTTAACCAAGTCTAGGCGGTTTGTTCCATCCATGAAGGCTCTTTCGACTTTAGGATCACCAGAGAGACTATCCCAATCTGAGAAAAACAAATAACTGGAAAAAAGAGGAAGAAAATTATTCTACTAAGCATATTTCCTTTATATATATGGCACAATTTCATGTGGCCCACCACCACCTCCACCACATCAGGAAGTGCCATATGGTGTAGGAAGGGCAAAATGGCTGTCCAGCCTCCAAAGCTGTCTGAGGGAGCATGACCCGGAGCCCAGCTTTAAAATGTTGCAAACTCCTGAACTAGATTATAGCCCAGTCTTAACCATGTCTACCTAGAAGCAAAGCTCCCCAAAGTTTATCACCAAATAAACAAATAAAACTGCAGGGTTAGCATTTAACCCAGCAGAGGATTTGGCAGAGGACACTTGTGTACATAAACACTCCCGGTCCCTCTTTGGGGCCATTTCCTTTCATCACAAGTTTCCTGTTATTGAATCTTGCTGATCCTGAAAAGTGCATGGAGGCTCTCCAGAGGTGCCAAGTGCTCTGTGAAGGAGCAATAGGCAAGCTTCTAGCACTGCAAGATTTAATCTGGTTTATATTAAAATAATGAGATTCTCCCAACCTGCTTCAGACACAGGAGACATATATCCTAGCCCAGGGTTTCTCAACCTTGGGCATCCAGGTGTTCTTGGACTTCAATTACCAGAAGCCCAAGTCAGCACACTTGCTGATTGGGGCTTCTGGAAATTAAAGTCCATAAACATCTGGGGGCACAAGGTTGAGAAACCCTGTCCTAGCCTAAACAATGTTCAGCCAAGGAATTTGTCAATGAATGAATTAATTAATTAATTTCACATCCCTTCCACTCAAAACTCCACTCCTGCTTAACCCAGGCTCTTTTTCATTCCAACAACTTAATGGAGGGTAAGAGAGTTGACTGAGAGTGCCATCAGGCAAGACAATGGCTCACACTTTGGACCTCTATGGCATGATTTGGCACAGGCTATTTCTGAACAATTACACAATGTACAGGCAATAGCGTTCCAACTAGACCGCAATCTGTGCTCAAATGGGACTTTTTTGGTCCAAGGGCAGAACTACTCATTCTTTGGGCTGAGCTGAAGAGATTCCTAGGTGGGCAGAAAGATTGCTTTAAAGGAGATCACTCTTGGCAAAATGACATTTTCTGGGGCAATTGTACTATCCTTTCTTGCCACCTGATTTAACTCTTGTTTTGTTACTGCTCTGTTTGCCTGCTTACCTGCCTGTTAAATGTATGTCCAGACTTTCCACATTTAAAAAAAAGGCACTTGTAGCTCACAGATTTTAAAATATAAAAAAAAATGGTTACAATACTGGCAGTCAGAAATCCTTGTTAATAGACAGATCTAGATCTGTCTCCTGCCCAGAAAATCATGACCAACAGTCTGTAGAATATCGTTTAATATGCAAACAAAATACTATGTTGTGGCAGAACTTTGCATCAACAATCTGGAACAATATCAGCCAGCTAATAAATATGATCTGATGCAGCAGGGATCTGATATTACACCTATCAAATGAGTAACAGGCTACAATTCCAAAAATAAGATATAGTATCAATGGAAATGCCAGGTTTCATCTCTATAAAAAGAACTTTTGATCTAATTGATAAATAGATATCATTGTGCCAGTGGTGGGCTCCAAACATTTTTACTACCACATGTGGGCATGGTATGGTGGGCGCGGCCAGGGAGAAAGACCTGTGTTGCACCCAAATTAAGACTACTTTATTGCGAAACTTGGATGGGCAGGGCCAGCTGAAATTTCTGCTACTGGTTCTGGGGAACTGGTGCGAACCTGCTGATGCCCACCACTACATTGTGCCCAGTTTAAGGTTCGACAAACTGGAAAGAGCCACAAGTTTCTTTTAATATTTATTCCATTGTTCACAGTATCCCAAAGAAGCTATAAGTCAGTGATGGTGAACCTTTTAGAGTCTGAGCGCCCAAACAGAGGGGCAGGGTGAGGTGAACTCTGTGCTTGGGGGAGGGAGGAAGCACTCCTATTGGGCTGCTGGGGAGAGGGACACGGTGAACTCTGTGCTGGGGAGGGAGCAAAGGACAGTGTGAATCCCTTCAGAAAGGGCTGGCACATATGCAATAGGTCTGCCACCACTGCTTTAAGTTCTACCCTTCCTGCACGAAAGGGTTGTTTAATTTTATGCATTATAACTTACCCAACAGTAGGATCAATGGCTATTCCTCTAGGGTTTCCCAGATTCTCAGCAATAAGAGTTACACGATTAGTTCCATCCAAATTTACCATGTCAATTCTGTTGACGCTGGTCTCTACTATATACAGTTTGTTGTTAATCCAGTCTACTGCTAGGTTTTCTGGTGTGTCCACTGAAACATTCAAAACTTCATGGACATTAGAGCCATCAATGCTGACTGAAAACACCTGAAAATAAAGTGTACACCAGAGTAATGGGTCTTCAGACAAACTGTAAAGGTCACTGCAATGTTAACAAACATCCTGCATGAAAGTTCTGCACAGCATGTGGAAGAGAAACTATGAAATGTTGGCATTTCCCAATCATTTTTCTTTTCTTCCCATTTCTTTTTTAAATGATGTAGATTTATATCTTAATTAGCAATATAACTCCTCCCCTTTTTTAACCAGGGTTTAAAGCAGAGCTTAGTTTTGCAAACTCTGGTTATCTGTGCTTATTTGAATGCAATGTGTTATCATGATTAAAACAAAATATGAACAGAGAAAAAATTATATAAGCAATTAAGAAGTAAGAGAAAGAAACTTGTGACTCTGTACCATATACAGTAATACCTCGGATAACGTTTATCTGAGGTATTACTGTACTCAAATTATCTGGAAGGGTAGGTCTACTTTCTATAAACAAATAGTTCAATGCTGCAAAGGTATATGTAGAGTCTACTGAACTTTTGAGCTTTGCTCTTTGTTTGCTTGCCCAGCAAAGCTATTTCTGGCCTAAAATAAATCAAAACTAGATTAGATCGTACTGGGCTGGATTGTCTTTCTGTAAATATGAAGGTCATTTCCAGTCAGAGAAGGACCAGAATACATTGGAGATTCCAGATTTTTTATTATTATTTTTGCAGATTTTTCCCCCTTTGAAGGCCCCGAGTTACCAGAGAGTGATTTTAACTCTCCAAAGCAAAGCAGGCTAATAAAGATGAAAGGATTAATAAACAATTTTTAATTAAATTTAAACCTTGTATCTTTCCCAAAGAGAGAGCAACCTATTATCAGAATTCCATTCTATTCCTGAGAACTTTGCTTCCAATTTATACAAGAATATATTTTAATGTGTCAGTTATAACACTGATTTTTCTTTAGCTGTGGATCATTGTTAGGCTGCACTGATATCATTAACAGACTAATTACGATTTACAACAAATAACGAGGAAAATTTTTATTGTGGGAATGGACCATAAAAAGAAGGAAACTATCACTTTAGACCAGTGGTTCCCAATCTTTTTTTTTTTTTTGGCCTTGACCCACCTAGGCTACCACCACCACCATCACGTGACATATAATTCTTATTATTTAAAACATGAACTCCTATTCACGTGTAGGAAGCCTAAAAGGCCATATTAATAACTCACTCTTGAATTGTTCCCCTTAAAAATCAAATTGCTCCCTCCCCCCAATGGGGTGTGTACCCCGTGATAGCAAACCTTGGCACTCCAGATGTATGGGCGCGTTTACTTCCACTTCCAGGAGCAACAAGGGCAGCGCGAGCCAGATAAATTGCAGTAAACCCATTCATGTGGATTCACAGGGTGCTTGGGCTTCTGGGAATTGAAGTCCAAGAACATCTGGAGTGCCAAGGTTCATCATCAGGGCTCTAGACTTTCTGGTACTCTATCTATCTATTTAGCCAGCTAGTCACCACTCTTTTCTTTTATCTATTTCTCTCAGGAAAAAGTTCCAAAATCTACCAAAGGTTTACCCTCTAGCTGAAGTCAATCTTTACTGGTACATTTGCCAAATCCATGTATACTTTAAATATAAGCTGTTAAAATATAAACGACAGGAAGGGCAGACATATAAGTTACCTTAGGTTCCCCACTATACTGAAATGTACAATATTTGCATTTATAACTGAAGTATTTCAAGATAGCTACCTATATTAACATATGGAAATGTTAAGCAAAATATCTTTTTTTTAAGTGTTATTTTTCATCTACTAGGCCACCCTCACTTTTGGGGGTGCAGTTAAGTAGGAAGTAGAGACAGAAAGTGTCAGAAGTTTCACCTCTATTCCTTAATACCTAAGACCTATCATGTTCTTTATCCCAAGAAGCTTCACAAATAATCCATTTTTTCATGAATCTAAATAAGGGTGGATTTAGTTGTAAATCTGGAACAACAAGATATTACCTAATCTGGTACACCAGGTGACTGCTGGGTAAGAAGTAAGGTAAGGATTCCCCCAAGGGCCTCTCTTCAAAAACAGGTCTAAATGTCTTACACAATTAGCTAAAGCCATAAGCTACAAAAGATGGTAAGCATTTGCCACGTTGCTAGTAACCAGCTTATTTGGGGAGGGGGGGTTCCTTCTGTATCTCAATATAGAAGTTTTTTTCAATGAATTTGAAATGCAAAAATGTTGCCTTTCTATTCTTCCAAAATGATACTACTTTTAAAAAGACAGACTTTGAATCCTTTGGGTATTAAGTTGAACATTTAAAGAAGAAAATGAATTAACACGTGCATTGGAATAAATAAAAACAACAAAATAAAATGTTGACCCATAGTACAAGATCTTGTTAATATTTTTTACTCAAAACTCAATTATCAGTAATATACTTGAGGAATATCTCCATTTAACTTCCCAGAGAACACTATACCTTCACATTTTAAATGATCATGTTTCAAGAAATTACAAAGGATAATACATCCAGTTTTTGAAAGAATGTCTACTATTTCTCTTAATTAGGTTTTTGGACTCCCCTTCCAATAATATTAAGAGTAGCTCAAGATAGTACCATAGCATAATAGCATGCTTTGTTTGATATATCACATGCAGGAGCATAGCTTGAAAATGCGGTGATTATCCTTTAAAAAATCTCAGAGTTCATTTTTGTTAGAAAACAAAAGAAGAACCTGCATCTGTTCACAAAAATGAAACAGTTATCAACACATCCTTGTCTTGGAGCTGTTTGGTTCCAAGTATGCCATTTTGTTGAACAATTTCATCTACCTTATCTTGCACGGTATCTGTCCAAAATACCCTACGCAGTTGAAAATGAAAATCCACACCAACAGCGACCCCACGATTCCGGGATTGTATCAAAGTTCGAAAACTTCTTCCATGAACATCTCCAATCAGCAAATCACGACCATTGGAAAATACGAGAGAGGCAACTCCGGCTGAAAATATGAATGGCATCAGTGCAAAATATATCATGTATATAGCCGTAGATGTATACCTCACAGAAATGAGAGACAAAATGGAAAACTTAACAGTAATCTTTTAACTTAGCCTTCCTACAGGGAGAGCCTTCCAGATGTTCTGGACTTCTCAATAGACCAGTGATAGTGAACCTTGGCGCTCCAGTAGTTCTTGAACTCTGGTTTCCAGAAGCCCTGATTAGCAGAAGTGCTGACTTGGGCTTCTGGTAATTGAAGTCCAAGAACACCTGGAGTGCCAAGGTTCACCATCACAGCAATAGACTAAGCCCCAATTTTCAAAGGTTTAAAAAACAGCCTCTAAATATCCATTTAGGATATTATTATTTTATGACAACTGTAATTTTTATGTACTGTATAAACTCAAGTATAAGCCGAGTTTTTTAGCCCCCAAAAGGGGATACAGTTTACACTCAAGTCAATGACCATGACGGTCCCAAGATTGTGCTGGATTGAGATGCGCCAACAATCTAATTAATTTTACCATATTTTCATGTATTTTGATTATTGAAACTCACTAGGAGCTGCTGCCTTTCCCACCCTCGGCTTATACTTGGGTCAATCTATTTTCCTGGGTTTTCAGGTCAAAATTAGGTACCTCGTCTTATATTCAGGTCGGTTTATACTCGAGTATATGTGGTACATATTATGTTTAGACTGCTCCAAGCTACCCATGCAGCTATTTGCTTCTTCTACAGGTGCTTATGATAAGCTCACAGATACATTTAACCAATTATTTGGCAGAAGCATGCACATAGTTAGGGATTATGGCAAAAAATATATCTTTGTTTTAATCTTCAAATTGGTCTGGATTTTGTCATGTTGGCAGAACATGAACAACTAAATGCACATCTTACTATATAAAGGAATATTGCTAGTTTTAAGACAGTACAGAATACAATCTAACATAAACTAATCACATTCATTGATTTCAATGGTAGGATTCAACACACTGAAATCAATGGGCTTCACTTTGGCTGGGATATGGTTTATTTATATAGCTTAGTGAAGGAAACTAGAGCTACCTAGTGCCTGATGTTTCATCAGCATCTCATCAATGGAAAATATATGGGACAAACAATGACAGCACAATATCATGGAAGCACTACAGCATTTTTGGCAGGTCTGCCTTTTATTTCAGAACATTTCACTTCATGCTAGCATATAACCTGGCTTTTCTTTCAAGTGCCTAAGAACTGACAAGAAAGTGCTAGCTTCTAAACCACCATCCAACAAGAGAGAGAAATGTATCTCCTTACATGAGATGTTGGCACGGCAGTGGCGATGATGCTCTAGGACATAACCTTCTACACAGCGACACTGGTGGTGGCCAACACGGTCTTCACACACTTGATCACAAACACCCCACATCTTGCAGTCATCAAAGTCTGTAGCATGGAAGGTTGTAAACTTTAAGAATCCATTTGATTGAAAGCATGTATCAATTATCATATGTTAATACAGAGAATGTGAAGTAACTTTCACTATTCGTTACATGGAAATGTCAGATCTGTTATTCTTCTTAAAATACTATTTTAAAGTGCAAAAAGAAGCAACAGTGGAGATCTATGAACAGGTTATTCCAATGTTGCTATTTTGACAGGAAAGAGGTCTGGTTTTTAATCAGAGTGGAAGGTGATCCAGCTAGATGAGACCAACCCATTTCCACAACCAGCACAGCTGTTTCTATCAAAGCCCAGTGTTGCACTTGCATTTGGAAGGAGGGTCTATGTTTAGACCCTTGGAGGGGGGAAACAAAACCAACAAACTACCTGCTCATCACTGGTCTTTAAAAATATCTTCCACACAGTTGGCAAACACATTTGGTACATAAGAGATCCTAGCACAAATCTAGTTTTCCCCTTTAATCACCAATCAAAGCTGCAGCTGACCGACTCCCAAGAGGTAGAGTGTGCTAAGAGTTCATTTAGACAGTTGGCAAACACATTTGGTACATGAGAGATCCTAGCACAAATCTGCTGGCCTAACTTGGAAGTTATTTTCTAACAATACTCCCCCCCCTTCAAGAATTGTTTAAACTTTTTTTAAAAGTATCTCTCCTCACATTATGTTAGGAAGCTTTCTATATCTTCCTAACCTAATCCAACATACCCTTCTTCTATTACAAAAATGGAGAGAACATCTACTAAATTTACATATTAAGTGCATGTTCCACTCTATATTTTCAAGAACAAAGGGTATAGTAGGAAGTTGTAAAGTTAGGTCCTAAAATGCCCCAAACATCTGAGAGTGGACCTCAAGCCTAGTAGCAGCCATAATATTCAGTCCCACTATAAAGTTCCAATGATTTGTCCCCAGAGTAATAGTCATCACAGGAGCATGCTGCCTTGAATCAATATGGATGTTTTTGCATCCAGTTTAATGAAGATTGTATGGAGTGAATCGGTGAGCACAGAAGATAACATCTTAGATTTGGCTATATGTTCCAATTATCAAATATAAACATTAAGTTTACTACACAGCCATTAAACAACCTGTCTTAGGAGGACTTTGGCACATCAGAACCATTCAGTTCTTAATCAAACCCAATGATTACATTGGATTCCAAGTCCCATCATCTCAGGCCAGCAGGGCCAATGATCAAGTAGGGTGGAAACTGTGTTCCAACAACATTTGGAAAGTTAGAATCTTCATCCCTAGATTAACCTAATATGAAAAACCAAGAGAAATATGCAAGAATATTCTCTGATCCTTTGAAAATGGGAAAGAAATTTAAATAAATTGAGAGACATGCTCCTCAAATGAAATCAGTTCCGGGTATTGAATTCACGAAGTGCACAGCAACTATACGAAATCAGAGGATAGTTAACTTGGCCTGATTTGTGATTCATGGAAACTGCTTTTCTTAAAATATACAGATGATTACATCACCTTGAAGAAGTTTCTTAGCATTCTGTCTAGCTGGAAGGACAAGTCTAAATGATCAATCTTTCACATTTACTGCATGTTACCATTGCTTTCTCATCACAGTGAGAACAGTGCAATTCTGTAGCAAATCAGAAAATCTTAACAGTTTGTACCGAAACATCTCAGAAGCCACACTTGACCTACATTGCTTCTTCTTCTGTCCTCTCGCAACAATTATACCAAGATCAACCGTTAGATTATTGAAACTAATTTGGACACAGCTTTTAGCATTAGAAGCTTAAACTCTGCTATCTGAAAATACCGGTAAGGACAAATGAAATTGGATTACTTCACAGGTAATGGCTTTTCAGCTGCTGTCTGAGTCAGGCACACACACCAAGTACACACACACCCCCAAGTGTTGTATCAGAAAGGTAGCCTAGAGTGTTTTTCTCTGTTATTTGTTTTTCTGTAGGAAAGAAATGTTTTCTAGGGAGAGCATTCAGTCCCTTGCACTGCCCCTTCAGCCTAACGTGGGGGAGTCAAGTGAGACAGGTTACCACCTTGGTGAGTGCTAGGCCAAAAGGTAAAGGAATGGATTACACATCCTTATTGCCCCAGCTCTTTTAATTTCAAACACTAAATACTACAAGATAATGCCAGATCACACATATATAAGACCTGCTGAATAGGCTGGAAACAGCTCTGGGTTTCTCATCTCATCAGTGATCTGCAGAAATAAACCAATCCAAGTCCAAGATTTAAAATGGCCTACAAAACCTGGGACCAACTAAAGTTAATGTAGCCTCTCTAACATGTTTGATGGTCCATTGGGTCCTGTGCAACATCCTTGTTCTGACAAGCAGGAAGAGTCAAGGCTACTAAACTCAACTATGACTTTTGATTTGGTGATTCACAAGCTGTGTAGGTCTAGTACTCTATTTGGCAGTTGGCCAATGTTGCCTCAACATAAGGTGAAGTTCTACTGAAAACAGAGATACTGTACACCGGATGCTCTCGCCGTCTCACCGGACTCTTTCCCTGGCCAGCTCCAGTCCCAGGGAAGATGAAATGGCTGCGGCAGGGCTGGAGCCAACCATAAAACATCAGACACTCTCGCTGCCTCACCGGACTCTTTCCCTGGCCGGCTCCACCCCCGGGGAAGATGAAATAGCTGTGGTGGGCTGGAGTCGACCATAAAACGACGGACACCCTCACCACTATTACTGGACTTTTTCCCCTCTGCCGCTCATCCAGAAGGGAAGGAGACACGTCCAAGTCTTTGCAATGTACTTGTTTTGTGTTTCTATTCTGTTCATATACGTTGAAATGTATATTATTTCTGACATATGTATTCTCAAAATGTTTTTATACTGTATTGATGTTATATTTTGAAATTGTAATTTTGCAATCCTCTATTTCCTTGTTAGCCACCCAGAGTCGCATTTGTGAGTGGGGTGGCATAAAAATCGAAATACACTTATTCCTCGTTTAAAGAGCATAATGTGTTCCACAGGATTGCTCTTTAAGTGAAACACCATTGTAAATGACCAATTGTGACTTCTGGTAGGGGGGATTGCGAACCCCAATTTAGTTGTTAAGCGAGTTTTTAGTTGGTTTTAGTTGTTAAGCTATTCAAAGAAAATTCTGTTCTTTAAGCGAGTTACTCTTTAAGCGAGTTACTCTTTAAGCTAGGCACTCTTTATGCAAGGTTTGACATCATCATCATCATCATCATCATCATCATCATCATCATTATTATTATTATTATTACTGCTACTGCTACTGTTACTGCTACTATATAAGGGGATATATAGGGCTTTCAGATAGGTGCAAAATATTTACAATTTAAAGTATGCGCATAGTCCCATAATGCTTGTTTTTGGAACATTCCAGAAAATTCTTCAATACCTGGCCTAAGTAGAATGTGATCTCATTTAGCATATGTTTACTTCACCTGTATTTACTAAAAACATTTTTCCAACATCTGAATAGGTCAGAAATATTTCTGCTGAAACATATGATTAGGAAAGAAATAGTACAATTGTGCCAAAAAAAACTGAAAGTAGAACATTTTCCTGATAAGGTGTTACTATGAATACTTAAACCTAGCAAAAAAACAGTGAACAGATCTTATGCAAACACCATTCCAGTCAGCAGTAAATTTTAAAAATCCCAGTTTTAATCTTAATTTTGATTTGACTTGGATAGCTCAAAGTAGGTTCTTACTTTATATTGGTTTGAATTACTCTATGCATTTATGGTTTTGTATTACTCCTCACTTACAGATACATAAAATATATATGTACTTTGGTACACAATCACACACTTCAAAGAGATACCGATCTGAAAAAGTCTAATTACATCTTTAAAATTGTGTAAAATTTTATGCTTTAAATATAACTTATGTATTGCTTTGCATTTCTTGTTAGATTTATTTTGACCTTATCAGAATAATACGATTAGAAAAATCTAAAAAATAATAATAAAACTGTGCAGAATTCAAGTTAATTTGCTTGGGATTTCTTCTCCCCCAAATTCCTCTTCTTCCAGACCAATGTTACAGCTTAGAAAGGGAGCTATTGACAGAACTCACTTAACAGTTAGCTAGAATGGATCAGAATTTGAGCTGGACGGAATGTCTGTAGATTTCTATGGAAGGATGTAATGAAACTATTGAATGAGAAGGAGGCTGACTAGTCTTTCAGACAATTTGGTTGAAGAGATTCTCCAAACTTGGCCATTTGGAGATTGTTCAGGGACTGGATAACTTCTGATGCCCTACAGCCGAGAGCAGCCCTCCGACAATGTCTCATTATAACTCACTCTGGTACTTAAGATTCCCCCTGCAACTGCCAGTAATATGAAAGTCCCGCTACCAATGATTTTAGAAAATATATTCTTGACTGCTACATTTTTTAAAAAAAGTTTTAAAATATTTAAATATATTTCATGTTCTTCACTTACCAACGCAAGTGCGGCTGTCATTGATGCTGATTACATACCCTGCAGGGCAATAACATGTCCCTCCAGATGGGGAAGAGTGACACCGGTATTGGCAGCTCAAGGCTGCGCAGCGAGATATGTCTACAAACAAATCAAAAGATGGTTTTGAATGTTTGTATTATACACATAGGTATCAACAACTTTGATTTACAAATTCAAAAGAAGTAACTATACTAACCTGCCTCAGCATGTCAGCAAAAGAAAGGAAGAAAATTAAAAAGAAGAAACCTCCAAATATTGTACACTAACAACTGTATTTCAGCATGAGCTTTCATAGATCAAAATCCATGTCTTCAGACATTGGAGTATCCAAGCACTCAATAAAATAGCCAAAATGAAATCAACAAGCATATAACCTCTATTGTTTCTTTTGCCCATGGATGCTAAAAACCGGAACAATGTAAAAACATACAATGAAAATCAGGTTAATCAGAGTTAGTGGAACTCCACCAACAGCTGCGACAATCCAAGAGGCATGGTCAAGAACACAACTACAGTGGTACCTCGCATAACAAATGCATCACATAGCGAAAAATTCGCATAACAAAGCATTCGTTATGCAAGGGCGATACGCCGCATAATGAAAAAAATCATTCATTGTATGGGGGTTTTGGTAACCAGGGTATACACGCTCAGTGCGAACCCTGGTTAATGAACTTTTTTTTCCTGTTACGCGAGGTATCTCCGATAGGGAACCGCATAATGAAAAAAACTGCATAGAAAAGAGCTCGGTGGAACAGAGTTTTTTCCGTTATACGGGGTTCTACCGTACTGGATGTCTCAGCACTAGATCAGAGATGAGAAGCCTCTGTCCAGATGTTGTTGAATTAGCTAATCTAGCTCAGTTATTGATCCACACTGGCTAGGACTGATGAGCGTTGAGATCCACCAATACACAGAAAGCCATCCTCATGCTGCTGATAGTGTTTTAATTTGAATATACGTGGTGGTTTTAGTATTTTTATACCATCTGGCTGTTCTCTGCATTTTTTTTCCTTTTACATTTTATTCCAGGTCTTTTTTCGAACTTGCAATTCTGATGTCCCATCAATCTTTGTACTAATACTCACTGCAGAGTTTGCCTGTGGTTATGTTTGTTTCATCTTCTCCGGCAGGGCAGTCTGGTGTCCCATCACACACTTTACCAATTGGGATGCACTGTCCTGATACAGGGCAGGCCCATTCACCAGGGAAGCAATCTCGTTGACCACTTTCTAAGGGGGAAAAATCAAGAGTCAACACACAATACTATCAAATTATTTTTCAGGATTGCATTAGGTGCAATTAGTGAAACAGGAGGACATATTTATTGAGAGTCCCTGAAGCACAGCATTTTGCATAAAGCATATGGTTTCCATGCAAAAGTGACTTTTCACCAAACCTCCACTCATATATAGGAGGAGACTAGGAGTGAAGAAGGAGCCTCCCCACAGAGTGAAAAGCATTATGAGTATACATGGGCATCCTCGTAGAAATGGCATGCAGCTGGCGAATCGTTTCTACTCAGAAGCATGAAACCATACACTTGCTGATGACAGAAATGACCCAACTGTCCTCTTCAAGACCGCAAATGACAATAATTTATGTTAACACATAAAAGGAACTCTTAGCATAACTTTGCTGAAAATGAAATGTGGCATCCTTGCATCCAAAAATAATACAGAACTGATCAGCATTGACCAAATGTTCTTGGGATGGGTCTAGTTGTTGAGAGTCCCTAACAAAAATAAAGAAATGCCATTTTAAAAAAACCAAGTATTATAGTCTTCTCAATGGAATATACTGAGGACAACATACACATCTTTATAACTGAACTGACTGTATGTATAATAACATCAATTTATAAACCATCTAATATGCCCTTTTGCTTCAAGAAGTCATCTAATCAAAAAACTCACTTTCTAGTTGGAGACTTCAACAGCCGTAGCAATATTTGGGGCTATGAACACGATGACGAAAATGATGAAACCATTATAAAATAAGCAGAAATCCATTCAGTGTTCCTTATATATGACTCTGAAACTACCTGGTTCATTTAATAGTGGCAGACGGTAGGCAGGCAACAATCTAATTTTTATTAGTGAGCCTATAGCTCAACAGTGCATTAAGATCATAAGTGATCCAATCCCAAACAATCAGCACAAATCCTTTCTATGTCAGATTTACTCAGCCATCCAAATTCAACCTGCAGACATAATTTCAAAAAAAGGCAACTCGGAAAAGTTGTAAGAGGCAGCTGTGCTTCAGATTTGCTCTTCTATTATAAACTATTTTCCACTTGTAAGTTTCATTGTTGAATGTTCTTATTCCAAGAGGGGGCAAAAACCAATTAAATCTCAAGTCTCACTTCAAAAAGAAATACCCAATACTTAGATGAAAGACACATAAAATAAACACAGTAGAATTTCTCTACTCTACTGTGGCATATATTATCCACCATCAATTGCTGATCAAACAGTTCTACCTCCTCACTAAAGCTCTTGTTGCTATTGCTGTTGCTGTTGTTACTTGCCATCAAGTTGCCTTCAACTTATGGTGACCCTATTAATGAGCGCTCTCTAAAAGAATGATTCATGATCCAAGTTCAAGCAAGGAAATGTCACAGGTCAAAAATATATTAAGTGTCAAAAGGAGAGTTGTGATTTCATTTGCAAAAGGGACTCATGAAACCATTTGATTTTGTTATTTACCACATCCTGCTTCATCATCATTATCTTCACAGTCATCGTCACCATCACAAATCCAGCTCTGATGGATACAGCGACCACTTCGGCAAGTGTAGAAATTCCCTTTACAAGTTGTATATGCTAAAGAAGAGAACAGCAAATGTCTGTCACCAAAAGCAAAAAGTCTTTACATACCAACATTTAAAGTCACCCCTTCGCCCAAAATATGTGTAAGTGGACATACAGCTAACTGGAGCAAGCTCTTCTCGGGAAGTCTGAACTAGGAATTCTCAACCTTTTTAAGCCAGGGGCAGGGTCATGCACCCTCAGATAGCTTTTGGGGCCGGACAGCCATTTTGCCCTTCCTCCACCATATGGCACTTCCTGGTATGGTGGAAGTGGTGGTGGGGCACATGAAATAGCACCATGGGCCGCATCAGATTCACGGGACACAGGTTGAGAATCCCTGTTCACTCTGACTTGGCATGATTTTCTTTGCTACCTGGCCTGCAAGCAGGGGAAACCATATCTAAACTATGTAAAATGAGTAGAATAAGGCAATCAAGGCTATTTGCTGCAGAAGCAGAAGAAAAGCTGACTTTAATGAGGCA
Organism: Furcifer pardalis; assembly: GCA_030440675.1. NCBI lineage: Eukaryota > Metazoa > Chordata > Lepidosauria > Squamata > Chamaeleonidae > Furcifer > Furcifer pardalis. The sequence continues at coordinate 156,707,640 of CP126894.1, read as the reverse complement.
GAAGGAGATTGCAGACCCAAGCAAAACAGCCTTGTGCTTCCTTTCCTAACCTGCCAAAAACACACTAATCTGCAGTAACAAATTTATTACAGAAAATTATACACACAAGAAGAAAGTTACAAGTGATACTATACCAATAATATATTAGGTATAGAGCTATAAGAGGATGAAAAAGGCTACAACTTAGATTGGTTACACAGGAACAGTCTTGGCACTTACGCTCGCACCTCACCACTGCTCCGGGAGCTGCACTGGCTGTCAGTTTGCCTCCGGATGCAATTCAAGGTGCTGGTTATTACCTTTAAAGCCCTACATGGTAATGGTCACTCCAAGAACATTTGTCCATCCCACTAGAGCGTACCAGAGAGGCTCTCTGGTCAAACCATCAGTTAGAGAGGCGCATCTCTCTAGCACCAAAAGGAGGGCCTTCTCTGTGTCCACTCCGGCCCTATGGAACCTCCTGCCAACAGAGTTGCGCATCCAGACAGAGTTGCTGGCCTTTAGAAAGGGTGTGAAGACCTGGCTGGCGGGGCAGGTGTGGGGAGTGGGCCAGTCAGTTGCCCCAGCCTGGTGGCTAATCTAACTATTCCCCCTCTCCCTCATAATTTTAATTGGTGAAGTTAATTTTTAATCTCTTTGTAATTTGTTAACCTTTAAATTATAAAGGGTGGGTATTTTATCGTGGGTTTTATTGTTGATTGTGTTTTTAGCTGCTGTTCGCCACCCTGAGTCATTCGTGAGGAGAGCAGCATAGAAGTGTGACTAAATAAATAATAAATAAGAAGTGGATCCCAGCATCAGGTGACCTGCCTGCCACCCCATACAATTTTCTCAGCCCCTGCTAGTCAAACATGGAATGGTTGGATGCCAACTGGGTACGAACTGGGTGGAAGACCACTAGAGGGCTGGAAGGGATAACTTGTCTGCGATAGGGCTGGCTGCCCATCTTCATTATCCAGCAGCCACTCTCCTATGTACAAAATCACCACTTCACTGCAGCCAACGACTTCATGTATAGATTCAAGACAATACAGCTTACCACATGACATTATAAATGAACATTATTGTGGATAGAAAATAGGGTGTGTTGGTAGACCAAAGCTTTGGTTGGAACCTGCCCTTGTACTTCTCTAACAGACCAGAAGGGAAAACTCTTCCTCATAGTCTGCGAGGGAAGACACTCTTATTCTTTTGCATCAGCCAGGCTGATTCCCATTTACTAGCTTCCTACTCTCATTGTCCTGCCCCCACCAAGGCAGGAGACAGCCTGGAAAGGAGCTGGTCCAGATGGCTAGGAGGAACATGGCAGCCAGCGCCCACTTTCCAAGCCATGCCAGGCTACCTGTGGAAATCCCTGACCAAATCTTCCTTCAAAGAAATCCATTATCTAGTAGATGAACAGGGTGGATCCTGCTTTGCAAAATACAGTCTTCTGTTTTAAGAACTATCCAACCCAAACCTGGTTGAAAAAATAAAAATAACAAACAGCAGAGTAGGCGCCTTGAAATTGCCCATCAGCCATTGAGGAGTCACATAACCCACTTGCTCAGTTTTCCTCATAATAGTGAAATCTATTGTACATACATTAAAACTGTAGTATTATTTCTAAATGTGCACCAATAAACTGAAATTTAAAATGCAAATTATGGAATACTATGCCTTCATTTCAACAATGCTACTGCTTCTCTTTTTCCAGTAATACAAGTAACTACCATAGGAGAGGAGCCTAAGATATTTGTACTGTTCTGAGATGAGAAAACATACAGTAATACCTCGGATAACGTTTACCTCAGATAACGCTAAAATCGCATAACGTTAAGTAATCTGGGGTGGAGAATTGGATCAAATAACATTAAGGTCCTATGGGATGGATCGGATAACAACCACTAAAGCCTGTGCAGTTACAATGTATCTCTATGGAGCTTTAACGTTATCCGATCCATCCCATAGGATTTTAACATGGATCGGATAACACTAAAAATCGGATAACACCAAGACTTGTAGAACCAAGTCTTAGCGTTATCCGAGTTATTACTGTATTTAGTTTTATGAATACAGAGATTCCCAGGATATATTTTCTAGGAATTTCAGACTCAGAGTCCCATTGCTCGGTATTCATTTTGCCAGAATACCTTTATTAGACTAACCAAATAGGCACAAAAATCTATATACACGTGTTTGTCCCTTTTTGGCTAACCTGACAAAGGTATTACCACAACATGTTTCTGTAGTTTATCTCATTACCAAGAAGGTTACCTGTTCTTTTAGCCAGCTTCTTTGTGCATCCGAGTTTCAAATGGGCCATCTCCACAAAAACATACTCCATTACTGACAAAACTATCTGATTTTTTGAAAAAAGCATGTTAGCCACTTAATGAAACTCAACCATGGGTGTATGGCAGAAGTATTTCTAAATCTAAGACAATCAGTCAATCAGTGTGACAAGTGCAAATGCACACATATCAAGGTTATTTTAAACATTTATCACAATGTAAAACCTAAAAGTTTTGTTTAGTATAGAATTTAAGTTAGAACACAATCCAGAAAGCAAGACCATTTTTTGGATTCTAAAAGAGAAAGCAACCAAAGTGAAAACCAACATACTGCAGGAGTTTTCATCGCTCTTGTCTCCACAGTCGTCATCATGGTCACAAACAAAGGATCGGGGGACACAATCTCCATTTGCACACTGGAACTGAGTACTGGAGCATCCACGAGCTGAAAAGAATGAAGGGAATAAGAAGGATTTCCTAGAAAGAAGCTCCAGTCCTTAACTTATTTTACGTACCCAAGACTGGGCATGTCAATTGTTCAGGCCACGCAAATGCAATGAGCACTTACTACAATTGGCTTCGTCCGAGGCATCTCTGCAGTCCACTTTGCCATCACAGCGCTGGCTTGCATTAAAACAGGCTCCATTGGTGCAAGACAACTGGTCACATGTTGGGTACTCTGCAGGAGAAAAGAGACTTCAATGTGTCTGACCAAACCAGCTTGACTATCAGGTGACCAGAAGGGAAGATGAAGATCTATTGTTTAGGTGTCCATGTCATCTGCAATAGAGCAGCAAAGATTTTGTCTCTTGGTGGACTAACAGTGGCAACAACTTCCCCTTTCCTCTTGCAACAGGCTGCTCAAAATACTTGAAAGAAAACCAGGAATGGTTTTTCTGTGAAAATTTTTGCAAACATTGGTTGCTAGCTCAACATTCCAGAGTTGAGCACAATTCTTCCTTCTTAGAAGAACTGCCTTGCCCTCTACCTCATACCTGGTTCTGGCTTGTGAATCTTGTTGTAAAAGCACAAATTAGTTTAGTTAAATTTAAACTTTGCTCAGCTCTGAACTAAATTATACATTTGATTTCTTTTTCTTCATGCAACAAACAGAAATAATGGAAATCCACACTACAGCAGTATTCTACCAGCTTTCCTCAAAGGTTACAGTCTGGGAATTATGATAGTGAATCAAATACTCAATGACATTAAGTTGGGGAAGGTTGCTTTGGGACGTAAACAGTTTTTAAATCTCTGCTTTCTGTGTCTTGAATAATCTATCAGTTTAAGCCAGGAGTTCTCAATCTTTTTAAGCCAGGGACCAGGTCACACTTCCTCAGACAGCTTCGGGGGCTGGATGGCCATTTTGCCCTTCCTCCACCACATGGCACTTCTTGGTGTGGTGGTGGTGGTGGTAGGCCACATGAAATGGTGCGATGGTCCACAGGTTGGGAATCCCAGGTTTAGGCAATACTCAGGTAGATGTGTAAGCATGGTAACAATGCACAGAAGAATATTTCCAAAAATAAATCTACTCAAAATAGTTTTGAAATATTGGAGCCAGCGTTAGAATTATTTTTATCTTTTTCAAGTCTTCTTGGAAGAAGCTGAGAGATAATTGGGCATTGTGAGTTCTCAACTCACTCAGAAATTTTACAGGCTGAATGAGGATCCATAGATATTTTCAATGTTGGAACTTTTCTTACTGAGGAAGTTAAAACTTCTTTAAACAAACATCTTCCATAGTAAAAATAAACTGGGGGAATCTATACTTTAATTCAGTTCTTATTTTTTTCTTCAGATTTAAAAAACCTGGGGAGAGATTCCTTAGGCCCATAATTATGATTGCTTGCTTCTACAAGAGTATTTTTTACAACTCATTGGGGGGGGGGGGGATCATTTGAAGAAGTTTAATCCTTCTAAAAAAAATCACATCTTCTTCTGTTTCATTTCAATGTGGGGTGAAAGGTCAACATTTCCAATTGCATTTCTAATTCATTTCCTAAATGAATATAAAGGAACAGCTGTAGAATCTTGGGAGAGAATGGCAGGATAATCATCAAGGACAGCTAGTCATTAAGGGCTAACAGGATTATCTGGACAAAACTGAAACAGCTGCTAGCTGCACCATAGACAGTGGCAGGTATATAGAGTCCAAATAGAGTGTTACCAAAATGCTTCATTAACACATTCTTCAGCCACTCCTTCATCCTGATGTATCCAAGGGGTTAAGCAAATAGATGGCTTACTAGCTCTCATTTAACCATTAAATAACTTACACATGTATTCTTTGGTTGTTCTTCAGTCACACAGTCGATTCTGACCCTTTGCAATCCCATGGACCACTGTCTGCTAGGCACTTCTGTCCTCCACCATCTTCCTCAACCCACTCAGCTCTGTGCCCATTGCATCTACAATACCATCTAGCCATCTCATTTTTGGCCACCCCTTCTTCTTTTGCCCTCCACCTTTCCTAGCATCAAGGCTTTCTCAAGTGAATCCTGTCTTCTCATTTGATGTCCAAAGTACTTTAGTTCCATCTTTACTATTTGACCTTCTAAAAAGCAGTCAGGGTTGATTTCTTCTATGATCAACCTTTCTTCTAGGATTGACTGTGGTACTCTCAAAACTCTCCTCCAACACCACATCTCAAAGGCATCTATTCTTCTGCACTCAGCTTTCAAACTGAGATGGCATCATCTCAGTGAAAGGAATTACAGTGCTGCAACATGCCACAAGCTCAAATAACCACAGATGAAGCATATGGTAATGTGTAATCACATCCATATGATTTAAAATGTTCACTCATTGAAAAACAAAAGTATGCCATGGTACAAATGCTCAACCAGTGAAGGCTTCCGTGCAATTTTCAGGCAAGCTGCCCAACAATAATTAGAAACTGACTGACAGGTTGGTGTCCTACCTACTATAATAAGATATACAGTAATACCCCGGATAACGATTGCATTGGATAACGCTAAAATCAGATAACGATGCAAGTTTTTTGGAAAAAACTTCCATCGGATAACGATTCTGGATAATGATTCTTAGCGTTATCCGAGGCAATGGTCTGCGGGTGTGGGGTGGTTTGGGTAGAACTACCCAATCCATACCCCACCCCCAGCAGTCTCTGCGACTGCAGTAGGGTTGGGGAAAAGCACACGCCTTTCCCCTGACACTACTGCAGTCGCAGAGACTGCTTATGTCTCTTTCCCTCCCTGTATTTAAACTACAGGGAGGGGAAAAAAGAGAGATGTGATTGGTTCTCTAGAGACCCAATCACGCCTCTCCCTTTCCCCCTCCCTGTAGTTTAAATAAAGGGAGAAAAAGTAAGACGCGATCGCGATCCCGCCTTACTCTTTTCCTCCCTTTATTTAAACTACAGGGAGGGAGAAAGAGAGAGACATGATTGGTTCTCTAGAGACCCAATCATGTCTCTCTCTTTCCCCCTCCCTATAGTTTAAATACAGGGAGGGAAAGAGACACAAGCAGTCTCTGCAATTGCAGTAGGGTTGGGGGAAAGGCGCAACTTTCCCTGACCCTACTGCAGTTGCAGAGACCACTGCGGGTGGGGGATGGCTTTAAAGGCAGGGAGCAAAAGAGACCTGATTGGGTCTCTTTCTTTCCCTGCCTGCCTTTAAAGCGGTTTGTCCCTGAAGTCAGGGCTTTTTTTTTTTTTAGCATTGTTCGATGCATGCATCGGACAACGCCAAAAATCAGATAACGTCATGACTTGTGGAACCAAGTCATAACGTTATCCGGGGTATTACTGTACTATCTTTCTGTAATCTTTTAAAATTTGTATTTATGCACATAAAATAGGATATGTATTTATTATACACATCTATATAAATGATGTGATAGAAATGGGACCTATCCAAATTGCAAAAACTAACCATAAGGAAATCAGAGCTGTACTTCCTAAAGTGAAATTGGTGCTGTCTTCTGAATACTTTCTGATTTCTTTTAAAAATTAGCAGTTTTTCACTGTAATTTTCTTGAAGAGGAAACAGCTTGGATTGTAGCCTGCAGCAATACATTTATATAACTGGAAAGACAATAATTATCTTTCTGAAGCACAAATAACTTCAATATTCTAATTAAACAGTCTGGAACTGAAACTTTACTCTGATGTTTATTTTTGCCTTTGCATGAATAGTTTTTTCCCCTAGCTGCTAATCCCATTAGCAGCAAAATGGGCTATGGCTTTAGATCTGCTTGTTCCATTTTTCTTTGCGCACAACTGCTGAGTTAATACCAGGAGCATTGTGCATTTGGCTGGTCTATTAAATATCATTATTCAGAAAGAGAATGCTTATCTGTTACACAATTTTAACCAGTCATCAGGTAGTGTAATGATTCTTCAAACTTTCCTGGAGCAAACCAACTACTGTACTTAAACCTGTTAAGTTTAGGTGTTTTCAAGGTAGGAACAGATGGCTGCAATGGCAAATAAACTCTTCTTTACATCAAACAATCCATAACTGCTCAACAACTTTTTCATTTTAAAAATCTTACATTGAAAGGAGGGGAAATGTAACTTATCTGTAAGCATTTCATTATGTCAGCAGAAAGAAAATAAAACTACTTCAAGTAAATAAATAATGTTCATATGATGCTTTGCTACTGCCATATTGGAAGAGATCTTCTTTAGAAGGAATCTGAAAAGCTTTGCAAATAATACACACACATCCAGACAACCTCCTCCCCAAGGGACAAGGAATGCTGCTCTTTCTCAAGATTAAGATGTAATCTGCTGGCACAAAGTAAATTTCATAGTATAGAACTGTTGCCAAAACAGTGGGGTTCTCTTACTCCTCCCCATCTCAGATCTCACAAATTTAAGGATCATTCCTATGCCATCTCCCCAACCAACATGCTACGTTTGAGAGCCCTCCAGTGTCTGCATTATTATTATTTTAAAATAAACTCCTAATGTTGCACCTGTATAACAAAACTGAGTGAGAATCAGTAAAAGGGCCTGGATTGGTTAGAACCCAAGTAGGAGCACTCTTTATTTGTTTTAATTACTCTTTGTAGGTGTGCAAACTTCTGGAAACCACCATCTTAGATTGTGTAGTCTGTCTAGTATTCCAGGTGTTCTTGGACTTCAATTACCAGAAGCTCAAGTCAGCACTCCTGCTGATCAGGGCTTCTGGGAATTGAAGTTCAAGAACAGCTGGAGTGCCAAGACTGGCCTTCACTGGCTAGTGTACCACCTTCCTCTTTGCCTCCGCTGTTGACTGGCACACCATCTTTTTTGCATTTTTTCCTTCAGGAGATATTTTCCTTCCATTTCTTTTTGTTATTTTTTGCTCCTGCTACCAGGCAGATGCCTCTGCCAGTGTGCCTCCTTGAGATTCCTTTTTGGATTTCCCCCATTCCAATTTCTTTGGGGATTTCCCCCAGCTTTGGTTCTCTGCTGCTGTCTGCTGGACTCAAGGAAAAGACGAAGCATCAGGTGTTATGGGGCAGAGAACTCTCTCTACAGTCTAGTATTTTTGTTATGGGAAGGCTTCAATTGTTCTTTTTAAATGGCTTTTCTTGGTTTGGAATAGAGGAGGCTGTGATTTTCCACCTGTGGAGGTGCTTTCCCTCTCTGAATTTTTAAAATAAATGTAATTTGGTTAAATTATTGTGTATTTTTATTATTGAAGTTCCAGGTGGAGTTTGAAATGACTGTGTGTGTTTTTTTTAATGGAGATTGCTTGTTTAGGGTAGCTTTTGCAGGTTCTTTGGAGATTTCTCGGAACTATCACTAGAAAACATGACATAAAATGAAATGAAGTGGCACAAAAGAGGTGAAATGAAAGGACATGTGCATGAAAAACATAAAAATGAAAAGGACACTCCCCAAAAAAACCAAAACAAAAAATAAAAGTTCCTGTTATGTACTTCTTTTGTCTTCATAAGTCAGATGCAACTTGACAGCACATAGCAGCAAAAACAAGCAGTTACAGCTTTGTAGAGTTGGTGGTGGTGGGAATAGATCTGATAATGGCCACATCTGCTGGGAGTGATTGTACCAGAGGGAATGCTGTCAGCTAAACTGGCTGGATTTGTAACACTTCACTGGCTTAAGCTCCTGGTATCTTCCTATGCACCTCCTTGCCTACAATTCATATGCAACATCAAATGGAGACAGAACCGGAGGGCACCACTTGCTTCAAAGCAGAGATTAAAACACACACACCCCTTTGGCTGAAAAGGCAGAGCAGAAGTCAAAAGGAAATAAAGAAAACAACCAACACCTTATCAGCTTGGAGTTTATCTGATAGAATCTGTGAAGGCTCCAAAGCTCACATTCCAATTATTACTTAGAGTGCTATTTTGACCAGAAGTCCACATGTAAAGGCCTTTTAAAGATTATTCCCATTTTCATTTTCACAGTCATTTTGGCCTTTTTTGAAATAAAACCTTCTGTAAAACAGTATAAATTGAGTTCAGATGATGTGTAGATCTGTCATAGAATACATCTGTGCAGTGATGGGCAGCAACAGGTTTGCACCAGTTCGCCAGAACCCGTAGTAACTTTTCCCAGTGTCCCAGAAAACCTGTAGCGGATTTTGAGGGGAACCACCTTTGGGACTTACCTTTTCACCGGTTCCCCCAATGCGCATGCGTGCCAAGCACTTGGTGTGCATGCACGCCTACAGCGCTTGGCGCACATGCGCGGCCTCCTTGCTGTCCTCCAAAGCGGGAAAGAGGAAGAGAAGCTGCTAGCCTGAAACTCCCTATAGACTGCTCCCCATGGTAAGTGACTCACCTTTGGGTGTGGGGTGAGTGGGTGTCTTTTAATGTGTATTTAATGTGTATTTATTTTTAATGTGTATTTTTATGTGTTTTAGGTGTATTTAATTTGTATTTTTATGTCTATTTAATTTGTATTTTTATGTGTATTTATTTTTATGGGGGGTTTTACGTTGGCTCTGCCCACGTCATTGGCTCCGCCCAAGACATCATGATGCTGGCTCCACCCAAGACATCATGATGTTGGCTCCGCCCACAATGTTGGCTCTGCCCACAGTGTGGTAGTAAACATTTTGGCTGCCCACCACGGCATCTGTGCTGACTGTTTTGGAATGGGCAGCCTATGCTCTTAATGCAGTGTTGAGCTTTAAGCTCTCTCAAACAAAAATTAGATCTTGATTGTAGCCTGTCTACCATGTGCCACTGTTAAATGCATTGGGCAATTTAAGATTATGTGTAAGGCACATTGAATGAGATTCTGTCAAAATTTTTACTGGCTTTGCCATTTTCATAATCCTGTTCATAGCCCCAAATGTTGATATGGCTGTTGTGATCTCCCACTTAAGAGTGAGTGGTTTGGTTTTCCATATTAGACAGCTTCTTGAAGCAGAATAATATATTAGATGGTTTATAAATTAATTTTAATAAGCCCACAGCTAGTTTAACCATCCAGACTTCTATGTTTTCCTATTTCGTATAATCCATTGAGAAGACTATTATGCCTGGTTTTACAAAGATGACATTTCCATATTGTTGGCCTTCTGCCACTACCTACACCCTTTATTAGTTAACAATACTTCCCACTCCCTGCCACATTATTTATATTCTGTATATATTTGCTTTCAGAATTTTCACAGTAATTCACTACCTTAATGTTTCAATGCAAAACTTCCCGTGCCCTAATTAAAGCTATGTTTTGGCATATTAAAGAAGAATCTGATTTTTAAAATCTTGCTTCAAAGTGCTGGAATTTGCTTCTACTTCCAGCAGATATTACAAACCAATTGGTAACTTTTATAAGGGCGCTTTATTACCTATTCCAGCAGTCTAATCTCTGCTTGCTTTTAGAAAGATCTTTCTATGGAATGCTACAACAGAGTATTTCTTTCAGCTTTCTAAACCTACGAGCTATATTCAGCAGCTTTTATTACTTTACTGTAATACATTTACAAACCGATACATTTTCCCAGGATCAGAAATGCTGCCAAATGAAATACTTTCTGAACTAAGGCAATAAGAATGCTCTGAAGGACAATAATGGAGCTTGAATCAATTTTAATCAAACAGTATGCCTTCCACTACACCAATATACTTTTGGAATTCATTCCCTTTAAGTTCCCCACAATCAGTTCAATGTTGGTATCTCTAAGCTTACAGGCAGCCTTCTATTAAGAAAGGTTGTCAACACCAACCCTTCAATTAGCAATAGTAATTGCTGTTGAAAGATGCAAAATATTTCCTCCATGGAGGGCTGGGTAAACCACTCCTTAACAATCCGTAGGTTTATTGCATGGATTATCTACGGAAATCAAGAATTAACCATAGGTCTCCCACTTCAAGGCAGCTGTGCAAAATATTGATCGCCTTAAAGCAATGACAGGCCTGCTTAACAGATTTCACAGGAAATGGACGTTTAGATTAAACAGATGTTACCGAAAGGGCAACCATGATAGCTTTATGTATACATGTGGTCTGCGTCCTTTGTTTCTGGTTGTATCATATTAACTCCTAGGCACAAGTACCTACTTAGGTCCAAGGCAGGAGAAAACAAGAGTTGAAGATGGTACTGAGGAAGCTACTGTACAATTGACCTGTGTGTATCAACTACCAATAACTAATACAGCATTAGTAGGCACAGTCTTCCACCTGCACACCTATTAGTGACTGCAGTCTTCATCCTGGGTCTGAATCAAATTCCATATTTGGTCTGAACCAAATGGCACTACTAGTATGCAGTTGTATCAATAAAAAACACTGTAGCACTTTAAAGACTAACTGCTATATTTCTATTGTTAGCTTTCGTGGATCAAGTCCACTTCTTCAGACAAGGAGTGAAACTTACAGGCATGGTTTTTATACACCAAATTCAGGGGTCAAAGGGAGAAGGGTGTGTTCAAGCAAAATGACAGCCAAGCAAGCACAACAATACAGCTTCCCACAGCCATCAACAACAATAGATTATTCAGATTAGCTCTAAATGTCTCCCTTTCAATCTCAAAGGTGCTGAGAAAGCCCATTCTGGTCTCTGGTCAACCTTTGACGTGCATGTCAGAAAACAAACAAAGACACTGTACCTGGTTACTTCCTGTTTTGCTAAACAGAAGGTTGTGATATAATATCTAAAATATCTAGTAGCATATAGCAGTCTGTGTATCAAATTTGATAATGTCCCAGAAACCCTTCACATTTAATTCCCTGCGATGGGTGTCTAACAGATGGATGTATTTGATTTCTGCTGTCTCCTTTTCAATCCTAGTTTTGTAATTTCTCTGTTCCAGAATTTTAACTTTCAGGTCTTGGATAGAGTGTCCAGTTAGATTGAAGTGGTTTGACACAGGTTTCTCTGTGTTGCCATTCCAGATGTATGCAGTTGCTGTCTTTACTTTGATAGTGGAATTCCCCAAGAACAGACTTGAGGTTATATAGTTCAATACTTAGCCTCCAAGTCCACTCTTTCCAGCACTTTCACTCTCTTTCTTTGTTGCTTAGTCCTCATTTTTGAGCCAGAGGTATGTTTTCTCTTTTCCTTCTACCTGAAATCTCATCAGTGCCTCAGTTGCGCCTGGCAGATATATTATCTTGTATATCCAGAGTATAGCAACACTATACAGTTATAGAGTTTGGATAATTCTGTAATTGCTATGTCTTTGCCCTATGAAATACTGAGATTTATAGTGGCACAGAATATGCCACTAATGAGTTATAGTACACTCTATTATCTGACAGTTCTGGACCACTCCAACAGAGGATATTAATTCCCTTTTTTCTTTTTCCAGGTGTACTAATTATTGTCTTCTCCAAAATAGTTATGAACAAATACAAGTTAGACTGATCAATCACAGATGCTGTTATCCACCTAATTTAAAGTAGCTTATATCCTTGTTCTGATGAGGTACCACGTATGGCTTACTGTGTACATGTCACAACTCTGGCAAAAAAAATTGTTTTTTGCATACATGAATGCTCTTAAGAATACTGTTATCCAGTAATATTTTGAACTTCTGCACTTTAATTCCCAGAGTTTCCTGATAAGATTTATAATAAAGGCTGCAAAATACTATTTATAAATATAACATTTATAACTACTATATATAAATATGAACAAATAAATAAATAAATTTAAACAAAAGCATAGCACTCCTGTCACTTCAGATTTTCCTCCCAGAACCCTATTCAAGAATGGCAAAAGGCGTTTGTATCCTATTGCGAAATTCTCCACAACACAAATACAATAAGAGTTCAATCTCATGACAGTGGTTAAGAAGCTCGCCTTGTTACCTGAAAGGTTTGCAAGTTGGCAGTTCAAGACCCAAGTACTGCGTGATGGATTGAGTGCCCGTCTCTGTCCCAGCTCCTGCCAACCTAGCAGTTCGAAAGCAAGACATTGCAAGTAAACCAATAGGGACAACTCCAGGGGGGAAAGATCTTGGGGACATGAAAGGAGCCTCATTCGGGTGTCCCCTGAGCGGAGTTCCTCCAGCAAAAATCCTTTCAACCCAGAAAATACCTTTGTGTGTTTCTGATGTGGAAAAAAAATACTATTCCCATGGTCATTAATAAAACAAACTGACAAAGAAACAGCTGCATCCAGAATAGGAAATATCATATTGAAAATTATGACAAATGACCCATCTCAGGAGGCACACTCAAGGCCAACTGAGCAAAAGACAAGCAAATCTGACTTAGGTAAAGGTAAATGTAAAAGTTTCCCTTGCTCAAAAGCTAGTTATACCTGATTCTAGGGTTCAGTGCTCATCTCTGCTTCAAAGCTGAAGATCCAGTGCTGTCTTCTTCTGCAGACATTTCTGTGGTCATGTGGGAGACACGACTAGACACTGGAGCACACGGAACATTCTTTACCTTCCCACCAAAGTGGTCCCTATTTATCTACTTGCGATTTCTTGCTTTTGAACTGCTAGGTTGGCAGGAGCTGGGACAAAGACGGGAGCTCATTCCGTCCTGCAGTACACAGGAATCGAACTGCTGACCTCCCACCTTCCAGTCAGTGTCTTAGCCACTTGAGCTACTGCAGCCCCTTACATAGTGACTTACATAGTGCCATTCATTGGGAATGTCTTCTATATACACCCACATGTGGATTATCAGGAGCTAGTAAGATACCAGGGGAGTTTGGGAGATTCTCCAATTTAGTTCAGTGGGGCTTGTGCAAGATAATTGTTCGATGCCTAACATGGCTCAGTGTGGCTGGGCCATGAATCTGCCACCTTAGAGGTTAACATCTTTTGTGCCCACACTGTTTATACCATGTGAGATTTCCAAACGATGTGCCTTTGTACATTTCTCGAGGGGGAATCCTATTGTTTAATTAGTGTGGCATAAACTAGACCAGGGGAGCATAAGTTAAAATGTTGTCTCCTGCTCCTTGTTGTCCTGGGAAGATTTTGTGAGCTTTGAAACAGAAGAGGGCATTAAAAGTCAAAATCGCCACCAGTGGTCCCAATTCCATTGGCAACAATTTTTGACTTTTAAAATCTCTCCATCCAACCCATTCTGAAGCTCCCGGGCAAAATGGAGCTTCAGATGCTCAGATGCTGTAATGGAGGGGGGGGGGGGTAGGAAGCTTTACATTAATTTAAATTGATTACTTCCAGTGCCACAATCCAGTTTACATTGGCAGAACTTCACCAATGGGATTTTGCCGTCTGTGTCTGGTGCACTGCAGACTCTCATAATCCTGTAAGAGATCCCAGATAAGACAGCATATGCTATCTGATCTGATCCTGATCTAGTCTTCCCTCTGTATCAGCTAAGGCTGAAGGCATTTGGGTCTCTCCTTTAGTCCAGCTATTATTTCCATCAGACAACAAATATCTCGCCTTGTTGGATAGTTAGGATCTGGCTATTGCCATAATTCTATAGAAATCAAAAAGGTAACAAAAGGGAAGCAATGGAGTCATACATAATGAGGGGCTGGATCTAGAGCAAAATCTCCCTTTTATATGTGAAGTACTCTCCTCAAACATTGCTCAAAACTAGATTTCAACAAGACACTGCTAGCCTGGTGCCAACTCATCTGTCATAAACTAACGGATCTTCCAAAAGACCTGGTTTGGGCATATATCTTTTCTTTGTGTTTCTCCTGAGAAAATATTCAGAAGCTATTACTAGGATAGGGCAAGGAACTGTATGATCTTCTTCTTCTCAGTATGGTTTATAAGCAACATTTCAGCCCACTATTAGCACTTCCATTAGTCAAGGATGACAATAAAGCAAACTGAGAGTAGTTTTAAACAACAATAAAATATACCTTTGAAAAAAGCAACCTCTGTTCAACCTTGCCATTAGTTTTTTTTAAAGAAACAATATCACTTAACAAGTACTTTAAGAAGACCTGAGCTCAAAGACAACAGACTTGTAGACTGGTTTTATTCATAAATTCTCCAATCTTTGTCCTTGGCTTTGATTCACTTACTACTTCAGCGCTGCTGCATAAATCTTAAAACTTTCCCTGCCAGTTTCTATATCAAACCATGAAATAAAGCATAGCAAAAAAGACTTCCTGCAGCCCAACTGCCAGAGAACAAGAAAAGCAAACCCCCAATTAAATAAATGATGCTTATTTTCCATTGTTTCTTCTACTTGCACACATGTTTTACTAATAGAAATGGTGATGTCTCTAAAATATTGCCAATTTTATCTCTCTCGATTACCTCTCCTTTAACTTTAATGCAATGTTCTTCCAATGAAACTGCTAATGCCAATTATGAGCTGTAAGCGCTCTTATCTTTAGAGAAATAAGAGAGAGAGAGAGATTCTCATAAAATACATCCTTCTACATAGCAGTAGTGCAGTTAATAAGTCTCAGAACAATGAAACAGCTATGGGTGCACTGACACTAATCCATGAAAGAATCTGCAATGAAAGTTTGGTAACAAGAAGCATATTGTAGCTACTTCTGTCCATCAGCAAACCTCTTAATCTTACAAATTGATTAAAAAGCTAACAAGAGAGGAGATGAAATCTAATCTAGTGCTAAAGATTCAGAAGTACTCACGGCAGCCTCTTTCATCTGCTCCATCTGTGCAGTCCTTCACTCGGTCACACCTGTATGCACTTGGGATACAGTGTCCATTTGAACATGTAAACTGCTGGCTGGAACATGTTCGACCAGCTGCAAAAAACAGCTTCGTTAGAAATCCATCAGTTGTATATGAAGATTATTATTCCACCGCCCCACCCCAATTTAGCCCTTTTTGTAGAACTGTTTCATGGCAGAAAATAATGATCCCGCAAACACCCCAGATCATGTGTCCTTTCATATTATCCCATCAGTTATGTAGGCATTAAACTATGTCATATATAAAGTATATCCCAAAGAAAAGTAAGAACACAAAGAAGATCTGTATATCCTCACAGGTAAGGCCAATTTAGCCATCCTCTCACTACATCCACAGTAATGTTGGGCTAATTTCATAAATTTATTTAATTACATTAAAACCCCTACTTACGTAAAAAGTCTGTTCCATAGGCTTTTATATAAATTGGTTTTTTACTTAACTCGAAGCAAACCCATAGGAAAAATGAATTTTTTACTTAACTCTCAGATTCTGTGAATTTGACCACCTACTGCTTTATGAGGTATCATTAGACCAGTGGTGCCCAAACTTTTTTCCTGCGGGCCAGTCCCACCCCTAACACACAGCTGCAGGGGCCAGAGGCGGGCTGCCCGCACTGCTGACAGTTTTGATGTCACCAGTGGTGGCGACGGAGGCAGCGACTGAGTTTCTTCCAGGCTGCTCTGAGCAGCCTCTCACTCAATTATTTCCCCTTAGCAACCTGTGCTGAAGCCGATCCCTGCCTCAGGCGAATTTTTGGAGTCTCCTCCAAGTCAAACTTTGTGGGGCTAAGAGAGCCCCCTGGTGCGCTCGGGATGACGTCATCCTGGATTATCTTCTCCAAGGATGGAATACACTTTGAGGAAGAGTGATATTCAAGGGATTGTACCAAGCAAGCAAACCATGCATATGTTACTAAAATGTACCTGACAACAGAACTTCACTTCAAAGTTACTTTCCAAAGGCTTTGTATTAATGCATAGGGATGTAAAACTAAGAAAAGTGCAATAACGTCCAGGCTTCTCTTAGAAACATTACTGGATTTTGCTCTTTATGGATTCTTTGGTAGCTACGTAACACTGACCAGCTGTAGCCCCTAAGCCAAGAGTGATGAGAGGTCAAAGGACAATATAGGCTTGTCTTCTCTTGAAAGAGAGGTATAATAAACACGCTGAAGCCTTTTTTCTGGTAAATGGTGCAAAGTCAGACCTACTTCGTAATTAAGGAAATGACTTCCCAGAGAACAGGCAGGAATTGACTTTGCCTAACAAGTCCCATAAATGCTAAAGTTGAGAGGTGGGAAACTGACTATCTTCTAAATATAAAACCATAACTGAATGACACATAAACTTGCCCATCTCCTAAAGTTCAAGACCCTTCCTAGTATCCATCTCACTGTGCCCCAACCTTTCTGTGTGTTTAGCTGACATTTTAACATTTCAAGGAAGACAAGGACAATACTTTCATAAGACTGCAATCCTGTACCCATTCTGAATTTAATCCAGAAACTGGGAATCCTCATACCAAGTGATCTGCACTTCCCAGCTTTCGATGCTTATCAGGACAGATATCCTTCAGGTTTATCGATTTCACCACTCAATTGAGTAATGCAGCACACACAGTGCATTTTTCTAAAAAGCCCATTTCAGGATAAAATTATATGGCTAAGAAGGTTCAAAAACTATGTGTTTAAATATATATAACTAAATTCAAAATGCATTTTAAAAAAATTGCAATTAATTCCAAAATGGATGGACCATTTATTTAAGAGACATAGATTTGGAGCAAGCTGATTGATCCATTTATTTACAAGATAAACTTTATGTATCCTAATGGCCAATCCTGATACAAATAATATTATAGTGGAACCCCAGTTAATGAACAACTTGGTTAACATAAAAATCGTATAACAAAAGGAAACCCATAGAAAACAGTGGCTCAATTTAAGGAATTTTTTGGAACAGATTAATTGGTTTTCAGTACATTCCTATGAGAAACCACATTTTGGTCAATGTATTTTGGTTTTCAATGCATTCCTATGGAAAATTGCATTCAATGCATTCCTATGGGATATTTGGTTTCAATAATTTTTGTTGTATGAAATGTCCCGGAGAATGCATTAATTCTGTTAACCGAGATCCCAATGTATTTGGTACTAAATTCAATGATGTATGGCTGAATGGGAGCTACAGTAATATCTCGGATAACGCTAAGACTTGGTTCCACAAGTTTTGGTGTTATCCGATTTTTAGTGTTATCCGATGCATGTTAAAATCCTATGGGATGGATCAGATAAAGTTAAAGTTCCATAGAGATACAATGTAACCACACAGGCCTTAGAGGTTGTTATCCGATCCATCCCATAGGACCTTAACGTTATTTGCAGTGGCGTAGCTACCGCCGTATCTGCCGTATCAATTATACGGGGGCCACGGGCCACGGGGGCCCCCAACGTGCGTAAGCAAAACAAATCTTTACCCTTCCTAAGGGTCCCCAAACAAATTTTTATACGGGGCCCCGGCAAGGCACGCTACACTTCTGGTTATTTGATCCAATTCTCCTCCCCAGATTTCTTAACATTATGCAATTTTAGCGTTATCCGAGGTGAATGTTATGTATTACTGTATATTATAGGTCAGGGGTGGAGAACATTTTCCTATAAAAAAAACCACATTAATTTAGCTGTACTGTAATTAAATAAGGTCACATTCAAGAAACTTCATTTAGATATCCTTACAAATCACATTGTTTTGTAAAAAAAAAAAACCCCTAACTATTATGTACTTAATGATTTAAAAAAATAAAACTATTTGTTGATTTTAAAGGTAAAAATAAGATGTAAATATAAAAATGAACAAAAATGTATTTATTAGAATAAAAGGATTTACTCTGTAAAATTTGGATTCAGTCAAAAGGCTGCCCTTAAGGAGCTAGAAGGCCACATGTTCTCCATCCCTGCTGTAGAACTAACTAGGGAGAATATTACTTCAAATAAGAAAAATGTAACTTATGAGAGCACATAGGAAGGTACCTACTGGCAAGTCAGACCACTAATCATCAAAGTCAGCCATGTCGGAGAGCCATTCTGGCAGGGGACTTTCCCAAACTCTAACGTCAACTTACTATATGGACGCATACATTTTACTACTGAGCTACATTAGAACTTACGACACTGTTGACGTTCATCAGAGCCATCTTCACAGTCTTCTTCATCATCACATACCCAGGACTGAGGGATGCATTCTCCATCACTGTGACACTGAAACTGAGTTCCTCCACAGCTGGGTCGTGCTAGTGGGGCAAAAGAACACTTGAATGCATTGATCCAGACGTTAGATAAAGAAAAACACTGGTATACCTGAAATGCCTGTAGTCCTTTAAAATGTATTTTAAATATAAACAATGCCTAAAAGTAAAAGAATCATGTACATATTCTTGTTTCGCTATGCCATTTTACCTGACTACCATGCTAGAAAATGTTTAAATGCTATAATAACAGAGTGCAACATTTTCTTTAACTTTGGCCTAATATCTTATTCTCAAATTCCATCCTCTCAGTTTATGGTGCAGACACATAAAGGCATAAGCTCTAATGATGAAACAGAGAAGCAGAAGCAATGGCCAATGTTGACATATGATACTGTATGTTGATTATGTGAAAGGAAAAATATCAGTAGACATATTTTTATTGTGTTTTTATTGGCTATTACTGGGTGGGGTATAAACATGAATGAATGAACGAATGAACGAATATCTAAGTTTGAAGCAAGTCTGAGATACAAAATCTGCAACTATAATCTGACTTTTTTTTAAGTGCTCCACTATCTCTTTCATTTGTTGATGATTTTGTGTGAAGTAGCAATAACGAAAACAACATAATGGAACAAGTCCCAGCTGTGCAGGCATAACATAAATTTACATCTGTGTATATGTGCCAGTCTGATATTGTTTAAACTGTGATAATATGCATGATAGTACTTTGTTTTAAACTGTGACAACATGTATGATGAGAGGATACTGGCGTAGAAACCGGCAAACCAACGTCAGGAATTTTGCCAAGAGAACCCTATGGACCAAAACAAAAGGCAAAACAAATGGTGCAATTTAGATGAAATAGGATGCTTAGCACAGCAGATCAAAAGAAGGGGAGGGACAGGAAAGGGGGAGGAGAAATACAGTGTTGCAAGGAACAATACTGTATAGGAGCATGGAATGTGAGGTCTATGAATCAAGGAAAACTGGAAGTAGTAAAAAAGGAAATGGAAAGAATAAGCATTGACATCTTGGGAATCAGTGAGTTAAAATGGACAGGGATGGGTGAATTCAGCTCTGGAAACCATCAAATCTACTACTGTGGACAAGAAAACCTCAGAAAAAACGGAGTAGCCATAATTGTCAATAAAAGGGTGAGAAAAGCAGTAATGGGATATAATCTCAAAAATGATAGAATGATGTCAGTCAGAATACAAGGCAAGCCATTCAATATCACTGTAATCCAAATATACGCACCAACCACTAGTGCAGATGAAGCCACAATTGACTAGTTCTATGAAGACTTAGAGCACCTCATAGAACAGACACCAAGAAATGATGTACACATTATCATAGGAGAGTGGAATGCCAAAGTAGGAAATCAAAACGTAAATGGAATAACAGGCAAGTTTGGTCTTGGAACACAGAATGAAGCAGGCCAAAGACTGATAGAGTTCTGCCAAGATAACACCAGGACTGCAATGGACTGTCACAGCCTTGAGGATATGGACAAGGTGTGCCTTCACAACCTGTCCGTCTGGCATGGTCTCTTCCATCTCCATGACCGTTGGGATTCAGAGTTCTTCCTCCGCTCATTTTGCCATTGGGCCCAATGTGATGGTTTTCAGTGGCATTTCCTCCACTGAGGAGACCATCACCCCACCAAAAGGTGCTCATCCGCCTGTAGCCGTTGGCCCATTTAGGGAGTCACGTTAGTTATCCGCCGCCTGACATTCAGCGTTGAGTTGCTGGCTGTACGGTCTAATCCATTACCGTAGCAGGATGTCTGGCCAGACATAAATATATACCCAGCCAAATATACATGTTACAGGATAACCTATCACTAAAACTGAAATTATGTCACTGATCCAGAAATGTAATTCTAGGCAGATTTTTTGTGATGAGAAGTCAGCTTCACAAGCTAAACTCGGTTTCTCTCCTGAGGACTAATGGTGGAACAAAGGAACTTACTTTACTAGTTAAATGATGCAACCCAAACTCCAGCTGTTACAATCACATGATTTTTAGGACTTGAGGAATTCTCTAGTATAAGCATAAACTATCCAGTTTAGCTCCCACATCTTTTACACTTACACACACACACACACACACACACACACACACACACACACGAGCCCTCATGGTGCAGTGGTCAAACTGCTGTCCTGTAGCCAGAATGTTGTGAGTTCAATCCTGATTGGGTTAAGGTTGACTCAGTCTTCCATCCTTCCAAGTTCGGTAAAATGAGTACCCAGCATGTTGAAAACAACATGATAATTAACTTGTGAAGTGCCCAGAGATGGCATTAAGCATTATGGGGTGGTATATAAGTGTAATTGCTAATCTCTGTCTTCCAGAAAGTGGCATCTTTCCCAAATCATCCATAGGACTGAATACTGCTTTCCTGCCTTATCATCATTCACCTCTTGAACTAAATGAAAACAAGAAAACACTTTCCTAGATTAAGTCTTCCTTATAAAAAACCAATAAAGGAAGTTACAAAAACTTAAGTTTAAAAAACTGCCTCGCTGGAACATGGCAAGGCAGTGGTCTTAACCCATAAGATCAGTTAGGTACCTAATAAATGTAAAGCAACCCCATAATGATTTACAATTATAACGATACAGTAAATATATGGTTCATTTATTAACCAACACGTGCCTGGAATTCTAGAAAACAATTTAAGCAGGATTTTTAGGTCTGATCGTTCTATGATTCTATTTTCCAATTCTAGTTAGGTCCTCAGAAGCCTTCAGCCATTCAAAATGCTCCATTGGCTTTCTGACAGATTGCAGCAGGTTAGAGAGGCCACCAAACCATATTTTTAAATGTCTAGCAAACAAACATAAGAAAAACCCTGCTGGACCATAGATGCCACCCAAACTCAACAGTGACAAGTCAGATCCCTACCTGCAGGGATCCCTATAAAGGCACAGAGCACAGCAGCAGTAACATTGCTACAGTATTTATCCCCATCACCCAGCATTCAAGAGGCATTTGGCCTCTGGCCAGGAAGATTTCATGTAGCTAGCTGTTGAAAGATCCATCCTACATGAAATAATCTTCTCCTACTTGAAAAATATATAAAGTGCCTTCTGAATAGCACAAGGGAACATACATGCCCAGCTTGCCAGATGTTTTAGACTAAAACTCTCATTGAGTCAGATCACTGGCAGGTCCTGATGCGAACGTCCCTCCTAAAGTCCTCGAGGTCACTAGTTTAACAAAGGCTGCGGTAGCCTATTATTAGCCAGAAACTCTGATAGATATTTGCAAAATGGTAAGGGTCTTGAGTGAACCTAATGCTACTTACGACAGCCGGCTTCATCGGTGTCATCAGAACAATCTCTGGCTCCATCACATCTCCAGGCTGCAGGAATACAGCGGCCATTTCCACAGCGGAACTGCCCGCTTTCACACCCTGGAAGCAAACAGGAAAATCTCTGTCATTACCATTTTATTAAACAATATGATCAATCATCATATTCTGTATCATGCTTAAATGTGTATTTATTTGCTTCTTTGTATACTTTTTGGTTGTTCTAATAAAGGCATCGCCCTAATATATAGTATGGACTGTGTAACAGATTTCTCCTCTTGAAAAGGCTACATTCTTTCAGAACTTCTATAAAGCTTCACTAGACGTAACCACAACTCATATCTGGATTAGCGCAAAACATAATTTTCACAGCAAGAACTATGGTATCTGTTTTGTCAGACTTTTGAACACTGATATGTTAAGAAGAAACAAAACAAAACAAACAACCCAGAGGAAGCTAACATTCAACCAAGCATTCCACTTGGGTAAATTGCCCAAATCCAATCAATCAATCTTTCATCAGAAATAATCCATCAATTCAAATTTTAATGCAGCTTTCAGTTCACAAAATGTATCTGAATTCTGCCTATTGAGTTTCATGTTAATATATGGTGGTTGAAATATACAGTTTCACACAGAGAAGGGACAGAGTGCAACTTTCAGTAACCTCTCTCAGGTAATTAGCATACAGCCATTAGGATTCTTGCAGTTTTAAGCCCCTGGGAATATAACACATGCTTGAGAACCTTAAATTAAAAGCTACTGAAAATTACACAATTTATCTTCCATGTATGTAAGACTTTTCTCACTAGCAACTAAAAGCATGAAAGTTTGTTTATTGTGTCATTTGATTACAGCTTCCTGGCCACAGGATTAACAGTGTCATCCTAGTCATCCAAAATGGCCAAGGTCCAACTGTGTTAACACAAATCCAGCTGTAAATGTGCTAAAATCCAAATCCCTTCCAGCCTAGGGATACCGGAAGTTACTTAGAACAATCTTGCTTAACATCGTACCAGCACTGTGACTGTGTCCCTGGATCAGACAAGGTATGGATCTTCTGTAGCCCAGAATTGTACCGCAAATGAGGATTTATATACCAAGCAATAGCAATTTCTGTAACTTCTCACCAGCAATTAACACAGAATCATTAGTATTCTCAGGGTTCTGGGCACCTGCTATCTTAACACATTGAATATCAGAATAACAATAAATTATTCATTACAATTATATTTAATTAATTCATTAATTATTCGATTACTATATAGTTACAGTTTTATTTATGATTAATAGTTGTTTCACTGTGATTATACACAACTACATTTTTAGGGGGGTTTCCATTAATAAAACTCATGCAAACATATTAATTAATTCAGATCTCCATGGTTTACAGCAATGGAAAGTTTTCTAATTTAACACTTTCCACAAAACCTCTGGAGCAGCTATGAATCGGCCCCCACACAGCTAAAAATAACAATTAAAAGCTTTTGTGAATAACCAGAAAAAGAAGTTTCATATCTTGCACCATCGTTTTAAAGGCAAGAGTTTCCATATGAGTTAGTCTGAACATTTAATCACATGACACTGAATCACAGGTCAGGAGTTCGATTCCACACAGCAGAAGAAAAGTCCGTACGTGTCACCAAGCAAGGTCCAAGTGCCACCAGAAGAAGGGAAAGATAAGACACACTTCCGAGTACTCTCAGCCTAGAAAAACTTGATAGCAAATGATGATCCATTAAGAGCCAAATTTGATGGCATATAACTCATTTTTAATGCAAATGTTTTTAATGCAAGCTACACAAATGGGTGATCAGTTCTTAAACAGGCACAACAGTTTTATATTATACAGTAGTTTCAAAAACTTTAGGTAGCAAAATCAATCATTTCTCTACAGAGGTCCTGCTTCACATACCCAGAGCCTCCAAGCCGGAAGATTCAGCACTCCCTGTTCTGAAGCTATTGGAAGAAGGCTTTCTCTGTAATAGTACTCCTAGTTACAGTTTCCAGAGCAGCTTCCTTGATTCTTTTATTATACATACTCCGTTTCATTTGGGGGAAGATGTTTCCATCCACGTAAAATCTGCTTCTTAAGAACAAGATTTATTCTAAACAGTTGAGTGGCTTGCTGTTTTAATATCTAACATGCAATTTTTGGTTTTTCTTTCCTTCTCCCTAGAAAAGCAAGCTCAGTGGTTAAGAAGCTTGCCTTGTTAGCTGGAAGGCTGGCAAGTCAGCAGTTCAAGACTAGGGTACTGCATGATGGTTTGAGCGCCTGTCTCTGTTCCAGCTCTTGGAGACTCAAATGGAGCCTCATTTGGGGTCCCCTGAGCAGTTTCTCCAGCAAAAGTCATTTCAACCCAGAATAATTTCTGGCACGAAATTATTGTTGTTGTTGTTGTTTCTTAATTTTGTTGTTTGTTCTTAAAATTCTTACATGATTTATTTTATTTTGTTAATTTATATTTTAAGGAGCCTAGACAGCATCTATGCAGTCAAACAGGCAGCCATTAGATTTGGTAAATAAACCGGATTCCAAGACTAATTCCTTTAATCCATACACGAGAACACCTTGCCTTCTAATTGTTGTTGTTAGAGTTGTAATTGTCACAAACTGGAGAAATAATGTTTTTATAGCCATCTTGACCCAAATTAACAAACAAAGTGAGGAGAAAATTATGCAGTAGGATAGCAGTTATGTGCATGATAAATATTTTCTCTCAAGTTCTGCTTGATAGTTCTGCATCATCAGAAATTATCCAGACTGAAAGAAGAGCAGCCAAAAAAAGACCCAACCACCAAACAAATGCCATTGTCTGTCAAATCAAAAAGATTTCACTGTATTAACATGTTAAAAATTATCTATGCAATTACACCAAGCTACTCATTAAAAGGAGGCAAGCATCAGTAACTACTTGAACTCCCCAAAAGATAAACAGATAACCTGTTATCTGAGTGCTGACACAAAACCAGGCATATCACCACTCATAAAGACAGCTAAGTGATGTACTCCTTTGGGATATACCGTAGGCCAACTGCTTTATGCAAGGAATGTTCAAATCTGATGGTCTGGTTGTGACATTCTGATTTATAATGTATCCTGCAAATGGTCAGATATTTCACTTGGATAAATGGTGGTACGGAGTGGTACAGGAACATGTACACCCAAATACCTTCTAGGCTAATGCATGATGGTGGTTGGTGGTGCAGGTCTGGGGTTGGTGGTGCAGGCCTCTTATCAAGTACCTTTTAAAGCACAACAACCTCCCTTGCAAAAATGTGCTGAAGGAATGTACAAATGCAATGTACAAATGCACGCTGGAATCTCCAGACCTTTGATTGAATTCTGTCCTGTAAATGAGAGACTCTTTGGTCTATTGCAGAGATAGAACTGCTTTCAAAAGACAGCAACAATCTTTCTAGGAAACTACAGAAAATTGTGTCAGAATAAACAAACTGTGGGGTGTACTTCTATACACCTGAAATCCTACTCATAATATACATGGCTTTTAAAAAATCTTGGCCTTACTGCACCTTATAAACATATTATTATGATTCCATAGCATGGAAAATAGCATGAATATGAGCAAGGTTTAAACAGAATAGTAACTTTTGTATTCATTCTAAGAGCTTTATAAAACATATTTCTACTACTGTACTAATGCTATTTACAATAGGTTTTGTTCGTGAATTGTGTAATGCATTAAACTGTAGCATGATTTTTTCCCCAAAACGCAGTCTTCCAACCTTGCTTATTCTATGAAGATGACAATTGCAAGTTATATAAAACCAAAACAGCCTAAAACTTTTTATTTATGAAGCAGCCGCTTGAAAATAAAATGTTTATTTAGTAGAGAAGAAACAGGTCCTCTGGGTTGAGAAACATAGGATTCTAATTGACACTCAGGTGTTGTTGTTTTTTGGAGGGAAAGGGGATATGGGACAAAATTAGAAGCTTAAATATGGAGCAAAAAGATTGGTCTGGAGCACTCTCCCAATAGTATCACAAAAGTTATTATTGATGTTATAGGTTTACGTGCGAGTTGTGTGACTTTGTGCTGTTGTTTTTGGATTATTATTTTTTTTGCTTTCTATAACAAAATAAAAATAAAAGAAACCAAACTTCATCACAGATTCCTGGAGAAGAAGCCATATATTTAAATATATAGGTTGCCTGTTACCTCATGACATTAAACTGAATATAGGTGAGGTGAGTTAAAAGCAGGCTGAGAACATGTGAATATTAGGATCCACCAAGAGTAGTATTTACACCAGTGGTTCTCAACCTGTGGCCTGTGGGCCAGATGCAGCCCGCAGCACCATTTCATGTGGCCCACCACCACCTCCACTACACCAGAAAGTGTCATGTGGTGGAGGAAGGGCAAAATGGCCATCCAGTCCCCCAAAGCTGTCTGAGGGTGCATGGCCCGGCCCCCAGCATTAAAAAGTTGGGAACTCATGATTTATACTAATTGCAATTGGTGGGCTATAGCTGGCTGAAACCCTGAACTGCTGTTTTTTTCATATTGCAAGATTTCATTATAGGATCGTCTGCCCTGAAAAATGCAAGAAGACGATCAGTTTTCTATATTGTGATTACTATAACAGTTTTAAATTTGAGGCCTCTTTCATAAGATCATTTTTCCTGGAACTAATGAGAAGTTCTTTGGTTGCTTTCAAAGATCATCCAAAAGCAATGTGGAAACACTCCTTCAAATTTTCATTTGGGTTTTCAGTCTACTGAGGCAGAGTCATTTTGTAGCTCCCTGAGTCTTAATATCTTTGAGTATTGTCAACTTCAGTTTAACTTCGTTGGTTTCCTTTCCTTTCTTGCCCACCCAAGCTTCGGAAATTAAAATGAAACTAACAAACAAATGATACTTGAATTTTTTGGAATAGTAGCCATGTTAGTCTGTGGTTCAGGCATATCAGAAAACAAAACAAAATAAACAAAATAAAATAAAAAACACTGTAGCACTTTAAAGACTAACTGCTATATTTTTATTGTTAGCTTTCATGGATTAAGAACCATGCCTGTAAATTTCACTCTTTGTAGAGGAAGTGGACTTGATCCATGAAAGCTAACAATAAAAATATAGCAGTTAGTCTTTAAAGTGCTACAGTGTTTTTTATTTTATTTTGTTTATTTTGTTTTGTTTTCTGATATGCCTAAACAAATGGTACAACTTTGTCAATTTGGCCCACGTATTTGTTATATTCTAGCTCAGAATACAGAGTCCCAGTTTAGCTGAATCCAGTTGGTACGTGACATTTGGAAAAGTATTAGCCTCTTTCCCGTCACACTGATTGTTGGAGTTCTGGTTGGGGCCAATGGGGGAAATTTTCCCCCCCCCCCAATGTTTTTGCTTGCTTGGGTCATTCCACTGGGATTTTAATTAATGTCATGTGGGTCCATGTGGGTCCCAGTGCCTCCTTTTTCTCTTTGATCTGCTTGCTCCCATGCCGAAAGCTGAGTTAAAACATTCTCCCTTTGTCTTAGTTACATTTAAGCAACAACCTGGAACATTTTCTCATTCTTTTAAAATCCATATAATTCAATGAGCATTTGTAACTGTGAGCCAAGTTATAGTCTGAAAGATCTGGCAACTTTGGTGAACAACAACCACACTACTCACAGAAAATATGGACTCAATAGAAAGCTAAGAATTTCTTACACCTCTTTACAGAAAGCATTTACAGTAAAACCTCATATAACACTAAAACCAGGTTCCACAAGTCTTGGTGTTATATGATTTTTAGTGTTATCTGATCCTCTATGGGATCCATAGAGATACATTGTAACCACACAAGCTTTTGCGGTTGTTATCTGAAGCATCCCATAGGATCTTAATGTTATTTGATGCAATTCTTCCCCCCAGATTCCTTAATGTTATGCGATTTTAGTGTTATTAGATACTAATGTTATATGAGGTATTACTGTACTTGTCTTCGAGCAAACTCTTCTGTAAAAATGCTAAAGCAATACAGGAATTGGTTGAAGAATGTCAAAAGAGTTAGTTAATCTGCTAATTTACAAAAAAAAAACCAACGTCATTTATTTTGACACATGCTGATTTTCAGGCAACCAATTGTGGGATTCTTGTAGAAAGGCACCTGTATGTAACTTCATGGTACAAAAGATAATTAAAAGCTTATTTACATACCGTTATTATAGCTGTTCTATCAGTAATCTAAATGCTAAAGGGAAAGAAGCTGAAAACAATTGAAGGCTCCATTCTCATTTCACTGGATCCATCTTTCAGAGATTTTACTCACTGACACTCTCCTGGAAGATTTATTTTTGTGGGAAAGAGTGCAACAAATTTCCAGAAACTGGGAAGCAGGAAGCTTGGGCCAGATGGACACGATACCAAAGAGGCACAAAATATTAGGGAAATAAAAGGTGAACAGGCATGCTTGCAAAGACTGTTTTGTTTCTGAAACTTTTGAAGTTGATGATAACGTACAGCAGAAATACCCATGGTTCTATAAGTGGCGCAACAACAAAGTATACAAAGATTTCTAGGTCTAGAATGGCACCTTGTTGTCTTAAAGAAAGGAGCCTGGCCTTTTCTGTTTGTTGAACTGTCTCCTCTAAAAATACACTTTGAACTTCTAATTGAGCCACCCTCGACAGGACTGTTAATCCAAGCAAGAAGGTACAATTTCGCTGCTTGTGGTGTCCTCTCAGGAATTTGACTAGCCACCAATGATATAGGTTGATGGAAAAGACAGGCCTCATATCTGACTGACAGGTTTCGTGGACTCATCCTATACTACTACCAACTGATGCTCTAATCTCCCAAGGGTCCACACAAAAATATAGAATGACAGTTCTGAAACAATGTCAGCTTCCTCTGCCCTCATGCTCCATCTAAATCAAAAGCACCACCCAGAGGCCAAAATTAGCTCTCTGTCATACACACACCCATATGGGATATATCCTCAGATCTTTCACAAATACCTGAAACTGTGGAAAGGAGTGAACCCCATATTATAGGCCAAATACCTGAGACATTCGGGGGGGGGGACACTACAAATGCCTCTGTTGATCTTTCAGGTCGGCTCAGGAAAAGGTTCCCCTGAAAACAATCCATTCCTTCTCAACATAACATTGTAGACAGTGGTCTTTATTGGCCTGCTCTGGGAACACATATTATGTATTTCAGGGATTTCTCACTAAATATTTTTGGACTTGTGGATAACTGAAACCGCAGATGCTGAACTTGTAGATACAGGTGGCAAGAAGACCAGCTCAACTTTCAAATCCTACCAGATTATTATTTTTCTGATAGAGTCCCAACATTGATAGACAAGGGGAATGCTATGGGTTTTGTGATCTGGATTTCAGTAGTGCCTTTAATAAGGTGCTTCATGATATTCGTCTGTAAAATGTGTGTCAGGTGATACTGTGAGATGGATTTGTAGCTAGATGACAGGCTGTACCCAAGGTGCGCTCACCAATGATTCCTGATCCTCCTGGAGAGAAGAAATAGTTGGTGTGCCTGGGACCAGGTTTGTTCAACATTTTTATAACAAACTGGATCATGGGGATAGAGGGGATGCTTATTCCATTTATAGCTGACACAAAACTTGGAGGTATTGGAGGATACAGCTTGTACTTCAGAAGTCAGACTTTTTATTTAAGGTGATCTTAACAAATTGGAGACATGGGCCAAAACAAAGAAAACAAGGGGAGGGGAGTACAAAGTTCTGCATTTAAGCCAGAAAAATCAGATGCACGAAAATAAGATGGATGAGTTCTTACTTTGCACTAGTAGCATATGAGAAAAGAATCTATGAGTCTTAGTAAGCTGCAGACTAAACATCAGTCAACAGTGCTCAATAGAATACAGTGCTCAATAGAAGCACAGCATTCAGATGGAAGGGAAGAAATACTGTTGCTGTATTCTGGTCAGACATCACAGGGAATACTGTACTATGTCAATTTCAAGTGTAAGACGGATATCAGCAAACTAAAGATTAATAGAAGGGCAGCCAATATGATAAAGAATCTGAAAACCAGTGCTATAAGGAATAGTTTTGCATGATTAATCTGGAATAAAGTCTGATAAGCAATGTGATAGCCATTTTGAAATAACTGAAGAGCTGTGGTGTGAAAGGTGGAACAAGCTTGCTTTCTGTAGATCTAGAAAGACTGAATCTAAGTACAGTTGTACCTCACTTAAAGAGCATAATGCGTTCCACAAGATTACTCTTTAAGCAAGTTTGCTCTTTAAGCAAAACACCATTGTAAGTGATCAATTGTGACTTCAGGGGGGGATTGCGAACCCCAATTTATTTGTTAAGCGAGTTTTTGGTTGGTTTTATTTGTTAAGCGAAGTAAACATTCAGAGACAATTCTGCTCTTTAAGCCAGTTACTCGTTAAACAAGGCGTTCTTTATGCGAGGTCTGACTCTAATGGGTTCAAATTACATAAAATAAATCTTTTTCCTTAACTATTAGGAAGAACCTTTTGACAGGAAGAGCAATCTGAAAGTACTACGTGAGAAAAGAATCTAGGCCTGAGAGTTTGATACAAATTGCCTTGGTGGGTTCTCCTTCTTTGTAGGTTCAGCAAAGTGTTCAACTCAATGAACCTGGAGCCCTTTGAGTTCTACGATTCAGTGGTTTTATGATTTAGAACTCTGTGAGCCCCTAAACTGAGAGAAATTGTTGTTGTAATCCAAATCAAATGGCATTAATGCAAAGGTCCATCAAACACATGAAAATCCAGATTACACACAGTAATATATGGAACCAGAAAGCCACGCCATACAATATTTCAGTTTGAAAGTTAATGTTGCTGTCCTAAGCACAGATCCAGCTATTTCAAACTAAGTAGGCTAAGGTAAGGTAAAGTATAGATAAAGGTCACCCTTGCTTGAAAGCCAGTCATATCGGACTCTAGGGTTCAGTGCTCATCTCTGTTTATAGCCGAAGAGCCAGCACTGCATCTGCAAACGTTTCCATGGACACATGGCAGGCATGCCCCAACACCAGAGTGCACAGAATGCTGTTTACCTTCCCACCAAAGTAGTACCTATTTATCTACTTGCAACTTCTTCTTTTTGAACTGCTAGGTTGGCAGGAGCTGGGACAGAGACAGAAGCTCACTCCGTCGTGCAGTACTCGGGAATCAAACTCGGGAATCAAACTCAGCATCTTAACCACTCAAGCCACTGGATTCCCTAATTAGTCTTAGGACTGTACAGAATCCAGAACTGCAGAACTGCAAGTCTAACGCTGCAATCTAAGAAGAATCTATTACAGAACATGAAACTACCATTCCAAATCTCTACTACATTTTTAGATGGTCATACTACTCTAGGAAGTTCACTGTCTGCACTGACACTGTTTCTACAATGAAGGAATACCTTTCCCATCAAACTGGCTAGCCATCGGTAATAATACTGACTGCATCCATTACTTACCGGTGCCATATACATTCTCCTAGGAGATAACTAAGTGACAAGATCTCTCCTTATCTTACCAGTGGGTCTTTGGAAAATTCTTCCTCCCACCCAAATGCTGTAGGCTGCAGTAAGAGGCAACTCAACATTCCAAGCAGAAATAAGATCTCCGTAGACTGGGGCTGTCCCATTCTATCAATTGGAAGATGGGGTTTTAGGAGATAAGAAGACTCCTGACATGGAGAGGAATATGTTAAGGTATTCCTTATCATAAGGTTCCTTTGGAGTTCTTCTTATACTGATAGGGATTGAACTGGCTTATAAATGATAATGGTACAAACCTATTTAAACACAAGTTGGTATCATGTTGGATCCTGTGAATTAATTTTTGCCCTAGTGGCTTCACAGTGTAATCTAGGAAATGAAACCCTATATTACTGGTATCACACAAAAAAAGATTCCACTATTCATACTTCAGCAAAATAAAATATATTTAAATATTTTATTTATTTATTTAGATTTATATTGCCACCCACTCACCATGGAGACTCAGGGCAGCTTACAATCAGCAAAACAACACAGCACAAAAAAAAATTAATACATTTTTCTAAATCAATAATAGATTTCTCTTTCAGCTCCGGCTGTTGGTGGGTGGGTATCTTGAAAAGTTGTGAGAGTCATATAATTACTGTACTCTTAAACCATGGTTCAAACATAGCTCCCCTGGGCCTCTGCGGTGTCAAATGGCACCTACTCCCACCCAGGGGTATGCAGGGCACCATGGGAAGGCGCTGGACAGGGAGGGGGGAACCTATTTGAGGTAGCTGGGGGGGGGGATCCCATACATTGCTATTGGCCAAAGGCGAGGGTAGGACAGGGCAAAGCCCGATTGCCCAATATACCAGCACGCGTCTGGTCTCACCCACCTCTCCTTTCACTGTTCAGACTAATTCACTAATCTTACTATTTATCCAGATTTTGCAAAGGAGGAATGATATTGCAGATATGTTTCCTGAAAACGAGGGTATTTTCCATTCAGACCTTCACTTTTTATCCACTGTAATTATGATAACCTCCAAAATTACCAGAACACATGTTAAAACCACTTTAGCAAAACAACCTCTACCTGGATACTTGGTTGATCCATACTTCACATGTCTAGTTTGACGCGGCAGATCAAAGCATGTCTCCCACTGTTTCAGATCACCAAGATGTGAGCAGCCTCTCACCATATAATACTACTATAGCGGGGTCCGATGGCACACCGGGGTGGGGTGGGGACTGAGGTCTGTGTCTTCAATTCTCCTTTAGCCATTTTAAATACGACATAGCTGACTGATTATACATCACTAAGCAGCTAAATTTTTATATCTGTAATCATTTGTTTACTTAAAATCTGAAGTACAGTAATACCTCAGATAACGTTTGCATCAAATAACGCTAAAACTGCTTAACATTAAGCAATCTTGGGGGCAAATTGCATCAAATAACGTTAAGATCCTATGGGATGCATTGGATAACATTCACTAAAGCCTGTGCCAGTTACAATGTATCTCTATGGAGTTTTAATGTTATCCGATGCATCCCATAGGATTTTAACATGGATTGGATAACACTAAAAATCAGATAACACTAAGACTTGTGGAACCAAGTTTTAGCGTTATCCAAGGTTTTACTGTATCCACCAACCAATAGTTTCCAAGGCACTATAGGAGACCTTTAGAAAAGGGCTCTTCTTCCCGTCTCAAAGCCCACACAGACAAGTCTGGTAAGACATAAGAGAGCTGGACCATAAGGAAGGCTGAACGCAGAAGAATAGACGCCTTTGAAATGTGGCACTGGAGGAGAATTTTGAGAGTAGCCTGGACAGCAAAGAGATCAAATAAGTTGATCCTGATAAGGAAATCAATCCTGATTGCTCCTTGGAAGGACAAATATTGAAGATGAAACTAAAGTACTTTGGACACCAAATGAGAAGAGAGGACTCACTCAAGAAGGCCTTGATGCTGGGAAAAATTGAAGGCAAAAGGAAAAGGGGGAGGGCAGAGGATAAGATGGCTAGATGGCATTGTTGACGCAATGGGCATAGAGCTGAGTGGGCTGTGAAAGATGGTGGAGGATAGGGGTGCCTGGCATGCAATGGTCCATGGGATCGCAAACGGTCGGACTCAACTATGCGACTGAACAACAACAACAAAGAGAAGACATTTTCAGTGGCTGCCTATAGGCTACGAAACTCCCTTCTAAGCAAAGCTAGCTTGGTCCTCTCCCAACTGACTCCCTCCATATTCTGAAGACAAAAAACATTTCTCTTTAAAGGGGGCTTTGGAAGCTGAATGACCTGCTGAGGAAGGAGTTTCAGTGGAGAGTGGCAAGCATGTTGCTCTTTTATGGTATGTTTTAATTTAACATGTAACTTCTTAATAGTAAAATAATTGTGTGCCATCAAGTCAACTCAAGACTTACGGCAACACTTTCCAGGATCTTCTAGGCAAAGTATACACAGAGGTATTTTACCATTCCCTTCTTCTGTGGGAGTCCTGAAACTCATCTTACCCATGACTACATAGGCTGGCTCTTCTCCCTGGAGGCACAATTGGGAATTGATCTCCCAGCCTCTAGCTGTGCAACCAAATACCTAAACCTCTGGGCTGTCCAGCCAGCTATAAACATGTGCCATTAAGTCAATTCTGACTTATGTCGACCTTTCCAGGGTTTTCTAAATAAACAAGCAGAAGTGGTTTACTCTTCCCTTCTTCTCGGTCGCCCTAGGACTGTGTAGTTTGCCAATGACTACATAAGTTGGCTCTTCTCCCAAGAGAAACAGTGGGAAATCAAACTTCCAGTCTCTGTCTCTGCAGGCAGATACATAAACCACTGAGTATTGCAGCCATCTAGCTTTTTAATACTCATATATAGCTAACCATATTTTAGTACAGTAGACCTCCAATTTGTAATAATTAACTTTATGACTCTTCCTTTTACAACTACTCCAGTGTTACCCAATGCCCATTGCTAGCATTTAAAATTCAGTTTTATGGCCCTTAAAACTTCTAGTTTTATCAGCTCTAAACTTGTCAGTTTTACAACCTCTTTGCTAACATCCAAAAAAAATCAGATTTACAATCTTTAAGCTGCTAACAAAGCATAGGAGACAGAGAAAGAAAGATAGTGCTGAGTTTACTCAAGGTGGAGTAAACCAAAATTGTAGGGCAAGCTCAGCTTAATTTGATCAGAAGGAGGGTGGAAATGAGACCTGAAAATTATCCAGGGCCTAGCCTCTATTTTAACATTGACCCTAACAGTAAAGCAAGGTTTAGCTCATGACAGCTCATTTTATAGCCACTGGGGAGTAACCAATTAAATCTTTAGTACAATTTACTAGACTATAGTTATTTGTCATTTATAGGGCACCAATCAGTCAATTCTAAAGGAAATAAATCCTGACTGTTCCTTGGAAGGACAAATACTGAAGCTGAAGCTCATGTACTTTGGGCCACCAAATGAGAAGAAAGGATTCACTGGAGAAGGCCCTGATTTCAGGGGGAAACCAAAGGAAAAAGGGACAGCAGAGAATGAGATGGCTGGATGGCATTGTTGATGCACTGGGTGTAGATCTGGGCAGATGACGGAGGATGGCAGATGACAGAGGAGCCTGACGTGCAATGCTCCATGGGGTCACAAAGGGTTGTAAATGACGATGCAACTGAACAACAACAAGGCAACCTTAGGTCCTTATGGGGAAAGCTAGGTGGATAAACAAAGTGGACATCAAACCTAATAGAGCCAAAACAATTTGCACACAAACAAAATAAGAAAGAAGGGAACTTTCAAAGTTGATGTAAAAATGGGTTGTCAGATTAATTCATACAATTATCTTTTATGGCAATCCGCACGGTCACTGAGAAATGCAGAGACATCCACTGCGGTAAAAGGTGAAAGGTTTATACAATCTGAAGAGGAACCTTCTAAACCTACATTTTTTGTGTGTATTATTTTGAGTCTGATCATTGCATAAAGATTGTTTAAACTTATATACAGCTGTGAAGATGTATATGCCATGTAATTGACAATCTATAAAGATACAGTAATACCTCGGATAATGCTAAGACTTGGTTCCACAAGTCTTGGTGTTATCCGATCTTTAGTGTTATCTGATGCATGTTAAAATCCTATGGGATGTATCGGATAACGTTAAAGCTCCATAAAGATACATTGTAACCGCACAGGCTTTAGCGGTTGTTATCCGATACATCCCATAGGACCTTAACGTTATTCGATCCAATTCTCCTCCCCAGATTACTTAACGTTATGCGATTTTAGCGTTATCCGAGGTAAACGTTATCCGAGGTATTACTGTATACTGTAATCTAAGCAACAGTGGATTGGGGAAAGGAGACTACTATTGTGTGTATTTTATAATTTATTGCAACATAAAATAACATTCAACGATTTAAAAAACCTGATGTTTATGGCACTGTGGGTAAAAAAAGGGAGAAAGTTACTAGGTAAAGCACTTCTACTTGGTGGACAGGTGCATCTCACCCTCACATTTCAGAACAAGATGCCGCATGCTAATCCATAATGGATGCATATGTTTTTTAAAAAGACAGAAAAGGTAGGAATGGTAACACTGGATGGCTAAAACTTTCCTTTCCCTTGTTGAAAATGATTCAGAAGACAAGTCCATCTAAATGCTGTGTTATCAGCGTTCGAGGAAGAAAAAGACTGATTGTGAGTGCAGCTAAGTGTGTGAAAGAATGCACGTACTGAGCACACAGCCTCAGTAATGAATGGATGGGACAACTAATGAGCAAATGCCAATTGTAAATACTTCCTACCTATATTCAGACATCACAAAGAACCCTAGTTTATCACGATGGAGATAAGCCTACTTTCCTGCCTAGGCTCATGTACTCAACTGTAGCTGCAAGAAGGAGTTTGGAAGTATTCATTCTGTGTTGTGCAGTCTTGGGTTAAAATGTGGTTTCAACTAAACTACAGCTAAGCAATCAATCAATTTAGGATTTATAGAAAACACTGAATGGTGGATCATTCAAAATAGAAACACAGCCATGCTAGATGGGAGAAAAGTGTATAGATACAGTACTAGGAAACCAGCCTTCTTGTGGTTATTATTATTATTATTATTATTATTATTATTATTATTATTATTATTATTATTATTATTATTATTATTATTATTATTATTATTATTATTATTATTATTATTAAAATTTGATACCCCGCCCCAATCGGGAGGACCCGACTCTGGGCGGCTTACATCCTGATAAAAACAGAAATAAAACCTAAACACTCAATATCAATAAAAGCGTCAAAATTAAAAAATCATCAGAAGTTAAAACAACACAGAACTACACACCAGTATTCCCACATTCCAACCCAGGGAGGCAATCCTTATATAAGCCACTTGGTATGGGAACCCACGTTCCCGGGTCCCCAAACCTGTCCTGCCAGCCAGGTTTTCACGCCCTTCCGGAAGGGTAAGAGCTCTGTCTGAAGGCACAGTTCGGTGGGCAGGAGGTTCCAGAGGGTCGGGGCGGACACGGAGAAGGCTCTCCTCCTAGTACAGGCGAGGCGCGCCTCTCTCGCCGAAGGAATAACAAGGGAGCCTCTCCGATCCGCCGTTGTGGGCCGGACAGATGTTCTTGGGGTGACGCGGTCTCTTAGGTATCCTGGTCCACTACCATATAGGGCTTTAAAGGTAATAACCAGCACCTTGAATTGCACCCGGAGACATACTGGCAGCCAGTGCAGCTCTCGGGCCGCCGCATTCTGGACCAGCTGGAGTCTCCAGATGGTCATCAGGGGCAGCCCCATGTAGAGCGCGTTACAATAATCAAGTCTGGAGGTGACCAACGCATGTGTGACCATAAGCAGGGCATCCCGGTCTAGGAGTGGGCGTAACTGGCGTATTACACGAAGTTGTGCAAAAGCCTTCCTGGCCACGGCTGCCACCTGCTCTTCGAACAGTAGCCGTGAGTCCAGGAGGACCCCCAGATTACGCACCGGGTCTGTTTGGGGCAAAACTGCCCCATCCAGAACCAAAGATGGCAGCTCCTGTGTTAACACAGGACCCCTTACCCACAGCCACTCAGTCTTGCCGGGATTCAGCTGTAGCCCGTTGTCCCCCGTCCAGACCTTAACAGCCTTCAGACACCTGGAAAGGACTTCCACCGCACCGCTTGGGTCCCCATGGGCGGAGATGTATAACTGGGTATCATCTGCATATTGATGATACCTTACCCCGTGGGAACGGAT
Organism: Furcifer pardalis; assembly: GCA_030440675.1. Taxonomy (NCBI): domain Eukaryota; kingdom Metazoa; phylum Chordata; class Lepidosauria; order Squamata; family Chamaeleonidae; genus Furcifer; species Furcifer pardalis. Next base: position 156,670,054 of record CP126894.1, on the reverse strand, counting down.
GATCTCACCCAGCGGCTTCATATAGATGTTAAATAGGAGAGGAGAAAGTACCGAGCCCTGAGGCACCCCGTATTGCAGGGGCCTAGGGCTGGACTTCTCCTTCTCCAGGCACACCGATTGGGTCCTGCCCCTCAGGAATGAGGAAAACCAGGACAGCACCGTGCCCTGGATCCCCAGACCCTGGAGCCTTCCCAGAAGGATGCCATGATCGACAGTATCAAAAGCCGCTGAGAGATCGAGAAGAGCAAGGACAGACGGCTCCCCTCCGTCCCGCTCTCTCCAGAGATCATCCACCAAAGCGACTAGTGCAGTCTCAGTACCCTAACCGGGCCTGAATCCTGACTGAAACGGGTCCAGATAATCCGTTTCATCCAGGACCTCCTGTAACTGCTGCGCCACAGCCTTTTCCAAAACCTTACCTAAGAAAGGTAGGTTGGACACTGGACGGTAGTTGGAAATTACCGTGGGATCGAGGGACGGCTTCTACAATGTGATCCATTGTAACATTACTAATTAATAATTACATAATTTTATAACTTGGAACTGTTTTAATTTCTTTTAGCTTAACTTTTAATTATTGTATTAATTTATATTTTAACTGTGAATAGGGTATCGTAGATTGATTTGTGGTTTTATATTGAGTTGTGGTTTAGCTATGTATTTTTAAACTGTGTATGTAAGCCGCCCAGAGTTGGGTTTTTTACCCGATTGGGCGGGATAATAAGTTGAAGGAAATAAATAAATAAATAAATAAATAAACATCCAGAAAAAAGGCAATTAGGTTCATATAGTGACTGAAATCCTGTTGCTTAGTGTAGTAAGTCACACTAGAGTAGAATCACTGAATCAACTCCTCCATTGATTCCATTTATTCAAATGGGCCTAATCCAATTATGATTTACTTTAATATAGTAAAAGTAAGGAGGGAGTTAATTCACCAGATCTCTCCTGATTTAGCGGTCTATTCCAAGGCAACCTATTATGCTAAACCACAGGAATTTAGCAACATTTTAACCATTTTTTTCTAGTTTAATACAACCTTCAAAGGCCTGTAGTGTTTTAATTTCTTTATTAAAAATCCCCAGAATTTAAGAACTCTAATCTGCTGAAATTAAACAGAAAAGGAATTTAACGTTCCCTGCAGGCATGGAGTTCAAAAGAGTGTTGTGGAAATTGTTTCGAAGCAACATTAAAGAAATCTGTAAGGTTTACAGAGGTATTTATTTAATATTCCTCTTCAATAAAATTTACATTAGATACTTTAGTTAAAAAACAGATAAGCTATTCACTGATTATTTCTGACTCCAAAGAAGCAAAAAACAAACTGCAGGAATGCATACATTGGCCAATTTTCTTGTAATCTTAGAACAACTGAACATTCAAAATTAAACCTAATCTCAGACAAATTCAGACATTCATGTATTACTTGACTATTAATAGAAAATTGGACTGGACCATGCCATTTACAATAAGACAATTAAAAAGTACTCTGGGATACTGCAAACTCAGATTAAACAATTAAGATCTAACAGCCAAGTGAAGCAATTAGACGTTACCATGCAATACCCATCTCGTGGAAAGTCAACGAACATAACCATCATTCAGTTTAATGATACAACTACAGACACTGAAGAAGAAACTGAAACCTTTCGGACACCGACCACATTTCAAAACACAAAGTGCTAATAATCCTAGATGACAAGAGTACAAAAGTAGGAAATAAAAGAGAGTCAAACACTGTCAGAAAATTTGGCATTAATTTCCCATGCAAGCAAATCAATGCTTTAAAAAATTCAGTTAAGATTTTCACCATGAATGGACCCCAAATGCCAGTGGTTCCAGCTAAATTGAGAAAACAAAAAATAGTAACAACTAACATTGGTTACTGGATCGTACCAAATTTCAGAAGAAAATCAGTTTGTGATTTATAGACTACCATATATACTTGACTATAAGCCATCTTGAATATAAGTTGAGGTACCTAATTTGGACCTCTAAAACTAGGGAAATAGTTTGACCCAAGTAATTGTTCGGGTCAAAATTAGGTACCTCGGCTTTATTCTAGTCGGCTTATACTCGAGTATATACAGTATTATAAGAAGACAAGACTTACCGGAAAAGACAATAATGGTAGGAAAAGTGGAAGGCAGTTGGAGAAGAGAAACATCAAACATGAGATGGCCCTGTAGCAGGCATGACTAGACACCAGAGTGCACAGAATGCTGTTTGCCTTCCCACAAAAGTGGTACCTATTTATTTACTTGCTTTCAAACTGCTAGGTTGGCAGGAGCTGGGACAGAGACAGTAGCTCACTCCATTGTGCAGTACTCAGGTCTCAAACTGCTGACCTGCCAAACTTCCAGTCGTTAAGTTCAACATCTTAACCACTAAGCCACCTCAGTCCTAAGGTCACTGAAACTAAATAAAAAGGGCCATACAAAGCCAATAAGCCTATTTTGGCAACAAAAGGATTACCCAGAAGTTAGGTGCTCAGTCTTGATTTGTATACTGTATTCAGTGGTGGGCTCCCAAAAAAAATTACTACCACACTGTGGGTGTGGTATGGTGGGTGTGTGGCCAGGGGGAAAGCCATGTGTTGCACCCAAATTAGAACTACAGTAATACCTCGGATAACGTTTGCATCAGATAATGCTAAAAGCACATAACGTTAAGCAATCGGGGGGGGGGGAGGATTGCATCGCATAGTGTTAAATCCTATGGGATGCATCGGATAACGTTTGCTAAAGCCTGTGCCGGTTATAATGTATCTCTATGGAGTTTTAACTTTATCCAATGCATCACATAGGATTTTAACTTTATCCGATGCATGCATCGGATAACATTAAAAATCAGATAACACTAAGACTTGTGGAACCAAGTTTTAGCATTATCTGAGGTTTTACTGTACAGTAATACCCCGGATAACGATTGCATCAGATAATGCTAGAATCGGATAACGATTTTTTGGAAAAAAGTTGCATCAGATAACGATTCTTTTAGCGTTGTCCGATACAATGGTCTGTGGGTGTGGGGTGGAAAGGCACCCGCCTTTCCCCAACCCTATTGCAGTCACAAAGCCTCCTTGTCTCTTTCCCTCCCTGTATTTAAACTACAGGGAAGGGGGAAAGAGAGAGACGTGATTGGTTCTCTAGAGAACCAATCACGTCTCTCTCTTTCCCCCTTCCCTGTAGTTTAAATACAGGGAGGGAAAGGGAGGGATAGACGGAAGCAGTTCTTTTTTCCTCCTTGTATTTAAACTACAGGAAGAGAGAGGGTTGTGTTTTAAATACAGGGAGGGGAAGTAAAAAACACAACCCTCTCTCTTCCTGTAGTTTAAATTTAACCGCTGCGGGGGGGGGGTGGCTTTAAAGGCAGGGAGGAAAAGTTCTTTCCCTCCCTGCCTTTAAAGCGGTTTTGTCCCTGAAGTCAGGGCTTTTTTTTAGCGTTAAAATCGGATAACGTCATGACTTGTGGAACCAAGTCATAACGTTATCCGGGGTATTACTGTACTTTATTTCAAAACTTGGATGGGTGGGGTCAGCCAGAAATTCTGCTACCGGTTCTGGCGAACTAGTGCGAACCTGCTGATGCCCACCACTGGGTGTAGTTCATACTGTGAAAGCACCTCCTTGTCTCTGCTGTGACAGGTCAAGCAAACCAAGATCGCTACAAAATACGCATTAAGCAACCAGAACAAAATATCCAAACTACAGTGGAATCAGCCCAATTGGTTTTGGTGAGTTTGAAGACGTAACTAGGATACAATTTATTCTGGATCAACTCATTCTTCTCAGCAACTACTCCTAGGCTTTGGAATCCACTGCTCTCGGAAGCCAGATTGCCTGACAACAGAAGGACAAGAAGGGCAGAGGAGAGGAGGCAGGGCGGAGAGAGAGAGAGACCTTCCTTTGCAGGAGAAGTTTTATACAATAAGTGAGGAGGTTAGTTAGGAAATACAGTTGTACCTCGCTTAAAGATCATAATGTGTTCCACAGGATCGCTCTTTAAGCGAGTTTGCTCTTTAAGTGAAACACCATTGCAAGTGACCAATTGTGACTTCTGGGGGGGGGGGATTGTGAACCCCAATTTATTTGTTAAGCAAGTTTTTGGTTGGTTTTATTTGTTAAGCAAAGCGAACATTCAGAGAAAATTCTGCTCTTTAAGCGAGTTACTCTCTAAGCGAGGCACTCTTTATGTGAGGTTTGACTATACTCTATTTTTGAAATTTAATAATATTTTTAAATTGTTTTAATCGTGACCAAAATTTAGTTGCTTTTTAATATATAGTTTTTTATGGTATTTTTAAACTTATCAGTACTGTGTGATTTTAAATGCTGTGAGCCATTTTGGACCACCTCTGCCAGAAGTTCTCACCCTTTTTAAGCCAGGGGCTAGGTCACACTCCTACAGACAGCTTTGGGGGCCAGACCGCCATTTTGCCCTTCCTCCACCACATTATTATTATTTATAAGATTTATATTTAGCACTTCCTGGTGTCGTGGAGGCGGTGGTGGTGGGCACATGAAATGGTGCTGTGGGCCATATCCAGCCAACGGGCCACAGGTTGATAATCCCTGTCCTATGCAAAGCTCCCCTCTCCCCCATTAATTTTTACTCAGAAACCTAAATGAAGTCTTGATATTCAAAATAAAATTCACCGGAATCTAGTGGATAGTTTAATAAAAAGAATCTTACTGCTTTGGTCCATTTGCACACTATTAGCTTGAAAACTGAGGTTTCAACTGGGAAACAAAACATGCAAAACATCTACAGTCAAACCTCGCATAAAGACCACCTCACTTAAACAGTAACTCGCTTAAAGAGCAGAATTTTCTCTGAATGTTTGCTTCACTTAACAAATAAAACCAACCAAAAACTTGCTTAACAAATAAATCGGAGTTCGCAATCCCCCCCCCCCCGAAGTCACAATTGGTCACTTTCAATGGTGTTTCACTTAAAGAGCAAACTCGCTTAAAGAGCGATCCTGTGGAACACATTATGCTCTTTCAGCGAGGTACCACTGTGTAGTTTAAAAAACTATGATACTCCATGATGATTAAAAGCTGATGCATGAATAGGCCTCTATAATGTATAATGCCAATAAAAATATGTGGTAGTATTCATAAGCAGGATATTGTGGTTTTAAATCTCTCAACCAGATTATTCTAATGTCACATGAGACACAACCCTAGCATACTTAAATGAAAGCAAATGTATGATTAACCCCATTGAAAAATACAGTTCTAGAGCATGACATACAAAAATATGAATAAAAAGATTGTTTATTAAGGCTATATAGTTTTTCATGGTCCTTTCAGCATTGTTATACATCTGTTTTTGAAATGTATCTAAAATGGTTCAAAAGAGCCCCGGTGGCACAGTGGTTAAACTCCTATACTGCAGCCAAAACATTTTGAGTTTGATCCTGATAGGACACAAGGTTAACTCAAGCCTTCCATCCTTCCAAAAATGGTAAATGAGTACCCAGCCTGTTGGGAACAAAAAGCTAATTACATGTAAACTACCCAGAGAGCACACTAAAACCTATAGGTAAAGGTTTCCCTTGCTCAAAAGCCAGTCGTATTTGACTCTAGGGGTCAGTGCTCATCTCCATTTCAAAGCTGAAGAGCCAGTGCTGTCTGCTTCTGCAGACGTTTCCATGGAACATAGCACGCCAGTTACCTCTGACCTCCACCATCCTTCTCAACCCGCCCAACTCTGTGCCCATTGCTTCTACAATACCATCTAGCCATCTCATTTTCCGCCACCCCATTCTTCTTTTGCCCTCAACCTTTCCCAGCATCAAGGACTTCTCAAGTGAATCCTCTCTTCTCATTTGATGTCCAAAGTACTTTAGCTTCATCTTCACTATCTGACCTTCCAAGGAGCAGTCAGGGTTGATTTCTTCTAAGATCGACCTGTTTGTCTCCTTGCTGTCCAGGGTACTCTCAAAACTCTCCTCCAAACACCACATTTCAAAGGCGTCTATTCTACTGTGCTCAGATTTCCTTATGGTCCAACTCTCACAACCATACATTACCACTGGGAATACCATTGCAAATTTTTGTTTGCAAGGTGATGTCTCTGCTTTTAACTATGTTCCCCAGGTTTTTCATAGCTTGTCTCCCAAGAATCAGTCGCCTTTTGATTTCATGGCGGCTGCAATCACCATCTGCAGTGAGCTTTGATCCTAAGAAAGTAAAATCTGTCACTGCTTCTACTTCTTCCCCATCTATTTTCCAGGGACTGATAGGGCCTGTTGCCATTATCTTGGTTTTCTTAATGTTGAGTGTCAAGCCACCTTTTGCACTCTCTTCTTTCAACCTAATCAGAAGTTTCTTTAGGTCTTCCTCATTTTCTGCCATTAGGGTAGTATCATCTGCATATCTCAAGTTGTTGATGATTCTCCCAGCAATTTTAATTATATAGATATGATATCAATTAATAATACAGAATTAAAGAAAGTTGGCTGTGATCTAAGAAAATACATGCATCTCCTTGTAGATTCAAGAATATGAATGCTGCTACTTAGTTACATTTTTTCAGACTGTACAGAGGGCTACACAGAAAGAGCCTCCTTGAAGATTGTGGGTACTTTTTACATTTTCAAACCACTGTCAGGCATCCCCTGAACAATGGCCAGCTAATCTTGCCAGCTAATCTTTTTGACACCTGATCAAGCCAAAAGAAAGGCTGTACAGAACCATTCATTCATTCATTCATTCATCCATCCATCCATCCATCCATCCATCCATCCAACCAGCCATCCATCCATCCATCCAACCAGCCATCCATTCATTCATTCATCCATCCATCCATTCATTCATTCATTCCATTTCTATACCACCCATCTGACTTACTGTAACTATCATTCTGGGCATTGGACACAACAGGTAAAGTAAAAATATAAAGAAGACTTTAAAAACCCAGCCCAAAAATATAGAGGTAAAGGTTGCCCTTGGAGTATAATAAATCAGAAACATACCCGACAACAATGGCAGAAGCTAAATCATTGATATTAGAGGAGGAAGTACCTAACTTAGATGTAAAATGTTGGCAAGCATCTCCTTGAAATGCTCTTCCTTAGTTAATTTGTGGAACAAAAAGAGAGAAAGCCAGATGTATCCAACTCTAGGGTTTGGTGCTCATCTCCATTTACAGTTAACGAGCCAGCACTGTCTGCGTCTGCCGGCATTTCTGTGGACATGTGGCAGGCATGACTAGATACAGAGTGCAGGGAATGCTCTTTACCTTCCCACCAAAGTGGTCCCTATTTATCTACTTGCAATTTCTTGCCTTTGAACTGCTAGGTTGGCAGGAGCTAGGACAGAGACAGGAGCTCATTCCATTGTGCAGTACTCAGGTCTCAAACTGCTGACCTGCCGACCTTCCAGTATTCAAGTTCAGTGTCTCAGCCACTAAGCCACCGCAGTCCCTATGTCCAAAATACAAGCTTCTAAATGTACAAATTGTGTAGGTGTATACATTCCTTTCTGGAGACTGCAAACTAAGTAAGCTGATATAAATTTGCTAGCTCAGTTAATTCACACACATTGTTATTATCAACAGGGCCGTAGCCAGGATTCTAGATGGGTGTGTGTGTGTGTGTAAAATTTGTTCAGGAGGGGCAAAAAAAAATTCAGGAGGGGCAATAATGTCACATTCACATACAGTATATATATATAACATTGGCACCACAGGGTGAGGTGGGGGCTGTTAGCTTAGGAGGGTTTTCAGGGGCGCTGGCTACGGCCCTGATTATCAATAGGCACAATGGTTTATATTTATGGAAACTGAAGATATCCAGACAATGTACAATATTAGATTACTTGCTTCCTTATCATTTAGCTAATAAAAACTTTTCAAAAACATCAACTTTCAAAATACTACTGGACTTCCTATCTCTACTTTGCTTTGAACAACTGCAAAAACATTGTTATAAATGCCAGAAAACACTATCTTACTCACATTGCTATTTACAATTTAAATACTTCATACAATTTGAACAAAGTGCGCAGAGTTAAAGGTACAGAAGGCATTTAATTGGAAATGATTATTAATAAACATACAGATGCTAATAAAAGGTTTAATAGAGCTGTTTTCTCCTAAGATTTTGGTCTGAGTCACCAACTTTTCTCAATGTCCAGATTTAAAGAAATACAGTAGATTCGAACCAAAGATGAGAAAAGTTGCAACTGAACTTTCAAAGTAGGAAGGACGCTCAAACATGCAAGGACACCAAAGTACATCATGGAGAATAGAAGTTAGCATGTTTTAACATGGTGACCATGACTTTCACTTTGCTTCAATAGACCTAGCTCAAATAGCAACCCTTTGTGCCATCAATCCCACTGAATTATTATTATTATTTATTCAACTTTTACCCCACCAATCTGGGATACACTCCCACTGTGGGCGACTCACAATGTTAAAAAGAGCAGAACAGACACCATAAAACCATAGAAACCACCAGGGGCGTAGCTACCGCCGTATCTGCCGTATCAATTATACGGGGCCCCTGGGCCACGGGGGGCCCCCAACGTGCATAAGCAAAAATTAATAAAAACTTCCCAAATTTTAATTATGATGAATAAATATTTCTTTTAATTTTATGCAATTTTTTTTTCTTTTGTGAGAAATCTTTACCCTTCCTAAGGGCCCCCAAACAAATTTTTATACGGGGCCCCGCCAAGGCACGCTACGCTTCTGGAAACCACCCACCCACCCAGTCCAATCAGAACCAAGGACCACTAACCTGAGTGGCCAACAATGGGAGGGTCTCCTATTTAAACTTCAACAAGCTGCCAAAGGCATCCTAGAAAAGTTTTCAGTTGCTTCTTGAAGGTCCCTAAAGAGTCAGTCAAATGCAGCTCCCTCAATAGAGCATTCCAGTTAGCTGGGGCCACCGGTGAGAAAGCCCTCTGATGGGTAACAGACTTTCTAGCAAACCTGGTATCAGATTAAATGCAATCAAACCTCGCATAAAGAGCACCTTCCTTAATGAGCAATTCGCTTAAAGAGCAGAATTTTCTCTGAATATTCGCTTCACTTAACAAATAAAACCAACCAAAAACTCGTTTAACAAATAAATTGGGGTTCACAATCCCACCACCACCACCAGAAGTCACAATTGGTCACTCGCAATGGTGTTTCGCTTAAAGAGCAAACTTGCTTAAAGAGCAATCCTGTGGAACACATTATGCTCGTTAAGCGAGGTACAACTGTACATACAAGAGTGAGCTCCCAGCTATGATGTAACACACTGTACAAAGCACATCGAGCCATAAACAGGTTTAACCATGACACCATATTCTTCATTTACATTTTCCTCATGCATCGACTGTGGCTACAGGTTCAGTCACACAGTCACATAACTCTTGAAGTTCTACACATCAAAGAGTATCCTTTTTCTAATGGTGGCCAAGCCTGATGACAATATGCTTCCAGTGTTATGCTCCTGAGAAGGAATATAGCCAATTATACTCTGTCTTAAAATAGCTCTGATTACAAGAAGGAGTGTACCTTGGAGGTAGTGCAGGCTTCCAAGGTATGGAGGTAGGAAAAGGGGCCCTCAATTCATGAACATTTCCACCATAGACCATACTGATTTCTAGCCATCTTAAGAAAGATCAGGTTAGAAAAGTAGTCTCATGCGGTACTGACAGTATTTATAAACATCCCTATGGCATTTAGACTCTTGTTGGGAAAGAAATCTTTTAAAACTCCAAACATCTGAAAATTGTACATTTTCAGACGAGACGCTCTTAACACAACCAGTCAAAAGACTGTACACCATTCCCCCTTTTACTGCCTGCCCCTCTCCTGTAAGAGGAAAGACAGAAAAAGCAGGGTAACACAGAGAAGTTACAATTAGAAAAGATTTCCTGGAACCCCTGTGAAATTAAGAAATGAGACTTGGTGAGTTTGAGATAAAGGTCTGTCTGGAAGCATCCTTACATTGTTAAATGGGCAATAAAGGAAAGTGATAGGTTTGTTACTTCTAGTTCAGATGCATCAAGGTGTTTCATTATGAGTAGGAAGAAAAGGTAAACAAGGTTCAAAATCCTGATGCTTATGTTGTGTGTTACACAAGTGTAGATCCATAGAATCAGTAGGGATTTTGTAAATAAATTCTTTTGCAAAGTCCATTGTTTCAAATGGGTCTATTCTACTTATGAATAGGGCCAGTTGGATTAAGGAGACTTTCATAGGAGCTGATTTATAAAATCCCCATTGATTCAATGGACCTACTTTAGTGTGACTTACTATACGAAGGAATAGGATTTCAGACAATATGTCAGAATACCAAAGATCCAGACTCAATGACATTTCTCTCTACCATAAACGTGGTTTATTGAATAACCTAGAAAACTAACACAGAAACTAAGCCAATTCTATTTAGTGGTCAGTGCCATTTTGCCAAAATGGCTAACAGCTTGCAAAATCCAGTTACTGTTTCAAGAAAAGTAATATATCAGTTGTTTCTGATATATTAATTGTTGTACGTTTTGTTCCCTTTGTATGCTTGACAAATATACTTTTTATCGTGCTGAAACAAATATTTTTTAATTTATATAAAACTAGCAACACTTCCAGCTTTTCCTAAAGCACACTCTTTTTTTTTTTTTTTACAAACACACACATATTACTTAAAAGGGCTGTCTTAATTTATTCCAGATCTGCCTATGCCTTACCAGCAGTCATTCTCTTTATGTAAATTTAAGGTTGCATCACTTCACACTCAAGAATTCTATGTGTAAATGTTAGTAACATACAAAGCTTTAGCCAGGGTGAATGCTTCACAGAAGACAAAAACACATCTTTAGAACAAATATATAATTTTATAAATAAATGGCTAGGATGAATATAAATTATATAAAAACATGTACAGTGGAACCTCACTTAAAGAGCATAATGCATTCCACAGGATTGCTATTTAACCGAATTTCTCTTTAAACAAAACACCATTGTAAGTGACCAATTGCAACTTGGGGGGGGGGATTGTGAACCCCGATTTAGTTGTTACACAAGTTTTTGGTTGATTTTAGTTGTTAAGCAAGGCGACCATTCAGAGAAAATTCTGCTCTTTAAGCGAGTTAGTTTCTAAGCGAGGTGTTCTTTATGCGAGGTTTTACTGTATTTCATGTTATGTTTATTTAGCAACTTCTAATACAGTACTGTACTGTCAAAACAGGCTATGGAAAAATGTCTAATTAAAAGAACCATCCACTTTTAATCATGTTTGGGGGGAAATCAGAAGTCAATGAGCTGATTATTATAAAATTCAATTCTGTTGCTGTATTTTCTCCCAATCATGCACTTAAAGTGTTTATGTGTTTTTTTAAAAAAAATCTTCCATGACTAGGCAAGGTGTGAAACTGCTAAAATGAAGGCACCTTTTGGTGAGTTCATTCTGCAGTTCCATTCGCCTGTCCTAGTGTGAGAAAGATTAGCCAGCAACACATGCTTGCCATTACCAGGGTACGCTCGATTGAGGTTTAAAAATACCACAATTTTCTAGGAGGCTCCTTATGTGTACCTCATGTATTAAATTTATATCTTTTTCTTCATGAAATCCAAAATTTTGTAGAGTCCCCAAGGAGGTCTTCCATTCAAGCAAGCCTTTAGATTACCCTCTCTGAATGGAAATTATTCCAACAGTTTTACAACTTTGGATTATTATTTTTTATTGAAAAAAATTATAACATTACTTTGGTTAATCTTAAATGAAATTCGTATCAGTTGAAGTCATGCAAATTATCAAGGGTCAAATTCTCAAAGTTTCCTCTCAGTTCACTGCATTTTGCAGGAGTAAGCACTAATTTTCAAAAAAAAAAAAACACCACACATTTGAGTTAAAGGCCAACAAGTTTAGGTCTACATTATCCAAAAGAAAAATAAACATTAATGGTCTTTGATCTGCCGAAAATCTAACACTGCAAAAAGGTAAATACTGTACAGCGAATAAGCTTAGAACAATACTATTTCACATCAAGAAGACCAGAAAGAAAGTTAGTCTTTGCCAGCATTATTGTTTACTACCCTCTCCTCAAATGACCGTTCTAATTTCCTGGAGAACACACAGAAGGCAAATCTGGATTAAAATGGTATTTTGTTGCCCAAATTCCCAGTTAACTCGATATATAAAATAAGGGCTCTCTTTCATAGATTTAAAAATGCTGACTGCATCGCCCATCTTTCTTAGTTTAAAAGTGCAATCCTATACTAATCTACTCATAAGTAAGTTTTACTATGCTCAACCAGATGTCCAAGTAATTGGGCCTAGAGCTGCAATCTAAATCTCTCTAAATTTCCAGTAACTTCTTGTCTTCAATTCTGTAGCTTAATACATTACCATAATATTAACCATTTGTCAAGAGGACTTTAAGTCTAACCTGCTGCCATTTAGTTACTATGTTCAACCTTTAACTGAACTTTTATCATCTTGTCCTATCCTCCACTTTAGGTGATTACTTAGCAAATTCCTGACACACACCACTTCCCGGCTCATTAAAAAAGGAGTAAATTATTAAAGAACATGAGGAACCCACCAAGAACTGTTTATTCAAAAAGCAATCACTGATAATGACATTGCAGGTAACAGAAATGTCACTTGTCCATCCATTAAGAGGTTTGCAGATTGGTTCACCTTTTTTTATTTCCTTTATATATAAAAAAAAACTTAAATTAAAAGAATAAGCATGAAACAGTTTGCTACATTCATTTTGTGCCTGAAATTTTAAACAAATCTCCCTGTTACTAAGTTTCACCTATGTTCTACTATATTTTAGAAAGAGCGATGTAAACAGTGTTGATTATTTATAACAGAAATCACTAGTCTACATACTCTGTGGAATAAAACAAATGCAAGTTTTCAACCAGCTACAATACTTGTGTAACTAAATTGATTTCTCTTTCATTATTGAAATAAATAGTGCGTTTATGATTCGGTCCTTTACAGATATGTATCAAATTCTTTCTCCATAAAAATTAAGCCCTTTATAGACTGATTTTCCCAATGATCAGAGGGCACAACTTACATAAAGAATTTGGCTCAAGGAGTATTACATGTCTTTTACTGTAAAGATCACTCTTGTAGTAGATGGAACAGCATAACTCCAGAGAACAAATTGGCCTGTAGGAGAAGACTAGTTTCATGCTGTGCAAATCATTTGAGCAAGCCTTGAGCTCATGCATGCTTCTCCCCTTGTTTACCGTTTAGCCTACCAACATAGATTAAATACATTCTCTTCTGTTTTTAAATTAACAAAAGTGCAAGCAAGTCTGTATCAAATTGGAGTTTCAGATTTTTGTTTAAGAAAACTTCAGCTCCCCCTTTTTTTAATCTAATAGAAAACTTAAACAGAGACGGTTTGGCTACTAATTCAAAGACCCAGCCTCAGTCAGGGACCTTCTACATAAAACATGTAAATCAGGAGTTCTCAACCTATGGCCTGGGGGCCAGATGCGGCCCATGACACCATTTCATGTGCCCCCCCCCCACTGCCTCCACCACACCCAGAAATTACATGTGTGGCATGCATGGCAAAATGACTGTCCAGCCCCTGAAGCTGTCTGAGGAAGCGTGACCCAGCCCTCAGCTTGAAAAGGTTGAGAACCTCTAATGTAAATCATATATATAATATGAACAATCAGACATACAACTTTTAGGGATTAGCACTCTAACAAGGGGAATACCTAGCTATGGCCTCCATTCACAGGTCTATGATTCAGTACCTTTAGCTATTTGCTATATTCCTTAACAAAAAGCCATTCACTACTTTCCAAAGAATCTATCATCTGTGCAACTTCGTACACTGTTATAGTCACTCTATGCCAGTGATGGCAAAACTTTTAGAGACTGAGTGCCCAAACTCAACAGGCTGCTGTCTGTGCCGCAGAGGGGCAGGGTAAACTCTGTGCTGGGGGGTAGGGAGGAAGCGCTCCCATTGGACTCTGGGCAAAGGGGTCGGGTGAACTTTGTGCTGCGGTTACGGTGTGCATTCCCACAGAGAGGGCTCTGAGTGCCCCCTCTGGCATGCATGCCATCAGTTCACCACCACTACTCTATGCTAACATCTCAACAGACAGCGATAAGGCTGGAATTCTAGCCCACGTGAGACCAGAGTACATTGGGGCTTCATGCTTTGCTACTTTGTCCTTACCACAATTTCCTCAGAGAAGGAAATTGATTGTGCCATAAAGCTAATAACACTTTCCAAAGTACAGTAATACCTCGGATAACGTTTGCATTAGGTAACGCTAAAACTGCATAATGTTAAGCAATCTGGAAAAAAAATTGCATCGCATAACGTTAAAATCCTGTGTGATGCATTGGATAACGTTCGCTAAAGCCTGTGCCAGTTACAATGTATCTCTATGGAGTTTTAACGTTATCCGATGCATCCCATAGGATTTTAATGTTATCCGATACATGCATTGGATAACATTAAAAATCAGATAACATTAAGACTTGTGGAACCAAGTTTTAGTGTTATCCGAGGATTTACTGTACAGGTACCCATGTGTTACAAAGGAGTGAAGATCTGCTGGCCCTCCAACTCTGTGTAGTTGTACTTCTGTTTTTGTTGAGATTTTGTTTACACTTTGTTCTAGAATACATTTTGTACTGGAAGTAGCTGTTAAGGCACAAGTATGAAAGACTGCCAGGAACAGAAACAATGCCTTGGGTGGCTGAAGGTTGGGTAGAAAAATTACCTATTTGCTTCCGCCATTGATCGACTGAAGAGACATTCCCACGGAAATGGTGGAATGTACAAATGCCTACCTGGATGCCAAGGCACTGGCCAGCCAACCCATTAACCACCTGGAAAGGGCATGTTTAGAGCCTTGGGAGAAATTTTAAAATTCCCATCCATTAGACAGGTGAACAGTTTTGATAGCGCCTATGCCCCTTTCATGCTACCTTTTAACTTTCAGTTTTTTTCCTGTACAGTTTTTGCAGTCTGCAATCACTTTACTCTAATTCAGTCAAGTTGAAAGAAACTTCTTTGACGTTATGTTCCCTTCTCTAGAGTCAAATTATTTTGCTTTGTTCTGTGACATCCTAAGTACAGAGGCAGCCACCTGATTCTTTGAACTCTTTGTTCTAATGACTGTTAACTGCCCTTGAATTTGGGCACCCGTTGTTCCTTCTTTCTGAATGGGCATCTAGCACCTCAGTGGGTTTTAACTCAGCTCTAAGATTAACCAGGGGGTTTGCTCCTTTCTTAGCATCATCCTTATTTCACACTGGTGCCTATCCTGCATCTCCAAGGTTGGAGTCATTTGTTGAGTTCTTCAATCACCTTGTTGTTCTAATGATCCAGATAGCAGGTCTTGCCATCTAAACAAAGCTTTACTCCCTGCTAAAGTAGCCTCTGTATCTTAAAGCTAGACAACATACAGAGCAACCTCCTAACTCCCTACTTCTATTTTTGTGCCCTATTTGTTACTATGCCCTGTGTATGATTTGCTGTGCCAACCCAGATGATGGTAGTGAAGCAAGAGTATTTAACAACAGCTAACCAAAGTTTTTAAATCAACACTATCACTATCATTATCAAAACCTTTCTCAGAGGTTGTATAATTAATTTTCTTTTGTCTCTTTTTCCTTTTCCTCCTTGCCTGTCTTCGTGTCCTCATTCACACAGCTGTACCATGGTATCCAGAAAATAAACAAACTGTTTATCTGTTCATGTGTGCTTATTTTCTGGAGACTGTGTTATATACACCACCTTTTCCCAGAATCATACTGACCTCGACCTGCCTATAAGCTTCCAGCTACTACCTAGAGCACATTATACAATCCATCAACTATAGATAAGTACTACAATACAACTGCATCAGTTAAAGTTCCTCAAATAGAGACTCACACCATTAAGATTTGCAACAAGCATCCTTAAAACTGCAATACCCATGCAGTTAGGTAAGGAAACAGATCAGGTCAGATAAGAGGTCTAATGAGGCTTTACCCAAGGTCCACTGTCCCGGGAGGTCACTCCTCTATATGGAGAGCCTCTAAGAATAGCAGATCCCTCCTTCTTCAGACTGTTGCTCTTCCAGTGAAGGATGATGGTGAAATCAAATACAAGACGCAAGACTAAAGTAATCACGTACCCAGGCTGTGCTGCCTTGAGAACTGTCGTCCAAAAACATGTATTCTCACACCTTTAATATACTGTACACGAATTCTTGCTGGATAGCTCACTGAGCTGCAGTATTTGGCCGGGAGTCAAGAATGGTTCGAATCCTCGTTGTGCCTTGTTCAAGAAGACCCAGCCTGTGTGTCCTTGGGCAAGCAATATTAAACTCTTTCAAAATAGTCTACACCTAAAATACTCTGGAAAGGTGTGTCATATGTTGGAGTTGACTTAACGGTTCATAATTCTTAGTAGTAGTAGTATGCATAAAGAAATTATAGGCCTTAGAACCCAGGAAAAACTGACTACACTACATGATAAGCCCTTAAAATAAACTAACAAATAATTATTCATCAAATAGAATTCACAGCCAAGATTGCAACATGACACGGATGGTCTACAGACCATCTGGGACAATATTTCTCTTTTGTAGCCCTTGGCTAGAAGCCTTGTCTATATTTGTAAACAATTCTCTAATTTAACACAGCAAAACATTTTCAACAATATAGACTCTAAAAAATACACAAACTCAAAAATCAACTCAGTCTCCCAATCAACTTAGACAAAAATTGTTTTGTTGTTCAGTCGCACAGTCGATTCTGACCCTTTACGACGCCATGGACCACTGTCTGCCAGACACTTCTGTCCTCCACCATCCTCCTCAACTCACTCAGCTCTGTGCCCATTGTCTCTACAATACCATCTAGCCATCTCATCTTTGGCCACCCCCTTTTTCTTTTGCCCTCCACCTTTCCCAGAATCAAGGCTTTCTCAAGTGAATCCTCTCTTCTCATTTGATGTCTAAAGCACTTTAGCTTCATCTTTACTATTTGACCTTCAAGGGAGCAGTCAGGGTTGATTTCTTCTAAGATTGACCTATTTGTTCTCCTCACTGTCCAGGGGACTCAAAATTCTCCTCCAGCACCACATCTCAAAGGCATCTATTCTTCTGCGTTCAGTTTTCCTAATGGTCCAGCTCTCACAACCATACATTGCCACAGGGAACACCATTGCTTTGACTATGCGAATTTTTGTTTTCAATGTGATGTCTCTACTTTTCACTATGCTCCCCAGGTTTCTCATCGCTTGCCTCCCAAGAATCAGTCGCCTTTTGATTTCATGGCTGCAATCACCATCTGCAGTGAGCTTAGATCCTAAGAAAGTAAAATCTGTCACTGCTTCTACTTCTTCCCCATCTATTTTCCAGGGACTGATAGGGCCTGTTGCCATTATCTTGGTTTTCTTGATATTGAGTCTCAAGCCAGCTTTTTCACTTTCTTCTTTCAACCTAATCAGGAGCTTCTTTACAAGAGCTAATATCAGCCATACCTCAGGGTACTGATCTGCTTATCCTCACAATGTGGCATATGCCACCACTTGCCACAATGGTCTTTAGTCATCTTTGTATGACAAACAGATCTATTTCTAGATATGAAAATGAATTGGCAATAAATCTGATGTCAGAAACAGTTGCATTAAAAATTTTAGTCCCCCAGGCAGAACACATGACTGCTGACCTAAAGGTTGCAATAATAATTTAAGAAAACGATTTCAAAGGAAAGCTCCATCGCAAAACTGTTGTGCTGTTATTATGTCAATAACTTTTATATTCCAAAATGGAATTAATCAGTTTTCTGTTTTCCTACAGTTATTATTGTATTGTACAGTGATTGCAGCCATGAAATAAAAAGGCGACTGATTCTTGGGAGGCAAGCGATGAGAAACCTGGGGAGCATAGTGAAAAGTAGAGACATCACATTGAAAACAAAAATTCGCATAGTCAAGGCAATGGTGTTCCCTGTGGCAATGTATGGTTGCGAGAGTTGGACCATTAGGAAAGCTGAACGGAGAAGAATAGACGCCTTTGAGATGTGGTGTTGGAGGAGAGTTTTGAGAGTCCCATGGACAGCGAGGAGAACAAATAGGTCAATCTTAGAAGAAATCATCCCTGACTGTTCCTTAGAAGGTCAAATAATGAAGATGAGGCTAAAATACTTTGGACATCAAATGAGAAGAGAGGATTCACTTGAGAAAGCTTTGATGCTTGGAAGGGTGGAGGGCAAAAGAAGAAGGGGGCGGCCCAAGATGAGATGGCTGGATGGTATCGTGGAGACAATGGGCACAGAGCTGAGCGAGTTGAGGGGGATGGTGGAGGACAGGAGTGCCTGGCGGACAGTGGTCCATGGGGTCGCAGAGGGTCGGAATCGACTGTGCGACTGAACAACAAAACAGTTTTTATAGTAGTACAAAACCCTCTGAAATTGGTGGCTAAGCAGTGGTTTTATCATGGAAGTAGGAAATAGTATTATCTTATTTTGCTTTTTATCTTGCCTGTATTTGCGATTCACCTACACATTATTCACCAAAGCTTCAATGGCCACATCAAAGCAGAGGTTTGCAGTGTGTGAGGGAAGTAAACATTTAGTGAGCAGGAATGTTTTAGAAGGACACAATACGGATTGGATTCTTTTAATTCCTCATCTCTCATCAACACATATAAGTTCTCCCATGGAGAAAAGGCTCAGGTTTATCGGTGGCTCTCAAAAATGATCAAAATCTGTTTTTGTTTTCAATTATTACTATCTTTTAGCCAAAACCCTGTTTTTCAGTATAGTAAACCACTCTATACCATTGACTCCATGGGGCCTGGTGAGTCAGCCACTCCATAAATTCCATTGATTCAAATTTTATTTATTTTTATTTATTTTATTGCATTTATACCCCACCCTTATCCAAGGACTCAGGGTGGCTTACAATTTAAAACAGATAAAACAATTAAAGATACAATAGTTACAATAAAAATTAAGATTAAAATTTAAAGATTAAAAATTAAAAAGTTTAAAACAACAGGGAGAGAGGTGGGGTGTTCAAAGGAGCCAGCCGGCCGAACTGAATGTCTGGCCTGCACCCCACACATGCCCTGCCAGCCAGGTCTTCACCCCCTTCCTAAAGGGCAGCAGCTCTTCAACACAATAAATCACAGTTAGAGTAAACCTATTTGAATCAGTGGAAATTATGGAGTAGCTGACTTGTTAAATCTTTATTGTAGTAAATCTAGTACCACGTACTACACTAAGCAACAGGATTTTGGCCAACAATGTGATTCATTATTTATTTCCAAAGACTGAGCAAAAGAAAAATGACCTTTTTTGATTTTCTTCCTTCTGAAACTTCCCAGTACTGTGCAAGGGTAACTCCCAACTCTAAATTCTCCTCTCCACCACTGTATGCCAATAAAGATTAGAGTTATCCCCTTTTCCATCCACCACTTCCACCTTCCTTCCTTCTTTCACGACTGATGCCTTAATATTCTGTACACACCAGAACCTCACACATCTAGTCTTAGTCCACAAAAGTCAGTTGCAAGACTGTTGTATTTACTGCAACTTACTAACACAACTATCTCTCTGAAGTGTGTCTCAATGGCATAACAGCAAGCTTCAAGCTCAGAACTCCCCACAAAATTGGTTTGAGACAGAAAAGGGGGGAGGAGGGGCAAGGGAAGGAGCAGGATGTGAAATCTAAAAGCCTTGCCAATACTTTGCTTCAGACATTAATGAAAATAATAACCACAAAGGAATTAGCTTCCTGACCACTTTGACCTTCTCAGCTGGAGTTTTTGCAAGGGCCCCGGTGTACATCAGGTATCTACCCAGCTGCTCAGAAAGAGGGTGCTGTTAGTAGCAGTTGCTGTATAATTACTTACTTGATTCCTTCTAAGGAGCTTATGCTAAGAGGTGAGCAAAGAAAGCAGATTAACCATTTGAATGCATCCCCACAACTCGCATAGGTACATACAAACATTTGGCCTCCCCCCACAGGCCTGACTATATGGGAGTATGTGTATGTTTGTGCGAGTGTGTGACCGAGCAGTGTGTGTGTTTGTGCATGTGTGTGAAGAACTGTAGACTTCTAATCCTGCTCCAATTCATCCCCATTCATGGTAGGGTAATTATGTTGTGTTGGGGGAAGGAAGAAAGACAGAGGCCGGAGGGAAGGGCCTGAAAGTGCCAGAGAGAAATGCGGGAAGGCTCCTCCATACTGAACAACCAGATTAGTCCTGAGGAGGAGAAGGGAAGAGAAGAAGAGACAGGAGGAGGAGGAGGCAATGGTGGTGGTGGTGGTGGTGGTGATGTGGCCTATAGCGCCACAGGCCGCCCTGCTCTGTCAGTCACATGCTCCCCTTCGTTGCCTAGCAACGCCAAAGCTGAGAGAAAAAGTTCTCGCTTCCAACTTCAAATCTGTCTGAGACCAGCCAAGGGGAGCTTATTGTCTTCTAGACAAAACATCTGTTTCTGGCTTTAAAACAACAACTCACTAGCTGTTATGCTATGCACACACGCACCGAAGGTTCTCTCTCTATTCTCCCTTTGAGCATGGAAGCACTCAATCACGGTTATCATACAGGAGTTTCCTAGGGCTGCTATGAACAGCCATGCCACCTCTAAACAATCTATCCGCTCAACAACAATAATGCAGATGGGCACCTTGCTGCACAACCAAGAGCGCTCACCACCCCTCCTATAAATACTGCCATCACAATTTTTAAAAATAAAACTGCATGCTCTCAAGTCAATTCTAACTTATTGGGATGCCATCTGTCATATCTGCTTTGATTCGGATTCGTGCATTGACCAAGGGGTTGGACCCGATGGGCTAAGCAATCCTTTCCAACTCTGTTATTCTATGATTTTATTATTACGGCTATGCTTTCCAAGGATTTCTAGGCAAAGAGAACCCAGAAGTGGTTCGCTGTTCATTCCCTTCTTCTGTGGGTGCCTCTAGGACTGTGCAGCCTGCCCAGGACTAGGTAGGCTGGCTCTTTTCCCTGGTGGGGAATTGAACTACCTAACCCACTAAGCTTTCTAGCCTGGCTGGCATCAAAAGTAGCCTTCCCTCAAAAAGAGCCAAGTCGAGCCATTCAGACACACAACCATTCATGCCCAGCTCCGGAGTGACTCCAGCGATGCCCTCTTGCAGCGACCTGAGTTGCTCAGGTGACCTCAGGATGAGTCCACTCAGACACGGAAATGCAACGGAGCAACAGTTGGATAAGAAACAGTGTGTGTGTGCAAACTAGGTGTGTTTTTATGCTCCCGGTTCCCTCTGAAGGCATACTTCTAAATTATATTAAGCGGAGGGGGCCATGCTTTGAATCGAAGTGGAACCTCCTCAACCAGACTGTCAAACAGGATCAGGAGGAGAGCGAAAAAAATGTGATCACCCAAAGTAGGGACCTGTTGCCAGATCCTCAGGCTGTGATCCTGGGTGCTGGGTGCTAAGGCTTACTTTTGAGTCTCCCTGTCCAAGGAGGTGCTTCCCACCCTGGCCTCTCCCATTAATACAGGGGTGCCCAAAGTACGGCCCAGGGGACAGATCCAGCCCGACACCAATTCATCCGACCCACAAACCCCTCATGCACCCATATGGGCACATTTCTACTTCCGCTTCCAGGAGCCACAAGGGCTTTGTGGGCCGGATGAATTGGTGTCGGGGCCCAGATCCGGCCCCTGGGCCATAGTGACCAGCTCCCTGAGCCGCGTGATCGTCCTGCGGCCTGAAAAGTTTGGGCATCCCTGCATTCATAGAGAGACACGCACGCACATACCCAAGAGATGCTGGCTGTGGGTGAGGGTGGGTGTTTTAAGCACCTCCACCCACTCCAGGTTCCTTTCTTTTTTCCCCGGGGCGACTACGGGGACTCCCCCAATAATCCCCGAGGCTGAGCCTGGGCGCCCTTTTTACCTTGGCCACTGGCTTGCAAGAGGCATGCAGCGAGCAAGAGAAGCAGCCTCCAGGCAACGGCGGGGAGGGTTGCCGCCCTCCTCGGGTGAGCTCCCATCGGAAGCCGGGATGCTCGAGTCCAACTTAGGCGCCTGGGCTCCGGAGTCCCGGCAGGCGCGCTCCTTCAGCCCGAGGCTGCTGCTGCTGCTCCTCGGACTCTCGCCTCCTGCTCTCGCCGCCCAAGGAAGGCGCTCCGGCCAGCTGAGCCCTCCTTCGCCTCGGCTCGGCCACTCTCCCACCCTCCAGCCATTGCATAAAGCCCTTTATACCCGCCGGCCCCGGAACTAGCATGCAGCATTGGCAGCAGCCTCTGGAGCCTGGGCGGCCCCCCCTCCTTCTGCACTTTGCAACCCCAGGATGCTGGCGGCCGGGGGGAAACTTTTCGCCTGCCTCCAGGCGCTCCCTTGGCCAGGACAGGGCGAGGCGGAGCCCCCACCCCTACACCTCCATGCCGCCCAGGATCAGGCAGGCTCCCACCTTCACGCACAGCGGGGGTCGTCAGTGGGAACAACAAGGCACTACGCGGTGGGGGGGGGGGGGAGACACTCTTCCAGACTGGCATCTCCCTCCCAAGTAATCGGTCGCAAAGGTGCAGGATTCTTCAATTAAGGAGCTCTTTATTATTTCCTTTTTAAAAAGTTATAGTTTAGCGGCGAATAAGAAAAAAAGTTTATTAATTACTGCAAGGCTCTAAATTTATTAGTGCCATCTAGGTAGGCAGGGCTGTAGCCAGGATTCTAGATGTGGGGGGGGGGTATTTATTTCAGGAGGGGCAACAATGACACACACACACACACAGACACTGGTATCTCACTTAAAGAGCATAATGCGTTCCACGGGATTGCTCTTTAAGTGAGTTTGCTCTTTAAGCAAAACACCATTGTAAGTGACCAATTGTGACTTCTGGTAAGGGGGGTTGTGAACCCCGATTTATTTGTTAAGCGAGATTTTGGTTGGTTTTATTTGTTAAGCGAAGCGAACATTCAGAGAAAATGCTGCTCTTTACTCTTTAAGCGAGGTGATCTTTAGGCAAGGTTTGACTCTGTGTGTGTGTGTGTGTGTAGATAGAGAGATAGGCAGGCAGGCAGACAGACAGACAGATAGATAGATAGATAGATAGATAGACAGAGAGCACCTTGCTTAAAGAGTTGGGGGGGGGGTTGTTAGCTCAGAGGGGACTGATTCCCACCCCCACCCCCTGGCTATGGCCCTGTAGGCAAGTATTTTATTAATGCCTATCATTTATTATACTTTTTGTTTGGATTGTTGTTTTTATATTGCTGTTTTGTGAGCTGTACTTTTAGAATTGTGAGCTGCCCAGAAAAGAGCTTGCACCAAGAAAAAATATATTTTTTTGGGGGGGGGATAATTAAATTAAATTTGAATAAATAGATAGATAAATAAATAAACGTATGGTGATAGTTTCAAATGGGGGGAAGGGAGAATTCTTGTTTCCTACACGTTTGGAGTGCTGTGGAATTGAGAGTATAAAGCACCAATGCTGGGATATAAAAGCAAGATTTGGAGGTTGCCTAAAACTGGGACAAAATGTGACAGGTGAAGAGGGGGGAGGGGGGAGTACTGTATGGACCTGACCTGGAGGCAGAAGGCCACTCATATTTCCCACCCTTCACATTTCCCACCCTGCCTGTAGGGATGTGGGAATAATATAGGTCTACCTTACAAGGCTATGAGGTAAACCACTATAATATGTGGGCAGCCTTACAAACTCACAAGAAACCCAGCACAGATGCTTTATGCTATGAATGTTAATACAGTATGTAACTCCTCCAGTGTGGAGTTGGAATACAGTATTTCT
Source organism: Furcifer pardalis (assembly GCA_030440675.1). Lineage (NCBI taxonomy): Eukaryota > Metazoa > Chordata > Lepidosauria > Squamata > Chamaeleonidae > Furcifer > Furcifer pardalis. Next base: position 156,646,309 of record CP126894.1, on the reverse strand, counting down.
TCCTGTTTCTTTTAAACACATACACTGGTTGCTTCTGCAAGGAGCTGTTCAAACCAATGTGTTTTTTTCAACTATGACCTCTTACAAAGGTGTAAACAAAATAAATTTACAGATGTCATTTCCCTCCCTCTCCTCTCCTCTCTGCCCCCTGAAATTTAATCATGTTATATTGGCAAACACTGCAGGTTACAGCTTGGCAAACCGGGGAAAATTAAAACAGGTTAGAACTAAAGAAGAGAATATCAATACAAGTATGCAGCTTAGATAAAAAGAAATAGTGTGTGGATCATATAGAAGTGAATTCTTTGTCTTCTTTCATGGTGAATTCATTCCATAGTTCCAGTGGTGGGCATCAATAGGTTCGCACCCCCAGGAGGGGGGTAGTAAAATTGGGTGGCCTCTGGGCAGGGGGGGTTGCAAAATTGGGTGGCCACGCCTACCTACCTCCCCTTGCCCCATCAGGTTTTGTCCCTGCAATTGGTTCAAGGTCTCCCTTGCTCAAAAGCCAGTCATATCTGACTCTAGGGTGCAGTGTTCATCTCCATTTACAGCCAAAGAGCCAGTGCTGCCTGTGTTTGCAGATGTATACATGGCCATATGGCAGGCATGACTAGATGCCCATGATGTAGGCTCCACCCATGATGTAGGCTCCGCCCACAGTGTGGTAACAAAAAAAATTATTTTTTTTGCTGCCTGCCACTGCATAGTTCCTTTTATCTGACCTAGTATGAGAAAGGTTGCAGTTCCCCAAGATATACTCAATTGTGGATCAGAAATACCACAATCTTCAAGAAGGGTCTATGTAGTAACTGAACAGAGCAGCAACAGTACAGTTTACCCCAAGGGTGGAGAAGCTCTTTCAGTGGGAGGGTCAAAATTCAATTACTGAGGCATCTTAAAGACCTGGAGACACCCTGAGGGCCAGGATATTCATTCCAGTGGTGGGCAAGGCTGAAGACAAAAGCATGGGACCAAAATACTGGTATAATTTGGCTTAAATGTCTTCCTTTCAGCAAGGAATCCTTAGGAGAGTCATTCTAACTTTTCAGAAAGGACATGGCCATATGGGAAATTCCAGAGGAATTTGGGACCTCAGAAGGATCGAATCTGAATCCAGGGGCTCAGATTGTCCACTGATACTTTACAAAGGCCATTAGAAATGCCAGAACAAGAATCTTTTTTGTCACTGACACCTAACACAGTGATGGCGAACCTTTTAGAGACCGAGTGCCCAAACAGCAACCCAAAAGCCACTTATTTATCGCAAAGTTCCAACACAGTAACAAGGGAAGAAGGAAACGTTTCCATTGGGCTGCTGGGCAGAGGGGAGGGGTGAACACTGTGCTGGACGGGAGGGAGGAAGCATTTCCATTGGGCTGCTGGGCAGAGGGGTAAGTGAGCTCTGTGCTGGGGGGAGGGAGGAAGTCCTCCCATTGGGCTGCTGGGCAGAGGGGTGGGGTGAACTCTGTGCTGGGATGACTGCATGTGTGCCCACCACAGAAAGGGCTCTGAGTGCCACCTCTGGCATACATGCCATAGGTTTGCCACCACTGACCTAGAGTAACAAGGAAGTAAAGAAGGAGATACTTTACAATGTATCTAGAGTGTGTCAATTCTCATGCATTTGGGTCATTTATTACATTCATGCCCTGTTTCTCCTGCACCAGGCAATCAAGTCAGCCATGTGAATTCAGATGGTGCATCTATACTGAAAGACTGGATTAAAACCAAAATCAGTGTTATTACTCTTTTTATATAATAGTTCTTGACTATAGTAAATGCAGGGAAATTGAAGGCTTTCTCTTGTACCAAATATTTCAGATAATTCACTAATATTATTCAAAACAAGTGCTACATTGTAGAAATACTGTATGTGCATACATTTTCTACAGTTTTGTTATTGCTGCTGCAGCTCTCTAGTGCAGGGGTGCCCAAACTTCTCAGGCTGCAGGGCAGTCACGTGGTTCAGCAGGCCAGCCATGTGGTTCAGTGGGCCAGTCATGTGGTTCAGCAGCCCAGTCATGTGGTTCAGTGGGCTGGTCATGTGGTTCCTCCCACCAGAAGTGGAAGTAAAATGTGCCTTGCAATCTGTTTTGCAACATGATGAGATAGCTTCTGTTTACAACCAAAGAGACAGTGCTGTCTGCTAGTGCAGATGTTTCTGTGGTCATGTGGCAGACATGACTAGACATCGGAGCACACAGAACGCTGTTACCTTTCCTGCCAAAGTGGTGCCTATTTATCTGCTTGCAATTCCTTGCTTTTGAATTGCTAGGATGACAGGGGCTGGGACATGATTGAGCTGATTTCCTGCTCGTGGGTTTCCCATAGGTGTATCTGGTTGGGTAACATGGAAAAACAAATATTAGATTTCACATGCCTTGCATCTGATTTTTGAGGGCTTTTCCTTTAAGGCCTGCCTTTCAGCTGTGAAATGTTCCAAAGTAATACAACAGAGACACACCAATAGAACATCTGGATTTAACTCACTTCAAAACATAATGCTGTGCAAGGGATTCAACTGCCAGTCTTTGAATTATGCAGTGTAATCAAGCTGTGTGGTTGTGTATGACACATAGCCATTGGCAGTGTAGTGTCACAATGAACAACATAGTCAAAGTGCAAATTTTGAACTAGCCCACAGCTAATGGAGAAGGCAATGACACACTAAAGACACATACTGTACAGTATCTTTATTCTTTTTAACTACATATTTTAAACAAAAAAAACCATGGAAAGGTTAAGCACACTGCTTCACCTCATCTCAACAATCCAGCTTAGTGCAGAGAAAATGTTCTACTATATTTAGAAGTCAGTGGCAAAGCACTGGCTGATGTTGTTTTTAGGGCAACAACCAGGGCAAAACAAACATCTCAAACTACAGGTGGTTTTTTTCTGGACTCTATAAGTCACATTGGTAACACAGCCTTCCCAATGATATAAATCACTGGAGTGTGTAACTTACTGGTACAATGGACTGAAAGCAAACAAATAAATAAATGATGATGATGATGATGATGATGATGATGATGATGATGATGATATAAGACTATTTTTTCCTTATAATAAGGTCTCTTCTGTAATATGTGACCTAGCAGAGAGATGGGTAAGTTTTGCTTTGATGTGCTAGTGTTCCTTATCAAAAAGCTCTGAATTCCGGGCAACTTCCTTGCTCCTTACCAAAAGTCCTCTTATCGCAGAAGGACAGCGGCAGAATTACACCGGCTTAGAAGTTAACCAGGCTAGTTTGCTGTTTACTAAAGAAAGGAGACACACACACACCCCTCTTTCGCCTCCTCTCTCTTCTTTCTGCCTTGACCAGCCAAGGATTCTAATCTCCCAAATGTTTCTATTAGGGCCGGAGGAGAAAGAAAGAAGGGGGGGGGGGAGCGCAAAGTGTATGGCAGGTTTCTGAGGAGTTGTGATTTATGCAGGTTCAGGGCTGGCCTAGGGTAGTGGTACGACACAGCACCAGGGTCAAGCCACGAGAAACCCTGGGGGCAGATCCGAATATTCAATGAGCTTCCTGGCACCTCTGAATCACAAAGAAGGGATCAGAGAGCGCTCCATCACAAGGTCCAGCGCTGCGGCTGCTGAGATGGGGAGGAGGAAGGCGGGAGTGGAGGGGGGGGACAAGGCAGGCAGGCTAGGCGCTCCCAGGCTCACTTTGCCACGGCCTGCCTGCCTGCCTCCTTTCCCTCTTCTTAGGAGGAGAGAACAGCCCCTGAGACATTCCTTTCTGCACGGAAGGGCTTTTCCCATTGTTGTTTGCTTTGTGCGCCCGGGGTGCCAGCGGAATTCTTGACGTGGTTTCACAGCAAGGCACCCGCTGCTTGAGGAGAGGAGAGGGCTGGGTGTGTGTGTGTGTGAGTCACTCACCGCTTTTTAATCCCACATTAAAGGAGGGCGATGGGGGGGGGGGGAGAGATGTACAGAAAGCAGCCCATCTCTCCTCTCCTCCCCCGGTAAGTCCTTCCTTCCTCCCGGCCCAGGAAAGAGGCGCAGAGTCTGTCCCCACCGCCTCGGCTACGTGGAGAGCAAAGCAAGAAGGCAGCCCAGGATGGCCACTTGCGGCCCGGCGCGACCGCGGCTGCCTTCTTTTGGAGCACGTGGGGCCCGAACTCTCAGACCCAGGGAAGGAGGCTGGCTTTTTTTTTTTTTTAAGGGGCAGGAGGGGTCTGAAGCTTGGCTGCAAAGGAGCCCGTAGTAGGCAGTCAGGCGCCTGAAGTGTGAATTAGCAGTCCCAGGATAACTTGGCAGGGAGCTGCTGGTTGTTCTTTCTCCAGGAGAGGTCAGGAGCCAAGTGCGGAAAAGATGGAAACCCCCCCCCCCGCTCCCAAAGTCTCCCACCCCTGAGGCTAGCTGGGGTGCCGGGGATTCTCTGGCCCATGGGCCGGATGGGGCCCATGTCACCATTTCATGTGCCCCTCCACCACACCGGGAAGTGCCATGTGGACGGAGGAAGGGCAAAATGGCTGTCCAGCCACCCCCCAAGCTGTCTGAGGGAGCGTGACCTCCCCCCCTTTAAAAGGTTGAGAACTGTTCTAAAGGGACCTAGGTAGGAATGCCTTGTCTCCCCCAAAAGTTTGCCAAATGGACCTGTGAGGGATACTTCCCTCCTACCCGCACAAAAGGGGGGGGGGGTATGGTGTGTTGTACGACTTCTGTGTCTAGGCCAGGTGTGGTATTGCCAAACTGAAGCCGCCTTTTGGTGAATTCATTCCATAGTTTCTTTTGAGTGAGAAAGATTAGCCAGCACAAGGTTGCTTTTGCCCAGGGTACACCCAACTGTGATTCAAAAAATACCATTATCTTCGAGGAGACACTTTCTGCCTACGTCCTGTTTTGTACTAGAAAGTATGAATGCCCACACTGCCGAGGGAAATGGTTTTTACTATCTTTTGGAGGATATTAATGCCATTTATCGTAATATACAGGTTGGGCTGAAAGAAGGCAAGATCCTGAAATATAATATGGTTTTTCTTTTAAAATAATATAGACCAGGGGCTTGAAACCTCTGGCCAATGGGTTGGATTCAGCCCACAGTGCCCTTTCATGTGCCTACTGCCACTGGAAGTTGTGGGAGCCGTGAAAACAGCCAAAAGTGCACCGTAAATGTACCTGCGGTTGTCATAAACATGTTTATGATAGCCACAGACACATTTTACAGCATCCTTTATGGTGGGGAACCACATGTCTGGCCCGCTCAGCTGTCTGAGGGGACGTTGTCCATCCCGCCTCTGGAAACGGTTGAGAGCCCCTGATACAGACCAAATAAACTTGCATCTTACTACTGTTTGATGTTTTACTTTTAGAGATTTTAACTGTCCCTTCTATGTTTAATTTAGTAAACCTTTTATTTCTCCCACCACGTGCACGCATCCAAAATAACTTTAAGCATGTTTGCACAATAAGACACAGAGGATATTATCCTTGAGATTACTTTAACCGGATACATAAATCTTGGAAGTAGGCAGGGATGGTGTTTAATGCTTGGTATAACTCTTGAGAGAACAGATCCGCTACATGATATCTGTGCGTTCCTACACACCGTAATCCTGTTAACACATTACTGGATATGGAAGTATAAATCATACAATTATTTTAAATCTCCTCAATCCTTTGTCTTTCTATGCTAATATCACTCTGTTAGTGGTTTCAGATCTCTGCACATGGAAGTAATATCACATGTTACATTTTAGTTGCACTTTGAATATTAATTCGTCCAATAATGTATTGATTCAATGGAGGGGGGGAGGAATTGGTCAGTACCTCTGCTAAGAACCTGACCTCTGGTGGGATTATCATGTATGTTAGGAAACAATACTCCTGATAATATAAAATGAGATGATGTGCCGGAATTCCAATTTGTTTGCCGAGATTGAGAAATGTTTATTTATACTCCACGAGACTAATCTGGAAAGCTGTTAGTGATTTCCTGTTCAAAGCAATCCATTGCACAAGTTGCTGGTAAATCAAATAGTGACCTCGCCACCAAGGTTACAAATGTGAATTTGGGTCAGAGTTCACTTGCTTTAAAGTTGTATTAAAACACTTGGGTTGAATTTTGTCACAAGACAGAAGAGATGAATAATTGGAGAGGGACAAAAACATGTAGCAAATACTAACAACCAGAATACAAGATGTTATTTGTAAGCTTTCCTCCAGTAATTCTGCCAGCTGCCAGGTGTTAGAAAAACTTAAGTGTCTTCTGATGAGAAAACAAGTTTTCTTAGCATTCTAACAAAGCATTATAAGCTTGTTCTTTAAAAGACTAAAATTATACAGATGTAGTTGAAAAGAGTCAGACAGGGAGGGTGTGAGGCAACATATCCAACCACGAAGTAGACTGACAAAGTGGACTTGATCCATGAAAGCTAACATTAAAATACATGACATAGTCTTTAAAGTATCACAATGTTTTTTGTCTTCTGTGCTTTGTTTTGTTTACTCTCTGATATCCAACCATTAGCAACATTCAGCAAGCTGGCATTACAGAAATACTGAATACCTTCTATCTAGAACCTTTACCTAGAACACCCTGAAAATGATCACCATCAGTCAGAACTGACTTGATGGTACACAGTAATTAGTTCTAGTATGCAAGGGCCAGATCAGTTTGTTATTCACTGTTAAATGGCTTCCAACTTAATGGTGACCTTCATCAGGGTTTTGGGGTATGTGGGAATACATAACCATTATTATCATCCAGTGCATTTACTGGTATAGTGTAGATTTGAACTCAGATGTCATACTCCAGTCCAGCACTGTGCACTACATCACACTGGCTCTCAAACCCTTCTAATTTTTAAACTAGTCTCATTATGATAGATTCAGCACTGCATATACTGTACTGGAATTTGAATAATGCAAAGACATTAGCATGGCCTCTGTTCAAGTTCATGAAGAGTCATGGCCACCTGTGGTCTTCTTCTTCTGCAGTCAGACTAACTTTTCATTGCTGCTTGCCTCTCCCACCCACCCAGGGCTCCACTATTAGGTCTTCAAATCCATCCAAATATCTTGCCCACCTACTAATACCACTCTTGATTTCTCTCTACTCGACAAAATCTTGTGGAGAATGTTGGTGAGGTTAAACTATTCCAGGCTTTTTTGTTATTCAGTCGCACAGTTGATTCTGACCCTTTGCGACCCCATGGACCATTGCCCACCAGGCACCTCTGTCCTCCACCATTCTCCTCAACTCACCCACCTCTAGCCATCTCATTTTTGGCCATCCCCTTCTTCTTTTGCCCTCTACCTTTCCCAGCATCAAGGCTTTCTCAAATGAATCCTCTCTTCTCATTTGTTCTCCTCACTGTCTAGGGGACTCTCAAAACTCTCCTCCAACACCACATCTCAAAGACATCTGTTTTTCTACACTCAGCTTTCCTTATGGTCCAGCTCTCACAACCATACAATGGAATACCACTGCTTTGACTATGTGAATTTTGGTTTGCAAGGTGATGTCTCTAATTTTAACAATGTTCCCCAGGTTTCTCATAGCTTGTCTCCCAAGAATCAGTCGCCTTGGCTGCCATCACCATCTGCAGTGATCTTTGAGCCTAAGAAAGTAAAATCTGTCACTGCTTCTACTTCTTCCCCATCTATTCTCCAGGGACTGATAGTGATAGGGTCTGTTGCCATTACCTTGGTTTTCTTGATGTTAAGTCTCAAGCCAGCTTTTGCACTTTTTCTTTAGGTCTTCCAGGCTAAAGAGACAGAAGTGGGAGGAAGGATGAGTAAACATAGCGCTATGGATTGAAACGTGCTTGGCTTTCTTTTTTTTAGTTCTCTCCTTCTCTTTTTCATTCTGTGACCTTGCTCAAGAGTCAGCCAGGGTGTTACCCTTAAGCCCCAAGAAGCCACTGCAGAATCCCTCTGCCTACCCTCTCCCTCTTTCTTGTGTAGCACCAGTCTTTGCAGGCTCTCCCTGGAACTCAGCCTATTCCAATCCATTCTTGCCATGTATGCCGGTGCCCTACTTCTCAAGACTTCTAGCCCTGACTTTAAACTCTGTGTGCGCTAATAAAGCTAATCTCATATAGAAGTGGAATTTTACTGTATTCTTTGAATTCTGTGTCTGGTATGTGTGTTATGCATGGGATTGTCCACTGCATGTGAGGATAATTAGTATCCTATTTTGAATTAATATAGTCATGTTTGCCAAATTGCTAATTTGCATTCATGAGCACTGTGTGTGTATTTTATTGTTCTATGCTGAACACAATTCTCCTGAGAAATAGTCCTGCAGAAAGCGCCTCCGTGAAGATTGTGGTCTTTTTGGACCACAATCAGGCATACTCTGGTAATGGCCACCTTGTGTTGCCAGCTATTCTTTCTCACACTAGGTCAGGCCAAAGGAACTGCAGAATGAACTCACAGAAAGGTGCCTTCAGTTTGGCAGTTTCACGTCTGGCCTAGACACTGAAAAAGACAAATTCATATCAATTATTAAGAGAAATTCACGGAGACTAATGGCTGTCAAGGTTCAAAGATCCTTTTCTGGGCTAGTTTGTCATACTGTACTTAGGTTTTTACATGCGTCTGAAGAGGGCACTCATTAATTAAACACCAGACTCACCGTCCCCCTCTCAGTTAGTGTGCTGATCTTTAGCCATTCTCCAGATATAGGACCAAGGAAATAGTAAGGTACCAACTCTCCACACTCCCAGGTGTCTGAGCAGAATTTGGCAAATTTACTTTTCTGGATTCCAGCTCCTAGACATCCCCAACTTGGATGGTCAGGAGGATTACTTATGGCAATTCTCAAGTATAGAGCTGGGGTGGGGACAGGGTGAGGGATCGTTCTGGTCGAGTTTAGAGGTATCAAGAGAGTCTTGGAAGTTCAGCATAATTGCTGGGGCCTCCCTCTCTGCAGTTTCCAGAGCAAGACTGAGCCATCTCCAGAGTCATAAATAGTGTAGACTCTTACTCCTAGATTTTAGATGGCTGCTCCTATAATCCCATCCCATTTCTGTCCCCATCAAGTCCGTATGCTTAGAATGGGGTAGAAGTGTTGTCTCAAGTATAGAGGCATCAGAGATAAAGCTTGGAAAAAATAGTTCCTTTGGCCTACAGAAATGAATTGTCTATTGAAACACCATGTAAAGGTAAAGGTCATCCCTGCGTGAAAGCCAGTCGTATCCAACTCTAGGGTTCAGTGCTCATCTCCGTTTATAGCCGAGGAGCCAGTGCTGTCTGCATTTGTTTCTGTGGACATGTGGTAGGCATGCCTATACATCGAAGTGCACAGAACACTGTTTAGTTTCCCACCAAAGTGATACCTATTTATCTATTTGCAATTTCTTGTTTTTGAACTGCTAGGTTTGCAGGAACTGAGACAGAGAAGGGTACTCATTCTGTCATGCAGTACTCGGGGTTTGAACTGCTGACCTTCCACCTCCTATTCAGCATCTTAACCACTCAAGCCACTGCAGTCCCCCCAAAACACCATGTATGTGCCCTCTAAATGCAAAAAACATTTATATATATATTTAAATGTGAGGGCAAGGATGCTGGGGACCCTCAAAAACACGCTAAAATTCACTTCATGCCTCCTAGAAGGACTTTTTTTTTTTAACCAAAAAGCATTTTGGAATTGGAAGATGTGGTTATTGAGAGGTAGCAAAGCGCATGTAGCCATAGCCTATATCACTGATGGCGAACCTTGGCACTCCAGGTGTTCTTGAACTTTAATTCCCAGAAACCCTGATCAGAAGGAGTGCCAAGAACACCTGGAGTGCCAAGGTTTGCCATCACTGCCCTATATGCTGCCCACCTTTCCTCTAAAGCAGGAGTGCCCAAACTTTTTGGGCCACAGGTCGGTCATGTGGTCCAGCAGGCCAGTCAGTGGCCCCGCCACATAGTTCCTCCCACTGAAAGTGGACGTAAAATGTGTCTTGCAATCTGTTTTGCAACACATATGTTTTGCAACAGGATGAGATAGATTTTTATTAGGCTGCCATTTTCTCTGCTTAAAGCAGGGGTGCCCAAACTATGGCCTACAGGCCAGATATGGCCCCCAACTCCAATTCATTTGGCCCATGCCACCCTCATCACTCCCAGGCATGTTCTACTTCCACTTCCAGGAGCAATGAGGGTGGCATGGGCAGGATGAATTGGAGTTGGGGCCAGATCTGGCCCACGGGCTGTAGTTTGAGCACCCCTGCTCTAGAGGAGGGCTTGGAGTAGGGCATTACCCTGAGGTTTGTATGGATACGTTGTCATCAGAGACCAAAATGAATAGGTAATGAAAAATGAAGGAAAATAAATAGGTAAAGGAAGATGAAAACCTGCCATTTTAGTCCCTTATTTTAGTGCTACAAGACAAACCTAGAATTGGCAACCTTCTATGCATCTCATAACAGGTTCTTCTGCCCTTATTCTCAGACAGACTAGGAGGCAATCTCACCCAGTGTTGTATATTGTGAATATTGCCGCTGAAGGTCTCAGGTACAGAGCATCACCAACAGTTGTTAAATGGCCATTTAACCGAGGTTGCAAAGGACTGGACTTGGGCTCTTCTTCATGCATGCCACCTATGTTCTATCACATTCTCCACATTTGAGCAGTTGTTTTGCTTACAGAGAAATAGAGCATTTCCACTTCTAAAGCTGCTTTAAGATTTCAAATTCTCAAGAGGAAGGAAATGCAAACTCACAGAGTCCAGTATTGGTGATGCAGAGAATGTTGCTAAAACACAAATGCAAGCATTTGCACCAAGCCAAAAAAGAAAGAAAGAAAGAAAAGCAAAATACATGAGCCGAAGAAAAATAGCAGGTGGCAAACATCTCATTTCACTCCACTGCATTCCAAAAATATATAACCGTAATCCTGTGTGGTTAACTTCCAGCAAAATTGTAAGAGTGCCTCAAGGCTTGAGGCACTGTTGCAGTTTAAGGTATCAGGAAGTTTATAAGAGACACTATTGAAAATGGCCCAATTCTCCATAATCCTTTGTTAATGACTAAGTACTGTAGACGATCTGTTTTATTAGTCCAAAGTTCATGGGGCTAAGGTTTCATATTACCTTATTACTTATGGTTACTGTACTCAGAAAATGTTTAAAATAAGAATATGAAATCTGGAGCTTCAGCACCCAAATGTCCAGGCAGTGACACAATTAGGGTTATAAGGTTTATTCCTTTTCCTTTTTAGTCATTTGAATATTGATTATTGTGCATCTCTCTTAAAAGTAAGATGGGGAGAGCACTGAGTATTGACTAAGGTTTACTAGAAATGTTATAAAATGCATATATTCTTACAACAACTATTAAAGGAGATTCTTCTTGTCAATATCAAACAGAATTCTGGCCACTATATATTTTAAAAAATATATGGTTTTTTTAATTTATTAAATTTCAAGTGAGAGAGAAACCATAAGATATGGTGAAGATTTGACATTATTATATGGGGACCATATGTCTCCCTAAATAGTTTAACAAAGTTGGCATCTGCTCAAGATATATGTTCAACCATAAATAGGAAGGGACATTCCTCATGCTATAGAACAATGTATGCTGATTCTTTGTTTTCCTGTAGAGTGCAAGTCTTTTCCACCCCCGTTGTAATTCAGAAGGCACTTGCCCATCAGACATCAAATGAGAAGAGGATTCGCTTGAGAAAGCCTTGATGCTGGGAAGGGTGGAGGGCAAAAGAAGAAGGGGGTGGCCAAAAATGAGATGGCTAGGTGGTATTGTAGAGACAATGGGCACAGAGCTGGGCGAATTGAGGAGGATGGTGGAGAACAGAAGTGCCTGGCCGACAGTGGTCCATGGGGTCGCAAAGGGTCGGAATCGACTGTGCGACTGAACAATAGTCTCATAACAGAAAGAGTTTCCTCAAAGATTGTGGATACGTTTTACACTTTTAAACCAGAATCAGGTGTACTGTGGGCAGTTGTGTTGCCGGCTAATCTTTCTCACACCTGATCAAACCAAAGACATCCTCTGAATAGTTATGAGCCTCAAGTCCACCGGCTCAGATCCAGGAAGAGCTTTATGGCAAGAACAAACATTCTTGAGGGTATACAAGAACAAAATCAAATTAGAAGATGGAGGAAGGAGATCACTGAGCAAAGAATAACATTAAAGGAGACTATGGCTGCAGAACTCAAAACCTTCCCTACATCACTTGGAAGACCCTGAATAAGCTGACAAGCTCAACATGCTCAAGTGGGGCTGCTGACGGACAACAACATACTGTGTGAATGTGGTGTGAATGAGATACAAAATCCGGCTCATTTGCGAGTCTACCAGAAACATGCACCAATGGGGGCTTAATTTTGGCCAATGACAAGGCCAAAAAGATGGCTTCATTTCGGCAATCCAGGGTTTGATCGGGGCATGGAAGAAGAAGTCTCATAATCTTTTCCAGAATTAATTAAAAGTAGAATAATACTGACTACAAGAGTACAAAACTTTTAAAATGGTTGTTAGCATCAATTGGTTTTGGGCTTGTGTTACATACAAACTAGGGGCACCAAAAACCTTCATCAGTTCATCTCCACCAAGGCCAATGGGGGGCAATTATTAAGATTTGAATTGTTTGCAAATTTCTTCGAAAGGTTTCCTAATGCTCATCATATACTCCAGTCTAAAATAATTATTCAGACCAAAATAGTTTGAGATAAAAGGAGAAAAAGATATTTACTTAATCTTAACAAGTTGATTTTGAGTTTGTTAGAAGAGGATAAAGATTAATGTTAGTTACAAGGGGAGAGAAATGAAGAGGAGTTTTCTCCATTACAGATGTGTGGCTCAAAAAAATACAAAGAGAGTTCGAAATGGTTGCATCTCCCTCAATAACAAACAGCCAACGGGTCTCAATAAACAGGAGACAAGGGATTGGAGTTTGGCCATCACATTTCAAGTGGAAAGGCAAGGACTGTTTCTGATGGGTTAGCAAACAAAACATACAGACAAGTTTTTCCTGGTAACAAAGTCCCATCCTCCCAATGATTATGTGTTAAATCTTTGCATGATGAATTGCCATATCACAACAATGAGTTGTTTCAGATGTTCAAATTAATGTACATGTCCCTCACTGTCCTTTTCGCAACTCCAAAGGAACATTGGGAGGGGAGGATTAATCCAAAAACTAAATTATTTGCATGTTTTACATTATTATTGAGAATGTATCTTAATGCTTGTGATTATTGATGGTAAAGGTGGTGGTTTGCATTACTGTACTTTATTTTAAAGCCCATGTTGATACAGAAAGGGCTCAAGTAGGCTTATGAATGAACATATTGGTGACTGACATACAATTGAAATCAATACTCAGTAATCTCCTCAGGATATTTAAGAGACCACATCACTCCTAGGTTATCTGTCCATCCCACTAGAGTGGGCTGGACCGGTTCCTTAAATGTACCAACTGCTAAGAGGCTCACCTCTCTAGCACAAGAATAAGAGCCTTTTTGGTATCCTCTCTGCCCCTGTGGAACCTCCTGCAGGTTGAACTGCATCTCCAGACAGAGCTGCTGCAGTGATGGGATGTAACAGGTTCGCACCAGTTTGCCAGAACTGGTAGTAACTTTTCCCAGTGTCCCGGAGAACCGGCAGCAGCTTTTTTTGGGTGGGGGGGACACCTTCGGGGCTTACCTTTTCACTGGTTCCCCCACTGTGCATGTGTGCCAAGCACTTGGTGTGCATGCATGCCTACAGTGCTTGGCGCATATGCATGGCCTCCTTGCTGTCCTCCCAAGCAGGGAGGAGGAAGAGAAGCTGCTAGCCTGAAGCTCCCTATAGCTTGCTCCCCAGGATAAGTGACTCACCTTTGGCTGTGGTGTGTCTGTGTGTATTTTAATGTGTATTTAATACCTTTACCTATATTGATGTACTACCATAGTTTCTAAAAAGGCCTGGCAGCCTGGGTTGGGGTTTTTAAGCAAAATCTTGGAGTTACCTCATCAATAAGCTACACCTGTGCTGTTCCAATTGCTGCTCCAATTGGAGAACCCTTAAGGAGGTACAGCTGTTTTACATCTACATTAAGACATATTATCTTAGAGAACTGGTTAGGCAAAGACTTAGTACCTAACTTCTTTAACTGTTGAAAAGTGCCAAAATGAAGCCATCTTGTGGTGAGTTCATTCTGTAGTTCCTTCCATCTGACCTAGTGTGAGAAAGATTAGCCAGAATAAGCTTTAAGCTCTGGTTTAAAAGCTCTGGTTGATTTGTGTTTGGGGTGGGTGGGTGAGTGTATTTTAATGTATTTTTTATTTATTTATTTATTTATTTTATTTACAGGTTTGTGTTGTGGGTGGGTGGGTGGGTGGGCTGAGGTGTGTGTGTGTGTGCTTGTTTTTATTTTATTTTTTATTAATATTTTATTTGGCCCCGCCCACAATGTCATGATGTTGGCTCCACCCATGACATCATGATGTAAGCTCTGCCCACACTGTGATGACATCACGGTGGGGTAGTAAAAATATTGACATCCCACCACTGAGCTGCTGCCTTTCAGGAAAGAGCTAAAAACCTGGTTGGCAGGGCAGGTGTGGGAAGGTGGGGAAGGAGCAAACCACCATCACCCCCTTTATTGGCTCATTTAAGAGAGGTCCACTCATGCTTTTAACAAGTTTTTAAGATTTTTAATTGGTGTGAGTGGGAGGTCGTTTTTTCAGGAATTTTAAGGGTTTTTATAGCTTAAGCATTGGGGGATTTATGCACCTGAGTTGAAATGCTGTATGCTGCCCAAAGTCGCCCATCAATTGGGTGGCTATACAAATTGCACTAAATAAATAAATTGTTCTATCCACTTCTACCAGGCTTTCAAGGTAAATGATTAACATCTCTTCTGATACACTTGCACTTCCAGAATATGGCTAGCTGATCTCAAGGGTGAACCAAATTATTTACATGAGACCTAATTCTGACACAGAAATTAAGGGTGTTCTTAGCAAGTCAGTGAAGATCATAGGACTTGTTCTTTGCTGCCAAGAAGTTTGAGGAAGAAACATAATTAAGCAAAGAGTCATTCAAAGGATCTGTAAGAGTCCTACAAATATGTGCTTTACTGAAGTTATTAAGTAAAAATGTATATGTTACTATTTTTACATCTTCTCAGATTGATGACAAAACTGTTCTGTTATCACAGTACTTTACTGCAGCATAATAATTTTAATCTGCCACTGTCAACATGCACAAAAATGATGGTCCTTTTAGAAAAAAATTAGGAAACATTAAGCTAGCAGGAGAAAAAACATTTGTCAGATAGGAAAACCTATTTAACAAAATTTATTACATCAGTATCTAATTCACTTCTCTGTACTGCAGGAATACAAGCCTTGGTCAGTAGAAGAGAGTAGTATGTCCCTACAAAAGAAGATTGATCCTAGCATTTTAATTTTCATACCTACAAACCTGAAATATATAAATGAGCTAAAGGGAGGGGGGGCGCTCACCCTGCCTTTTAACTACAAAGGAAAGACTATACTAGAAAAGGCTCATATTTCATTTAAAAGCTTGCTCAGTGTGTTTGATAATCTTGAAACAGACTTTTGAAAAAGATTACACACTACACCAAAGGGTGGTGATCTGTAGAGCTTGTGAATAATGATGTACATGTCTGGAAAATTTCAGCATTAACTGTTTACAGCCTAACCTACTATCAGGTTCGTCCTGAGAAACTGCATTGGACTTGATCCACAAAAGCTAATAATAAAAATATTGAATAATCTATTGTTGCTGATGGCTGTGTGAAGCTGTATTGTTGTGCTTGCTTGTCTGGCATCTTGCTTGACCACACCTTTCTCCCTTTGAACCCCTGAATTTGGTGTATAAAAACCATGCCTGTAAGTTTCAGTCTTTGTCTAAAGAAGTGGACTTGATCCACGGAAGCTAACGATAAAAATATAGCAGTTAGTCTTTAAAGTGCTACAGTGTTTTTAATTTTGTTTTCTGATATGCATTGGTTCAGTACCCTTGGATCTTAAAGAAAGACATAGCTGATTTCAGAGGTGTGGACCAAGAACTTCTTTTACAAGAAAAAACCTTTTCTGGTTCCAGCCATGAGTTCACTGGTGAAACCTTAATCCTCAACCTGCTCCTATGGATACAACTTCATCACAACTATCAGATGTCCCTGCCCCTTCCCAACAGCTGTTGGTTAAATGGTCACTGTCAAAATGATGATTAATGTCTGAACCTTTTGCATTTCTTTTCCCTTTCATTCTCCACCCACATAAGCATCTCCTTACTTAGAGAATGCTCCAGGCATCCAGAACACAAGACATGTGCCAATGCAACTGGCTAGATTTTAAACCATGATCTAACAACTGTTTGTTTGTTTTGCTGCCACAAATCAACAGAGATACTTTCTAGGAAATATTTGCTATTTTGTAGCCAAATAGTCATGTTCAAAACCTGGACAAATTGTAATAAATTTGCTTAGCTGTCCTTTGACATTTTACTTTTATAGTTACATTGTACTGCCCCTCCACTTCAAAAGGTGATTAAACCAACCCAGAAAAGGTTCTGTGGATCTGGGTTAATTTGGTTCCTATATAATTAGTAGTTAAATTAAAGTTTTGGCACATATTAGCTAGAAAATCATGATCAAATTTGGAATAGAATCCCTGTACAAAACCTGTGTGACTCAAAATTCACAAGGTATGGGAAATTCTGTCTCCTGGTTGTTGTTGCTTTATATGCCGGTATTTGATTATTCTTTTGGATTCGTGCATTTTCATTCTACAAAGGCAATACTTTTTGTTCAGTGTAAACCCATGAAAAGCACGGTCTGTACAAATGACAATTGCAAGTGGGTGATCACTGCAATAGGATGGCTGAGATTAAGCCTTGTAAGAGTGCAAAAAGAACAAAAAGGCAGACCTTTTCTGTCAAGACTTATTTTCTTCATCTTAACTTCTACATCTATCAAGCAACACAACAGGTAGTTGTGTCATGCTGTAAAGCTGCAGGCCAGAGTGGCCCCTATAACCTAAGGCAGCGATGGCAAGCCTTGGCACTCCAGGTATTCTTGGACTTCAGTTATCAGAAGTCCAAGTCAGCTGCTGATCAGGGCTTCTGGGAATTGAAGTCCAAGAGTATGCAGAGTGCCAAGGTTTGCCATCAATGACCTAAGGCCTCAAGCAAAGAATTCTCATCTGCTCACAGGAGGGCATTTTAATGTGTTGGAAGGTTCACTAGGAACTGCAAGTCTTCAATATTTGCCCGATTACAAACTCTCTGTATGACAGCGTCCTTGGCAGAGTCCAGACCCAGAGTGAGGAACCTGCAGCTTTAAGACCACATTTATTTATTTATTTATTATATTTATACCCCACCCTTTCCCAAGGACACATGTAGCCTTCTAGGTCCTTAAGTGTGGCCATTTGCCAGAATCCACATTTTACAAAGCAAATCCCTTTATTTTTATTAATACATTTTTGTTAGTCTTTTATTTTATTTATTTATTCCATTTAATACCCTGTTCATCTAGGAGATTTTCCTACTCTGGGCAGCTAACAAGACGAAACTCATATATTAAAAACACATTTAAAACACATTACAAATTTATACTTTTATTTTATTTTAGTAACTTTAAAACTGGGTGTTTGTTTGTTTGTTTTGCTATCACAGTGGTACCTCGCTTAAAGAGCATAATGTGTTCCACAGGATTGCTCTTTAAGCGAGTTTGCACTTTAAGCGAAACACCATTGTAAGTGACCAATTGTGACTTCTGGTGGGGGGGGGGATTGCGAATCCCAATTTATTTGTTAAGCGAGTTTTTGGTTGGTTTTATTTGTTAAGTGAAGTGACCATTCAGAGAAAATTCTGCTCTTTAAGCGAGTTACTCTTTAAGCGAGGCGCTCTTTATGCGAGGTTTGACTGTACATATTAACTACATGCGGCCTTCCAACAGGAAAAGGTTCTCCACCCCTAGTCCAGACATACTTCAGATGGATGCCCTTGTCTGAGAAACACGTGCCTTCCTGCCTCCTCTGCATTTCTTTCTCTTTGTCGTATCCAACAGCCAGCTTGGAATAAATGATTTTTGATCTTTCACTAACTGCCCTTATTGCTGCAAGGTGCAAGAGATAATGACATTTATTTCTCTGAAACCTTTTGTTTTCTGCAGAAAACAGCCAGCTTTTGCAAACATTTGCTGGTGTGGCTCTTTTTATTATCCTTACAGTATTTGAAAATGTGACTCTGTTCACTGGGGGAGGGGAGGTTATCGTCTCCTTCGTGGATTACTCTGCAGGGCATTCCAGAAAAGAGAGTCTGGTTTTTTGACTCTTATCAGGTCCGGGTGAGCAGAGACCTGCTGATAAATAGAAAATCTCTTATCTTAAAAGCTGTACTGTCAGGAAGCAGGCAGCTCCCATCTCTATTTTCCCTTGACTGCATTGACAATGCTTCTCTATTGCATTTACTTCTTTGATTTGTAGATAGATGCATATAACTAGTACTGTACTACTAAAAAACAAAATAACGGTCAGGATCATGGTTCCTCTAGTGAGATGGATTTTCACCAGGCCCAGTGAAATGTTTGTCATCATAGCTGAGTCTCATTAATTTGACCGGGTACAAAGTACCACTGGAAAATACACTTCTATCGGTCATTAGTAAAGTTGAATGTATGTGTTATCTATGGAAGAGAAACCAGCTTCTGTCTACATATATGTGCGTGCCTGTTTCATCCATTTTCTCATAGGCATACCTAGTATAATAATAACAGTAACAGTAATTTCATGTCAGAATTATTCTGGATTAAAATATCAGAAAACAAAATAAACAAAATAAACAAAAAAAACACTATAGCACTTTAAACACTAACTGCTATATTTTTATTGTTAGCTTTCATGGATCAAGTCCACTTCTTCTGACAAAGAGTGAAACTTACAGGCATGGTTTTTATTTGTATCTTATTTAGTTTATTTTTTGTTTTCTGATATGCCTGAACCACAGACTAACACGGCTACTACAGTATTCCAAAAAATTCTGGGTTGAAAGGTTTTTTTCTGGAGAATCTCTGCTCAGGGGACTCCCGAATGAGGCTCCTTTCATGTCCCCAAAATCTTTTCCCACTAAAGTCGTCCCTATTTATCTACTTGCAATGTCTTGCTTTCGAACTGCTAGGTTGGCAGGATCCAGAACAGAGACAGGTGCTCAAACCATCATGCAGTACCCAGGTCTTGAACTGCGACTTGCTGGCCTTCTAGCTAACAAGGTGAGCTTCTTAACCATTGAACCACTGCAGCCCCTAGGATACCCAGTTAACTGAGCATGTGCAGCTGTGTAGTATACCCTAAGGTTGCACGAACTTTTCAGGCAGATGTGCAAAAACAGATTGTCTTGGGGTGTTTGAGTGATGCTAGAGTGACTGCAAGACAGACCAAAGGGGTTTAAAGTTTTTAACCTAAGACATAACAGCAATTTTGAACTGATAAAATAAAATGATGACTGACTTTAATTGATTGCAGGGTAGAGTTGGGGCTAAGATTGTGTATGGATTGGATTTATTTCAAATTAGCATGCATTCCGTAGGGTACTAGGTCCAACCTCAGAGGAAGACATCCAATGGCCATTCCCTCCACTGGCAGATTCTGATCACAATTTGCCACTTCTTAAAGTTGCTTTTTTGACCCACCATTGTGTAATAGACAGTTTGCCTCTCAAAGTGCAAACCTATGCAGCCCACTGGGAAGCAAGTCCAATACATTTCATTGAAGCTTACTCGCGATATAAAAGTGTAGCTTGTATAAAACTACAGGCTATATAGAATTGTCCCCATAGAGGTCCAAAGCAACCCTGCAACCTTTCCAAAGTTTTAGAGTAAATAACCTGTGGTGTGTGGTTTTTAAAAACACACACCTAAAACAGTGGTGAGCATCAGCAGGTTCGCACCAATTCGTCAGAACCGGTAACAGAAATTCTGGCTGCCCCCACCCATCCAAGTTTTGAAACAAAGTAGTCCTAATTCAGATGCAACATAGGGCTTTCCCCTGGCCACACCCACCATACCACGCCCACAGTGTGGTAGTAGAAATTTTTTGGAGCCCACCACTGACCTAAACACAATAAAAAAGTGTGACTATATTGAAGTCCAATTAAAGTTCTGTTTTAAAAATAAAAGGAGAATTAACTGAGTTAAGTGATGTCTCTAACCTACACTGTAGATTTTTCTTGTTGCAATATAGCCTTCCTTTGTATTTTTTTAAATGTTTGTGTGTTTTAATGGAATGATCAAGTTCCTATCAAGATTCATCTCTGGTGAGCAAATGTGTTGCAACAAGCTCTCTCCCTTTCAACCTTCTAGCACATGTGACCCAATCTACGCATGGGTGTTGCCATCTGCCCTGGAAAGATGTTGTTACCCCTCCACTGCTTCTGACCATTTCACCATGGCTATTTTACACTTGGATGTGGCAGTTTGCAACAGTCATGTTGCATTGTGTTCATAGTCAAAGCAATAGTATTCCCGGTGGTAATGTATGGTTGTGAGAGCTGGACTATAAGGAAAGCTCAGTGCAGAAGAATAGATGCCTTTGAGATGTGGTGTTGGAGAAAAATTTTGAGAGTACTCTGGACAGCAAAGAGAACAAATAGGTCAATCTTAAAAGAAATCAACCCCGACTGCTCCTGGGATGGTCAAATAGTGAAGATGAAGTTAAAGTACTTTGGACATCGAATGAGAAGAGAGGATTCACTTGAGGAGGCCTTGATGCTGGGAAAGGTCGAGGGCAAACAAGAAGGTGGTGGCAGAGAATGAGATGGATAGATGGCATTGTTGATGCAATGGGCACAAAGCTGGGTGGGTTGAGGAGGATGGTGGAGGATACAGGTGCCTAGCGTGGGATGGTCCATGGGGTCATGAAGGGTCAGAATCAACTGTGTGACTGAACAACAACAACAATTGCATTCAAATCAGCCTCCAAGGCTTTTCAGCTTGAAGGTTCTTCTCCTTCCGGCTATGTCGCTATGTAAATTGACCGTTTTCTTTGGTGACATAATGAAAGGGTGAATAAAAACCTATAAGGGGGGGAGAGAGAGAGAGAGCTACGGACTACCCAGTGGTTGTTTAACAAGTCACTGTATATCTTTTCCTTCACAGGTTCCTTTGCTGTTTCATTGTTGTTAAGTTAACCATTTCCTCGGTTAGGGCTCTTCATGATCTTTCACCCCTTCTTACCTCTCTTTGTCCTCCTAAATCCCTCTGTTGAGCTACTACTAATCTTCTTATGAAACTTCCCCTCCCTTGTGTTGTTTCTTGTTTACATGCACCATCCCGTGACCCTTTACCTGTGGAATTCCCTTTAAATACCTGACTAGCATTTTTGTCTCCCTTTAAAATCTTATTTTAAAACTTATCTTTTCTGTCTTGTGTTTTCCTCGGGATGTACTACTTAACTTTTAACTTGTTTGTTTTTTCCCTATTTCTCATCTAACGATTGTAATTTTTAACTCTTTTCTTTTTGTTGTCTGCACTCCGAGCATCTTCTCTGCTTCTTTCAAGTTTTGAGTCTTTGAGTATGCAAGTAAAGAGGGGTGGGTCAACCCTTTAATTTTTAAACATTTAAAAATTTCTCTACGTTGGGTTGTATCTGAATTTGGCCATCGTTAGGATAAACCTACTGCAATGAGCAAGACTGAAGTGAAGTTTTTAGTGAAGCTTTTTCTCCAGGTAAATGTGTATAAGATTGAACCCTAAAGCTTGATCTGACCCTGAGGTAGGAGGACAACTGTATATTTATTATTTATTTATTTACTGTATTTGTATTGCCGCCTCCCTTGCCAAAGTGACTCCAGGCAGCTCATAACAGTATCAAAAGTTCAAAATACAAAATGTCCACATCATAAAAACCATTAAAACACCCCCTATAAAACTGAAAAACCCGGATGGCCTTATATAAGCCGGGGGGGGGGGGGCCTACCACACCAGCAGTGTCCCACACCTGCTGCACTAACTAGGTTCTAAGGTCCTTTCTGAAGGCACACACAGTCGGCAAGAGTTTCCACGAGGCCAGAGTAGATACAGAGAAGACCCTCCTTCTAGTGCCAGAGAGATGAGCCTCTCTGGCAGATGGAACCACTAGGGAGCCCCCTCCGTTCTGATCTTGTAGGACGGGCAGATGGTCTTGGGGTGACGTGGTCTCTTAAGCATCCTGATCCACTACCACGAATGGCTTTAAAGGCCTTTACCAGCACCCTGAATTGCACCCAGAGGCACACCGGCAGCCAATGCAGCTCCCGCAATAAGGATGAGGCACAGTCATAGTGACCACACCCCATCACCACGCGGGCAGCTGCATTTTGCACCAGCTGTAGGTCTAAGAGGTCTAAGGCCACACACAGTAAACTCTGGTTTGTTGGAAGGATATACTTCCTCTGATAAACCCGGTTCTTCCAAACATTTACACAAGCATGAAAAAACTGGAAAATCCCACTTTTGCCCTTTTTTGGCAAGTTTTAAGTACAAAATTCGGGGCTCTGAATTATCTCTCATATTTCCTAGAGTCTCCACTAGGTGGAAACCTTGTCAGGGCACGGGGGGGGGGCTTGAGCAGTCTAACTAGGCAGTGTTGTCCATCTCTTGTCAATGATGTTAGGTAAAGGTAAAGGTCACCCTTGCTCGAATAGGGTTCAGTGCTCATCTCTATTTCAAAGCCGAAGAGCCACCGCTGTCTGCTTTTGCAGATGTTTCTGTGGTCATGTGGCAGGCATGACTAGGCACCGGAGCACACAGAATGCAGTTTACCTTCCCACTGAAGTGGCCCCTATTTATCTCCTTGCAATTTCTTGCTTTTGAACTGGTAGGTTGGAAGGAGTTAGGACAGAGATGGGAGGTCATTCCATCCTGCAGTACTTGGGAATCGAACTGCTCACCTTCCACCTTTCAGTCAACATCTTAGCCACTTGAGCCACTGCAGTCCCTGTCAATGATGTTAGGCCAGGACTAAAATTTACCAAAGCATCCTCCATCGGATCCCTTGGGCAAGGTGAACGTGGAGGTGGTCCACCTAGCCAGCAGGTGACATGATATCTGAATGGCTTTTTAAAAAACCCAACCCGTATCCAAATGGACTGTGGAATGTCATCTCAGAGACATCTAACAATGTGCAGATTCCTTGCTGAATAATGACTCCAAGGTATCCAAGGTATGTCATAAAGGCAACGACAACTTTTCTGAGTTAAATGTGGTGTGTGTTTTTTAAACCTAACATTTAGGGTGCTGCATGGGGACAGAAACCACATTTAAGATTGAAGGGAGATTGTCAGCTCACAGGCTTTGTGTTGCCCATGGCAGCTATATTTTGAAAAGTTGTTGGCAATTATATTCCAGAGGCAATCGCAGAATTAATTTCTGGCTATTTTCTTATCAAGGGAAATACAAGGATAAAGATTTTAGATTTTAGAATGTATATTCAATTTATTTTGCAACTTGCTCATTCATTGAGACTGGGGTTGTTATATATGTGGATAAATTAATGGAAATAATCCCCATTCTTTCCCCTCCATTCTTTTTAAAAGATTGAATAGGACAACATGCTGGAGGTTCTGCAAGTTATATGTGTCCAAACAATAACATACAGTATTCACATTCTGTGACATTCTTTAGAAAATGGCATTCACTCCATTCTTAAGTGGCCTCTAATTATTGTTCTTCATTCTCCAGTCTGCAAAAGTGATATATTTTAGGAGTTTCCTGTGAAACTTAATTTCAACAGAAAAGATCTGCTTTTAAATAAGGAGACATTTGTCATTACCTAATGATATACTGGAATAATGAAGAAAAATAGGGCAATGGAAACAGATTGAAAGATTAATTAAAAGATTAGAGGGTCAAAGAAATCATAGATTCACAGGCTCATCATTATACTTGAAAGACTAGATAACTTGCTGAGGTAGTTTTGAGGTAATTCAGCTGGTTATACAGCCTAGGAGTTCATATGAATTTGTGCCTTCTCTGAACCAATTCTACCAGATGCATTTGTCAGGAAATTTAATTTTAATTATCTCCACAAAGAAGACAATTGATTAGACTGTTACTATAGGATTAATATACTGCAGGGTTATAAGTAGACCTAGTTCCCAAAAGTGAACATAGGAGTGTGTATAAAAGAGAATGTATAGTCATGCATTGGTCTGCATGCTTGTAAATACAGTATGTAAACACTCACAATCACCAACATGTATACATGCCCCCATATACTCTGGCTTGGAGTCAGGTGTAGCTGCATATCTGTAAACAAACAGCCAAGCAAAAGTTTATGATTTCAATCTAAAACATTCTTTTCATGAGAACTTATGCTGACCTTTATATTAGGTTTGAGTTTGCAAGATTAACTTGGAATGGTACTGGGGACAGGAAATGCAGGTGTGTGAAAGCAGATAAAGATCTGATCTTGATCTACAAAAGTTATTTTCGGTTAAAGAGACAGGATGGCCATGCTGAAATAAAATATACTTTTTTAAAATCCTCTTGTCTACAGGAAGGGCTGGATAGTTCAGTGGTTAAGTTATCTGGCTTTGGAGCCAAAGGCTGGGAATTTCTTTCCCCACTGTGCCTCATGAGAGAGGAGCCAGTCTGTATGCCCTTTGGTAAGCTGCACAGTCCAAGAAGAAGGGAATCCCAGACCATTTCTGTGTGTTCTCTATTTAGAAAATCCTGGAAAGGGTCGCCATACGTCAAAATTGACCTGATGGCTCACAATTAATATTATTTCCACAACAAATACCTTCAGCTAGGTTTTACTTAGCAGTTAGAACAATCCAAAAGGCTTTGGTTTGGTTTTCAATTCTCTTGGAGAAGGAAAATCTGGGTTTAGAAATGCCTTCTTCGGCCACATCAACTTAGAATCTTCTCTCTTTGATGGCTCACAAGTATTAAAATTGGGTAGGGAAAATAAATAAACAATCTAGGATTCTCCCCTCCCCTTGCCATGTGTTCTGTGTGAGGCTGCATTTGAAGAGTATTTGCTGTAGAGTATTGTTACCAGAGTATTGTTGAAGAGTCACTACTCAGAGCACGGTATTATCCAATCTGCTCCGGCTTCCTCTTCTGTTTATAAGCTCAGTTCAAAGTTTTTGGATCTCATTTTTAAAGCCCCAAAGATCTAAATTTTCCATCTAAAGGATTGTTTATTTATTCTCCCTACCCAGTTTTAATACTTGTGAGTCATTAAAGAGAGAAGATTTCTACCAGGAAGCAACACAGAAATGGCAAACCATCAGCACTATTGTCTTTCTTATAGCGTGAAATGTCCCTGGACAGCCTCTACATTCCTACAGCCCTGCACCGGGACAGAATTCAATACCTCTCAGCCAAGCCTTTGTCTCCAGGCCCATCATGAGCTGTCCATGGTTCTGACTGACTTTCTTGGAATCCTTCATTTTGAGAATGGCATTGGGAAGCACAGGAGAAGCACAGGAGCCTAGAAGATAGTACTACTTCTCTCTGCCCTAAAATTAACTAGCAGTTGAGCTTGTGATACAGATATGTTGCAACACAGGCTCTTCCCCTGTACTATGGGATAGTTCAGGAAGCACCAGCTGACTTCAGGATAAGATGAGTGTGACATTCACAACAATAGATAAAATAGGGTCCATCCAGCTGTTGTCCTGTCCCTATAATGGAGAATCCTTTGCTTCAGGCTATGCAGTGCAGCAATTCTGGTTCAAATGAAGCTTCATGACACTTTGATATTATATCAGTGGTGGGATGTCAAAATTTTTACTACCCCACTGTGACATCATCACAGTGTGGGCGGAGCTAATGTCATAATGTCATAACATCATGGGCGGAGCCAAAGAAAAAAATAAAAAATAAAATAAAAATAAGCACACACACACCTCAACCCACCCACCCACCCACAACACAAGGACAGCAAGGAGGACAGCAAGAAGGACAGCAAGGAGGCCGTGCATACGCGCCAAGCACTATAGGCATGCATGCACACCAAGTGAAAAGGTAAGCCCCAAAGTTGGTTCCCCCCAAAAGCTGCTACCGATTCTCCGGGACGCTGGGAAAAGTTACTACCGTTTCTGACGAACTGGTGAGAACCTGTTACATCCCATCGCTGTATTATATGTAAGAATTGATTGATTAATTTGTTGTTGTTCAGTCGCACAGTCGATTCCGACCCTCTGCGATTAAAGGACTACTTTATTTCAAAAACTGGATGGGCGGAGCCAGCCAGAATTTCTGCTACTGGTTTTGGTGAACTGGTGTGATCCTGCTGATGTCCACCATTGCATGTGACCCTCCCTGAAGCATAAATAGCTTCGTTTTGTGGCTAGACAAAGGAATACAGATGCCATGTGCTTCCCAGCAGGGGACAAGGCTTCAATTTGGTATACATACTAGGCAAGCCAAATGCAGTTAAATTAAAGTCAATCAAAATTACCTAGTGATGTGGTGTTCCTTCAATTTGTGGTGCCGTCCTGGTGTCAAAAAAATCAAAGTTAAGCAGCTATTTTATGGTTCCATAGGCAAACAAGGAAGATTAGCTGTGTGATCCATATTCAAATTGTAAAGATGCAAAAGATGCAGGAAACAGGCAATTTATTGGATCACTAAGAAAAACAACATGTTGCACAGGCTTTCATGGTTCAAGACTACTTCTTCAGGCATGTATTAAAATGTTTATTAACCAAATGGTCAAATCTTAGAGTCTGCCTCTTAACTGTTAGTAGGGTACAACCCTTCAGAGCTCACTGACAGACAGTCTTCACCTTGTTCTTTGAATTAGATATTAGCTGCAGTAACCATGCAGATAACTTGGTGAAAGTTTTCAAACTGCTGTCAACAGCTGCGGTTTTAAGACTGTCCAAAATTGAGACAAGGTTGACCTCCAGTGGTCACATGTGATAGCAGTTTCTCAATCTGGCAATTTAGCAAGCTGTGAAAATGGCAATTCTTTGTGTTCAAATCAGAGCATAGAACGTTAAATTTGAAAATGGGAAAGGCAGTTCCCTCTCCTCAAAGAAAGTGAGATTATACTCCCCGTTCCTCAAAATTATATTTATATTAGTCAGCCAAGCTTTGATCTTATACATGTAATTGGACTTGAACATATGAGATACACATACATTAAGGTTATTATACTTCTCATCAGACTTTTTTTTTTTTTGGTAACAAATAAGGGTGATTGTCAACAAAACTCTAGCTTACTTTTTTAAAAGTTGTGGTGGCTGAACAAAATACTGTAGATGAATTGACAGAATGATGATAATTGTAGTTTTGAGAAATGAACAGAGTATGATGTCATTTTCTGTTCAAGCTATCTAAAAGCCAGCTACAAGTTATATGTTAGTTGCTTTTTAATGACAACATATTTTACAGAAAGGCACCTGTGCTAGGATGTAGGTAGAAAAATAAAGGTCCGAATCCTACTATAGTCACCAATGAGAGTAGACTCACTGAATCAGTATAGTTTACATAAATGTTGGCTCATTACTCAGCAGTTTGTTTAATAGATCTACTCTATAAAGACTACCTATAGGATTTTTTCCAGAGTCATGTGACGCATTATAGACAACTGTTGAAATCTTGTTGCTTAGCATATTAAGCTGCACTACAGTAAGCCCATTGAATCCATGCAGATTTGGTAAATCAAGTGTTCCATAAACTTCAATTATTCAAATAGGTCTCTTCTAACTGTGACTGACCATACTAAAGTCAGTTGCAAACTAGAGTAGAGCCATTGGAATAAATGTTACTTACGAAGGAGTTAACTCCCCAAATCACCACTGACTTAATGGACTCAACTCTAGTGCAACTTAATATGCTAAACAACAGAATTTTAGCCTCTGGATTATAAAATGAGCTTTTACAGACCTAGTCTATCCCATCAGAAGCAACAGCATGTATGCAGTAGTAATGCAGTATGCATAATAAATAAATAAATAAATAAAATGGAAGGTCTGCTATGCCCCCTCACCTGTTCCACCTCTTCTGCTATTAAGTAAATCTTCCTGCCTTCTTTATATATGAAGATAGTGTGTCTTTTTTTAAAAAAGCAGGGGGTTTTTTAGCTGCCTAGTCCCGGATTAATTGTGAAGCTTTTGACTTTAATCACGCCCTAGGCTTTTCACACTTTAAATATATATTGCATGTAGCAACATATCAGAGAGCTACACTTAAGGCATTCCT
Source organism: Furcifer pardalis (assembly GCA_030440675.1). Taxonomy (NCBI): domain Eukaryota; kingdom Metazoa; phylum Chordata; class Lepidosauria; order Squamata; family Chamaeleonidae; genus Furcifer; species Furcifer pardalis. The sequence goes on along the minus strand of CP126894.1, from coordinate 156,618,199 downwards.
ATACAGTACTGTATTATGTTTTCAATATAATTAGATATGCCTGAGCAGCTTTGAACACCCACTGGGGCTTTGAAAGTAGACTCACTCCCAATTCCTTTTTGTAAATGTTTTAGTCTTGTTGAAGAACAATTTCTGAGAGATAAAGATAACTACCGCAGAACTGAGCAGCTGCCACCAAACGATGACCTCATCCTCATCCAGTCACGGACACTGTTTAAGTTCTGTGCACTTGATATCAAGTGCACAGAACATCACTTGGAGGACCCTGAATAGGCTGAGCATTGGAGTCCTTACATGCAAGACCAACATGCTCAAGTGGGGGCTGTTGGCAGACAACAACACACAGTGTGAATGTGGAGAGAGACAGATTGCTGCCAGAGACATGCAAAGATGAAGACATGGGCTTGGACAATGACAAAGAGAAGAAAGTGGCTTCATTTCGGCGGTCCAGGGTTTGATCGGGACATAGAAGAAGAAGACTTGATATCATGGCTGACTATTTCTAGTGATGGTTGCCCTACCCTTCCTCACTCCTCTTTTTGTTGGGGAACAATATCATAGGTTCTTGGGTACTGATCTTTCATGCTACTTGATTCTTGATCGTTTTTTTCTCTGTTGTTAAACTGGAGATGACTGTGGTTTAACACAGGATTTGCTCTACGACTAAGCTATGAATCTTCCCTAAAATCATCAATAACGTTTCTGCTTATTGGATCAATAACAAGGAAATGCTGGGCTCATTACTTGTTTCCACAATTAGAGTTTTTATCCATGAAGAAATTATGACATTGTTACATTGCTTTTCTTACAAAATAAATTATGCTATGCAGTCTACAAATTGACTTCTAGCTGACACCTATTATTCTTTCCAGTGCACAGTACCGATTCTCAAAATAAACCCAGATACTGTAATATGAACATGCCCATATAATACAAACATGTCCATCTAAACACTTGACATGTTTCATACAAGAACTTATAAAAATTATGTTGTTCACAATGTACAGTTGCAATATTTGGAAATACAGTATAGATTTTTGTAAATCAAAATCCCTGTGAGATAAAAGCAAATGCATATGTACAAGGAAAAACCATAGATATTGACATCCTAGTTCTGAAAATGAGATGGTTCAAGTGGCCAAGATGCTTGACTGGAAGGCAGGTGGTCAGCAATTTGATTCCTGAATACTGCAAGATGGATTGAGCTCCCGTCTCTGTCCAAGCTCCTGCCAACCTAGCAGTTTGAAAGCAAGAAATTGCAAGTAGATAGATAGGGACCACTTCTGTGGGAAGGTAGACAGTGTTCAGTGCCCCCCAGTGTCTAGTCATGCCTGCCACATGACCATGGAAACATCTGGAGAAGCAGACAGCGCTGGCTCTTCAACTTTGAAACAGAGATAAGGACTGAACCCTAGAGTCGGATATGACTGGCTTTCGAGTAAGGGAAGCTTTTACCTTTACCTAGTTCTGCAAATATATAACAGGAGAAAGAAGTACTGCAATCCATTAGCATCAGGGCGACATGGTAAGCATTCTCTTAATTTTGAGCAAGAATGCCTCCTGGAGTTTTCAGCTTGTCAAATGCTTGACATTTTTGTTTGCATGGTGTTGCATCTCATCATATCAACTAACTATAACGTGCAAGGAATCCTTTGTGCATGGACTCGATACTTCTTGCTATGTTGTCTGCCAAACTAGTTTAGTTAATTTTCTGTTCCCTGAAAGCATCTGAATCAAGTTAATCCAGCTACTTGTTGCTGAGTGTCTCGGACCATACTCTAAATCCTTACTGACTAGTTGCATAAGATTTTGTATCTCTGTATACTGAACTAAAATGCAATTTTTAAGGGCACCAATAAACATGGAATAATTTTCAAGGACAAAACAATAATGCAGCACTTGCATTACTAATTTAAATTTGAAAAGATGTCTACTTAATTTTCAGAGTAACCACAGAAAGTCTCAAGATGATTTACTTGACTTCTAATTACTTTGACACTCAGCTTGAAGTGTAGTGTATATCATCACTACAGACAACTGCAAGTCTAGAAGTGCCCAGTATAATGCAAAACATGTCACATACCAAGAATACTAGTAAGAAGGTTGTCATGTGTCACATCTATTTGGTTATAAAGCTTCCCAAAAAATCTGCTAAGCTGCCCAGGCAAGAAAACACCTGGACAAATGAATTTTTGTCCGGGAGGTAAACAGCACTGGTTAATAATCTCTCTCTCTCTCTCTCTCTCTCTCTCTCTCTCTCTCTCTCTCTCACACACACACACACACACACACACACACACACACACACACACACACACACACACACACACACACACTACAATGAAGGGGAAAATGTTATTTCTTGCTTGTTACATATTCAGATTCCAGTTTAACAGGCATTTTCCTGCCACATTTCAGCAAGAGACTTCTGTGCAAGTTGCATGCTCCATGCTGTTTTACTTTGCTGTTTTTTAAAAAATGTGTGGCTTTTATATCAGTTTTTACATTCATATACACATTCTATGTACAGTATATGTTATAAGTAGAACCTATTTATTACCTCCACATACATTTTCTAATTTCTTTTTTAAAAGCTTTATATATTCTCCCCCACCCATTAAAGGAAATACAGATTTGTATCCTCCCTGAGCAAGCTGCAAATAATGCATGGGGCCATGTTAAGCACTGGTTTTGTTTGTCAGGCACATCTCCCAGAAAGATAAAAAAGCTGTCCCAGCACCAAGGAAATTGACGGCTGCCTATTATGTTAGCCTGGATTATGGAAAACAATCTTTTCCCTATCAGAATAATGAGTCTTAGATATTTAATATATTTGGTACAGGTATATTTTTTCACATATCAGACTTCAACTATTTCCCTTAAGTTCTCCACAGCTGAAAGATTCAAGACCAACCAACTAAGCAAACATTGCTCCTAGTAAATTAAACCACTATGCTGCGGTGGCTCAGTGGTTAAGAAGCTCACCTTGTTAGCTGGAAGCCTGACAAGTCGGCAGTTTGAGACCCAGGAACTGCATGACGGATTGAACGTCCATCTCTGTCCCATCTCCTGCCAACATGGCAGTTCAAAAGCAAGAAATTGCAAGGAGATAAATAGGGACCACTTTGGTGGGAAAAGATCTTGGGAACATGAAATGAGCCTCATTCGGGCATCCCCTGAGCAGAGTTCCTCCAGCAAAAATCCTTTCAACTCAGAATAATTTCTGACATGAAATTATTATTATAGAAGAATATATATATACATAATAGAAGAAGAAGCCAGGGCAGGTTGAGGACCTTGCCACCCCTCCCCCTGTGTCCACCCCAACATATTGTATTATAATGTAATGTAATGTATTGTATGTAAGCCGCCCTGAGTCGCCACGGCGAGTGGGCGGCAATATAAATTTGAACTAATAAATAAATCATCATCATCATCATCATCATCATCATCATCATCATCATCATCATCATCATCATCATCATCATCATCATCATCAAGGATCCAGAGAGAACTACGGACTCAGTTGTGTTACCATTATTACATGATTTGCTGATCCCCAGCATCAGTGAATCATTTGTGAATCAATGTGTCTGGGCAATGAATCTGCCTAACCGCTAAATGTGGATATAGATAACTGTGGGGAGTGGTCTGTTTTCTTTGTCCCAACTGCTGCTGCTGCTGCTGCTTCTCCCCCCCCTCCCAGTACCACCCCTTTTCACTGCTGGAGTGAAGGATATTAGCCGGGTAATAACCAAGGCAGCAACAACAGAGATAAGTCCTTTCTCCTAGACCCAGAACTCACTCTTCATTTCAACCCTTACATTTACCAAGACAGAGGTAAGACTCTCTCTTTCCTTTTCTCTCTGTAATACTGTGTGAGCATAAGCTGTGCAAGAATCAATACACTTTTTGTAGGTGTCAGTGATTCTGAAATCAACTGGATTTCTTTAGGCTTTTAATGGTCATCTCTTTCAACCAGAGATCAGATGGCAGACTGAAGCCACTATACTAAAGACTTGGAGTCTATCTATGTATCTAACTGCTGTTAATATTTGTTATGTGACTGGCACTGAATCACTATTATTATTATTTTTTTGCAAGGACTGTGCTCATAGAATACAGCACTGGGCAAGGAAGTGAACTGAAAACAGCTTATTAAGCAGATTGGCACCATCAGACCACAAAAAGCCAGCAAAATACAGTAAAATAAAATAAAACTGCAATTGAAGGGTCAGATAAAAAAGCATTAATACTAATGTAATTTCTTTACAATCATGAAATGGGCTGAAATCTACTACAGTATTTTCAAAGGTGGCATATAGAATTGGGTAACATGTTGATTTGAGCATCAAATACTGGTCCTTTTTGCAGACGCCTATGCATAATATCACATCTCTTAAATCTAACCCATTGATACAAATTAATTTGCAGGTCTTGGTGAATGGTCTTTGGTGTATCCCTAGATATGGTTGTACCAGTTTCAGCCAATGATACACACGCAACAAGGACAACAGCAAAACTCTGCCCACCTGCTGATCAGAACGCTATACTTCTCTTTACTATGCTTTTTACCACTAGCAGGATTTTGACATTGGGGTAGGAAACAAAATATGGAAATAAGACAGTATGACAGAGTGCTGCAAACTCTGGAGTGCCAATCCAACTCCTTGGTCACTGATGAATATTCCAGGTGGTTGAGGGCAATCTTTGGACTACCTTTCAGGGTAATTGTAAACTGCTTTGCAAATTAGGGAGGTTATATCCAATCATGTTCTTCCAGCATTGCAATGGAGACTGCTAGCTGCCCTTGCCCTGCATCTCTCATGTCACCCCAAATCTGCTAAAAAGGATTCTATGGAGATGGAGGGGAAAAAGAAAACTCAAGTTGCATGGGCAGTTTAGCCTAACAGTAAATGTAGAACACTAGTTAGTTAGTTAGTTAGTTAGTTAGTTAGTTAGTTAGTTAGTTAGTTAGTTAGTTAGTTAGTTAGTTAGTTAGTTAGTTAGTTAGTTAGTTAGTTAGTTAGTTAGTTATTCATTCATTCAAATTTATATTGCCACCCACTTGCCGTAGAGACTCAGGGTGGCTTACAAAAAATACATTACAGTATGTTGACAGGGGCTCAGGGGAAGGGGAGGCAGAGTCCTCAATCGGCCCTGGCTTCTTCTTCCCGTTGTTGTTGTGTTGTTGTTTATTTGACTTGTTTAGCCTCCCCCTTGCTGAGGCAACTCCGGGTGGCTTACAACATAAGAAATACCCCAACATAATCCATTAGAACAACTCATGCATATGGATAAAACATCACAAAAACACTAAAATCTCTAAAATCTCTAAATTTTAAAATCACAAAAGCTTGAATCTAAAAAATCTAAAAAACCCATAACAAAATTGTCAGATGGTCATATGAGCCAGCGGGGTGGAGTAGATCCAACAGCAGCACCCAACACCCACTGGGCCAACCATGTCTTTAGTTCTTTCCCAAAGGCCAGCAGTTGTGGTTGGAGGTGGAGGTCCATTGGCAGAAAGTTCCATGGGCTGGGGCAGATACTGAAAAGGCCCTCCATCTAGTGTTGCAGAGACGAGCCTCTCCAGCCGTTGGTACCCATAGAGAGCTCCTCCAGTCCAACCTAGTGGGATGGGCTGATGCGATGCAGTCTGTTAAGTAACCAAGTCCACTACCATGTAGGGCTTTAAAGATCATAACCAACACCTTGAATTGCACCCGGAGGCACACCAGTAACCAACGCAGCTCCCTCAGAAAGGGTGCGGCATGGTCACAACAGTGTTATGTATTATTGCTACTGCTGTTGCTACTATGACTGCTGCTACTACGCATAAAGGCCCAAACAATATGTGTACGATTACTGAGCTAAAGAGAACAAAACTCTCCTTACATCACCTGGAGCAGTGATATAACCCATCAAGGTTGCTCTGAGCTGCTCAGAGGAGGTGAAGAATATCCATTTGTCAAATAAGATATGGAATTTATATATGGATAAATAGATTTCTAAGTTAATACTACAAAATTGCAAATGTATTTCTTGGTATTGATCCATGTAATAATTGCTTAATCTAACTGCATAAGAAATGTTGGTTTGCATATTTTGTTGTAAGAATGCTGAACAATGGATTTATAGAATGCATATAGAATGCTTTTCTAGGATTGCAATAAGTATATATTCTGTTTCATTTTCTTTGTCAAGTGGAAAAACAGGCCTTCAGTTAATGAATTATTTTAAAGGAACCCTATTGTCTTCTATGTCTTTGGGAAAATCAAAGTAAACCATGGTCTCCAGTTTATGGTGGCTTCTGCTTCTACTGGACTACCACATGTTTTTGTCACAGAACATCAATGAAGAAAAAAAGAATGGAGTAAGAAAACAAAAGACCAAAGCTTTCCTATCAAATGCTGTAGAAAATGATCCCAACTCAAATGACCAAGGTGACTATTTGTATTTTTATGATTTTAAAACTGTCACTTCTGATTAAAAATTTATTTATTTTTCACTTCTAGGTGTTTCATTTCATTTTGAAATGTTTTTAATTTCAATTCCAATCAACTATTCCTCCAATACAAGAACCCAAGGTCACTTAGAAAATGACTGAAGCCAGATATGACCCAAAAGACATTAAGAGCACAGCCCTACCTAGCCAAGACAGCTAAGGGTCAATTGAAGATATGCTGAATTTGACTCCTCAGCCTAGGAAATATTGGCAGTTACTTAGGACTACGCCCACCTTAGCTCAACTTTGTGGCCTGTAGGTCTACTGTACTTGACATTATCAATTGGATTTTAGCCAGCAGGTTTTTTTTAAAGTTAAACAAAGTGATGTATCACATCAGGAATTGTCTAGAAGACATTGAAAAAATCACTTTCCTGGCCATTCATAGACAATCAGGGGAAGTGTTCAATTATTCAAAGCATCAGTTCTCATTTGAATGGGAGGCATATGTTGAGTGGCACATTGCTCCTCCCCATAAACAGGTACCAATGCTTTTCTGGGCAACTCAGCAGCAATCTGGACATGTCCAGAGTCATAGCAGAAAATATGTCCCTAGTAAATAGGAGAAATAAAGATATAAATTAACTAGCTGCTTCTAAAGGTAATCCAAAGCTTTACTAATGGACATCATTTTCTGGAGAAATGTGCATGCATCCTTTCTAGCACATAATTCATTAGTGTATATACTCGAGTATAAGTCAGGTTTTTTACCCCCCAAAATGAGGTCCAACATGGGACTTGACTTATATTCAGGTCAATGTAAACACTCAAAAACATACCCACACAAATGTCTAAATTAATTAATTTTTCCATATTTTCATGTATTTTAATTATTGAAACTCATTAGCAGCAGCTGCATTTTCATCCCCAACTTATACTCAGGTCAATCTATTTTCCTAGTTTTAGAGGTCCAAATTAGGTACCTCAACTTATAGTTGGAACGACTTAAAGTTGAGTATACACAGTATTAAATAATTTCTGAAGTGGAAAGTAGAAAAGATTGTAACTTTAAAAAAATTGTTTTGATGTTGTATATAATGTTATTGTGGCAAGGATCCAAAGTTTCTGTTCAGCTGTTTTTGCTTACGCCCTGTGAATTCCCCATGATGACAGTGGTGGCTCTCAGACAGTGAATATTGCTATTTTATTACGTGGCACATAGAACATGAACAAATTCCTTCTCTATTCAGTATATAAATGGAACCAACATAGTCCTACTTTTGTACATAGCACACAGCAAATTATTCCCAAAACAGAAAATGAGCACAAAGCTGTGTAATTCAAGGCAGGGAGGAATCAAATAGTTCACTGAGGATGAAACAAAATAGTTCATGCAAAACAGGTTCTCTATCAGGGATTGGGCCCTTTTTTATAAATGTGTTCAGATTCTGCAGTAATAGTGTGTAAGAGAGCTTTCAACATCCCTACTAAGATTGCCAGGAATGGCTCAGGTCTTCATGAACTTCCTGATGGCCATGGATTTTGTACAATAAGCTTTTAGCCCACTAATGTTGCAGCACATATTTTGAGTCTAGATTCAGTATGATGTTGATCTCTGTGTGAAAGATGGCTATTTCTGTTTTTCATTGAACCTCTCAAAGGTTCCATGGTAGAGGATTAAGATGGCCTGTCCCAAAAGGCTGGGATTTCCTGGAAACTTGGGGAGTTTCCAATCCCCTTGGCAGATGATCCTGCTAAAGCACTGATTGGCCAGTGGATTTTGTAGACAAGTTGTGCAAAGTTCCTTATTGTCAATTGCCAGCTTTGCCATTCTTCAAGATTTAATTCTTTGTTCAAAGTCTAGTCTAGAAGTTATATCTCTAGATGGACAAAGATAGATGCATCTTGCCATGAGTGAATGTACACACTGAGGTAGGAGTCCTATGCATATCACTTATAATGAGGAAAATCCTATTGCACACTGAGGCTTACTTTTGAGTAATGTAAAGAATTGTACTGTATAATATACCATGAAGTGCATAATATATCATTTTCCATGTAGAAATAAACTGCTGACAACTCACTGTAGGACAACCATCTTTTTTTCTTATCTGGCTTTAGGGTGAATTTTACACCCTAGGGGGCTGACACTCTTTTGGGGATAGAGTTCAGCACCTTGGATAGAGTTCCTGTGAAGTTTGAAGTAAAACCATATAAGGACTGACTTTTCTGAAACATCTGAGAAAGGTTGAATGGTATTATATGAGCAACATTCTGCCTTTGTCAATTTGCCAATTCCACATAATTTCTTTACCTGCCAATGTATCTTTTCTAGATGAAGACTGCATTCTGGAAATGGCTTTCCTCTTGGACAGTTCAGAGAGTGCTAAGAACTTCAACCATGAGCAGCAAAAGAAATTTGTCCTGGAGACAGTGAATAGAATGAAAGGACTGCAACTCACTTCTGGCCGTCGCCTTAACTGGAGGATGGCTTTGCTTCAGTATAGCAGCACTGTCCTGATAGAGCAAACATTCAAAGACTGGAAAAGTCCTGATGTTTTTAAGTCTCGCATTGCCCCTATAACATATATTGGCCATGGCACCTACACCACATACGCCATCACCAACCTCACCCAGCTGTATATGACCGAAGGGACTCATGGTAGTGTGAAAGTAGCTGTGCTGCTGACTGATGGAGTGGACCATCCAAGAAACCCTGACATTTTCTCAGCTACTGCTGATGCTAAGCATCAAGGCATTGTGTTCTTCACAGTGGGAATGACCAGAGTAGCTGAGGAGGTGGCCAATGCTGCCAAGCTCCGGCTTCTGGCTAGTGTTCCAGCATCGAGGTTTGTCTTCAACCTGCAGGAGAAAGGAATTGTGGAGCGAATTCTCAAGGAAATGGTATGGATAACATTTTGAATGAAGCCTATATAAAGGATATAGTACATTTATATGATGCACTATTCCTGACATAATAATGGTAAGAACAGGGCAGGGGTGAAATATTTTGATATCTTGGACTATACATTTCATAAGTCTCCATTCTGAGAGTTCTGCCTGATAAAGAGACAGACAAGTTATAGAAACCTAAATATGGTCCACCTTTGAGAAGGACCTCAGCTGGAAGTCTTGGAGTCTTAGCTAGGCCTAGTTCTGCCCAAATTTCCTGTTCAGGAAGAAAACACCCGGCTGGCACTGAGACAGAAACAGGAAGTTTAGGCAAAGCTAAGCCTAGCTAAGCCACATAGCCTTCTAGTTGAGATCTTTCTCTTTGATGTCCCTGGAGTCTAAGTTCAGTTCTTCCATGTATTGTGGAGGTCAGAGTCCCAACTTGTTTGCTCACATATCTTATGGGGTTTGTAATTTTGTGCTACCTGAGGAGTTTAACACCTGACCTGGGAATTTTTTCTGCCTACAACCTGTCAATATAAAATTGTAGCCAGAGGTAGGAGTGCTTCCATTCAAAACTTGGAGACCACCCACCCACCTGCTCAGTCCATAAGTTGCTCCTGTATATCAAAGAAGAAGTATATGCCCAGAGAAGAGACAGAGGAATATACAAAGCAGTAGCTGCTGCCAGATGTGAAGAAAATTGATGAATTCTGAAAGGGGGTGTAGCTAAGGTACAGAATTCAACAAAATACTTTCCCAGATTCTGAGGAAAGAACCCACAAGACACATGTCAAAGCTCAGTGTGAAATAATTGTATACCTAGCACCTAACCCACCTGTTCCTAATACTTTGCTTCTTCCTACTATTTTATATTTTTAAGCAGTAAATGGAGACCTGCAGAACTATGACAGTACTGGAGGCACTAGCTGTCAAGACCTCTGCCTTCCCCATCTGCTGGGATCCATTTTCATTTCCCCCACTATTATGCAATGAAGCCATGTCAGATACTGTGACAAATTACAGCAGTTTTGCTCCTAGCATCCCCAGAGTCAAAGCAGAAAATGAACTTAGCTCATATTTAGAAACACTGCCATCATAAAGCATCAAAGATGTCCTAACACAAGCTTTTAAAAATTTCAGTCTCTCACATTCCTATATGCTTTCTTTTGCTACTGGTCTTCAGGAAATAAATACAAGCTTAAGTTGCAAACCAAACTGCTGGAGCATGCATATGGAAGGAAATGCCATTGTCAGAGGGCAAACATGGGAATCACAGGGAATTCCTTAACATCTAATTTGACCCTCAGAGTGTTACTTTCATCACACGTCAAGTAATCCTATGGCAGACCACACACACACACACAGGATCTGAGCTTAGAGAAAGAAGTGGGGGTGGAGGTGGAGAGTACAATTTCCAGAATGACCCAGCCAAGCATTTGCACTGCGTTCTGTTGTTCAAAGGAGCTTTTCAGAACTCTACGTAGGACTTCATCAGCAGACACTTTGCCCACAAACTATGTCCAATTTGTTTTTACTTATATGTTGTCTTCCTTGTTGTCTCAGGTATGTTTCCTTTGTCAGCTTATCCTGTTTTCTAGGCTGCAGTGGTGGGCTGTCAAAATGTTTACAACCCCACCGTGGGTGGTGCCGATGTCATGGGCGGAGCCAACATCGTGACATCATGCTGTCATGATGTTGTGGGCGGAGCCAACATAAAAAATAAAATAAATAAATAAATACATACCTATACATACATATAAATACAAATAAATACATATATAAACATATATAAATTAAAATAAATACATATACACATAATACATAAATACATTACATTCACATTAAAACAAACTACATAAAAAACACACACCTCAACCCACTCACCCACCCCCAAACACAAACCCGTCACTTACCTTACCCTGGGGTCGGAGAGCAGCAGGCTGGCAGGCACAGCAGTGGCACTGCAGCGCTGCAGCGTGGTGGCACAGTGGCCTGGCGGCGCAGCACAGTGGCCTGGCCCAGTGGTGCGCCCAGGAGAGGCCGCAGCCGCCGCCACCGCTACTCCACAAAGGTCTGGCTCTCACGACGTCCAGGCAGCGAATGGCTGCTGTTTAGTGCCATGTGCAGAAAGTCAATCTGACACATGTGCGATTCACAATTGCAGCATGCATGCGTCAATTTGACTTTCTGCGCTTGCGCACTAAGCGGCAGCCATTTTGGCTCCAATTTGTAAAAAATTTGGGGCTGCCAGTGAGGCGTCCATACCGGACGCCTTATAAAAAAACACAACAATCCCGGGTGGGTTCTACACACACACACCCCAGAGAACCACCGGGATTGTTACTACCGGTTTTGGTGAACCGGTGCAAACCGGCAACAGCCCACCATGTTCAATATTTTGCTTATGTGATGTTCTTCTCTGACAATATATCCACATTGTTATTATGCTTTTCCTACAGACTATGATTTGGATTGTGGATTTCAGTGTGTGTCAAGTATTCAGCACAAAGAGAAGCTTGCACACATTTTATGAACCTGGTTTTTAAAAACCTTGCTTAAGTTCGCTGCCCCTCCCCCCCAAAAAAAAAGCTTTCTCTAGTGACTATCCTTAGCTTTAGTGAACACTCCCAAATGCTTGCTCGTGCGCAAAAGGTCATCATTCTTCAATCTACCACCCCAATTTCAAGTGTCAGATTTGAGAAGGTCATTTCGGTGTTTCTTTTAGAGTAGGATTATATGGTCATTGACAACCTCAGTCTAAACATTTTAAACCAAACTCACCCCTCTGAAATCAGTTTGAGTCCAGGAAGTCCAAATTATATGCCTCACTGGTCTGTCACATGACAAAATATTTACATTTCAATGCTTTAAGTTAACGTTGAGTCAAACTGTTTAGATTTGGCTATACAGTAAAAACCTGAGTTACGGACGCCTCGGGTAATGGAAAACTCAACTTATGGAAGGAAATTCTGGGGAAATTACATCTGGATTTACAGGGAAAAAAATTCATGTTACAGAACAGGTTTCCCCAGAACACATTGCATCTGGGAGGGTTTAAAATGGTGGCCCTGTGCCATTTTAGAGTCTCTGGATGGCACAAAGAATCTTCTCTTCGGGAGGAATTTGAGCGGGGGGTTGGTGAGGAAGCCACTGGTGGAAGAGGGGAGCTCCCCTTGCCCGCCGGCGGCTTCTTTAGCAAGAGAGCCCAGGATGTGGGCTCCCCTGGCAGCCAGACAAAACGCTCCTGTTCATCACCCTCCTGGACAGGGAGGCATGCCTAATGCTGACCCTCAGGACAAAACATCAGAAAAGGCAGGGAGCTTAGCTTCATCTTTTGCATTATGTGCTCCGCTTTTTTTGCCATCTCTATATGCTTTCCGTTGTTGACTGTATTTTTATCATTTTCTTGGTAAACTATCCTTTCCCTTTATGTAGGACAAACAGGACAATCTTTACACAAAAGAATTAATGGACACAAATCAGGCATCTGGAATGGCAACACAGAGAAACCTGTCTCAAACCACTTCAATCTAACTGGACACTCAATCCAAGACCTGAAAGTTACAATTCTGGAACAGAGAAATTAGAGAACTAGGATTGAAAGGGAGACAACAGAAATCAAATACATCCATCTGTTAGACACCCATCGCAGGGGATTATCAAATTTGAACACAGATTGCTATATGCTGCTAGATATTTTATATATTATATTACAACCTTCCTGCCAATTCTCTTTAGCAAAACAGGAAGTAACGAGGTACAGTGTTTTTGTTTGCAGGTCAAAGGTTGATCAGAGACCAGCATGGGCTTTCTCAGACCCTTTGAGATTGAAAGGGAGACATTTAGACCTAATCTATTGTTGCTGATGGCTGTGGGAAGATGTAATGCTGTGCTTGCTTGTCTGTCATTTTGCTTGAACACACCCTTCTCCCTTTGACCCCTGAATCTGGTTAATAAAATCCATGCCTGTAAGTTTCACTCCTTGTCTGAAGAAGAGGACTTGATCCACGAAAGCTAACAATAAAAATATAGCAGTTAGTCTTTAAAGTGCTACTGTGTTTTTTATTTTGTTTTGTTTATTTTATTTTTTGTTTTGTGATATCCTTTCCCAGTTTTTCTTACAATACACTTAATATCTATACAAACTCTAAAAAAAATTGTACTTTTCTATTTTCCCAGAAAGATCTCGCAGAAGAAGGGGTAAGTGTAATAGACATGAGGAAATAGATTACATTTAGGGTGCCTATTTTTGCAGAGTAATATTCAAACATTTGCATTTTTCAGGGCAACATTGTGATATTTTATCTGAAGATTACCAGATGGTGATTGTCCCGCTTTTCTACAGCAGGCATGAGTAATATGTAGGTTAGGCATTAGAAACATTTTTACTGGAATGAAACATTGCAATATTATTATTAGAAGATTACTTGATGGCTTTGTCAGCATTTTAATAGCTTTCCTGCCTAGTGTGCAGGCATTACAAGAAATTTATGTATGCATATTGTTATTATGAGCCTTTAAATCACAATTGACTTGTAGCAACCCTCATAGAGCTTTCTAGGTAAGTGAGGTATTTAAGGAGTTTTTAATGAGTTCCATGCCCCTACTAAGTTTCCATAGCTAAGAAGATATTCGGACCCAGCCTCTTGAGCCCCAATCCATTATTCTATCCCCGGTTAATATGCTAATAGCATTTAATAAAATAGAATGAGCAGAAATAGAAGAAAATATCTTACTAAGTGCCAAATATTACTAAAACAATAATAACTAAATACAGTAAAACACCGGGATAATGATTGGATTGGATAACACTAAAATCGCATAACATTAAGTAATCTGGGGAGGAGAATTGGATCGAATAACGTTAAGGTCCTATGGGATGGATCGGATAACAACTGCTAAAGCCTGTGCGGTTACAATGTATCTCTATGGAGATTTAACGTTATCCGATCCATCCCATAGGATTTTAACATGGATAGGATAACACTAAAAATCGGATAACACCAAGACTTGTGGAACCAAGTTTTAGCGTTATCCGGTGTTTTACTGTATTGTATATGTATTTGTCATTGATACACCTTGCAGTATTCTGATTGTGCAATGAAGCTGCATTAAACAATCCTAATTCTCTCAGAAAATCATATAAAAGGAATTAAGATGAGGAATAAGAAGGGCCTTGTTTTGCTGCAGAGGTCCAGTTATACCTCCCGCCAAAAACCTCCATGGTATAACTCATATAATAGGAAATAATATAGAAATGAATCTTTCTCTCTAGAGACTAAAGTCATGATTTATCTGGTCTCTTTTTGTTCAGTGTCCTCAGCCTCCTAAATGTAACTGCATCAAGGGAGAAAGAGGTCTTCCCGGCCCTACTGTAAGTAGCCATCCTTTCTCAATCACTTTTACCTCACATTTTGTTTTCCTTGTGAAGTAGGGCACAATTTCAGTGGAGTCATTTTATGAATGAATAATGTGTGTTTCCTAAGCTGAACATCTGGAGAAAAAATGGTTGAATCTTCCACTGAAGGAGCAGGTGGAGATCGGTGACAAATGTCAGGGTTCATGACTGCATAGAGCAGGAGTGGCCAAACTATGGACCATGAGCCAGACCCGGCCTACAACACCATTTCATGTGGCCCACCACCGCCCTCACCGCTACCGGAAGCTGAAGCGGGTGTGTTTATGACAGCCATAAAACATGCCCATGCATGCGTAAACACACCCATGCCTGCCATAAATGCTGCCGTAAATGCACCCGCAACTGAAGCAAAATACAACAGTTTTGTTAGGACATCTTTTGCCCCATCTATGTAAAAAGAAAGGCTATAAAAAGAAACTTAGAAGCTAAGACTTGGAGCATTATTTCAAACTCTGTAAATGCCAATGTCTTCAGCCATCTATCTTTTAAAGTCTGTTTTGATGTGATTTCTGCAACAAACATTGACTCTGGGAACAAAAAAAATGCCCTTCCTAGTTCATTTAATTATTTTTCTTAAGAGCAAAAACATAAAGCTGTTAGAAGTATGTAATTAAAGAAGTTGGAATCCAAAATATTGCATTAATACTCACCCCTCTGTTGTTTTCTCTTTTGCTAGGGTAAAAAAGGTCGCCCAGGTGATGATGGAAGTATTGGCCTAAAGGGAGTGAAGGTAACATGTCACTTGATGAAACATGATAAGAAGTCCCATCAGTTAAAATTAGTCCTATAAAAAGACACCACTTAAAACAGAACACATTGGGTCCTTATAAGGCAGGGTTGCCCAAACTACGACACCAATTCATTTCGCCCGTAACGTCCTCATCGATCCTGGAAGCAGAAGTAAAACGTGCCTGTACAGGTGTGTTTTACCTCTGCTTCCCGGAGCAATGAGGGTGTCGTGGGCTGGATGAATTGGTGTTGGGGCTGGATCTGGCCCCTCGGGCCGTAGTGACCGATCCCCTGAACCACGTGACCAGGCCATGTCCCAAAAGGTTTGGGCATCCCTGCTGTAACGAAACGTTTAGAAGTCCAAATAAATAAAGGATCTTTAGTTAAAATTGTCCTATAAGATTCCAACCATACATCACTAATAGTGTGGATTGGAGGACAGATCAAGCCTGCCTTTTCATCTTTAGTAGTTCCGTGCTCATCTCTGTTTCAAAGCCGAAGACCCACCACTGTCTGCTTCTGCAGATGTTTCCATGGTCATGTGGCAGGCATGACTAGACACAGGAGCACATGGAACGCTGTTTACCTCTCCACCAAAGTGGTCCCTATTTATCTATTTCCAATTTCTTGCTTTTGAACTGTTAGTTTGACAGGAGCTGGGACAAAGACGGGAGCTCATTCCATCCTGCAATACTTATGAATCAAACTGCTGACCTCCCTCCTTCCAGCCAACATCTTAGCCACTTGAGCCACTGCAGTCTTTGCGGTATTCAGATGTGTAATGTGTAGTAACTTATATTAGGTGAGAATAGGAACAGAAATCAACAGGAATATATAAAGAATGAAAGCTTGATAATGATATATGTGCTTTGGTCTTCCTGATTTTTTATTTTCAATTGTGTGTACAGTCAAACCTCGCATAAAGAGTGCCTCGCTTAAAGAGTAATTCACTTAAGGAGCAGAATTTTCTCTGAATGTTTGCTTCGCTTAACAAATAAAACCAACCAAAAACTCGCTTAACAACTAAATCGGGGTTTGAAACCCCCCCCCCCATTGGTCACTTGCAATGGTGTTTCACTTAAAGAGCAAACTCGCTTAAAGAGCAATCCAGTGGAACGCATTATGCTCTTTAAGCGAGGTACAACTGTATTTTTGATGCACTCCTCACTCTCCCCTTTTGGTCTCAAATTTTTTTGCTCATTGTTTATTGTTTATTGTTTATTTTATTTTTGTTTATTCTTTTCTATTGCCTGGCTATTTAGTTTTTGTCTTTCTTTTTGTGTGTGCCATTATTGGAAAGCAAATATGCCATTATTGGAAAGTGGGATACCACCCAAACGGGTGGTCTAGAAATGTAATAAATAAATAAAATAAAAGGTAAAAACATTTCCATTGACTTCAGACAATTTCATCATTGCATTGCAAAATAAAAACAATAAAGCACTCTGCTGTTTTTAGGGGGAGCCAGGCCTAAATGGAATTCCAGGAAGAGATGGCATAGAGGTAATACATGTTTATTTCCTATTTTTCTTTCATGGGGTTTGACGAAAGCATCTAAGTTCAATAAAAACACGATATGCATCACAATAAACATAGTTGGTGCCATTTTGCCACATTCATAGTAAAACACAAATAGATTAGGATTCCATTTAAAAAAGTTTTCCACTGTGATTCTAAATTATGCCTACAGCAGCCGTTTTGTCGCAAAGGGTCGGAATTGACTGTGTGACTGAACAACAACAAAAGCTTTGAAAAGTTCTCCCTAGCGTCCTCCAAGGAAAAGGAATGTATAATGAAAAGCAATTCAAGTTTGGCACTAGCAGTGACTAGACTTTAATAGTGCTGGTCTTAAAAGTTTCATACTTGAAGCGGTAATTAAAATTGAGCTCATTTGGTGCTCAAAAAGTCATACAGAATTACAGATTGGAAGCAGGAAAATAACAAACCTTTGAAACTTGCAAGGTAAATATTCCTAGTCACCAGGGGCTTGGTGTTAGAGGAACAGAGAGAGAAGCCAGTGCCCATTTTCAACCAAGACAGTGGGTTTCTGATGGTGAAATGCAACCCAGGCAGGCTAACAGAACCAAGCAAGGGGATAGTGCATTTCTGGTATCCTGACTCGAATGTCAGAATGAGTGTGTTAAATGATATCCTATTAATAAAGAATCTTTCTTTCCCCCAAACTAGTCAAGATGGGCGAGGAGTGTCTGAGCACCAGGCCAGCTGAAGTTGTGCGGAATCTGAACTTCTCGCAGTTTAGGAATGTTGGAAATGGTTTAGGATGGCACTGAACCTAGCCTAACTTTGTGCCACTTTAGTGTCAGACAGTCTGATCTGAGAGGGCTTTGGATCTGGAGTAAATCCATTCCTCCCCTATTCCAGCCCTTCTCTGCCCCCCCGTTTAGTTTTTGGCTCCTCTGATTTCAGCAGTAATGTCAACAGGTCAGGTGGCACACAAGGTCTGTGCAGGGGCAAAGGCAGGTATACGTTGGCACAAGGGGCTCTGTTTATTCCAAATCTGCTGCAATGTAGCCTTCTTAGAGTTTAGAGTGCACTGTTAGTCAATATGTTGTTTTGCTTTTGCTTTTCTTCATAAGGGAAAGCCTGGATACAAAGGAGAAAAGGTACGGCTTTCTTATAATCTTGGATCAACTTTTTATCAATGACAATAATCTTAGAACTGCAGAGCAGGAATGGACACAGTGGATCATTGAGTACCATGCCGTCCCTGTCAAGGAGACATGGTGGGGACTCAAACTCCTAACCTCTGGATCCTTAATGGGTTTAAGAACAAAGCCCAAAATTCTGTGGCCCCATGCCTAGGGGCAAGCACGTGAATGGGTTGTGAGTTGTTGTTTTGCATTTTTATGACTGTCACATCCTGGCAAGGTATCAGTTTCATGACAGGCAACTGTCAAGATTCAATTACTGTATGTGACTGACAATTTACCAGTAGCATTGTGTAGGGGGGGCAAGGGGGCACCCCGCCCCGGGCGGCACTTTTTGGACTATGGGTGTTCTTGGACTACAATTCCCAGAAGCCCTAGTGGGAGTGGGCACCGGCATCCACCAGGGGCAGCAAATTTGGCTTAAGCCCCGGGCGGCTAAAATCCACGCGACATTACTGCAATTTACCCTCCAAAATTCCAAAGATTTTGGCTTAACCATTTAGCACCTGAAACATATTTGAGCAACAAAATGTGAGTATGTGTAGAGGGAACATCTTGGTATTTTAAAATGTAGATATTTGAAAACACAACAGGAATGTTAGTGATTATTTTACACCTGTTTTAAATCAAAGGGTGAAAGAGGTGAATGTGGAACACCCGGAATAAAAGGTGACAGAGTAAGTAACTGGGTTTTTGTGTGGGCTGTGATTAATATGTGCTTTAAGGGTTTCCATATAGACAATTGAAATATAGGTTCTTTCATACATCATGGGTGGAGCCTACATCATGGGCAATCTAGTCATGCCTGCCATATGGCCATGTATACAGTGGTGGGCTCAAAAAATTTTACTACCACACTGTGGGCGTGGTATGGTGGGTGTGGCCAGTGGGAAAGCCCTGCGTTGTACCTGAATTAGGACTACTTTATTTCAAAACATGGATGGACAAGGCCAGCCAGAATTTCTGCTACCGGTTCTGGCAAACTGGTGCAAACCTGCTGATGCCCACCACTGCTTTTAGCCATGTCTTTAAAAACTACTGCTTCTTAAAATTTTGGAGGGGAAATGCTTAGAAATCTATTTGACTACTGGGATGTGTCTGTACACACATATATGTGTGCACCCAAACATATAATTTAGATAATGGGGATTTCACAGTACCTCACATGTTCAAGAAAATGTAATTAAATTGCAGAAATATTTGTACACATACAAATATATCCATCTATGCCAGGGATCTGCAAACTTGGCTCTCCAGATGTTCTTGGACTTCAATTCCCAGAAGTCCTGATCAGCAGGCATACTGACTTGGGCTTCTGGTAATTGAAGTCCAAGAACACCTGGAGAGCCAAGTTTGCAGATCCCTGATCTATGCTAATCCCAGAACAATACACTGTGACTGGGAAAATCCAGACCACGTCACAGTCATTTTGACGACTGCAGCTATGCTCAGAGAGCACAGGGAAGCCTGAGTAGGGTGGTAGATGACATCATCCCAGAAGATAAACAAAATCTCTGTATTTTAATAGGGCAAGCAGGCCTGGATCTACTGCGCCACTGGAGATTGTTCAATAAATGTAATTATGGATGATAACCTTATTGAGAGATGCAGCTTTATCCATTTTAAAAGATCTGATTTGATAGGAACTTTTCTACTTCCAATCACATTCCCTTTACCGCATATTTTTAGTTAGGTTTTGCTAGGTCAGGGGTGCTCAAACTTTTTGGGCCGTGGGCCAATCATGTAGTCAGGAAGCCGGTCGCTAAGCCCCGGGGGCCGAGTGTGGCTCCCGACCCCAATTCATCCAGCCAGCCAATTCATCTGGGCACATTTTACTTCCACTTCCAGGAGCAACGAGGGATTCACAGGCTGGATGAATTGGCATCGGGGGCTGCACCCACTGTGCTAGGTTTTGGCTTAGACTGGATTTATGTTTGTACTGCAGATACAGCCAAGTCTTATTTCCATTCTTACCTTTCAGGGTCCTGAAGGCCCCAGTGGACCAAGAGGTCTCCGAGGTCTCCAGGTAACAGACAGAGATAGTGAAAATGACTTGATCTCAGGTCATGGTTACCATCCTGGTTCTCAAGCCAAATTATCACTGTTCATGTGCTTGAAACTGTACACATTTATCGGTAATCACTGTGCAGGGAAAACTGTGAGCTAAAATTTGTGAGGCACAGTGAAAGTTTGTTTTGGCCCGTGTATTTGGGAGGAAAGACAGTGGAGCTTTTCCATGCTGGAAGAAGTGACAAAATTTCACATTGAAAGCCCATCATTTCACAAAGACTGGTTTGCTCATTTTCCCTAACTTGAAAAACATATCTTCCCAACTTTCCTAGCAGATTCCAGCAAACCAATAAAAAAAATATCCCCAAGGCAATGCAAGTTATTGCTGAAGTCAAAATCAGACCAAAGTGGTTGGTCCAGAAGCTCATGCTAGAATGAAACATGATGTTTTCTTCAGCATGCAACCACACTTTAGTTATACAGTCAAATGACATACAGTAGTTATGTAATCACTAAATATTCTTTTGTGTGTAAATTGTAGTAAGTCACTCATATCCTTGTTTATTTAAGCATCTTTCCTTTAGAGTCATAAAGGGTTTCGTATCATATCCTTGTATCTTAACAGGGTCCCCAAGGCCTGCCTGGAGATCAAGGGCCTGAAGGGGTGCAGGGTTCAAAGGTAAGGGGTCATAAAAATGTACCCTGTTTTAAAATGCTGCAAGGCACTACAATGCTGCAAGGCTGTTTGTAATTTTCCTATACACAGTCAAACTTCGCATAAAGAGCGCCTCGCTTAAAGAGTAACTCGCTTAAAGAGCAGAATTTCCTCTGAATGTTTGCTTCGCTTAACAAATAAAACCAACCAAAAACTCGCTTAACAAATAAATCGGGGTTCACAATCCTCCCCACAATTGGTCACTTACAATGGTGTTTCGCTTAAAGAGCAAACTCGCTTAAAGAGCAATCCTGCGGAACGCATTATGCTCTTTAAGTGAGGTATGACTGCATTTCACTTTTCCTCACGTAGTTTGATCCAAGAGTGCTCCACCTAAGATGTCCCTAGTAGTAAGTGAAAGTGACAGGCACTCTTCAAAGCAATGGGAGATAATTGTTTAATTTAATCTTCTATATGCAGTGGACAATGCAGTTATAAATTACGGATAACATTGGTGATGCTTAAATTTATGCTGTCAAAGGCTTTTCACAACCATGTGGAGTATATTTTCCATTTAAGAATCAAAGTTATATATTGGTACTTAACACGCGGGGAGGTGTGCAAGTAAGTTACAGAATTAATATTGATATTGCTCG
The DNA here is from genome assembly GCA_030440675.1 of Furcifer pardalis. NCBI lineage: Eukaryota > Metazoa > Chordata > Lepidosauria > Squamata > Chamaeleonidae > Furcifer > Furcifer pardalis. The sequence continues at coordinate 156,596,718 of CP126894.1, read as the reverse complement.
AACAAGATTTGGACTTTTTAAAGATACCATTTAATTATTATTATTTTTCATTTATTAAGTACAAATGTAAATATGGCATAGCTCTTACATATCTGTTAGAATAAGTGTAGTAAGAATAAAATGCTACAATTCAAGTATTGTCTGTGCTGTGAATTCTAGCCATCTTAGAGATCTCAACATTGACATTCCAAGAGTATTTGTAAAATCAGCAAAGAGATAATTTTAAAAAATCAGTGAAATGCCATACCAAACTAGCAATGAAAAATCTCCATAACATTCCACATCATAAAATTCCCCTTTGAGGCTCTTTGTCCCATTAAAGACTTTGTATGGCTTTAAGCTGCAGGGAACCATTAAAGGATGGCTCATAAATAACATCTTGTTGAGACTTTATATGACACTTGAATGTCTTCTCAAATGAAGGAGAAAACTATTTTACTCCAGGCTATTTCTCCTGACAAATGAATGGGTTGCACGGTTTAGAAACAAGAACGGATTCACACTACTGCTTTCTTCTGCTTTGTCATGACTTTGGTAATGAGCCTGTGCCAAGACCCATGTGAAATGGAGTCTTCATATTAAGCCACCATATCTTGGCTTTTTGGACAATCACATACACTGCAAACCCCCAAATTATGTTGGATTGTTTCAACAATAGAAATAAATATAAGCGATTAATTTCATATGGTCTTGAGGCTAAATCTTGTTTTGCTTTTCATTGTTTTTACTCCCAGCTAAAATCATATGATTCATCCAGGTGTTATTAGCCAAATAGAAACTTCACACAAAAGGGGAACAACACTAGACCTGCCTGCCCATCTTGTCTCCAGTTTCATTCCCCTCACCTTCTACCATCAGATATACACAAGTGTGGATTTTCTTTCATCTTTGGCATTAGGATGAAAATTAGGTTAATATGCCATTTTTATTGATTGAGCACTCACCTGAATGTTATCTTTAGGTGAACACTACTTAATGTATGTTGCTATAAATCTCTCCCAACCCACCCCTTTTAACATAAAGGGAAAGCAAATATCGTAGAAACCAAATGAAGGCTTTTCCAAATGTTAATTGCTATGTGAACAGAGCAATTTCACACAAACTAATTCATAAATCTATTCCATTTTTTTCTGTTTCAAAAGGCTTTTTTTAGAATAAACATTTGCATTCATTATTTGCATATTTACTCTACAATGGAAAGAATTGTCTTAAGTCATAATTGATTTGATGGCACAATTATTTTATTACCCTAAAACAGTACAGTTGTACCTCACTTAAAGAGCATAATGTGTTCCATGGGATTGCTCTTTAAGCAAGTTTGCTCTTTAAGCGAAACACCATTGTAAGTGACCAAGTGTGACTTCTGGAATGGGGGATTGCAAACCCCGATTTAGTTGTTAAGTGAGTTTTTGGTTGGTTTTATTTGTTTAGTGAAGTGACCATTCAGATAAAATTCTGCTCTTTAAGTGAGTTACACTTTAAGAGACGCGCTCTTTAAGAGAGGCACTCAGTAAAACCCAAAAGAGGCTTTACTGTACTTTAGCATCATGTACACATGCCTTTTTGTATTTTTTGATGTTTTTTTTTAAAACCACTGAGTTAACCACCAAATAGCAACTGTCTTTTACCTGGAGATGTGAAAAATATATTACTTCACTTAAAAATGCAGGCTACAGAAAGCCCCTGAGCATTTTAAAGCCCAGTTTCAGTGGAGCACTGGAGGAAAGGCATTCATCCCCAATACTGTACCTTTTAATTTCTTACGCTGTTCTTCTTTGCTTATATGCATTGCCCAGTCCTGTCTTTCTTCCTACCTCTAACTTCCAATCTTATAAGATTATAATGAATTAAAGCATTACTTTTTTTACTTAAAATATGTCAGTCAGGTGGGGACAGCAAATTAGTTTTCTTTAAAAACCCAACACAAGGCTATAAAGCTGTTGTTTTCTTCTGGCATTTTTCAAGGGTGAAAGAGGCCTCCCTGGCCCTTCTGGGTTGACTGGAGAAACTGGAGTAGGATTGCCTGGCCCAAAGGTAAAAATGTCAATCTTACTGCCTCCTGAGCTAAAGAACCAAAAAAGAACAGCTGCTGAAATAATATATGACTGGGTAGAACCTTAAACAAGGTTTAAATGATGTCTTTGTGATACCTGAAAGGTATTCTGGATACAGTTCAAATACTTTCTCATACATTTGATGGAGTTCAAATAAATCCTCAAAGCTTTTTAAACAAACGTAAAACTGCAGCTGGTTACTTTTGAAGATTCATTTATAATATGTTATGCTTGCACATACACAGAGTTTCTGGTCTAAATTAGAAGAGGTCTATTGCTTGAAATGGGTTTACACTAACTGTGACTTACATAAGTTGCAGTAAGCATGAGCCCATTTGAAGCAGTGGAAGCTACAGAGCCGTTGATTTACCAAATCCCCACTGATTCAATGGACCTCCTGTCGTGCAATTTGCTCTGCTAAACAACCTGATTTTAACCCTGATTTCAAGAGACTTGGTAACATATGCAAGTTCCATCAACATGATGGGCTAATTCTCTCTGGAACCATTGGATTTGGCCCATCATTATCAGCACTGGGGAAGGCTTGTTTCACTTCTTTCTAGTGCTTTGAAGAACACTTCATCAAAGTAGCATTTTGTTGAAGCCCACAGAATATAGAAGAAGGGGGCAGCAGAAAATGAGATGGCTAGATGGTATTGTAGACGCAATGGGCACAGAGCTAGGTGGGTTGAGGAGAATGGGGGAGGACAAAAGTGCCTGGTGGACAATGTCCATGGGATCACAAAGGGTCGGAATCGACTGTGTGACTAAACAACAGCAACACAATAACAAATCTTTGTTCCCCTTAGGGTGCCATTGGTTTAACAGGAAGACCAGGCCCTGTTGGCCCACCTGGAATTGGAGAACCAGGTTTGCCAGTATGTACCTGTTTTTTAAAAAAAAGCTAATTCTGTTATTTAGTTTGGCTCAATGGCTATGAGTCACAATGGCTAAATATCAGTGGTGGGCAGCCAAAATCTTTACTACAACACTGTGGGCGGAGCCAACATCATGAGCGGAGCCAACATCATGATGTCATGGCCGGAGCCAACGTCACGTCATGGGGGGGAGCCAATGATGTGGGCAGAGCCAATGTAAAAAACCCCCAAAAAAATACACACAAAAATAGAAATTAAATAGACATAAAAATACATTAAAATACACATAAAACACATAAAATACACATTAAAATAAATACACTTTAAATAGACATAAAAACATATAAAAATACAAATTAAATACTGTACACATAAAACATAAAAATACACTTTAAAAATAAATACACATTAAATAAACATTAAAATACACACATCCAAAGGGGGGCAAGCTATAGAGAGCTTCAGGCTAGCAGCTTCTCTTCCTCCTCCCCGCTTGGGAGGACAGCAAGGAGGCCATGCATGCACACCAAGCGCTGTAGGTGTGCATGCACACAAAGCTCTTGACGCACATGCACAGTGGGGGAACCAGCAAATAGGCAAGCCCTCGAGGTGGTTCCCCCCAAAAGCCACTACCGGTTTTCCGGGAAAGGTTACTACCGGTTCTGGAGAACTGGTGCGAACCTGTTGCTGCCCATCACTGCTAAATATCAACTCTGCTGCTTTGTTCTGGGGCTTCCTACTAGGATGTCTGCTGTGGGCGTTACAAAGGCTCTACAGGCCTTTGACTAGAGGCTGCATTTTATGTATGGTATATACCACATATGATATACTGATTTTAATTAGATTTTAAGTAGAAAGGTGTGTTCAAGCAAGGCATATTTCTGATTTCACCTGACATCAGTAGTGGCTTAGCAATTTTAGAGAATGTTCTAGCAAATGTCAGAAACTACAATGACAAAGCCCTTACTGGGACATTTTTCTAATTCATCCCAGTGAATGTAAAAATACATTTGAAATTGGGGAAAGGAACATGCAGTTCTTGAGATATAACGGGTACTGTCAGCATTTCCTGGCAACTTCAGTTGTCAATCTGAAAGGTTGAGAACCACTAGAAAAACTTCAGTGTTCACTGAATGTCCAACATTTTTGGGTCCGGCAGATTTCTGTGTAGTAAGATCTACTTCAGGTTTTTCCTTAGGACCCCAATATCAACAGACTGAAACCTAGTGCAAACAATATAGAACTGGAGAATTCTGATCCCAAGCGATTGTTTGTGTGCCACTGAACAACATTTGCTCTTCTTTCACACAAAAGCCTTCCCAGTTACTACCACCTGCTGCAAGCTCTCTTTGGGTGTTTCCAAACAGACAGTTCCTCATGTTAACATCAGGGATGGGATGTAACAGGTTCGCACCAGTTCGCCAGAACCGGTAGTAACTTTCCCCAGTGTCCCGGAGAACCGGTAGCAGCTTTTGGGGGGAATCACCTTCGGGACTTATCTTTTCACTGGTTCCCCCACTGTGCATGTGTGCCAAACACTTGGTGTGCATGCACGCCTGAGGTATGTGTGTGTGTGTGTGCTTATTTTTATTTTATTATTTTATTATTTTTAATTTTTTTCTTTGGCTACGCCCACAACATCATAGCTCCACCCACACTGTGATGACATCACGATGGGGTAGTAAAATTTTTGACATCCCACCACTGGTTAACATGTAGAAAAGCACTGTGCAGCTGTTCCTCCCTCCACCCCTTCTCACTGGAATTTCTGTGTTAAGGAAAAGGGGGAAGAAAAATTCTGTATTAAGGGAAAAAAGGGTGACAGCTGGGGCACTTGGACGCACATTGGGTGTCCCAGAGTTTTTAAGGGTGTGTCAAGAGGCCTGGGCAGTTCCTTTGTGCTGTCTCTCCCAGGGCTCCAGTTCCCCTCAGTACGATGGCTTCTGGGGCTTCCATTCACAGGCTTGTCTGTCAGCCTTCTTCTGGCCTACTCAGAAGTCCACCCACTCCCCAGTTAAGAGGTCTTTCTTGGTGCCCCAGGCCCATCCTGGTGGAAGCTCATCCTCTCAGTTCCAGGCTTGCTAGATCCTGGTTCCACGTCTCCTCTCCTTGCTAATTACCCCAGGACCTTCTCCCACAAAGCCATCCCTGCCTTCATTTGCTTCCCCATTCTCCAACCCCACAGCAAGAAGCCCCTTTTCTAGTCCTGTTACCAGTTATTCCTCACACTCTTCTAGAGACTTCTCTACAGATGCTTTAAAAGCCACAGTGATCTCCAGCATTCTTGCTTCCCCAGTCCCCCAGGACGTTGCAAGTTGGGAGCCCCAGTTTGTGGCTTCTAGGGGGCAACAGGTCACCCCTTTATTGTGGTGCCAGATCAGAAACATATACACAAGAAAAATACAGCTACATAGTCATATACCTGTAACTAAACTAACACACAACCATTGATAGTTCACTCAGATGTCTAACAAAGAGGACAGAGAAAGAGGGATAAAATGTAAATGTTCTTAGCAATGGAATGTTTGAGTTGTGCTCAGTACAATCCCACCATCTTATATCTCACCCAAACCTATGCCAAAATTCTGTATTATTTTTGTACACCTACACAACTGTTTAACATGCTTCCAAACGATGCAGTTATTCCTACTAATATTGTCATGAGCAGTGATATCAATTATTCTCTGTGTCCTGCCTGCTAGAGTACAAAAAAATCTGGGGGTTCTGAAACAAAACAGAACAAAAATAGAACAAAACAATGTCATAAATGATGGGTAGACAGGCAATTAGAGGGATGGGGACAGTGATGGGATGTTACCGGTTCGGACAGGTTCGCCCAAAACGGTAGCACCCCATCAGGAGGGGCCGCCGAGGGGGTGGTAAACCCCCGGGCAACCAGTTCGGCCGCCTCTCCGGCCCCCTCCAGAAATGCGCATGTGTCAAACCTCTGTTTGACGCATGCACAGTTCTAATTTTTTTTTATTTTTTTTTCACCCAGTGCACTAAGGTCCTTGAGTCTGCCAGCCATCCCTTTTACAACTCAGTCATTCTGCCAAAAATTCATTGTATTCGGTGCAGGTTTTCCACCTTTATTTTCCCTCAATGTATATTGCAAAAAAGGTTTCCAAATGTCCCATGCATACTAAAAAAAAGGAACTGTGCATGTGTCAAATGGAGGTTTGACGCATGCACAGACATTTTTATTTTTTTATTTTTTGCTCTGCCCATGACATCCATGATGTCATGATGTCAGCTAAGCCCACGACATCCATGACGTCAAGGTGGTGTAGCGGAAATTTTGACAACCCACCACTGGATGAGGGTGTTATTTATGAACCCCATATTGTAAGGTTTGTGTTTCAAATTGTGTAGGGGCACAAAATCTGCCATTTGTGGAACAAAACAGTACAAACCTAGAACACAACTTTGGCATAAATTTGAGGGAGAGAAGAGATTTTGTGGATTTGTATTTCAATTAGCAATAATCACGCCTCAGATTAACCTCATTGGCTATGAAGCCTAAATCAATTCCCCAAAGCATTGATGAACCAATATACTAACTTAAGTTTCTGGGAATTGAAGTTCCCCTGTGGGGCGTGTGCCTGGGAACCACTGACCTAAAGTTAAAACTTAAGGTTGACTGCTTACTTGGCTTATTACAGGATGGATCTTGCAAGCTCATGTTTTAAATCAGGAGTTCTCAACCTACGGCCCGGGGGCTAGATGTGGCCCACAACACCATTGCATGTGCCCCCCCCACTACCTCTGCCAAGCCAGAGGTGCCTTGTGTGGCAGGCAGGGCAAAATGGCCGTCCAGTCCCCGAAGCTGTCTGAGGAAGCGTGACTCGGCCCTCAGCTTGAAAAGGTTGAGAACCCCTGTTTTAAAGCTTTTTTAGTTTATTAATGCCAGTGGGGGGAAAGAGATAGCTAGCACAATCTGGTACAACCTGTTGTTGCTACAGTTCATAGCTGTCTGGTTTTTGATGTATAACGAATACAGTATTACTGTAGCAGGCTAGGGCAGGTTGAAACTAGGAACTACAAATGACAGAAACAGAGATTATGCTTTGACTGAGTTGCTATTGATGTCCACAGTTTTCTTAGACTTTTAATTTTTTTATTATTTTATTTGTTTACAGGGACCTCAAGGACCACAAGGTATTCAGGGAGAAAGGGGAGCCCTAGGAGAAGGCCTTCCAGGACCAAAGGTACAAAGTACAGCTGTGCAGATCTATTTTGGATTACAGCTCTCATGATTCCACAGACAGCATGGGGATTGTAGTCCAAGAACACATCTTCACAGCTTTAGTATAATATGGGCCATAACACTTATGCAAGTGCCACATAGTTGTGACTAACATTTATGAGATTGTTATTCCAAGCACTATATGATCAAAATATATAAAGAAACAGGTTGTATCTTTCTCAGTTGCTCAGTTTCCTGCACCAATGGGAGGCTCAGTAATGTCGCGTGGAATTCAGCCAAGGGCTGAGGCCAAATTTGCTACCCCCTAGTGGATGCTGGCTCCCGCTAGGGCTTCTGGGAATTGTAGTCCAAGAATACACATAGCCCAAAAAGCGCCGCCAGGGGCCGCCGCCCCCTACCCCCCCTAGGGACGCCACTGGGGAGGCTCTTTGCCTCTTGAAGGCTTCACTGAATGGAAAGGAGAGCAAGGCCTTTCCCCAAAAAAATTATTTTCTTTTTTCTGCCCCCTGTACTATTTCCTGTATTGCTCAAAACATCTTCCCAATCCTCTAGAGCAGTGATGGCAAACCTTTGCACTCTGGGTGTTCTTGGACTTTACCAGAAGCCCAAGTCTGCACTTCTGCTGATCAGGGCTTCTGGGAATTGAAGTTCAAGAAGCTCTAGAGTGTCAAGGTTCACCATCACTGCTCTAGATCAAATTTGAATAATAAAAGGATCTGTCCTGAGGATGGGAAACGGTAACCGATGAATACCACTCTGGTTCTACTTTTATTCACAGAGGTTCTTGCTGGGTAGAAAAACCTTCTGTGGATGGAGGACTTCTTCCCCATAATGGTGTAAGGCAGGAGTTCTCAACCTTTTTAAGCTGGGTGCCGGGTCATGCTCCCTCAGACAGCTCCGGGGGCTGGACAGCCATTTTGCCCTTCCTCCACCCCATGACACTTCTTGGTGTGGTGGAGGCAGTGAGGAGCTACATGAAATGGTGCCATGGGCCACATCCAGCCCACAGGCCGCAGGTTGAGAATTCCTGGTGTAAGGTATGGCCGAAATGCCACAAGCAGGAATTGATGCTTGTAAAAGACAGAAAGGGCTGGAGGGGAGGAAGCAATTGTGGTTTTGGCACTGGTGGCAATTGTTCTTGGGGTTGAAGGCCGTGTGTGGTAACTTCGTCTTTTTCCATGTCTAGGCCAGACATGAAACTGTTAAAATGAAGGCACCCATTCACCAGTTGGTGAATTCATTCTGCAGTTCCTTTCACCTGACTGAATGTGAGAAAGATTAGACAGCAACACAAAGTCGCTGTTACCAGGGTATGCCCAACTGTGGTTCAAAAATACCACAATCTTCAAGGAGATTGTGATTATGGTGACTGACAAAAGGATAAGGTCCTCATGTACAAGAGACATAGGCAGGTACACACAGAGGCACATACTTCCATAAGGGTTATAGTGATCATTCCATGCACAGATGCTGTGCCTCAGTAAGGTAAGCCCACTATGTAATATTTTTTATTATAATATTTTGTTGTCTCTTTTCTAGATAAATATAAAATGCTAATCGAGAAGTGTTTGCACAGGAAGGTTTGAAGCAGTTCTGTCCCAGGAAATATGCTGGAGCACTTCACAACAGTTTAGTGAAGTTAAGGATGCATAACAAGCTGAAAATGACAAAGGAGATTTAAGTAGGCAGAATGAATGCAATTAGTTAACCTGGAATTAAGCCAGAACTCCAGTCTCAGTAGACCTCAGCCTTGCTTCTACTGAAATAGAAGATGAATTCAGACTCAGTAAATTTATGTATACTTTCCTCTATACTTTAATCCAGACAAATATTTAGTAATTTTCCTCACCTGCCAAAAAGATATAGTGTAATATTTGCAATTTATTCCAAGGACAAAGAAGAAAAAACATAGCCTGTGAAAAGGGAAATCACATCTCTGACTTTGCTGAGGCCAACAAATCTTATTTAAAATAGAAGGCTTCAAAAGATGTACATAGAGGTTTAGAAAGTTTAAAAAGGTGTTCTAATTAGTATTCCTGACCCAATACAGCAAGAGTCCAATGAGTGTGAATAAAAGTACATCATTTGCCGTAACAAAGAAACTAACTTAGAAGTAGGCTTTCTTTGCCCCCACCCTACACCCAAAAGCTGATCTGCAATGAAGGACCTGGCAATAACACTAGCAGTCTGTAGAATTAGATGCCTAGGAATACAGTATACACTAGCACGAGTCTTACCCATTGCTGCATGTTTGTAACTTGGCTCTCAACAAACAAGTCACTCCTTTAAATCAGGACTGACTTTGGGTGCTGTTTAGTGTCGAGGCATAATCCAAAGTACTGTTTCCCACCTTTAATACCCTAAATATTGTGGGTCCAACATGCCTTTAAAGCACCTTTCAGGATCATCAGGAGAGGGTGTATGTGAGTATGAAAGGGAGTTGTTTTGTTTTTTTGTTTTTTTCAAACATGCTTTTCATGCTCCAGTGCTCTGGAATCCCGTCTACAAACTTGCATGCCAGTGCCTGTTCCTGCTACAAAGGCTGAAGAATTTTCTAACACCTTTTAAATCTCTCATAGAGCTAAAGTTCCCATTTTGATTATTACAATGCTGTCCCAAATTATGTTACAATTCCACTACCCCTTGGTAAAGGTAAACATTGCCTTTGCTTGAAAACCAGCCATATCACTCTAGGGTTCACTGCTTATCTCTGTTTACAGTCAAAGGGCCAACACTGTCTATGTCTGCAGACATTTCTGTGGACATATGGCAGACATGACTAGACCAGAGTGCATGGAACACTGTGTACCTTCCCACCAAAGTGGTCCCTATCTATCTTCTTGCTATTTCTTGCTTTCGAACTGTTAGGTTGGCAGGAACTGGGACAGAAGCTCAGTCCGTCATACAGCACTCGGGTCTTGAACTGCTGACCTGCCCGACGTTCCAGTCGTCAAGTTCAGCATCTTAACCACTAAGCCACCACAGTTCCTTGGTACCTTGAACTAAATCAAATTGTTCGTCTTGGCAACAGTAAAGGTAAAGGCATATCAGAAAACAAAACAAACAAAATAAAATTAAAAAACACTGTAGCACTTTAAAGACTAACTGCTATATTTTTATTGTTAGCTTTCGTGGATCAAGTCCATTTCAATAGACCAAAAAAATCAAGTAAAGGTAAAGGTTTCCCTTGCTTGAAAGCCAGTCGTATCCAACTCTAGGGTTCAGTGCTCATCTCTGTTTCAAAGCTGAGGAGCCAGTGCTGTCTGCTTCTGCAGACGTTTCCGTAGTCATGTGGCAGGCATGCCTAAACACCGGAGTGCACGGAACGCTGTTTTTACCTTCCCACCGAAGTGGTCTCTATTTCTCTACCGTATTTTTCTGACCATAAGACACACCTGACCATAAGACGTACCTGACCATAAGATGCACCCAGGTTTTAGAGCAGGGAAACAAGAAAAAAAACAAGAAAAAATGGCCACATGCACCAGTTCCTCCCAACCGAATCACCGATCATGCACTGTGATCAATCTGCGCTTGGGTTGGGGGGTCGGTTCAGGTAAATGATTATTGGTCTACAACATCAATCATCCTTACACAATAGAATCATAGAATCTTAGAGCTGGAAGGGGTCTCTTGAATGCCTCCAACGTTGGAACACTCACTACTTCCTGAGATAATGGTTCCAATAGCAACAGCAACAATAATGTGATGTGAATAGATTGTATCTGTCATGGGTTGATGGAGGACGAGGATTACTGAAAGTGAAACAAATGGTGGATGAAGAAATAGGGTCTCTGAGTCAATAAGTTAATAACAGTATGTTGAATTGAGTTTTAAGGAAGGTATCATCAAGACTGCTGAGTCAAAAGATGTCTATAGTGAAGAAATAGTATAAATGCTTGGAATAATAAATCATTGCATGCTCAATATATAAAAATATCAACGTTAATGTGGATATGTCTAATAACTGGATATGGCTAAAATTGGATATCCTAAAAATGAGGCAGAAGGACTTATATTTGCTGCCCAAGAACAATAACTAATAACCAATGCAATTAAAGCAAAAATTGAAAGAAATGGAACTGAGAGTAAGTGTAGGCTTTTCAAAAAATGGATGAAACAGTGGACAACATTATTGATGGATGCAGTAAGATTGCACAGACTGACTACAAAGGATGCCACAACGAAGTTGCAGCAAAGTTACATTAGAATCTGTGCAAAAATTATGGAATACAGTACTATCTTCAAAGTTCTGAGGGGGGCACAAACCTGAAAAATTGTTTGAGATTTAGAATAAGACACAGTGGTGTGATGTCAAAAATTTTACTACCCCACAGTGACATCATCACAGTGTGGGCGGAGCTAACAGCATAATGTCATGATGTTGTGGGCGGGGCCAAATACAAAAATACAAAAATACAAAATGATAAAAATAAGCACGTGTGCCCACACACACACACGCACGCAGACACACACACACCTCTCAGGTCTTTTTAGGAACTATGGTAGTACGTCAATATAGGTAAAGGTATTAAATACACGTTAAAATACACACAGCCACACCACATCCAAAGGTGAGTCACTTACCCTGGGGAGCAGGCAATAGGGAGCTTCAGGCTTGCTGTCCTCCCACTTGGGAGGACAGCAAGGAGGTCATGCATACACTCCAAGCACTGCAGGCATGCATGTACACCAAGTGCTTGGCGTGCATGCGCAGTGGGGGAATGAAGGAAAAGGTAAGCCCCGAAGGTGGTACCCCCCAAAAGCTGCTGCCGGTTCTCCGGGACACTGGGAAATGTTACTACCGGTTCTGGCGAACTGGTGAGAACCTGTTATATCCCATCACTGACGAGATAGTTACGTTCTTATGGGACTTTAAGATCCAAACCAATAAGAATCTCAAAAGCAACACTTCAGGTGTTACTGTAGTTGAGGGAAAAAACTGGTTAAGCTGATTGATGCAAAAATCTCAGGTGACAGTCGGCTGAAAGAAAAAGAAAATGAAAAGACCATGAAAAACCAGGATCTGAGAACTGAAGTATAGCATCTCTGGAAGAAAAGAGCAACAGTGATGCCAGCAATGATAGGGCCAGTGGTAGCAACCCAAAAAGGTTACCAAAAAAAATCTAAGTGTGATTGACATTGATAAACTACATGATAGAGCAGCTGCAGAGAGTAGCACTACTAGGTACCAGCTACATTATCAGGTGATACCTCTCTGATTCTTAGGTCCTGGACTAGGACCCAAGCAGCGGGGTTCCAAAGTTCCAGTCTAAACATTAGATGGACCATGTATACAGTTGATGATGATGTGCTACCATTTTGATTGTAATCACCTAGCATACAATCAATTCTGATCCATGGTTATCCTTTCCAGAGTTTCTTGGCAGAGAATACACATAAATGGTTTAATATTCCTTTCTTCTGGGGATAACCTGAGTCTGTGCAGCTTATCCAAGGCCATACAGCCTGGCTCTACTCCCAAGAGGCACAGTGGGGAATTGAACTCCCAACTTTTGGCTTCACAGCTAGATATCTAAACAGTCACTAAGTTATCCAGCCAGTTAATCTATACACATGAATAATTAGATTTATTTTATATCAGTCTATATTTACTATAGAATGACACATTGCTTGAACTGTCTGCAAAATGTGGAGAATTCAGGAATGGAACAAAACAGAGGAGAAAGGAAAATGTTTTGTAACATCTCTTAGTGATGACCTGGCAAATTGAAGAGTTATCTTTGAGGGGCAGGGGGGCTTATTTGATGGGGGGGACCTTCAGCTACTGTTTTTGTATGCCTATCATTTTGAATTATTTCACATTTTCAGCCATCAATCCCATTGAACAAAGCAAAACCCAAGATTAAAGCATGGAGCACATTTGCTAACTGGCGTGTAATTTTGGTTTACAATGCAGGGAGATCGTGGCTTTGAAGGGCCAAAGGGACCTCGGGGCCAACCAGGCATAGGCATCAAGGGTGAAAAGGTGAGTAGTTAATATGCCAGGGAGGTTTACAACATCTAAACAAACTTGAAAGCCCTGTGACTGATACTTTCCACAAAGGGTGTAATGAAGCAAAATAAAGCATTTGTTTTTTCAATGAGTCTAGAACAATACTGTAGTTTGCGGATAGATTTATGTCCAATAAAGTTCCCAAAGCCTCTTTTAACATCTTTTCAGAATAAAGTATAAGATGAAATAAGAAGTGATGGGTTCTGTGGGAAAGTTAAGTTCTTGAAAGAAAAACTAAGAACTGAAGTGTAGCATCTCTGGAAGAAAAGAGCAACAGTGATGCCAGCAATGATAGGGCCAGTGGTAGCAACCCAAAAAGGTTACAATTTTTTAAAAGTGTGATTGACATTGATAGGGTCACGATAGAACCGCTTATTGCAACTGCATTTAAATGTCTCCTCAGAAAACATAAAATAAATTTGTCAGCTCATCTAATACTGAGCCTACACCAGACCAGCTGCTTCAAGAAGCTGTACTGAATTGCACCCAATTAGGATTCATGATTTATAAAGCCATATAGTTGTACATAGCGGTAAGCAAATATATTTTGATTTATCAGGGTGAAATTGGCCCCCCTGGTTTGCCAGGGCCTATTGGATTACCTGGTGTTGGAATTCAGGGAGAGAAGGTGAGTCATGGACGAAAGTAGATTTATTTATGTATTTTAAATGGCTTATACCATTTTGAGGGCATTATTTCTTCAAGATAAGTTCAGTATTCTGATATATTTTGTAGGGCATAGAGGGCCCCAAAGGACCACCAGGGCCAAGAGGACCACCTGGACAAGGGTTACCTGGACCAAAGGTGAGCAGCTCAAATGAAACAGATCTATGACTGCTTGATTTTAATAGTTAATAAAGTCATCAAAAGATATATTGGTTTTATTTCACTGTTCTAAAGCAGTTATGAGGAAACTGTAGGGTTGCCATAATCTAGTGCAGGAGTTCTCAACCTTTTAAAGCTGGGGGCCAGGTCACACTCCTCAGACAGCTTCTGGGGCCAGTTGGCCATTTTGCCCTTCCTACACCTCATGGCACTTCCGGAGGTGGTGGAAGGCCACATGAAATGGTGTCATGGGCCGGATCCAGCCTGTAGGCCACAGGTTGAGAATCCCTGATCTAGTGTTCCAAACCTAGGCATCCAAATTCGCATATTATACAAATTGGGTTGTATTGCATTAGTATAATATGTGACATTGAAGTTGTGTAAATTTAATACATTTGTTACATAATCGCTTCTCTATCAGTTTGTTTAATGCTTGACATCATTTATAGAGTAGCCACTGATCCAAGAGAGCCAATATAGTGTAATGGCTGGAGTTTTGGACATGGAAAAGGGTAAGCCAGCTTCCAATTCTGGCTTTGTTATAATGGATACTTGGTGTGCTGGTGGCAATAAGTATATCTCAACCAAACCTAGCTCATAGGGCTGAGGAGTGGGGAAAGATAAAATAGGGAGATGAAAACCATGCAGTGTAACCAATATACATTGCTGGTGCAAAGAAATGACAAAATCATTGCCAGAAATGGGCGGGGGACGTCTTATGTTTCCTTAAAGCATCACTAATTAGTTCTGTAATTCGTCGGGTCCGCCCGATTGGGGCGGGATATTAAATGCAAATAAATAAAAAAAATAAAATAAAAAAAAGTCTCCCCCCTCCCCAATCCATAAACCATAAATTAGAGTTTACTGTTATGTCCAAGCCAGTTATTGAATAATTAGTTTTGGATTTCTCTATAGCAGTGGTGGCAAACCTATGGCACACGTGCCAGAAGTGACACTCGGAGCTCTCTCTGTGGGCACCCATTCAGTCACCCCAGCGCAGAGTTTGCCCCACCCTCTGCGTAGCAGCCCAATGGGAGCGCTTCCTCCCTGCCCCAGCATAGAGTTCATCCCGCCCCTCTGCCCAGCACCCCATGGGAGTGCTTCCCCCTCCCCAGCACCGAGTTTATCCTGCCACTGTGCCAGGCAGTCCAATGGGAGCGTTTCCTTCCTCCCCTGTTGCTGTGTTGGCACTTTGCGATAAATAAGTGGATTTTGAATTGCAGTTTGGGCTCTAAAAGGTTCACCATCACTGCTCTACAGAGTTTTGCTAGATACATGATAGATAACATGAAGCTCCATGTATTGACATTGTTGTCATACCCTTGCTGATTTTTTAAAAATGCAATAAAATAAATATATTTTAAATATTTATATAAATATATTCAAAATAATTGTATTTTAATATTTTTTAAAAAATACTCACAATGAAATATTTATAGTTGTTACATTGCTTACTCTTTTCATTGTTATGCTGTTTAAGGGTGATCAAGGTTTGCCAGGAGAAACTGGAGCACCAGGAGAGAGGGGTCTTGGAGAACCTGGCACAAAAGTAAGGCTTCTGAAAGTTGTATGCTAAATGTATTTATAAACATAATCCTTCCTATGGTAAAACCATATTTCATCTATTTTTCTATATGAAAGGTGAATAGCTTGTAGGAAACTATTCCCATTGAATTGCTGACAGATAACTCATTTATCAACCCATCATTGTTGGGAGGCATCTGTGCAACAAAAAGCACTATCAGCTTCAATGGCATGGGTGGAATCTGAATTCAAGCCTTCCCTCCTCCCTCCACTTCACTTTTCTCCATTCTCATCTGCTAGTCCAAGACACACAATGGGCACTTTGAGAGGAATTGACAGTGGTTCCCTCCTCTTCAGTGTGATGTAGGGGTACATAGAAAGAGCCCCCTCAAAGATTGCGGTATTTTTGAACCACAATCGGGCATACCCTGACAACAGGATATCTCACCTAATTATGCCTTTGTTTTACCAGTTTCACGTCTGGCCTAGACACAGAAGAAGAAGAAGTGTGATGTGCGTCATTCTTCATCCAGTGTCGGGGACTTTATAAGCAGCTTGGATTTTATTGCCAATACTCTTACAGATGTTGACACACTTAAAGTGTCGCTATGTTGGAAGACAGTGAAAATAAATAATTGAAGAGTACAGGAGCTGCACAAGAGCTTTGTATTTTTATATTTAGTTGTTGTTACTGTGGATGGTATCAGCAAATGCTTTAATTTTTGTTTAAGACACAAAGCCATCTAGACCGGCTTTACACAATGCGTTCCCCTCCCAGTTGATTCTGACTGTAGTTCCCACCAATCCTGAGTTTCCGGATGTCTAAAAAAATCTGGAGCTCACTAGGTTGAAAACAGTTGTTCCAAAGTCATAATTTGTGAGGCCATATTTCTGAGGGGTGGGGTTAATCTGGCATCATGTATTTAATTGATTGGTTGGTTGGTTGGTTGGTTGGTTGGTTGGTTGGTTGGTTGGTTGGTTAAGCTTGCATATCGCCCATCTGTGAACTTTTTCCACTCAGTGTTAGACTGATTGTTAGACTGACAAATCCAGCACTAGGAATTGCTTTGCTGTTTCACATCTCAAAGGGAATGGATATACACCTCATTCTTGATGGGTTAGGGCTAATACCTAGGTACATTTTTCATTTTTCATTTGCATTAGGGGGAACCAGGTTCTTCAGGATTGGCAGGCCTACCTGGCCTTCCAGGAGAAGATGGAGCACCTGGACAAAAGGTTGGTTTCTGGTCTTCAGGCTTATCTGCTGCTTAAATTGGCAGAATGATTCCAGAGTGCCATCTGGGAAATTTTCTGGGGCAGTAAATTGCCTGGAAATGTTGGGCAAGTTTCATCTATACTCAGAGATGACTTACAATGTGCTATAAGAGGCTGGGTTTCAATTTGCATATAAACTCACACATATGTGGCCTTGACTAAAGGCCCACATTGTCAAGGTTGGGATATAGATTTTTGTTGTTGTTGTTCAGTCACACAGTCGATTCCGACCCTTTGCGACCCCATGGACCACTGTCCGCCAGGCACTTCTGTCCTCCACCATCCTCCTCAACTTGCTCAGCTTTGTGCCCATTGTGTCCACAATACCATCTAGCCATTTCATTTTTGTCCCCCCCTTTTTTTTCTTTTGCCCTCGACCTTTCCAAGCATCAAGGCTTTCTCAAGTGAATCCTCTCTTCTCATTTGATGTCCAAAGTACTTTAACTTCATCTTTACTGTTTGACCTTCTAAGGAGCAGTCAAGGTTGATTTCTTCTAAGATTGACCTATTAGTTCTCCTCGCTGTCCAGGGGACTATAGATAAGGCTACTGTTTTATGCTTATACTGTATGGTTGGTAGTAATGAAGGTAGTAGTGGCTAGTTGGCCTTGTGGATGCAGTGGGCACAGAGCTGGGCGGGCTGAGGAGGATGGTGGAGGACAGAGGTGCCTGGCGGGCAATGGTCCATAGGGTCGCAAAGGGTCGGAATCGACTGTGCGACTGAACAACAACAACAAAATGAATATATGGGTCTGTGATGGCTTAATTAATAGTTAAGATGCTGAACTCGACAACTGGAATGTCGACACATCAGCAGTTCGAGCCCCAAGTGCTGCACAGCAGAGTGAGCTCCTGTTTCTGTCCCAGTTCCTGCCATCTTAGCAGTTCGAAAGCAAGCAATTCAAAGTAAATAAATAGGTACAGCTTTGACAGGAAAAGTAACAGTGCTCCATCCGGTCTGACATGGCTACAGAAATGTCTCCAGATGCAGACAGAACTGGCAATATAGCTGCAAATGGAGATGATCACCGAACCCTAGAGTCGGAGACTTTAGAGCAAGAAAGACCTTTACTAGTAATAAAGGCAGTCAGCAGTGTAACGTTCTTGCACAGGATGGACATTCTAATTTGCATAATATTTCCCATGAGGTGAGTCAAGAGGGGGGTTAATCAATTATCTTTTAATTAAATGTTTTAAAGGTTTTTGCCCTATTCCTCCATGATAATGGGATACAAATCCATGTGTAACATACAGTATATGTTTTTAAATCTACATATATTCTAGTATGTCATAATGTAGGGACTGTATGCGCCATGCCATTTACACAGCACTTCAGAAACAGGATCGTATTGTAATCCTTGTGGCGACCAAGTAAGGAAGAGCAGCTTTATTATACAAAATTACAGATGAGAGGTTGAAGCTGAGGGAACATATAACTTTCCTTAAATGTGTCTAATAAGTTCATGTGGGAAGAGGGACCTCAAAGAGGAAATTTATAACTACATCTAAGCAGTAGTGGGCTGTCAAATATTTTACCACCCCACCATGGATGGAGCCAACATCATGGGTGGAGCCAACATTGTGATGTCATGGACGGAGCCAAAGTAAAAAAAAAATTTAAATAAAAATACACACCCTTCCCAAACACCCCGCAGGCAGGCGCACGCGTCAGCGGGGGTTTCAGAAGGCTGTTGGGATCTTTCCAGTAACCTTCCAAATCCCCCGCAGGAGCGCGCGCATCAGCGGGGGAGGTTTGGGAAAGTATAGGAAAGATCCCAATACCTTTCCCAAACACCCCGGTGGTGCTGGGGGGATTGGGGAAGCCGCGGGGCCGCGCAGCTCCCCCAACCCTCCTTCAGCACCACCGATGGATCCTGGAAAAAAATCCGGAGGGTGGCCAGAGAGGAGACCAAACTGGTTGCCCAGGGGTTTACTACCCCACCCCCAGTGATCCCCTCTGGATTTTTGCTACCGGTTCATCCGAACTGGTCCAAACCGAGAGCAGCCCACCACTGCATCTAAGCCACAGTAGTAGACGCAAATTCAAACTGAAGGATATATAAAAATATTTTACTAATAAAGGTTACCAATTAGGTTATCTTTCCTTTTTGTATACAGTAATACCTCAGATAACATTAGTATCGAATAACACTAAAATCGCATAACATTAAACAATCTGGGGGGAAGAATTGCATTGGATAACATTAAGATCCTATGGGATGCATCAGATAACAACCACTAAAGCCTGTGTGGTTACAATGTATCTCTATGGATCCCATAGGATTTTAACATGCATCGGATAACACTAAAAATCGTATAACACCAAGACTTGTGGAACCAGGTTTTAGTGTTATCTGAGGTTTTACTGTACTTTCCCATGATATAATATATATATACAACTATCTGAACTCGCACTCTATCTTTACAGGGAGAACCTGGGTTACCTGGCCTCCGAGGTCCAGAAGGCGTTCCTGGGATTGGGATACAGGGAGAAAAGGCAAGAACATGTTTATTCACTTACTGTGGAATTGTTATAAAAAAACAAGGTCTAGCTAAACATTATCACTATGTCACGAGTGGGCTTTGCCTAACAGTTGGTGATGGCAATTCAGAATGAGTGTGCAAAGGGGAATGCAATGGGCAAGAACATTCCCACCCATGCCAGCCTAGTCTCTTTTTCCTGAGGTGGGTTATGAGTCTAAGATTAAGCTAGGTGTAAAACTAAGAAGGAAAATGCCAAGATGAAAGATGTGGCACTTTCAGCTTCTCTCCCTGGATTTACCTCATACGCTGCAAACATCACAACTACATAGCAAAGGCTCACCTTTACAGGTTCAATTGCTAATGACGCCCACAGTTATCTTTATTTAGAGAGAATTTGAGACTACCATACTCAGATTGTGGGTTAAAGAGGCAAGAAAATCACTATATTAGCATGGCAGGAGAGGTGAGGCAGTAGGAGGTATTCATGCAAGCATTTTAAACAGGAGTGCCCAAACTATGGCCCAGGGGCTGAATCCGGCCCCTGACACCAATTCTTCTTGCCTGCGCCACCCTCGTCGCTCCCAGAAGCAGAAGTAAAACTCTCCCATACAGGCATGTTTTACTTGCGCTTCTGGGAGCGATGAGGGTGGCGTGGGCCAGATGAATTGGTGTTGGGGCTGGATCTGGCCCACAGGCCATAGTTTGAGAGCCCTGAACCATGTGACCGGCCCACAGCATGAAAAGTTTCAGCACCCCTGATTTAAAACATGACAGCCTAGCACTGATAATGGTACATCTGTGCATGAGTACCTGTTTTTCACCTACAGTGCTTGCATTTTCCTAAGCTTTCAGCAACTGCCTGTACTTTTCAGCAAGTCCATGGCTCAACTGTCACTATCCATAGCCTCAGCTAACATTTCCTCTTTGCCCCTAGCAATGTAACTTATTATTTTATTATTTATTTGACTTGTACCCCGCCCATCTCTACTATCTATGGACAAGAGACATAGCCCTTCAAAAAGAGGGATAGTCCTTGCAATCAAGACGTTTCATTTTAGCCAACCAAATTGAGGGTCTATTGCCATGTTGGCCGAATTATTATTATTTTTCTTTCAAAAAATACAAGCTGAATAACTCAGGTAGACTTCATTCCCAAGGAGTGTATTTCTAGTGCTCTCCAGCTACAATGCAACTTTGTCCAATCAACCAACACAAATATAAACACATGAAATATTTTAATTTTTAAACCAAAGTTCACTAGAGTAAAATTTTTTAGTTGTCCATTATTTTAAAATATGGATTTAAAATAATTAAATTTTCCTTTGGCTCTGTAGCATACTACACTAACTCAGAGCACTGTATTTAGAGGTTTAATTTCAGTTTTCTTTTTAATTCCTCCAGTGTGGCACAGTGTCTTGGTGATACTTTATATCCTCAAGTTGAAACACCTTTTGCATAAATTATAAGATGGTGGTTTTACCATTTTTTTAAATCCATGAACATTTTCTGCAGGGTGATCAAGGACAAAGGGGTCCACGTGGATTATCAGGACCAACTGGAGTTGCTGGACCTGCAGGAGCTAAAGTATCATTATTTTATTGTTCATTTTTATCATGTCTGGTGTCAGAAATTGGTACACTTGCGTACACTGATTACAGTCAAACAAGACATGAGCTTTCCCCCTTGTCCTGTTGTCGTTTTTCAGTGGCTATCATCATTAGAAACTCTCTTCCCATGGCTATCAGAAAGTAGGTGTGTGCAGGCACACACAGGCAAGCACAGTGATGCGTAGCAGCCAGATCGCACCAGTTCTCAAAAACCGGTAGTAGCTTTTCCCAATGTCCCGGAGAACCGCTAGCGGTTTTTTGGGGGGAACCACCTTGGGGGCTTACCTTTTCACCGGGTCCCCCACTGTGCATGTGCGCCAAGTGCTTGGCGCACATGCACACCTACAGTGCTTGGCACACCTACAGTGCTTGGTGTGCATACACACCTACAGCGCTCTGCCTGCTGAGCCAAGCAGCCATTTGCTGCTTGGAGTGTGGCAGTGCAGAGTGTTGGGCAACCACGCACAGCCATGGAGTAACTGCTGAGGCCCTTGGCAGCCTCCTTGCTTTCCTCCCAAGGAGGAGGAAGAGCAGCTGCTAGCCTGAAGCTCCCTACAGCCTGCTTCCCAGGGTAAGTGACTCTCCTTTGGGTATGGGGTGGGTGGGTGTATTTTAATGTGTATTAATGAGTATTTATTTTTAATGTGTATTTTTATGTGTTTTATGTGTATTTAATTTGTATTTTTATGTGTTTTATGTCTATTTAATGTGTGTTTATTTTTAATGTGTATTTTTATATGTTTTATGTCTATTTAATTTGTATTTTTATGTGTACTTATTTTTATGGGTTTTTTTTTACTTTGGCTCCACCCACAATGTTAGCTCCACCCATGACATCATGATGTTGGCTCCACCCATGATGTCATGATGTTGGCTCCGCCCATGATGTTAGCTCTGCCCACAGTGTGGTAGTAAAATTTTTGGCTACCCACCACTGGGCAGGCGTGTAATTCTGATCAGGACTATAGCAATTAAAAGCCACCTTTCCCCATCTCCACACCACAGTCTTGACCTGGCTTGAGGCGGGTGGGAAGAGCACCAGTTCTTTATTTTTAAGACCTCAGTTATGCAAGGAGAAACTATGACAAAATTGTTTAGTTTGAATACCGTGACAGATGGTGCCAGGGAAGGAGTGAAGGGAAGGTGTCAAGGCAGAGCAGAAGGGTGTGGGGGCTTTAGCTGTATGGGTACCATAGCTTTCTACAATCTGGTGCCCTTCAAGTATGTTACAACTCCTACATCCTCAACCATCATGACTATTGGCTGGTTATCATGGGACTTCTTTAGTTATCCTTTTATTGACTTCATCTGTACAGAGTGAAGGAAGCAAAAACTAGATAGTAAAGTACTGAATGTTAGCTTAGATTACTTTTAGAAAGTACCGTAACTCTTCCAAGACCATTGGCAGGGGGAAGCCAGGGTGGGTGTTGCTCACCCTGAGTTAGCAGTTTGCCCACCCTCAAAATCCCGGCTGTTTATATATATATGACATATATATATGTGACATTGTTGCCCATCCTGAAAAAATATTCACCCATCCACATCTAGAATCCTGGCTATGGCCCTGAACTCGTCACATTGTTCCTTAGGTCTACTTGGCTATTAGGCTGCAAGTGTTACTGTCACTACCATTCCACAAAGCAAGCCGTGGTTTTTCGTTTTCACTATGTTATTGGTTTGTTTGTTTTAATCTTTTAAATGTTAGCGTTGCTACTATCGTATCATTGAAAACTGCAAGAATGTGGTGGCTTGTTCAAGCAGGAAAATCCAATCTCCTCTCACTAGTTCCAGCAGAAGAAATAACAGATACTATATTAGCGTTAACCAATTAAGTACACATTCCCCTTACACCAAATACTGTGATACTTCTTGACACTAAAATATTGGTAGTTAATATTAAAGTTTAAGTTAGATAAAATATGGGGTATTAGATATTATATTAAAAGAGGTTAATTTTTAATGTATTTTTATATATTTTATTTATTTATTTATTCATTCATTCATTCATTTAGTCGTACTTCTTCATCATCATCCTCCCCGAGGGGACCCAGGGCAATTTACAGCATATCATAACAACCACAACATTTTAAAATCGATTAAAATACTAAAAGATTAAAAGACGCTTAAAAATTTAAAAAAAAACCTAGGTGTTGCAGCTAAAAGGCACTGTGATTTATTGTTTTGTTTTATTGTAAGAATGATTATAGTATTATTTTCTGTAGTGTTTTATTTGTGTTTTTATTTGAAAATTTAATTAAAAATTATTATTTTTTTAAAAGGAAACCACTTGAACTTCCTTTACATAGCCTTGTGTACTAGATAGTGTAGATCACTGGTTTCCAATGTGAGGCCCACACCCCACAGGGAGACTTCAATTACCAGAAGCCTAAGTCAGTACATTGGGTGATCAGTGCTTTGGAGAATTGGCATAGGCTTCTGGGAAATGAAGTCCAAGAAACAAGTGTTGGGAAACAGTAGCCTAGATAGAATGAGGGTTGAAGTAGGTTTGATAGCTGGCTAAGGCCATCGGGGACTCAAATAGACCCTCCTATAAACTCCTAGACCTGGCTTTTTATTTAAAAAGAAACACTGACTCAGAAAGTCCTCTTTCACTCTCTCTTGGGCACACGAGGCATTTTTGCAATATTTCGGGGTTCCAGTATGCCACTTACACCTATTTTTGTTAATTAAACTTATTTTAAAAGTTTTACATGAATAATACAGCTGCAAAATGCAGCCTTTCTCTTCAAAGAATTTGATTTATTTTAGTAAAACTTTGATTACATGTATTTTTAGTCCTGGGGGGCCAGGTTTTTCCTATATGTGGAAATACAACAGACATTCTCTGAAAAAAGTTAACACCTTGCAAATGACTAATCCATCTTGCTGTTATCTATTGGTGAAAAACACCATTGTTTTGTTTCTTGTGATAGGGTGAACCTGGGGTACCAGGGCGTCTTGGAATGCCAGGTCTTCCAGGACGAGCCATAATGGGACCAAAGGTAACAGCTGTTATTTCTCTCACCATTATAATTTTCAACACATCTACCTAAACATTCACTGGATGTTATGATGGGGTTAATGGAAGTTGCTGTTACAAACACTTCTTTTAAATAATTGAGAAGAGAGGATTCACTTGAGAAGGCCTTGATTCTGGGAGAGGTGGAGGGCAAAAGAAGAAGGGGGTGGCCAAAAATGAGATGGCTAGATGGTATTGTGGATGCCGTGGGCACAGAGCTGGGCAGGCTGAGGAAGATGGTGGAGGACAGGGGTGCCTGGGGGATAATGGTCCACAGGGTCACAAAGGGTCAGAATCGACTGTGCAACTGAACAACAACAATTAGAAAGGGTGGAATCTGGGACACATTAGAACTTCAGATATAACAGAAATCTGACACGGAATTCTTTTAAAGTAGGAAATATTTTTGATACTGAGCTTAAATCATCATGCAAAAACTCATGCACCCATTTATGTATACAGTAATACCTCAGATAACATTAGTATCGAATAACACTAAAATCGCATAACATTAAGCAATCGGGGGGGAAGAATTGCATCGGATAACATTAAGATCCTATGGGATGCATCGGATAACAACCACTAAAGCCTGTGTGGTTACAATGTATCTCTATGGATCCCATAGGATTTTAACATGCATCGGATAACACTAAAAATCGTATAACACCAAGACTTGTGGAACCAGGTTTTAGTGTTCTCTGAGGTTGTACTGTATATGGTTTGAAAGCAAGAAGTTGGAAGTAGATAAATAGGTGCCACTTCGACAGGAAAGGTAACAACATTCTATGCACTCCAGCGTCTAGTCATGCCTGCAACATCACCATGGAAGCCTCTGCAAATACAAAGAGCACTGGCTCTTTGGCAGTAAATGGAGATGAGCACCGGACCCTAGAGTTGTGTATGACTGGCTTTTGAGCAAGGGAGACCTTGACCTTGACCTGAACTGTGAAAATAACCACATCCACACCATGAAATAAAAAACGATCATGATATTTTTTGGTACTGGCATATGCCATGATGGCAGAAAGTTTTCACCTTCATAGACCCTGCGCCTCATCAGAATGGCCTAGTATGTAACCCATTTAATGAGAAGGTGCTTATTTATTTATTTATTTAATCAAACTTTTATGCCACCCTCCTCACAAAGACCCAGGGCGGCTAACAAACCTTTAAAACACTTAAAACACAGTAAAAACATGGTTTAAAAACAGTATTAAACAGGATTTAAAAGTTACAAAAATTAAAAGAGATTAAAACAAGTCACACACAGAGAGGGGGTTAGATGAGCCAATAAACTGAGGCAACCGTCTGGCCCACACCTCACACATACCCTGCCAGCCAGGTCTTAACCCCCTTCCTAAAGGGTAGCAGCTCCGTCTGGAGACGCAACTCACTTGGCAGGAGGTTCCACAGGGCCCGAGCAGACAGGGAGAAGGCCCTCCTTCTAGTGCTAGAGAGGTGTACAACTAGAGAGGTGTACAACCAATGGTACAACCAGAGAGCCTCTCCGGTCCGCTCTGGTGGGATGGACAGATGTCCTTAGGGTGATGCGATCTCTTAAGCATCCTGGCCCACTGCCATGTGGGGCTTTAAAGGTAATGCCCAGCACCTTGAATTGAACCCAGAGGCACACTGGCAACCAGTGCAGCTCCCGCAGCAATGGTGAGGCATGAGCATAACGCCTGCACCCCATCACGACCCGGGCAGCTGCATTCTGGACCAATTTCAGCCTCCGAATGGTCACCAAGGACAGCCCCATGTAGAGCACATTACAGTAATCAAGTCTGGAGGTGACCAAAGCATGTGTGATCATGAGCAAAGAGTCCCAGTCTAAGAGCAGGCGTAACTGGCGTATGACACGAAGTTGTGCAAAAGCCCTCCTGGCCATGGCTGCCACCTGCTCTTCGAGCAGGAGTCGTGAGTCCTGGAGGACCCCCATATTACACAAAGCAGTCCCTTTCCTAATTCAGGAGTTCCCGAGGAGACATCAGGTCTTGCTCCCAATCTTCTTGTAATGTTCATAGACTTGTGGTCCTGGTTCATCCAGTTCTTAGCTCTTTTCTCTTTCTCCTCAGTATTTGTCCTTATTTGACGGTGTGTTGTATTTTTTGAACTAAAGGGTGATATTGGATCGCCTGGACCTCCTGGCCCCATTGGAGAGCAGGGCATAGGGATTCCAGGGGCTAAGGTAATAACCCAAAACTCATTTAAAGTAGGAGAAGCAGGCATCTAACACACAATTTTAAGTGGAATGTGCATATTTTCTTTATTACAAAAAAAGGGAGACCGAGGACATCCAGGACCACCTGGACTATTTGGACCCAAAGGAGATGGATATCCAGGCCCACCTGTAAGTCATCACAGATAGGTATCCACATCTGTATCTCACATGTTATTGCAGAAGGCTAGTCCCTACACCGGTAGTACCCCAACTTTTTTTCCTGTGGGCCAGTCCTGCCCCTGACACACAGCTGTGGGGGCCGGAGGTGGGCTGCTCCCCCTGCTGACAGTTTTTATGTCAGCAGTGGTGGCGACGGGTGCACCGACTGCGCTTTTTCCAGGCTGCTCCAAGCAGCCTCTTGTTCAATCCTTTCCCCTCAGCAGCCTGTGCTGAATTGATCGTTGCTTCGGGAAAATTTTCGGAGCCTCCTGCAAGTCAAAATTCGCGGCGCTAAGAGAGCACCCTGGCGTGCTCGGAATGATGTCATCCTGAGCACTCCAGGGGGCTCTTTTAGCGCCGCAAATTTTGATTTGCAAGAGGCTCTGAAAATTTCCCCAAAGCAGCAGTTGGCTTCAGCACTGGCTGTTGAGGGGAAAGGATCAAGCAAGAGGCTGCTTGGAGCAGCCTGAAAAAAGCACAGTCACTGCCTCCATCGCCACCACTGCTGACGTCAGTGGGCGGGGCAGGTGGGGAGGGTGGACCGCCGTGACACCCGGGTGCTTGCCACGGGCCACATTAATTATATGCAGGGGGCCAACTAGGCCTGCGGGCTGGAGTTTGAGCACCCCAGACCTACACTATAGTATGGTATTGAAGAGATCTGTAGAAGAAACCTTTCCTGTAAATTGTACCAGATTTTAATGACTGCCAGTAAAAGACAAGCCAGATATTAAGGGGAATAGGTACTGACAAACCCATTTCCCCTCCTCTAATGGCTTTCCTGGATTTCGAGCAAGGGAAACCTTTACCTTTGCCTTTACCTAATGGATTTCCTGAGATGAATGTCTTAACATTCAAACTTGCAAGTTAAGGCCATGTATTCTTCTTTAAATAACAAATCACAAAAGAAAGAACATCTAATGCAAAATAAAGGGGGTGTAAAGAAATACGGACTGTGACGAATAAATGTCTTGCCCCAGCTGAAGAAGCACCTTATCTAAGTGAGTGCTAAACATATTGCCTAGTTAGACTCTCAGTTAGCAAACATGTTTATACTCTAACACCAAGTTAAGTCAGGTCCAAATATAAGAAGAAGCTAAGTGGACTTTACTCTCAGGTGTCTTCAGTCTGCCCTTTCTCATTCTGCACTTAAGAGGAATTAATTCCAAGACAGCAGATTCCAATATTCTCTGGATATGGGAACTCCCTTACTGCTGAGTAATGGAAATGGGGCCTGAGTTACCTTCTTGCTTTCACCATGAAAATACTTATCCTGTGCGCCCCCCCCCAGCACATCAGTGACTAAAAAAAATTCCCCAAATATCCCATGTGTGTTATTTGAATGGAAAATAACCTCCTCAGGACTGTATTACAAACCCACGTTAATTCCCATAACTTGGGAATAGGATAAGATGTCTGTGACATTGTTTTCAGAACACAATCTTTTGAATTATGTAACTGCCCTAATAAGAAGCCAGGACTGCAGTGGCTTAGTGGTTAAGATGCTGAACTTGATGACTGGAAGGTTGACAGGTCAGCAGTTCAAGGCCAAAGTACTGCACAACAGAGTGAGCTCCCGTCTCTCTCCCAGCTCCTGGCAACCTAGCAGTTTTAAAGCAAGAAATTACAAGTAGATAAATTGGTACCGCTTCGGTGGGAAGGTAACAGCATTCTGTGTACTCCGGTGTCTAGTCATGCATGCTACATGTCAATGGAAACGTCTGCAGATGTAGACAGTGCTGGTTCTTTGGCTATAAATCAGGGGTTGCCTAACTTCTCATGCCATGGGCCGTTCACATGGTTGAGTGGGCCGTTCATGTTGTTCCTCTTGCTTCTGGTAGTGGCAAGGGTGGCTGTGGGCTGAATGATTTGGCACCACAGACCAAGTCCAGCCTTCAGGCTATAGTTTGGCCACCCCTGCTATAAACAAAGATGAGCACTGAACCTAGAGTCAGATGCAACTGGCTTTTGAGCAAGGGCCACCTTTGCCTTTACCTAATAAGAAACCTGGGATCCATATTATATCTAAGCAATTGATAATTAATCAATGTACTTTCTATTTCTAGGGTCCTCCGGGTCTTCCAGGAGCTCCTGGAGAGCTAGGCCCTGAGGGAATTGGATTACCTGGACCAAAGGTACAAATTTGTGGTTTAAAATAAAAATATAAAAGTATAGTCTATGAACTGTTATCATGTGCACTATTCCATGTTTGGAAAAAAAATACTTTTTAAAAAACTATTTTCAGAATCTCAGTGCTAAAATGGCTCAAAAACTTTCAACAAAAATAGCAAAATTATCCAGCTCTATATGTGGTAGAAAAAAAAAACCTTACAATCTGACACACACACAACATTTTCAAGCAATGTTATGGAACAGGTAGCCTGGGCATGTTCTCTCCAATCTCTGTGGGCAAAACTATGTTCTGTGAAGCCTGTAGGGTGGCCAAACTTGGTGCCCTGGGTGTTCTTGGACCTCAATTTCCAAAAGCCTCTGAGCAACGCACTTCTGGAGTTTCCCTTTTCCTACTGATGGTGTGGGTCTGGGTACCAAAAAAATGTTGTTGTTTTTTAGCCATTTGGAACTGATGGATCAGAACAACCATCCAAGGCAAGACTGGGAACACTGTTTACTTCTACTTCAGAGAAGTTACAGTATTTTCAGATCCAGTCATTACTCATCTTCTTGTTTCTAGTTCAATCTGTTTCACTTTGAAGTCTCACCTGCTCTGGTTGCATTATTCCTCAATGTTTCTAGAATTGCAGACAGATCTTCTAGAGTTCCACCTGTCCTGGGTGTGGTCACTGTTGCTCTTCGTGCCTTGTATCTAGCTCTGTGTTAGTCTCACTGCAGCTTTTGCTGATTGCTTTCTTACAAGCTGGCTTCTTTGATCATGCCCCATCTCAGAAGAGGAGCCATTGTCCTGAACAATCACAACACTGCACTTAGGAAAGCCTGCATTTAGTAACTTGAAGATAGTAGGCTGGTTTAAAAGGATTAGCCTGCCCCATACTGACTGGTGATGGTACTACTGGCTACAAACCAATTTAAATAGGTGCAGGTGAACCCATTCTAAAAGCAAACTAACGACATAATCACAGTCCAAGGGTCTCTTAGGATCCATATTAGGCTTAAAATGGCTTGGTAACACAGTAATGGAGCCAAGTTCAAGACAGACAGACAAACACAAGCATAGCCTTCTATTATGTGATTATGATAATGTGGAATTTGTGACTGTTATGCTGTTATTTTTTATAATCTGTAAACCGCCTAGAGTCAGGTTCGCCTGAGCAGGGCAGGGTATAAATTTGAAATAATAATGATAATTATTATTATCCATGAATAAAAATGGGAAGTATTTAATCAGAAGCAGTCTGACACTGAAGGACATCATATTGTGCAGGCAGAACTATACAACAGGTTACCACTTGCATATGCAGCCTGGAAACTTATCTGTACTGTCAAATCCATTTAAACGTGAGGCATCTAACATGGCATCTCAGAGCTCAGGTTCTGGGTTCTAATTCCCTTGAAATAACTGTTAGCGGTGAAGTCACTTGTTACTTATTAATTCTTTATCTTTCTGCCAAATACATTCATCTCCACTCCCATGTTGATCAACTCACTGTCACTGTTCAAAACGATAGATACAATAAGATAAGTAGTAATTGGGCAATCCTTGAAAATTTAATTTTTTAGGGTGATCCAGGTATTAGAGGGCCAGCTGGGCTTCCAGGGCCACCAGGAGAAGGTCTTCCAGGACCAAAAGTAAGTAACCATTGTATCCCAAGTGGAGTGTCATATCTTGAAAATATCATTTCCCCCTATATACGTCATTGCTATAATCTTTGTCTTAATGTAGGAATAGCATTAATACTTTGCAAAACACAAAAGACTCAAAAGATTATTGAGTGATGACCCAATGGAATTTACACAAGTGTTGATTTGTCAGTCTATAACTGGTTCAGGGCTGCTGAAGACAAGAAGTTTTGAGATCATTCATTCATAGGGTCACCATAAATCGGAGGCAACTTAAAGGCAGGTAACAGTAGCAACTGATTCAATGGGTTTACTCATATAGCAGTTGGATTTTGACTTGAAGCTGCAGTTGCATATGCACCTACACAGGAATAAGTCTCACTGAGCTCAATTGGATTTCTTTCCAAATAACTATAGCTAGGTTTGTAAGGTGACAATTTTCAATGTTTACTTGAAAGAAAGAACCAATAAAATGAAGTGATGGTTACAAATTATATTCGCTGGAATTTCAAGGAGTTTCTTCAATTTTTTGCAGAGATTCTTATTTTAAACAGAAATAACACAAATGCATTGGTACAGTAAAAACTCTTACTTACGTAAAAAGTCTGTTCCATAGGATTTTATGTAAATGGGTTTTTTACTTAACTCGACGCAAACCCAAAGGAAAAATGAATTTTTACTTAACTCAAAGTAACCCCATAGGAAAAACAATTTTTTTATGTAACTCAAAGCAAACCCATAAGAAATTGTGTTATGTAAATCGGGGCATTTATGTAAATCAGGACATGGTTTTAGTGCAAAAATCATTATGTAAGTTGAATTTTATGTAACTCGAGGCATATGTAAGTCGGGGTTTTAATGTATTTATTTCTGACGTCTACCAATGTGTTGTCTCCTTGCTGAATAATGACTCCAAGTATCCAAGGAAGTAGGCATTTGTTTCTAAAGATCTTACCCTTTTATCTTGACTCAGGGGACTGTTGGACGGCAGGGGCCACATGGAGCTTTGGGTCCTCCTGGGGAAGGTATACAAGGACCAAAGGTACTTCTAGTATTCTTGATCCCAGAAATGGAGATGGGAAAGCAGACTTTTACCATTTGCAGGAAAACTGGAAATGAGATTATTTTATTTTACAATTTAGTTATATAATTGAAGGCCAGTGGAATAAACTTCCATCTTTCTCGGCAGAAAGTTCTGCAGAAGTTAGTTGTTGTTGTTGTTTTTAAAAAAGGTTCCACGTGTTTTGGTTTGTCCTGCCATTATTAAGAAGGCGCTTGCTAAGGAAACAGCAACTGGAAAGTCAGGTTCAAGTACAGGCACTGTCCTTTCTCAAGGCCAAATATTGTGTGCATTCCTGACAATGTGGCTGTAAAATGGTCTCAGAATGGCTAGCCCTCTGCCTCGGAAGGTGGTGAACGCACCAACACTGAAGGCGTTCAAGAGAAAATTGAACAACCATCTGTCAATTCTCTGAATTGCCAATTCTATGAGTTTCCATATAGGACTTTTGGGTGATGTAATCATCTAGAGAGCACATACAAGAAATCATCTTTCTCTCTTGCAAATGGACAAAAGCAGCAACAATGAATTCCTTTCTGGTGTTTCTAGGGGAAGGCACAAAACCCTAGGTGATGATTAGAAAGAGCACAAAATCAAACATTTTCTGCATTTCCCCCTCAAAGAATTGTCTTATTTCTGTGGAAAAAGAGAACTACATCATCTGGGTGTAGCCTTTGCGCCCTTTTAAACCAGCTATGTTTAAAATGACTGCTGCTATATGCTTTAATTTTTAATTTAATTATTGTGTGTGTTAATCATAGTAAAAAGTCTGCTTCTTTCACAATAATTTAATGCCAAGAATCATTGATTATGCTGTAAAAGACATTTAATCCAAGTTGGCATATTACACTATGCCTTAAAGGTAAAGTCTCGAAAGCCAGTCGTATCTGACTCTAGGGTTCAGTGCTCATCTCTGTCTCAAAGCCAAAGAACCAGCACTGTCTGCTTCTGCAGATGTTTCTGTGGTCATGTGACAGGCATGACTAGACAGCGCACGGAACACTATTTACCTTCCCACCGAAGTGGTCCCTATTTATCTACTAGTACTGTACTTGCAACTTCTTGCTTTCTAACTGCTAGGTTGGCAGGAGCTGGGACAAAGACGGGAACTCATTCCCTCCTGCAGTACTCGGGAATCGAACTGCTGACCTGCCACCTTCCAGTCAGCGTCTTAGCCACTTGAACCATTGCAGTCTCATAGCAGTGTCTTATTGGGGCAGAATACAAATCAAATTAATCGAATCAAATCAATCAAAACCTATGCCTTACAGAGCAGCTAAAGATCTCCCTTGCTCAAAAGCCAGTTGTGTCTGACTCTAGGGGGCAGTGCTCATCTTCATTTACAGGCAAAAAAACCAGGGCTGTCTGTGTCTGCAGACATTTTCATGGTCAGGTGGCAAGCATGACTAAACACCAGTGCACATCGAATGATGCTACCTTTCCCTCCGAATCAGTACCAATTTATCTACTTGCAATTTGTTTTCAAACTGCTAGGTTGACAGGAGCTGGGACAGATGATGGTAGCTCACTCTGTCGTTCAGCAATCGGGTCTATATATACTTATATACATATGGGTATATACTGTGTGTGTGTGTGTATATACATATACATATACATATACATATACATATACATATACATATACATATACATATACATATACATATACATATACATATACATAAATAACTAAATAACTTAAATAACCTTTTTGTTTCTGTTTTAGGGTGATCAAGGTATTCAAGGAATGGTTGGACCCCGTGGAGCTCCTGGAGAAGGCCTCCTTGGACCAAAGGTATACTGTGAAAATATAAAGAACAGACTACATCTATGTTGACACTTTAAAGTCTAAGAGATTTATTTCAAAGTGAGCTTTTGTGGATGAAACAAATGGTGTAACAATATTTTGCATGTTGCAACAGACTGACATTGCTACTTGTCTGAGAAACCTAGATCTACAACCCATTTTTAAACTATTGATGGAGTTCTGAAAAGCAAAAATGAGATATACTATTAATGGCATAAGCATTTTAAAATATATTTATGGGTAGATCCAACACTTGCAAAATCTCTTGCTTTTTATTCAATTCAGAAACCACAACTATTAGTTAATTTACAACTAAATTAACAAATTGCTCTCAATCCAGAAAAATTAAAACTAAGCATTCCAAACAGTGAAACTAACTTATTCTTCTTGAATGTATAACCTATAAAGAAACTGACCTTGAGGAATCCCACAAATTATTAACAAATTCCAGGAACCTACAAGTACAAATTACTTAAAAGCAGTACTGTATTTTTTCATCTCAATCCACTTTACTCTCTATATTCCTTTCCCCATATGCTCACTTCTTTCTCATATCAGAAAAATAAAACCTCTTTCGCAGCCTTGCTTTGCTATAAAGTATGGCATCTTTTGAAGCCATGGTGACCAATTTATATTGCACCCATATGAGTTCAACACAGTTATTCAACAAATGGGAATTACAAGCAAACAAAAGCTTCAGTCTTCTGTGAATTTTGCTTGGGAAAACAAGACAGTAGGCCTGCCCTGTCTGTGGGGGGATAAGTTCCAAAACCCACCACAAATGCCTGAAACCACAGATTGTAGTGAAACCTACATACAGTAATACCCTGGGTAACGTGAGTACCGTATAGCGTGAAAACCGCATAACGTGACAAGATTTTCGGGAAAATCTTGTATCGAATAACGTGATTTTCACGTTATTCGGAACAAGTGTATGCGTGGAGGGGAGTTGGATTGGGTAGAACATCTACCCAATCCAACCCCCCCCCAGCACCCACCCCCACGATGTTTGGAAAGGGTACGCGGATCCTTACCCTTTCGAAACTTCGAGTTGTGAAAGGGTAAAGATCCTTACACTTTCGCAACTTCGGGCGGCTTGCAGGCTTGTGTGCGCCGGCGGCGGTTAGGGCAGGAGACGGGGGTCTTTCCCGTATCCTACTCTAACCCCGAACGCCACTCGCACGCACGCTCGAAGTTGCAAAAGTGTAAGGATCTTTACCCTTTCGCAACTTCGGGCGGCTTGGAGGCTTGCGCGCGCTGGCGGCGGTTAGGGCAGGAGACGGGGGTCTTTCCCGTATCCTGCCCTAACCCGGAACGCCAGTCGCGTGCACGCTCGAAGTTGCGAAAGTGTAAGGATCTTTACCCTTTCGCAACTTCGGGTGGCTTGGAGGCTTGCGCGCGTCGGTGGTGGTTAGGGCAGGAGACGGGGGTCTTTCCCATATCCTGCCCTAACCCCGAACGCCACTCGCACGCACGCTCGAAGTTGCAAAAGTGTAAGGATCTTTACCCTTTCGCAACTTCGGGCGGCTTGGAGGCTTGCGCGCGCTGGCGGCGGTTAGGGCAGGAGACGGGGGTCTTTCCCGTATCCTGCCCTAACCCGGAACGCCAGTCGCGTGCACGCTCGAAGTTGCGAAAGTGTAAGGATCTTTACCCTTTCGCAACCTCGGGTGGCTTGGAGGCTTGCGCACGCCGGCGGCAGTTAGGGCAGGAGACGGGGGTCTTTCTTGTATCCTGCCCTAACCCCGAATGACACGCGATCGCGTGCCTACCCAAAGGGGGGATTTCGGACAAGCCGAGCCTTGCCTTGGCGTGGTTTGTCCCTGACGTCAGGGCTTTTTTTTAGCATTGTTCGATCAATGTATCGAACAACGTTAAAAACCGGACAACGTCATGACTCGTGGAACCATGTCATAATGTTGCCCGGGGTTCTATTGTACAATGTAGTCACCGGTTCCCTCTAGTTGGAATAATTATGCATTATCTATTTCTGTGATTTTTCATTTAGTATTTTTGGGGCATGGATAAGTGAAACCATGGGTATCAACTCTGTATTTATGGTGGAGGAATCAGAATTTGGGATCAAAATTGCTGGGAGAAACATCAACAATTTGAGATATGCAGATGATACCACCCTAATGGCAGAAAGTGAGGAGGACCTAAAGAAGCTCCTGATTAGGTTGAAAGAAGAAAGTGAAAAAGCTGGCTCGAGACTCAATATCAAGAAAACCAAGATAATGGCAACAGGCCCTATCAGTCCCTGGAAAATAGATGGGGAAGAAGTGGAAGCAGTGACAGATTTTACTTTCTTAGGATCAAAGCTCACTGCAGATGGTGATTGCAGCCATGAAATAAAAAGGCGCCTGATTCTTGGGAGGCAAACGATGAGAAACCTGAGGAGAATAGTGAAAAGTAGAGACATCACATTGCAAACAAAAATTCATATAGTCAAAGCAATGGTATTCCCGGTGGCAATGTATGGTTCTGAGAGCTGGACCATAAAGAAAGCTGAGCGCAGAAGAATAGATGCCTTTGAGATGTGGTGTTGGAGGAAAGTTTTGAGAGTCCCCTGGACAGCGAGGAGAACAAATAGGTCAATCTTAGAAGAAATCAACCCTGACTGCTCCTTAGAAGGTCAAATAGTAAAAATGAAGCAAAGTACTTTGGACATCAAATGAGAAGAGAGGATTCGCTTGAGAAAGCCTTGATGCTGGGAAGGGTGGAGGGCAAAAGAAGAAGGGGGCGGCCCAAAATGAGATGGCTAGATGGTATTGTAGACACAATGGGCACAGAGCTGAGTGAGTTGAGGAGGATGGTGGAGGACAGAAGTGCCTGGCGGACAGTGGTCCATAGGGTCGCAAAGGGTCGGAATCGACTGTGCGACTGAACAACAAACTCTATTTTGGCATGTAAATGCAGAGCCTAGCTCTGTACAAAGAGGAAAACCTTCTCTAGACTGAAGGTCCAGTTGAGCTGGCCTGGCCCACGCTATACACACCTGCAACTTTGCCTGTTTGAATAAAGCAGAACACAAAATAAATGAAACAAGTAATGAATTTGAAGGGGAGAAACTAAATATGTGACCCATGCCTTATAATCTTATTTAGGTCAGTGGTTTAAGTATCTCCCTGCAGAGCCAGCAGTCTGGGCCTCCTGGGAGAAAAACTAATCTGCGTTGTCATGAGCAAAATGCAAAATCCCAAGGCACCCACAAAAGAAGGAAGTGATAAACCACTTCTGAGTACATTCTGCCTAGAAGACTAAAAAAGGCTGCCATAAGTCAGAATTGGGACTGCAGTGGCTCAAGTGGCTAAGATGCTGAGTGGGAGGGAGAAGGTCAGCAGTTCAAATCCTGAGTACTGCAGGACAGAATGAGCGCCCGTCTTTGTCCCAGCTCCTGCCTACCTAGCAGTTCGAAAGCAAGAAATTGCAAGTACCGTAGATAAATAGGGACCACTTCGGTGGGAAGGTAACAGCGTTCCATGTGCTAGTCATGGTGTCTAGTCATGCCTGCCACATGAGCATGGAAATGGCTGCAGAAGCAGACAGTGCTGGCTCTTCGGCTTTGAAACAGAGATGAGCACTGAACCCTAGAGTTGGATACGACTGGCTTTTGAGCAAGGGAAACCTTTACCTTTACTTTTAAGTCAGAATTGACTAAACAAAATACAGTTAAATAATGCCACTCCCTGACTTGGATGTAGTCAACAAACAAAACATTTCTTCCATGTTCTCTTCCATTTAGCAGAGTAGAGAATTACTGTGACATATCCTCCCTCGCCATAAATTAATGCATCGTTTTGATGAATTATTTGGATCCTAACTCTATGAAACTCTTGACTCATCTTCTACCTGCCATATCGTCCATGAGGCCACAGCTTTTCCAACTCCTCAGCCCTCTCATCTTCCTCTGTCACAATAAAGAAGCTTGAAACAAGCTAAAATGGCCACAGCACCGGCACCAGTGATAAATGAGGCATTCATCACCCCTCCATAGCAAACAAACTATCAAAACAGTTCAGTAATTGATGGAGCAGATGGCAGTTTGGACTAATTCATCTTTGCTTGAAAGATAAGCATTTTAAATGAGTCTTTGTTTACTATATCCTGGGTTGACATTCTTGTTTGACCTGAATAAAAGCAAGTTTGAGGGTTTAATAAAATGTTAAATTAAATGTTAAGAGTTAATATTAGAGATTTCTCCATGTTTATTTATAATTTCATTCCATTTGAAATTTGCTTTCTTCAAACCAGAGCTTTTGCATCCACCTGTGGCATGGGCCGCACCCGGCTTCACTACACATTCTGCAGTAGGCTGGACCTGCCTCTCCTTTTGGAGACTGTCACTGAGGGTCCCTGCAAAGCAAACTAGTTTCATCTTGCCCAGAATCTGCTCAGCTCTGTTTTCACTCTTGGAACATTATTTTGCAGGCATGACCCTTAGCAGCCTGAAACAACGTTTATTTTTTCAGTTGTTGTACAATTGTGCTGTACTGGTTTGGATACAATATGAATTGACCATCATAACCTCAGTAATTGCCTTAATCATCATCATCACCACATGCTGCCATATCAGTTAGATCAGGGGTGCCCAAACTTTTTGGGCCGTGGGCCAATCATGTGGTTCAGGGAGCCAGTCACTAAAGCCCGGGGGCCAGGGGCGGCCCTTGATGCCAATTCATCCGGCCCACGAAGCAATAATGAGTACAAAGAAACAGAGGAGAACAGCAGAAGGGGGAAATCAAGAAATCTCTTCTTGAAGATACAAACTATCCCAAGTGTTTTTGTGTTTTTATTTTTGTGCTCCTATATTATTTATTTATTATTATTTAAGCAAACTTTTATGCCGCCCTCCTCAAAATGATCCAGGGCGGCTAACACAACTCTCTACACCTAAAACATAATATAAAATCAAGATTAAAAGGTTAATTTTTTAAAAAAAAATCACTTTTCATATCTTTAAATATTTGCCTACAACTTAAGTTCTGTTTGTGCCTACAGTAACTTTGAAGAACTTTGGAGAATGTGAAACATAGAATCAATCTAGAGAAATAAAATTTGTAGCTTAATAACAAACTAATGTTGCCTTGGATAATTGCAGCAGGAAGAAGATTTATACCTGTATACTCAGATAAATTAAACTGATAATGAAGAGAAGGGTAAAAACACGCTGCATTGTTAAAATAACTTTGCCAGCTGTGAATGAATCTTGGATTCTGAGATTTCTCTGGAGGTCTGCTGTTGTGGAGGGCTATTATAACAGGACTGTGGTGCCTTAGTGGTTAAGAAGCTGAACTTGACAATTGGAAGGTCAGCAGGCCAGCAGTTCGAGACCCACATGTTGCACAACGGAGTGAGCTCCCATCTCTGTCCCAGCTCGTGCCAAAGAAAATGCAAGTAGATAAATAGGTACCACTCTGATAGGAAGGTAAGCATGTTCCATGCGCTCTAGCATCTAGTCATGTCTGCTACATGCTGTCAGGAAATGACATATTTCCTAATGTTTCTCAAGGCTTGAGGTTGTAGTTTTAGCTAGGCCTCAAAAATCCTTTGTTCTCTCTGTCTCACAGACTATGTGTCATGAGACGGTTTGTTTTCAAACCAGTGTTCCTGTGCTATCTCCCTAGCTAGCATGTTTTGACTCCACTAACTGTACATGTGTGCAAACAATTATTGTTTTGAGAAAGTTTTCCTTTGTTCCCTGATTGATCAAGGGTAACCCACCTGACCGGTGAATCTCCATTTTGGAGAGAAGTTAGTTAGTTCGTGTTTGGATCTCAATGGCTTAAGACCCTGGCTATGGTGTGGGACTATTCTTTTATTTTCAGCATGATCACTTAACCTTGACTGTTAACTGGACTGACATATGTTACTGACCTTTTATATCTACGTTTTTCCATGGACTATGCTATATGAACCTGAAGAATAAAGCAGCTGTTTTTCTCTGAAGATTGTTTTCTTCTTTGGCACACACACACAGAGCTACGCTACCAGAAACCTCCCTTGTTCTGCTCTATTGCCTGAGCATAGTAAGAGTTCTTTTTTACGCAGCCCAGCTCTCCCAAGAGTGTGAACTAAGGGTTAAGTTCCAGTAATGAGCGAAGTCTCAGGAACATTAAAGGGAGGGGCCCTTACAGGGACAGCCAGTGTCTGACACATGCCCACGGAACCGTCTGCAGACACATACAGTACTGGCTCTTTGGCTATAAACAGAGATGAGCAATGAACCCTAGAGTCAGATATGACTGGCTTTTGAGCAAGGGCTATCTTACCTTATTAAGAGTTACATTCCAAGTTTCCTTTCTAGGGATCTGACAACCTCACATAACAACAGCAATTTCATTGGAAACTGCAGTCATCTTTGGAATGATAACTATAAATCTTTCCTGTTTGTTAATAGTTGCTCAAATAAAGCTGGTTAAGTACACTTAAGATGATTAACATATGTTCTATAAACAATTGTCAGGGTGACCGTGGAGCTGCTGGTGAAAGAGGAAGAAAAGGTGAAAAGGGCAACATGGGTGATCCTGGTTCATCTGGAGACCCTGTAAGTAATTTAACCTTCTCCATCATGGTGGCCTTTGAATGGGTTGGACTCTAATGCTCACATTCATTTGAGTGACTCTGAAGTGTCCCAAATTGGGACAGGCTGCTTTTGTCACCAAACCTCCTCCAAGCTACAACAAAACTGACAGAATCACCTTAACTGTCAGCAATTGTTAGCAAATAATCTGAAAGGTGTATAGAAAATGTGTATATTAAATATATTTTTCTCCATTTACAAGAGATATCTTTGTATTAAGAAAATGCTGAAATCTAGGATAGACGTGGGTTCTGCTTTGGATTCCCAAAACTACTCTTGACAAAAGGTGACAAGAGTGCAGAAACTGTTAATCGAACACTCATTTCAATAAGGATGGGATCGTATCTTGGAAATGTTCTTTTTAAAAAAACTCTCACAGAATCCCACAACCGGCCAGAGCATTGGTCATTGATTCCAGAAGTTACAGTCCACTTCTCTGAACTCTAGACTTAGGGTTGCCTCCCTGTGCTTTGAAGAATAACATAATTCGGACTAGAAATGGAAATCCAGAATTCCTTGTGCATTATTTTCTTTATTACAATGAAAAGTCACTTTCTTTCCAAAATCTTCCATGTTTTTCTCTGCCTTACTGTGATATTACATAATCATGTGATTGTGACTACTAAAGAAGACTGGAATTATCTTCTTCAGAAATTATTTGTTGGATACTACAGATGACTTGTTAGATGAGTCATTAAAAAAACCCCTAAAACAAATAGTTATACACACACATTGGAAACCTTTGAGGAAAAGCTGCAGGAAGATGAGCAATCTAGAACAAAAAAGCTCCAGAAAAGGGTGTGTGTGTGTGTGTGTGTGCTTATTTTTATTTTATTCATTATTATTTTTTAAAAAAATTTCTTTGGCCCTGCCCATGACGTCACGATGTCATGACATTAGCTCCACCCACACTGTGATGACATCACGGTGGGGTAGTAAAATTTTTGACAACCCTACACTGGTTT
Organism: Furcifer pardalis; assembly: GCA_030440675.1. Classification (NCBI taxonomy): domain Eukaryota; kingdom Metazoa; phylum Chordata; class Lepidosauria; order Squamata; family Chamaeleonidae; genus Furcifer; species Furcifer pardalis. The sequence goes on along the minus strand of CP126894.1, from coordinate 156,556,282 downwards.
TAATCTTTAACTGTTGTGAAAATGGAGGGGTATTTTAACGGATTTTAATGCTTTTATGGTTTTAATTGTTATTGTGGGGATGCTTTTATATTTTAGTATTCTCATTGGTTAGACTGTAAGCTGCCTGGAGTCGCCTTGGCAAGGGGGCAGAAATAAAAGTTGAACAAAATAAAAATAAATAAATAAAATTGTTTTTTTAATCATTAGAAGATACTGTACATCAAAAAATTACAGATTAATTGGGAATAACACATTATTATTATTATTATTATTATTATTATTATTATTATTATTATTATTATTATTATTTATTTATTTATTTATTTATTTATTTATTTATTTATTTAAGGGAAGAATTGGACCAAAGGGTGAACAAGGCCTTACAGTAAGCAAATAATCTTTTAGACTAAAATTCACTCATGTGTTATTGGATTGGATTATTTAGTGCACGTGAAAGCAGGTGGGTAGGGAATGAATACTCTAATTCAGGAGTTCTCAACCATTTAAAGCCAGACAGCTTCAGGGGCCAGACAGCCATTTTGCCCTTCCTTCACCACATGGCACTTCCTAGTGTGGTGGTGGGGGGGCACATGAAACAGTGCCCTGGACCACAGGCTGACAATCCCTGCTCTAATTGAATAAGAAATACATTGAGAAACAAACATTTTTAATCAATGAAATGGTCCAGGAGATTCCATTGCAGCCAGAAAGAGAGTGAACACAAAGAACATTTCTTGCCACATAGGCTAAAACAAAATGCTTTTATGGGAGGAAGGGTGGACCAACAGTGTCTGAAAATATGTGAGGTGACTTTCAAATCACAAAAGCTCTGCAACTGCACCTTTTCCTGGACCCACATACCTATTTATTTATTTATTTTTGCCATAAAGCCATTAACCCCATGTTTCCCAACATGGAGCCCACATCCCACAGGGAGATTTCAGTTCCCAGAAGCCTAAGTCAGTAAATTGACTGATCAATGCTTTGGGGAATTGAAGTCCAAAAATCAAAGGTTGGGAAACACTGCATTAACCTCTGCCACTATCCATAAGGAAATGTGGTTTTGGAGCTGAAAAAGATTCCCTACACCTAATCTGTGTGCTAAATGGGATGACAAAAACGTTTATTTAAACTGAAAGAAAAGGATTTGCGAGTGGGAAATTAATGATGGATATTTCCTTAATGAAATGCATCTAGTGGAGAGGTTGCCAACGGACATTAAAATGGCCTCATGAGGAAATAAATCACATATTTTAACAAGTTGCAGTATTTATCTGGAGATACATTACTCTGCATACATAAAATTTAATTGCATACATTCCTAAGAATACTTTGAATGTAACTATAATTGCTTTCTAAGCTGTGAGGATATCATGAAGCCTTGACGTATTGACTGAAAGGGCTCAATATTCACAATTGTAATTTCCACTACATGCAAAATATTGGCAGTTCCTCTAACAATAACAAAATGACTGGTCTTCAGATATGCTTGGCAGGTGCCAGCTAGAATCCTGTTGGATATTTACACTGACATAAGTGCTCTGGCATAAACTGCAGCAGCACATTTTTGCTAGTCATGGGTGGCTTGTGAACTAGGACAAGGGAGGACACCTCACCTTAAAATTGGAGGGACACCTCCTTACCCCAGTCATGACTTGTCACAGTCACTAAGTAACAAGTTATTACTGTTTAACAAGTTACCAATTATATTCCTCATCATGCAGCTGTTGTGTGAGTTGGTGCACCAGGAGGAATGCGGGTGGTAACATGCTTACTAGCAGCAATTCACCACTTCAGTTTGCACCACTGTACTTATGCAGGAGTAAATAACCAAATACTGTACCAATAGGATGCTGGGCACTATGTTTTAAAGTACACCGTAAAGTAGTTGTCTGATAATGTCTATATGTAAACTTTAATTGTCTTTTCCAACCTAGAGAGAAGATATCATAAAATTAATTAAAGAGATATGTGGTAAGTTGGTGACAAAGCTTCCCATTCAGAAGCCATATCTGTTCAAGTCATCCACTGGGGTTTCCTATTTCTGTCTTATCTATGAAGAGCATAAGACATTTGTAGCAAGCAGATGTTAAAGATGCTAACGGTATGGTAAGGTTTGTATGCCATGCTCCTATAAAATAAATTTGACACTATAGGTTGCTTTTATACTGTCTCAGAGACTGGAGATTTGTCATGTTCATTTTTCCTTTTGCAGGCTGTGGCATTAAGTGCAAGGAGATACCGATGGAGCTTGTGTTTGTTATTGACAGCTCAGAAAGTGTTGGCCCAGAAAATTTTGAAATTATCAAAGACTTTGTGACCGCTTTAGTAGATCGAGTAACCGTAGGGAGGAATGCTACCAGAATTGGTCTTGTCCTCTACAGTTTGGAGGTTCAGCTTGAATTTGGACTCAACAGATACACAACCCAGCAAGATGTGAAGCAAGCAATTAGGAAAATGTTGTATATGGGCGAAGGCACCTACACAGGAACTGCCATCCGCAAAGCAACCCAGGAAGGATTTTTTGGGGCTCGAACTGGCGTAAGGAAAGTCGCCATAGTGCTAACAGATGGTCAAGCAGATAAGAGGGAAGCTGTCAAGCTGGACATTGCAGTCCGGGAAGCTCACGCAGCCAACATTGAAATGTATGCCATTGGTATTGTAAATACTTCAGATCCAACACAAGTTGAGTTCTTACGAGAGCTGAACCTAATTGCATCAGACCCTGACAGAGAACACATGTACCTCATAGATGATTTTAATACTCTTCCAGGTGAGCATGAAAACGTGTCTCTGAATTGATTTGCTTGTTTGTCAAGTCATTTTCAGCCTAAGAGGTTTATATGATTTGGTGTATGGTTCATTTTTCCCTTTTGTAGGTTGTGGCATTAAGTGCAAGGAGATACCTGTGGAGTTTGGGTTTGGGCAAGTGCACAATAACCTCCTTTTGCTTCTCTTCTGTGTGAGGGAAGTAGACTGAAACCAGTGCTGGAGTGTAGGATGGGAAAGCTTAACATGCTTGTGGTGTGGACCTGTTTATGTCTCCTGGCCATTGGAAAGCTATGGAAGAGGAAAGCCATTTTTGGCTTAGAGCAGTGGTGGGAAAGGTGTGGCCTTCTCTACGTTGCTGGACCACAACTGTTATGGTCCAGTGCACCTGTATAAAAATGTGCCAACAGAGGCAGGGTTTTTTTTTATACTGATGAAGTGTGTAGCAGCCACAAAATGTCATGCGATAATAAAGTCAGTTAATCTTTCACGTGGCACAAGAATATTTGCTATTTTTGTAAGCTGCATAAATAAGAATCCCACATTATGGGCCTAATTTCAGGCTTTGCACCAGCTAATAAATGCTTATGAAAGCATGTATGAACTGTTATGCAAGAAGAATAACATACAATATGATATATCTTCTTACTGTGTATACTGATTCACGAACATACATAGTTACCATATGCAAACGTGAAGAAATTTAATTATAAGTATAGTCATACCTCGCAGAACAAATTTAATGCGTTCTGCGAGGTTGCTCACTATGCGAAAAATTCGCTATGCGGGTCTGACTCGCATAACGGATTTTTCGCTATGCGAGTCGGACTTTTCCCTATGGAAAAACTCGCATAACGAGTATTTCTATGGGGGAAACTCGCATAACGAAAAAAATTCGCTATGCGAGTTTTCCCCATAGAAACGCTCATTATGCGAGTTTTTCTATAGGGAAAAATCCGACTCGCATAGCAAAAAAATCGTTATGTGAGTCAGATCGCTTAGAGAAAAACTTGCTCATTATGCGAGTTTTTCGCTAAGTGAAACGCTCGTTATGCGAGGTTTGACTGTATAGGCCCAACAATACATAAAAACAATGGCTTTTTTAAATTTTTCTATCATCTTATTCATTGACTGGCTTATATATTTTACCAGCTTTTAATGAGTTTTTCTTTTGCTCTTTTCTTGAAGCTTTGGAATCCAAACTTGTTAACCAGTTCTGTGAAGATGAGCATGGTGCTTTAATATATAACCGAAATGGAAACGGAGGAACCATAAATGGACCATCTCTCCACTCAGTGTCTTCTCGTTCTTCACAATACATATTGTATACTAATAGTCATGAACCGTCTTCAAATGCATACATCACATCAGTGAGGGAGAACTCTTTAAACCTTGGTCAGCTTTCTCAACCATTAATCCCGGTAATAACTAAATATTAGATATACAGTAGTGTGAATTTTTAGCAATGGAGTTATCTTTAAACATTCTTTCTTTAGAGAGCTTAAATCTGAATACAGTATGTATTTTCAGTAAGGTAATAGAATAAGGTAATGATAATTGAGAATTAAAGTTAATTCCAATATTTTTAGTTTAATAATATTGTAATCTCAAACCTTGAAATCATCTAGTTAGTCCTTGATGGTTCTCTAGGTCACAACAACATATTATTTTATTATTCTGGGACCTATATCTTGTTCTTGAGCTTGAAACAGCCCCAGATTTAAGGATGAAGTTGGATATGTTTAGCCTGTAGAACAGGAGTTCCTAATCTTTTCAAGCTGGGGGCCGAGTCATGCTCTCTCAGTCAGTTTTGGGGGCTGTATGGCCATTTTACCCTACCTGCATGATGGGGGGTTGCCATTTTGTCCCAACAGTTTCAAAGGGGTAGCCATTTTGTTTCTCAAATGTCCTTGGACGGGTGGAGGCCACATGAAATGGTGCTGTGGGCCAAATCCAGCCCACAGGCCTTAGGTTGGGAACACCTGCTATAGAATAAAGGGTTGATCAGGAATATGGCAACCATCTTAAAATATTTGAAGGTCTCCGTGGGGAAGGAGGAACCCATTCCATGTTGACTCTACCATGTTCACACTTAACTTATTGATTGGAAAGTTCACCTAAATTTAAACAGGTTTTGAGGCCTTTTCTAAAGGCTAATACAGTAATTAATTTTTTTTGGAATAGTAGCCATGTTAGTCTGTGGTTCAGGCATCTCAGAAAACATGCCTGTAAGTTTCATTCCTTGTCTGATGAAGTGGACTTGATCCACGAAAGCTAACAGTGAAAATATAGCAGTTCATCTTTAAAGTGCTACTGTGTTTTTTATTTTTATTTTACTTTATTTTGTTTGTTTTGTTTTGTTTTCTGAGATACAGTAACTAAAATTATTTCAGGACAAAGAAACACACAAGACATTTCATGAGGATTACGACATGAAACCTGATGGGGATGGTCTCTTATTCTTGTCTCCATCTAATAGTAAAGGTAATTATGTTCATCAGTTGGTTCCTAAGAGGACAGTCACAGGCCAAATCAAATCTATTTCTTAAATGTTTCCTTTTTTAACCTCCTGCAGCCGTTACACCAGCATTGCCATCCTTTTCATCATCTTCATCCCCACCACCTCCATTGCCATCCCTAACAGCAGAGAAAGTGCTCTCGACATCTCATTCATTGACTTCTTCAACACCACCTGTGCCAAAATCAGGTCATTACACATATACAGTTTTTAAAAATAAATTGCTTTGATTTTCATACAAAGTTATGGTAACTAAAGAAAATGTTTATGTTATTTAGTTTTATGGTGTGAATAGATAATTTGCAATGCAAAATTGGAATTCAAGATAACTTGAATAAGTTGGGAGTGGGCCCAAATGAGTATCAACAGAGACAAATATAAAGTTGTGCATTTTGTGCATGATGATGCTGCCAAACAAAACAAAAACACCCAGTACAATTCTAGGCAACATTTAGAGAAGGATAGTACAGTATCCAGGTATTACTCTAAGGTGGTCTGGTCTGATTTGATTGAGCACTGTTCGGAGCACCAGTTTACAAAAGATATTAATAACCTGAAACACTTCCAGAGGAGGGCTATTCAAACAGTAAAAAGTCTGGATGCCAAAGTGCCATGAGGAACAGCTGAGAGAGTTGGATATATTTAGCCTGTAGAATAAAAGGTTGCTCAGGAATATGGCAGCTGTCTTAAAATATCTGAAGGTCTGTCATGGGGAAAGAGGAACCCATTTTTCCTCTGTGACTCCAGAAGTTAGGATCTGAAACATCCGATTCAAATTACAAAACATGAGACTTTGACTAAATATTAAGAAGTCGTTCTTGGCAGTGGAATGTACTGCGAAGAATGATGGATCTTCCTTCTCTAGAGGTTTTCAAAAAGAGGTTGGACAGCCACCTATCAGCAGTGTTTGGGGAATAGTTTTCCAGCACTGACGGGGATTGGACTTCGTGATCCCTTCCAGTGTGTTGATGCTATAATTCTGTGATGAATCCACAAAGAATGCTATGGTGGACCAGAAGGAAAGTTAAGCTCTCTTGTTCAAGAACCAGCCATCTTTTTTTGTGTTATTACCTGCCTTTACTAGTCTCTAGTCTGATCCTGTTAGTGTCTTGGAAACTGGGCTGAAAGCAAATATTGGAGGCAGAAGCAGCCAGTAGTACTCTAGGACTTTAGTTGAAATTGACCACAACTTTTATTGACTATAGTTTCATAGATTGGGCATAACATGGAACAAGGACAGAGATGGGATGTAACAGGTTCTCACCAGTTCTCCAGAACCGGTAGTAACTTTTCACAGTGTCCTGGAGAACTGGTGGCAGCTTTTGGGGGGAACCACCTTTGGGGCTTACCTTTTCACTGGTTCCCCCTCTGGGCATGTGCGCCAAGCACTTGGTGTGCATGCACACCTACAGTGTTTGGCGTGTATGCACGGCCTCCTTGCTGTCCTCCCAAGCAGGGAGGAGGAAGAGAAGCTGCTAGCCTGAAGCTCTCTATAGCCTGCTCCCCAGGGTAAGTGACTCACCTTTGGATGTGGTGTGTCTGTGTGTATTTTAATGTGTATTTAATACCTTTACCTATATTGACGTACTACCACAGTTCCTAAAAAGGCCTGGTGGCCGGTTTGGGTGGGTGGGTGTATTTTAATGTAATTTTTATTTTATTTATTTATTTAATTTAATTTAATTATGGATTTGTGTTTTGGGTGGGTGGGTGGGTTGGCTGAAGGGTGTGTGTGTGTGTGTGTGTGTGTGTGTGTGTGTGTGTGTGTGTGTGTGTGTGTGTGTGTGCTTATTTTTATTTTATTTTATTTTATTCTTTGGCCCCACCCATGACATCATGACATCATGATGTTAGCTCCGCCCACACTGTGATGACATCACAGTGGGGTAGTAAAAATTTTGACATCCCACCACTGAAACAAGGATTCAATCACTTCTCTGTCATATAATACCTGCTTAGTCCCACAAGTAGGTAATCCCCCCCCAAAAAAAAAAACACTTGGCATCTCACCTGTTTACAGAAACTGGAATTATAGTAAAAATGGAAAAGGTGGTTGAGTAAATCAGCAATAGTAGGAGATTTTCTTCTGTACCCCAGAAGTTTACAAGGTTTGTATGGAACCAAGACTAGTTCATCCTGAATTATATCTTTGAAAATTAGAGCTGTTTGACATATGCATCTCTTTATTATAGCAGCCCCTGGCAAGTGGCAACCTCCATGTTAAGCTGTTCTAGAACAGGGGTCGGCAAACTTGGCTCTCCAGATGTTCTTGGAATTCAATTCCTAGAAGCCCTGATCAGCAAGTGTACTGACTTTGGCTTCTGGGAATTGAACTCCAAGAACACCTGGAGAGCCAGGTTTGCTGATCCCTGGTCTTGAATATCTTGTTTGGTACTCTAAAGAGCATTACTAAAACAACAAAAAGGTACAGAAATGTGAAGAATGCTTTGATGTCAGAGCTGTGTGATTAATTGTTCCTAATTGAAGCTCTTTATATTTAATCTCTGGATGTGGATTTGGATTGTATCCCAATATAGAGCAGTAAAACAACTGAAATTATCACAGATAGAGCAGGGATCTCTCTTTCTAGGTTAACGGTGCAGTTGTATAGAGAATTCCCTCAGCTTTCTCCATGTATGAAAGTAATAATGACAAATGTTGTAGCGCCACAAAGAAAATTATATCACTGAAGAATAATCATCCTGTAGCATTTTTTAAAAATACAGTAAAACTCCAGTTTACTAACGCCCTGGTTTATGAAGGCAAATTCCTTGAAAATAACGTCCCATTTTATGACGTTTTTTGCCTTATGACTAGGAATTAGACCACCAGCTCCATTTTAGACTTTAAAATGGCAGCCCTGCACCATTTAAGACTCTAAAACAGTGCACACCCCCACCACCGGAAGTCATGATTCATCACTTACTGCTGCAGAGGTGGTGTTTTTGCCGCTGTTTCCACAGTGTTCACTGCTTCTACTAGCAGTGGGAGACTGTGGAGACCATATCCATTCCATTCCAGTCTTCATCCAAGGTCCCCCCACAGCACTTCTGCCAGGAACGTGCACCGCTCTGGAACTTTCTGGTTATGCGCCAGGCGCCCAGGCGCACGTTCCTGGCTGTAGCACCACCACTGCTGCCACCACCTGGGCTCCCCCAGCAGCCAGACAAACTGCTCAAGAAGAGGCAGCAGCATGGAAAAGGTAGGGAGATCACTTGGTCCTTTACTGTATCCTCCCCCTTTTAAAAAAACAAACAAACAAATCTCGCATCGATCGATCAATCTCCACCATTGGGGGTCGGCTGTAGGGGGAAGGAGGGGATGTTCTTAGGGGCTTCCCCTTTCTCTCCCACACCTCAAGAACTCCCCCTCTTCTCCACCTCAGCCACTAATTAGCTGGGGAGTTCGATGGATCGAGGTGTGGAATAAAAAAGGAGTAAATCTTTAAGAACACCCCCTTTTCTCCACCCCAGACCCTCAAGGGGTGGGAGATGATCATGTTTGGGATTTTTTTGGGGGTTGTATTTTTTTAAATTATTATTATTTTGGACTGGTCAGGACAATTATTTTATTTTTCAATGCATTCCTATGGGAAAACATACTTTGGTTTACAATTGATCTGGTTTCCGATTGAAGCAGTTGGAACAGACCACAATCATTAACCAAGGTAGAAGGTATGTCATAAGAACAACAGCCTCTCCTGATTCTATAGGGACCCTTGAGGTGAGTCATCAAGGATCTGACCACCTTGTCCTGTCTTGAAGGAAAGCACTTAGTCAGCAGTCCCAACATTGTGGTGCGCCCATTACTTTTGCCTTTTCTTGTACTGTCCCCCAAAACCCAGGTTGGGGTTGAGAATTACTGTTAGGTGGAATCCCTGTCCTGTGCAACATCAAAATCATGTAAGCCGTGGTCAAAAGAAGTGTTCGGGTCTATCCAGTCATGACAGTGACCAAAATTCTGTTGCTTAGCACAATAAATCACACTAAAATAGTCCTGTTGAATCAATGGGGATTTTATAAGGGAACTCTTCTGTAAATTCCATTACTTTAAATGGGCCTACTCTAACAAAGACATATTCTAAAGTAAATCACAAAGTGATATACCAGAAGATTGTAGGGAACAAAGGGAAATTTAAACCTAAATTATAAATACTGAATGACCAACAGAGCCTATTCTAGTACAATTTACAAGTCTAAGCAACAATCCTATGTGTGATTGATGCCTCCACTTCTTCATCCCATGCCCCAATAGAGGTTGAGAGTATAATAATTAACATTTCTGTTTTCGAACTCTAATCCACTGATCCATATGACTAACTCTTTCTACCTATTATGGCTTTCTACAGCTCTTTTCTTGCTCTGAACTACCGTTATTTTGGCACAGTGGAAGTCTTTCTTGACATTCTGAATTTTTGTTGTTCAGTCGCACAGTTGATTCCGACCCTTTGCGACCCCATGGACCACTGTCCACCAGGCACTTCTGTCCTCCACCATCCTCCTAACTCGCTCAGCTCTGTGCCCATTGTGTCTACAATACCATCTAGCCATCTCATTTTTGGCCACCCCCTTCTTCTTTTGCCCTCCACCCTTCTGAATACAGTACTGTAATTTCAAATAGTACTCTACCGTGAAAGGCAGGATGTATGCCAAGCCCAGGCCTACCTAGTTTTCCAACTGTGATCAGTGCCTTTGTGGGGGATTTATGACTGAGAACTTGACAATTTCCTTAACAGTTTTTAGACTACATATCTGCCGTCTGCTTTTTTGATTTTAGTGTTAACATTAAATTGGCTCTTTAAATTGTGGTTTCATTGCCATAATTATCTTCATAAAGTATCACACTGAAAAGAATTATGTTCTGTTTTTTTAAAGAAAACATCCCGAGTCCTCCCCAATGTAAATTAGGATTAGATCAAGGACCATGCCGAGTGTATATAATAAAATGGTATTATGATAAGCAAGCCAATTCTTGTGCTCAGTTTTGGTATGGCAGCTGTGAAGGAAATGATAATCGCTTTAATACTGAAGACGAATGTAAAAAGACCTGTGTATTTTCCTCTGGAGGTAAGAGTGCTATTAAAATCGATGTCTCTTATGGTTTCCAAAAGCCTTAGGCTGGGCATTGTGTGTGTGGTGAGGGGCTCTGCATTATCTACAGAGATATAGGAAGAATTATTGCACAACAGCCAGGATGTTAAAAGCAACTACTGTAGTGTAAAAATAAAAAAGTATTTTCTGTTGCAATACTCAATAGGAATAAACAAATACAGTGGTACCTCGCTTAAAGAGCATAATGCGTTCCACAGGATTTTTCTTTAAGCGAGTTTGCTCTTTAGGCAAAACACCATTGTAAATGACCAATTGGGGGGGGAATTGTGAACCCCGATTTATTTGTTAAGCGAGTTTTTGGTTGGTTTTATTTGTTAAGCGAAGCGAACATTCAGAGAAAACTCAGCTCTTTAAGCGAGTTACTCTTTAAGCGAAACACTCTTTATGCGAGGCATCACTGTAGTAAAAAAAAGGCTAAAAACCTCTGAAAAGCCAGGTGATGAATATTGAGGAAGGAATCAGAATAATCTTGGGAATACTGTATCTCAAACTGTGACCATAAACCTGCCCTTAGACGTCTTCTGTGCTCATTCTCCCAAACATGTGGCTATTTGGCCCTCATTGGGAATTCTGCACATGCACAGGCATGTTCTGCGCGCACACATGCACATTTTATTTCTGCTTCTGGGAGTGGCATGAGGCAGATTAACTGGATACGGCCCATGGGCCATAGTTTGGACACCCCTGCTCTACATCATCTGCCCTATAATCAATTACCACTACTGGTTAGAAAAGTTGTACTGTACTTATTTCCTATAGGGTTGTGTCAACTTCTTGAATTACGCTAGGAAGCCAGTTATTTATAGCACAATAGAATCCTGCATAACGAAAAAGCTCTCTTCGCTATGTGGTTTTTTCGTTGTGTGGCTCAAATGGGCGATGCCCCGCATAACGAAAAGAAAATGCTTGTTATATGAGTTTTTGTTAACCAGGATATACCCGGCTTAACGAAAACCCCATGTAAAGGGGAAAAATTGTTATGCGGGGTATCGTGATTGCCTAACAAATGCTTCGTTGTGCAATATTTTTGTTATGCAAAGCATTCGTTATGCGGGGTTCCACTGTAAATGAAACCGAATATGTAAATTTCAAGCACACTGCTTGGTTTCATCTTGCTCAACTTGATAAATTCATTTTTTGTTTAAATTATATCTCCTGTTGTATTTTACAGATGTCTGAAGGCGGATATTAACAGAAATACCCACCAACCAAAATTCAACGGGAATGACTTATTTAGCCAAGAGAGATTTTATGCATATATAGTCTTTGTGTGTATGACAAAATTGGTTAACTAGAGGATAATTTGATGTCCTAAAATTACTTATTCTAACATAGCTCTATCAAGCCAATGGTGTCATCTGCAACCTTTTGCTGAAATCGAAGTTATGTACAATGTTAGGAATTGTAACAAGGAGTAACACAGACTTCCTCATGGTCTTGGCTAGTAGCAATTAGCAAGCAATTACGCTTATATACCACCTCATAGTGTTTAGAGCACTTTCTGAGTGGTTGACAAGGTAATTAGCATTTTGCCCCAACATGCTGGGTACTCATTTTACCTCATAAGGATGAAATAGCAAATGCTTTGTACATTGTAAATCAAAACAAAAAACTTGCATCCTATATGCCTTCACAGTCCAGAAATTACCAACTTACCATTTTTTTATCAATTGATACTTCAGCTCCTGTTTATTGCATGTTGTGAATTCTGAAACATGTCTTGTTAAAGTCAAAATAATGTGATCCCAGAGTAGTATGTGGTACAGTTGGAAGATGGGACATCTGTAATTGAATATGGGACCTAGTTAGGATCCAGTGAAGAAAAATTTATGAAAGTACGGTGGGGAGAAGGAATCTCAAATCATAACGTACTTGTGCTTAGAAATCTTTTGAACACATGCTTAGGTGGAAGAAAAAAGAATATCTAGCAATGATATAAACCCATCTGATAAGCAATAGTTTGGAGTAGCAACAACTCATGCTACTGACTCTGACTTATTAACGTGCCATCTATGTTAGCACTAACCAGTGAAATATTTATGCTCAAAATCACTGATTTTAGTGGGTGTAGGTACTCTTAAACATGCACAGGACCAGGCGAAATACTTAATGGCCACACAGACTCCTCAGAGAACTTTGGAAGGATTGGAAATTCAGTTCCAAACTACATGGTGCCCTGGGAAACAGTCTTCTGAAACAGAGTGAAGAGATATGTGGGAGACACTTGTGGGGATTGGTCATGTATAGAACAGCCATCCACTCATTTTCTCTTTTAACTGCTCCACTGCAGCTGGTGGTCTGAAAGTGGCAGTTCTCCTCTGCAAGAGCACTATTTGACTCATGGTGGAAGCAGATGATTAGGAGTTTCCATACCTTCTGGCTTGAGGTTCCTGGTGTTAGATTTGTTGGGAAACATTATGGATTCCTGTGATAAGATTCTAAATGGAGGGCCCCAAGGGCTTCTGCAAATCTGTAGGAATTTAGGAGGGACACCAGCAGTCTAGAATGGTGGCTATGCCATTTTTTCATGCACATTTAGCAAAAAGACTCTCTTTCTACACTGTTCAGAAGCTTCTGTTTGTCTGCAGAATCTTTTGAAGTAATTGACCGAGGATTGCCATCTGTGTCTGCATTTGCATGCCAATGTTACTCAGGGGTAGATATTAGATATTTTAAGCAGCAGAAATTAAATAGTGCTGACATAGACTATAATCTCTTACTTGGAACAAATTTCACAAGACACAATAAGACTTCTTTCTTAAGTCTTGCATATAATCCAGTTAATCCTGAAAGCATATTTCACTCTAGCAAACCACTTTTATGTTCACCACTGACAATTTGGAAAATTATTATCACAAGGCTTTGGGCAAAAAGATTGGGGAGGGGGCTAGTATTTTTTCATACTTTTTAAATTATGCACTGTTTATTGAAGCAAATCTCTTTGGGTCTTGAACTGCTGACCTGCCATCCTTTCGGTCGTCAAGTTCAGCATCTTAACCACTAAGCCAACATGGCCTTTGTAGTAATATACCTCATTCTAAAACCTCTTGATTCAGCATATAAGTGATCAACATGTGTGTATCAACCTCACTGCCAATATAGGCAATACAGAACTTTAATTTTGGCTACGTTTCACAGGCAATGCAGGCAAATACATTAACACAACTGCTAATTACTTTTAACTCTGAAATACACCATGTCTCTAAACTTATTTGTTGACTTGTCTTTATTATATTGCACAGTATACTTTTGTAATTAAACATATACTAAAAAAAAATATGTAATAGCCTTTTTGTTATTGTGGTAGCAGGAAAAAAAGAAACATAGTAATCAAAACACAAATCCCACCACACCATGTTAATTAAAAGCTAGACAGTTTTTTCAATTGTTTCCAAAAAGAAAGTAAAGGATCACTTACAGAATTCAATGTATTTTTTTTTGTAAACTAGTAATCAAGAAAATTGGAATTGTATACAGCTTAAATTCACTTGTCAAGTTCTCAAAGTTAGGAAACCATTCTAATCTTACTCTTTCAGTGTTAAATTAAATTTACCCACTAGCTTCTAAACAAGCAGTGATGAAACCATATTGCAAAAATATTAGCTTTGAAAATTGACCAGTAAACAATAATGCAGTAACTGGCATATGAGTTTTTGTATTTTAAAGTGATTATATAGAATCAACTGTGCGACTGAACAACAAAAATACTTTTCTTTCTATTTAAACCAACAGAATATTGGGCATTATAATTTTATTGTTGATTTTAACAACTCCTAGCTGTAAAGAACCTGAGGGAGTAGAGGGAACCTGCACCAGCCACTCAACCACAATGCCTTACGTTTGCTTGGATAAATGCAACCCAGATTGCAACATGTTAGGGTTTAAGATGAAAGTCTCTCTCACACTTACAATCGTCCTATCCTCAAAGTTACAGGAGGCTGGCAAGAGCATGTGTTTAAGGCTTGCACATCTGCCCTGCAAGTGTAGCACTCACAAAATAATTATCTGGTAGGTAAACCATGGGAAAGTCAGCCTTCAGACAGAGCTCCTGCCCTTTCGGAAAGGCTTAAAAACCTGGCTGGCGAGGCAAGTGTGGGGAGCCGGGAGCGCGGGATCCTATGTAGGGTGGCTGATCTAGCGGACAGCCACCCTTTCCGGTTTTATCTCTCCTCAGTTTTATCTCTTGCTCTGTTTTAAGCATTAGTTTTAAGTCTTAAACATCTGTTTTAGAGTTTTAAACATTAGTTTAAGTATTCTTTGTACATGTGTATCCTAGTGATTTTTAATTAATATTGTAAGCCGCCCAGAGTCGGGCTTGCCCGATTGGGGCGGGATAGCAAATAAGAAGAAATAAATAAAATAAAATAATAAATAAATAAATAAATATAGTACCACTTAGTATCCTCTAGTCTAGCCAATGAACCAGACATTTGGTTTAAAAAAATATGGGTTTTTATTAAAATAAAAAAACTTCAAAGCAAGAGTAATTTCAAAATGTACACTTGCTTGCACCATCCAGTTCAAGATTTGTAACAGTAAAACTAAAAGGTGAAGCCACTGCATTGTGAGGAATTTCGTCGAAATTGTTAATTCATAGCTGGAAGCCACTTGGTGACATACACAATCGTGAAAGCTATAGGTTGAAAGTGTGGTAAATCATAAAAGTGAGAAATTAAAGATTTGAGATCCTAAATTTAAAAAGATGTATTCAATGGGCTTAAAATTATAGAATTCAGAGCCAGCAGTTGAAAGTTTAGTTCCCCCACTGATCCCAGAAGAGCCACCCTTGTGTGGCCTTTTTTGGACAAGTTAGACAGTCCAAGGGAGAGATTTCAAGTGTCAAGCTGGGGGGGGGGGGGAGAAAAGGCAGCGCATGCGCATACAGATGTTACACGCGGTGAGGAAGTTTGTCCATCGCCGGCCCCCATCAGGAAGTTGCTAGGGAAGAGTGCGAAGGACGCCGGGAGGGAATTGACCGTCGCCATGGCGGCGGCGGCGGTAGACTCGCTCTGGGAAGACAGGGAGATCCGCTTCGATATCTCTTCGCAGTGAGTGTTCTCGCGCCGTCGAATCCGGCCTGCGCTCCCCGATCCTCCTGAGAAGGCCGAGGGAGGCCCCCGCCCCCACCCCCGCCTGATCTGGTCGCCTTTCCCTTTAAATCGCCGCAGCAACGGGCGAGGGAGCTCGCGCTTTCCCCTCGGCCCCGCTCGCGCCCCCTGGAGGTGGCCGAGAGCAATGCCGGCAAGCCATGGCCAGTTCCCCCCCCCCCCACTCCCTTCCCCCGTCGCTGGCTTTCTTTCTTAAGCAATCACGGGGTTGTTTAACCTAAATCCGGACTACTTGGAGGACATTTGCACGACTCTTTGCACGCTTTTCTTTATATCTGTGTGGAGCATAGATAGGCCATAGAGTCCGGGGTTGCTGCAAACGTCCGTTGTTGTTGTTGTTGTTGTTGTTGTTGTTGTTGTTGTTGTTGT
The DNA here is from genome assembly GCA_030440675.1 of Furcifer pardalis. Lineage (NCBI taxonomy): Eukaryota > Metazoa > Chordata > Lepidosauria > Squamata > Chamaeleonidae > Furcifer > Furcifer pardalis. The sequence goes on along the minus strand of CP126894.1, from coordinate 156,540,407 downwards.
TGTTGTTGTTGTTGTTGTTGTTGTTGTTGTTGTTGTTGTTGTTGTTGTTGTTGATAAAATAGCCATGGCACTTCTATACCGCCCCATAGCGCTCAGTGCACTCTCTGGATGGTTCACAAGATAATTAGCATTTTTGCCCTCCCCCCCCAACATGCTGGGTCCTCATTTGACCTCGGAGGGATGAAAGGCTGAGTCAACCTTGTGCCCATCAGGATCGAACTCAAAACGTTTAGGCAGCATTTTAACCACTGTGTCACCAGTGTTCTCATACAACTCTCTACCTGTGGACTGACTTCTCCCCTTGAATCTTTGCCACACCCGTTCAACAGGTATCCCGGGCTCTATCCTTTCAAGCAGGGGTTCCCAACCTAAGGCCCACAGCGCCATTTCATGTGGCCCGCCACAGGTCCAAAAAGGCAATTGGGGAACAAAATGGCCACCCTTTGAAGCTGTTGGAACAAAATGGCCATCCTTCATGCAGGCAGGGAAAATGGCTGTCTGGCCCTTGAAACTGACTTGAGAGAGCGTGACTCGGCATGAAAAGGTTGGGAACCCCTGCTTTAAAAAAGAGTTGCTAGGAGGGAAAGGCCATGCCATTTTGCCAGCAGGGAAGTGAGGAATTAAAGATAAACTGCAATGAAATGCTCTGAACTGGGTAAAGTCCATTGGCCTTATATAGTTTTTGCAGAAGACTCTGTTTTAAAGAGGAGAACAGTTCTGGCCTGAAGATAAGTGCAAGCAAACAAACTGTTCTTCTTCACACCAAAGGACAAGGCGGTGGAGATGTCCAGACGGAGTGGCCCTTGCAACAAAGTGGCTTGGACGCTGGTTGTCATAATGTTGAGGTTGTGTCAGGGCAATTAATCTTTCATGTCCAGATCAATCTTTTGACTGTCAAAATGAAGTTGCTTTCTTGGCTTTGTCATTGGCCAAAATTACATCTTCATCGGTACATGTTTCTGGTAGTAATTGACAAACCAGTAAATGAGCTGGATTCTATCTCTCCACAATTAATGAAGGTGATCTCTCCACAATTAATGAGGGCAATTAGTAAGAGTGATTATAAGAACAGTGGCTAAGATTTTGTTTTGTTTAAGAAAGCTTGAATGCATTATCTCTTTCAAAAGAAACACTAACCATATGGTCAGAAATGCCTGGTCAACAGGGGGCAGTAGCCTACTGTTTCTCCTGACACACAAACTCATGTCTAGAAATAATAATAGAAGGGACATGATCGAGAACAGGGTTCCCAACCTTTTCAAGCCGGGCCCGGGCCATGCTCTCTCAGCCATCGAGGGCCAGATGACCATTTTGCCCTGCCTGCTTGATGGGGGAGGCCATTTTGTCCAAACAGCTTCGAAGTGGTGGCCATTTTATTTCTCAAATGCCCTTGGAGGGGTGGGGGCAACATGAAATGCCGCTGGGGCAGATTCGGCCCACGGGCCTTAGGTTGGGAACCCCTGATGTAGAATAAACCATGCTGTAGAATAAACAAGATGTCACTCCTCACTTACTGAGGTTTTATTGTTTCTCTTGTTACTTCAGTTCTACCTTTGGGGTACACAGAAAGAGCCTCCTCAAAGATTGTGGTATTTTTGAACCACAATCAGGTGTACCCCGGGCATCGGCAAACTTGTACCAGCTAATCTTTCTCACACTACGTCAGGCGAAAGGAACTGCGGAATGAATTCACCAAATGATGTCCTCATTTTGTCAGTTTCACGTCTGGCCTAGACACAGAAGAAGAAGCTGGGATTTATAAGCCATGTTTTCATACGTCAATACATTGTAAGGTTCTTTATCAACTGTGTTATTGGATTTGAGTACAGTGGAACCTCATACAACAATTGCCCCATATAGCAATGAAATCGCGTAACAATTAGGGTTGGGTTGGGGTTGTTTTTTTTTTTTTTTTTGGGGGGGGGGGAGGTGGCGTCCCGCATAACAATTTTCCCTATTGAAAAAAACGTACAACAATTTTTCAATGGGAAAAACCACTTAATGGGAAAAAATTGTTGTACGATGTATTCCATAGGGAAAATAACTATACGATGCATGCATTGTATAGCAATTGTTTCATACAACAACGAGCCCCATGGAACGGATTAAAATTGTTGTATGAGGTACCACTGTATTTAACTTTCCAGTACTGTATTGTAATGTAAGCCTTTTAGCAACAGTAAGGGAATGGAGAGTCTATTTACACTCTCCAGTGAGTAATTTCCAAAAAGCAAGCAAGTAACTTAAGAGTACATAAGCATCTACAACAATCAAAGAGAGAGCCAATAAAAATTAAAACAGGTGCTAACTTCTCAAAGTCAGCCTGTAATAGAACAGAACCATAGCTTACATCTGAGAAAATCCAGCAGGAGAATCACAATTTCAGCATTTAGATGAATTGCTCAGACCTTTACTAAAAAGGTTTTCTTATGTCCAGCATATTCTAAACATTATTTTTTGCAGAACAAGTTGTAGCTTGAGATCCATAGTTAGAGCCTATATACTATTTTAATATGGCCTTCCTTGTGGGTTATATTTAGCAGACAGCAAATATTTATAAATTTTAAAAGCATTTCCAAAAGTCTAGAAGACTCAAAAGGCTCAGTATTGCCAGGGCATATTTAGATAACAGCAGGTGGTGCAGTTGTAAATACTGCCACTCAGCTGAACTGGCAAATTGTGCTGAGCCTCCAGAATGGAGAATGGTAAAAATCCATCATTTTCAGTTAAGGTAAAAGTCATCATCATTTCCAGTTAGTTGATTTAAGGTTAAAATTGCCTAGACCTTCCATACATCTGCTTGATGCTGTTAATTTAGCATGTAAAAATGGCAAATTGCAACTGTAACAACAATATCTACCCTATTCCTCTTACTGCAGAAATTGTCAGGGGGAGATAATCTGTTTTAACATGGATGGGCTCTAGAGCTAGCCATTTAAAAAAGGTAGCAGATAAGAGGCATCCTTCCAAAAATGCCAGGATGGATTATTCAACTGAGAAGTGTGGTTCCTGTAGTTAGTGCTACTAAGGTAAACAGGTCTGAGGATATACAGATGATCAGGAAAATCTAACCCAGCTTCACTGTATTCGAGTTACATTTTCTTCAAATAATTTTGAGATGGTGTGAATTTTTTAAGTATTTTAGGGAAATACCTGCTGGGAATATGAAGAAGAATTGCATGCAAGACAAATCCAAGGATCGCTCCAGTTTGTTGAAATTCAAGTGATAATTTGTGAAATATTATTGGGAATCTATATCTCAAAGTCTGGTAGTCTATGTCCATTCGGTTCTGTATAGAGTGCCTATTTAAAAAAAATACTTACCAGACTCAGGATCCCGTTCATTTCCCACAGATCTTAGCCCCACCCTTCCATTCCTCCTGTTTTCTCCATAGAATGAAAGCAGTTGCCAGAACCAGAATTTGCCACCTGTAAGCACTTCAAAACACCCCTCAAGACTTAGATTTTTTTTATTAAATCCCCTAGAAGCCTGGCTAAGCTATGTGAATTCCTGCAGCCCTCTGGGAGTTGTAGTCTAAAAATTAAAAAAAAATTCCATGTATAATAGCTGCTTGTGAAAGATCCTCTAGCAGAACTGGTACCCAGTGGTTGCCATTCAGTAATTTCTCTACTAGCATCACCATTGAAAAATTCATTCTTATCTGCTGATGTAGTCATTAGTCCCCGAAGAGAAGATATGCATAGCTGGATGTCACAGTTTTGACTATTCCAACTGGGGGATGAGTCTGCTAGGGATCTGTACTCCTAATAGTGCTGTTATCAGCTTTGCTGATGTGGATAAACTCCATCAATACATCAAGGCATGTCTTCAAGAGGAGGGGGAATTTAAAGTACTCAAACTGCAGCTGTGCAACCATTTGACCCAGCGGTATTTCATTCAGAAACTTTACTATGCAGAGATGAAGTATTATAGTCTACTCTATGTTCTCATTGTTAGTTAAGAGGACCAGGGACCACTGGGAAGCCAGAATATCCTAGTAGACAAGCCTGTTCCATATGTGGCCAGAGAAAGTACAGCTGATGGGAGCTTACTCTGCCCTTTCTTGCCACACATTAAAACCTGTAAGAACTTCACAGTTGAACTAGTGCCTGAGGTTCCTTCTTTCTTCCTCCTTTCTAATCCCCTTTTTATCATGTCTCTTAGATGGTAAGTTTGAGAGCATGAACTCTTTACTATTTGTCTGATATTCTAGGAGCCTGCTTGACTGAAATATGATAAACAAACTATAAATAGATAAATAATTGTTGGCCAGGTAGACATGTGCTTCCAAATAATTAGAGATCCTGGTATTTTTGTATGCATAGCAGACCTTAATTGCCCCCAAATGTTTGGTTTTAATTTTGTTTTTATGTGCTGTTAGGTTGTCTCCATCTTTAATTTTGTTGGCCTATATAAATTAAAGGTAACCAACTGCTGAGAAAATATCTAAAATTATGATATTGTTGTAGGCAAATGAAAATGAGACCAGGAGAAATTCTAATTGATTGCTTGGAACCTATTGAAGATACCAAAGGAAATAATGGAGAGAAAGGTAACTCTGAAAATATGAATTTCTAGGTTGCTCTGTAAACTAGGCCAGACCTTCCATCTGTCTTGCTCACCAGTTTTCTTTTTAAGAAAAGAGAAAAAATATATATTCTGTGCCGCTCAAAACTGGCATGGACCAATTTAATTGAATATCAACTCTACAGACATTTTAAGAGCAATAACATTTGTAGATATTATCTCATCCAAAATGTCATTTTGAGTACAGTGGCACCTCAGATAACGTTTACCTTGGATAACATTAAAATCAGATAATGTTGGGGAATTTGAGGCAAACATTTGCATCTCACAATGTTAAGATAACGTTGTGTGATGCAAATGTTTGCCTCAAATTCCCCAACGTTGATCTATGCCCCAAAGCTGGCAGGGCTGGAGACTGGCCCTCCGGGCTTTGGGGCAGAGATCTTCACTGCAATCACTGCTTGGGTTGGAGGTTGAACTGGCATGCACACCCATTCTTCCCCTCAACCTAAGCGACAATTGGGTTGGGAGGAAGAACAGGCTCCAGTTCAACCCCCAACCCAAAGGCAAAAGGCAACAGCGAGAGAGATTCGCCCTGCCTCCCCTGTTGTTTCAGCAGGGGAGGTAGGGCGAATCTCTCTCGCCTTTGCCTTTTGTCTTTGGCTTGGAGGTTGAATGCGATCACATGCGCCTGTTCAAACCCCAACCCAAGCGGTGATTGCACGCTGCAAGTGCCAACTGGGTTGTGGGGGGAGAACCAGTGTGCACACCCGTTCTCTCCCCAACCCAACCGGCACTTGGCTCAATCCGCCTGCCTCTTTGGAAAAGGCAGTGGGGATTCCACACATGGAATTCCTGCTGTCCTTCCCAGAGAGACAGGCGGATGGCCCCCCTGTTCCCTTTCCTCTTCATAAAGGAAACAGGGCTTTTTTTAACATTGTGCGATCAATGCATCGCACAACGTTAAAAACCGGATAACGTTAAGACTTGTGGAACTTAGTCTTAATGTTAGCCGAGGTACTAACGTATTCAGAATACAAGGCCATCCACTTACACTTTACTGGAGAAGGGAGCATTATTTTTGATGGCAGCCCTTTTTGATATCAGACAATTTTTGATTAATTGTGGTGTTCCATCAACATCTGGCAATTCCAGCAGTTATACCCTGCTTGACTCACCCTGCATTCTTCCAGTTGGAGAAGGTACCAAGTGTGTGATGCTGGTTTTCTAGCTAAGGCATTGACTAACAAAACCTCATCCAGTACTTTAGCTAGGGATGGAGTGGGTCTTTAGGTGTTGTCCTATGTCTGATTTCAGTGTTGTGACCCAGTTCTCGCAAATCCAACAAACAAACAAATAAATATCACATGACCTACAAATGGCTGCCATGGATCATAATGCTTGCCATTAAAGGTTTCCCAGCCATGATTTCCCCAAAGGATACAATATGATTTGAGGGGGGAAATTCCCCAAAATTTAAAAAATTAGATGGGATTGGGCTACCAAAAAGTATCTTTGGAAATACATATTGCTCATCCCTTTTGTGTCTATCTGGGTGAGGCCCCAAAGTAAGCTGAAGCAACCAGTTCTCTTCTGTTAGACATGAACAGCATGAAGGTCCTCAATCATTTTGCCTTTTGCTGTGAGTAGGTTTCTCGTTTAGTCTGTTTTTGCATACATTTTATAGTAGACTACAGTTAACTCATGATGTCTTTTTTTCTTGAGCAGCGTTACCATGTGGATTATTATTTTTAGAATCTTGTACATTAGGATTGAATTCATTCTTCAGCTGTGAGTTTATATTTAGACGCTGTAGCACTGTCCAAGCACACGAGAATGGTATCAACACTTTGGGTGGAAATTCAAGTTTTTGGAAAGTACAGAAAACAAGTGGAGGAAACTGTAAGCAAGGATGGGCTCCCCAAAAGTCCAGTGAAACAGAACATGCTCAATGGCCACAGAATGAAATGATGAGTTATAATTATTCTGGTATAAATTACCTAGTTAATTTTTTTTTAATTTCCAGGCAGACTGTTGATAACAAACTTAAGAATTATTTGGCACTCGATAGTACTGCCTAGAGTCAACTTCTGTAAGTGTTCTTTCTTTTCTGATGTATATTTTGTTTGTTTCTTTGGCTACGTGATGCAATTATAGATTTTTCAAAAAATCTGCTTGGCCAACCAGAAAATCTTTTTTCCTTCTCTTTCTAGCAAATACCACTGATTATTCACTGAGAAATTTTATTATTTATTTATTTATTACATTTCCATTCCACCCATCTGGGATATTTTCCCACTCTGGCCGGCGTACAACATAATAATAATAAAAATCTTTACAATTAAAAAATGTAGACAAATTGAATAAAATTATAATTATCAAGAAAGCAAAAATAACACCCACACATTTTCTAAAAATGCCAGAAACAAAAAATCCATTTACACCTCAGTATTAAGCAACTTAGTTTAGAAGAAAGTTCCATTAGTTTCAGCTGTTTAGCATTCCTGCAAATAGATAGTGTCAGGAATGAAGAGGAAGACTGTGTGTTATAAGTGTACACTTGAAGATCTGTTGTGCATTAGATGCAGGAAGATTTAAAAAAAATAAGCTGTCTACTATAGTCTAATACTGTGCTACAAGTTGAACGTGTGTGAAGGGTGCAGCCAGAGAGAGATACCAACACTGGTGTAATTCTATTGTTAGTATTAAGCATGCGAGTTGTTCCTGGCTTGTTCTAGGTCACATCATTCCTCTTACGTACATTCTGTTTTGGGATAATTCATTTCATGCCATTAGCAAACTAGCTAAAGCCCCAGGCACCTGCCAGATCTGTTAGTGAGATGTGAATAAAAGTGAGTAAGTGTATGGGATGTTGTGTGCAAGAACAAATGGACAAAAGCTGAATTATACATTTCAAGACTTGCTTTGTATATGATAAGTAATAGCATCAGATTATGCCACTTTTACTATAGAACAGCTTCAAAGCAGCACATATAATCTTACCCGAAGTTGCCCAGGTGACATGAAATAATGAATTAAGAAATGTTCTTCAAAATTCAGATGCTCCAAAAAAACAAATTTATGTCTGTCTGGAACTCTTAACAATAAAAAATATTGGAACTTTCTTCTATTACTATATTTCTTGTTTATTCTTAATAAAGCAGCGTTTCACACTTTATAATACCATTTAATCAAACAATTTCTACTTTGCTATATTAATATATCACAGTTGTAATGCTGAGTATTTGACAGCTTTCAAATTAATGTAATTTATATGTGCTAGGCAGAAATCAAGAAACCTTTTAACAATTATATTTTTCTTTCCTCTCATTATTTAGCTGTTGGATACAATTGTTTTGTGAATACAACAACCAGAACTGCTAACTCAGTAAGTTTAACAAATGGCTTCAGTGCTGTAGCCAGGGGAGGGGAGGACCCGCCTGAGCTAACAGCCCCCCCAACCCACCCTGTGGTGCCAATGTTATATATGTGAGTGTGACATTGTTGCCTCTCCTGGGAACCCCCCCCCCAATAAATAATAAATAATAAATAAATAATATGTAATTCTTGCTACAGCCCTGAATAGCTTGGGCTTTGAATTAGTAACTTTTTTGGCTGCTGCCCACTAACTATGGAATTCTGTTTCCCTTGGGGATTTGCCATCTAGCAACTCCTGTGCCAATTTGCCTAGAAGTAAAACCCGGTTGATTCATTGGCAGTTCCTTTTCGGCAAAGATTATACAGCAAGGGTGCCCAAACTTTTTGGGCTGTGGGCCAATCATGTGGTTCAAGGAGCCGGTCACTAAGGCCCGGGGGCCGGGTGCGGCCCCCGACGGCAATTCATCCGGCCCACAAAGCCTTCATCACTCCTGGAAGCAGAAGTAAAATGCACCCGTACGGGCATGTTTTTCTTCCGCTTCCAGGAGCGACAGACTTTCCGGGCCGGATGAATTGGCATCAGGGGCCGCACCTGGCCCCCGGGCCTTAGTTTGGGTACCACTGTTATACAGGATTATATTCCAAAAGCCTGGGCATTATTTGAAAATAAGCCTTTTTATTTCGTTTATTTTCCGCTTCTGTTTTATAACCTCCTACTTCCAAGTAATTCTGGCTAGGAATGTAAACAACCGTGGTTAGTATCTACCGGTATGACCAAATTAAAGCATTCTTACACACACTGGCTGAATTCTTGTTGCTTAACATAGTAATTTGCTAGAGTAGATCCACTGAATCCATAGGCAGTAGAAATAATTTCTTTTTAAAGAGGCTATTGAGAATGTTTTGTCAATGGCTGAGCGTTAGGTATTTTTTTTGTCTCTGTCACAAATAGGGTTTTTTTCTAAAAAAAAAATTAATGTGTGACTGTTTTTAATGTGAGAGTTTTGTGTTGTTAGCCAGCAAGAGTAGGAAAATTTCCTAGATTGTGGGGTAGAAGTATAATAAATAAAATTTGACAGGTCAATTTTTCTGCAAGATTCATTGATTCAAATGGACCTACTACTCTATTGTTGCAATTAGAATAGGCCTATTTCAATCAGTGCACCGAATCTTCAGTGATTCAGTGGGCCTACTCTACTGTGGTAAGCAACAGGACCTCGCTTAAAGAGCATAATGTGTTCCACAGGATTGCTCTTTAAGCAAGTTTGCTCTTTAAGCGAAACACCATTGTAAATGACCAATTATGGGGGGGGGGGGTTGTGAACCCTGATTTATTTGTTAAGCAAGTTTTTGGTTGGTTTTATTTGTTAAGCGAAGCGAACATTCAGAGAAAATTCTGCTCTTTAAGCGAGTTACTCTTTAAGCGAAGTGCTCTTTATGTGAGGTTTGACTGTATAATGGTAGTTTGGGAGGGGAAATTAAATGATTATACAGTCATACCTCACATAACAAATTTAATTCGTTCTGCAAGGTTGCTCGCTATGTGAAAAATTCGCTATGTGAGTCTGACTCACATAACGAATTTTTTGCTATGTGAGTCGAACTTTTCCCTATGGAAAAACTCGCATAACGAGCGTTTCTATGGGGAAAACTCGCATAACGAAAAAAATTCGCTATGCAAGTTTTCCCCATAGAAATGCTTGTTATGCGGGTTTTTGCATAGGGAAAAGTCTGACTCGCATAGCGAAAAATTTGTCATGCAAGTCAGACTGCTTAGCGAAAACTTGCTCGTTATGCGAGTTTTGAAATGCTCATTATGTGAGGTTTGACTGTACTAAGAATTAATAACTGTTTATGTGGGGAAGTGGCTGGAAATTGAGATACAGTACAGTATTAATACTGCAATTGTATTATTAATACAAATAATTTATTCAAATTACAGTATAAAGGTGTAATAATTTTTCTGTTACAGAAATTAAGAGGTCAGACGGAAGCACTTTACATATTAACCAAATGTAACAATACCCGTTTTGAATTCATATTTACAAATGTGGTTCCTGGAAGTCCGAGACATTTTGCCTCAATTATTGCTGTGCACAGGTACTTGGGCTAAAAAGAAGGTTATTCTTGTATAAAAACAGGAGACACTTAGTGAAGTGGAACTAATGAATTTAATTTAATCACATATGGACATGATTTCAGAACAAAAACTTTGTAAACATCTTAAACATTTATGTTATTTGGTGTTGACAAGCAAATAAATAAATCAGACAAAATTTTTAAAAAGTAAAAACAAAGACTAACACTTGGTGGTTAAGACACTAAACTTGAGTTTGAGACCCGAGTGTTGCATGACGGAGTGAACTCCCATCTCTGTCCCAGCTCCTGCCAACCTAGCAGTTCGAAACCAAGAAATTGCAAGTAGATAAGTAGGTACCACTTTGGTGGGAAGGTAATCAGCGTTCCATGCACTCTGGTGTCTAGTCATGCCTGATTCATTGGCAGTTCCTTTTCGGCAGACATTATACAGCACGGGTGCCCAAACTTTTTGGGCCGTGGGCCGATCAGAAACTTCTGTAGACACAGACAGCACTGGCTTTTTTATTATAAACAGATGAGCACTGAACCCTAGAGTTGGATATGACTGGCTTTTGAGCAAGGGTGACCTTTACCTTACCATCTACCCATTTTTCTTCTTTAGCTGATTATCAGCACTCACTCTTGAGCTGTTCTCTGCAGTCTGTTTTAGCCAACGTACTGTCAGCACTTGTTCATATACAGTCCCCAAGTCTTCCAGTTACCTTTTCATTTTCTTAGAATAACTTTGTCTGCATTATTCATATTATTCAAAGGGAAATGTAGAACTTTTAAAAATATGTTTAAATAAATATTATAAAAATGCAAAATATTAACACTGTGTATATTATTGTTCCTAGAGCTTATGAAACATCAAAAATGTACCGTGAGCTTAAATTAAGATGTGCATTGATACAGAACAAGCAGTTGAGACTGTTACCAAAGGAGCAAGTGTATGACAAACTAAATGGTGTCTGGAATTTATCAAGTGATCAGGTATAATGCAATGTAAGGATGTATCTATATAAAGTGATATTAGCAATATAATTGCTTCCTTTTTTTCCCTAGCAGGCAGGGTGAAGAAATCCTATAATAAATTTAAAAGCTGATTACTTTCCTGATATCTCTATTTTATTTTTTGAAACATGAACTATATGGTTGTCAGTTAATACAATGAATGTTATGCTCCTGCTGAGTTTTGCCATCCTGAGATTACCAGGAGTGGCAAATTGCTACTAATTAAAGACTTCCTTTCTGGGGATTCATGCAGCGTCATTTCATTGTGCTTGAGTTACATACAGTAATACCTCGGATAACGCTAAGACTTGGTTCCACAAGTCTTGGTGTTATCCGATTTTTAGTGTTATCCGATGCATGTTAAAATCCTATTAGATGGATCGGATAACGTTAAAGCTCCATAGAGATACATTGTAACCGCACAGGCTTTAGTGGTTGTTATCCGATTCATCCCATAGGACCTTAACGTTATTCGATCCAATTCTCTTCCCCAGATTACTTAACGTTATGTGATTTTAGCGTTATCCGAGGTAAACGTTATCTGAGGTATTACTGTATATCCCAAAATTGAAAAAGGGAACTATTTACTTAATAGCAGTTTTCTATTCTCGGTGGCATCATTTCTGCTGTGCAGGTAGGCCTCTGCAAGAAGATGCTGGCCATTGAATGCAATGAATATACATGAAATAACTGAACAAACACAGTCATTGTTCAATTGCAAGCAATATGAGTGCATTTGTCATGACAAAAATTGTACCTTTAAAGAAAATCACCATTCTACTCTAGATGAAAATGAGATCATGATACCCCAACTGCAGAAGGCTGTTTTACATGGAACAGCACACATTTTTATGAAATAACTATGAATACCCCAGGCCAATGATGGCGAACCTTGGCACTCCATGTGTTCTTGAACTTCAGTTCCCAGAAGCCCTGATCAGCAAGAGTGCTGAATTGGGCTTCTGATAATTGAAGTCCAAGAACATCTGGAGTGCAAAGGTTTGCCATCGCTGCGGAAATGACCCAGTATTCTAGGAGCAAATCCATTTGTTGTAAGCAGCTTGTGTATAATGGAAATACAGACGCTCCCGCTTCTCCCCGGGTCTTTCCATCTTGCCCGGGGATGGACAAGCAGGCACAGCTGTGACCGGTGAGGCGTTTCCCCCCCCCGCCCTGCCTCTGGGACCTCTTTCCATCTCAGCCCGGAGGCTGATAAAAGACTGGCGGCGGCGGCGGCACCAAGAGGACGCTCCCGCTTCTCCCCGGGTCTTTCCATCTTGCCCGGGGATGGACAAGCAGGCACAGCTGTGACCAGTGAGGCGTTCCCCCCCCCCCGCCCTCCCTCTGGGACCTCTTTCCATCTCAGCCTGGAGGCTGATAAAAGACTGGCGGCGGTGGCGGCACCAAGAGGACGCTCCCGCTTCTCCCCGGGTCTTTCCATCTTGCCCGGGGATGGACAAGCAGGCACAGCTGTGACCGGTGAGGCGTTTCCCCCCCCCCCCCCGCCTTCCCTCCGGGACCTCTTTCCATCTCGGCCCGGAGGCCGATAAAAGACTGGCGGCGGCGGCGACGAGATGACAGCTGATTAAGAACAGCTACTGGCGGGCCTACGTTATACTTGCGAAAGTTGACAATATTTGTATTTGTGATTTGATATTTGTATTTATGACACTGAATTATATTTGTAATGCTGGATGGAATGTTATCTTGTTATTATATTGTTACATTTTTTATATTGTATATTTCTGCTTTATTGTGAACTCTATTGATCGACTGTATATTACTGTAACTATACATGTGTGTAAACCGCCCTGAGTTGGCTCTGCCAAGTAGGGCGGTATAGAAACCCAAATATAATAATAATTTTAAAAAAAACAAAAAAACCTCAGTTTACGACCTACGCCCATTCTGACAGCCTTCGGCGTAAACCAAAATACTTGTAAACTAAAGCACGTTTTCCCGTTGGAATGCATTTAAAAATTAAAAATGGTCCCAAACCTCTGAAAAATAATACAAAAAAATAGAAAAAAGAATCAAAACATCCCCCCTCAAAAAAAAAAAAAAGGAACAGTAAAACAGAATGGAAGAAGCAGCTAAGCTCCATCCCTTTTCCACTGCTTGAGAAATCCATCAATGAGACTACTTTCCTGGGCTCCAAAGGGGCCTGGGCTGTCTTTGGAACTGATTTTTTAAGGCATATTAGTCACATTTCCATCAGCACCATCTATTTGCTAGCCCTGGTAATTGCAGGAAAAATCTCCGACCTACAGCTGACTGCGGCCAGGAGAAATTTTAGCACTTCCTGGTTGCAAGAAGAGTGTCTACCGGAGCCAAAAAGCAACAAAAACATTCAAAAACGGAGTGGAAATGCTCCAAACACCCTCCCACCACAGCGGTAAGTGATAAATCACAACTTCCGTCGGTGGGGGACAGGTGCCATTTTAGAGTTTAAAATGGTGCTGGTGGTCAAATTCCCGGTTGTCATGCGAAAAATAGTTGTATACCGGGACGTTATTTTAAAGGAATTTGCTGTCGTAAACCGCAGCAAACATAATCCAGGGCAGTCATAAGGCGAGGTTTTACTGTAATAATAATAATGTACTGTCAAATTAATTCTGACTTATGATCTCCCTTTCCTGGTTTCCTAGGTACTGTATAAGGTATGCAGAAGTGGTTTATGAGTCCTTTCTACTAGTGGATTCAGGACTGTGCAGCTTACTCAAGCCTATAAGAGGCTGGCTGTTATCCTGCAAAGCATAATGGGGATTCAGGTTGCTGATCCAAGTTACTCTCACTCTTTGGGTGATGGCCAGGAAAAATACCTTTATGTTCTTTACTTTGTGTATGATTTCCAGGACCCATCCTTTCCCCATTTTCACATGATACAGAATGAAGCAACGGTTAGTATGAAACCTCTAAAAGAGAATACACACACACACAACCACTTTTTCAGAACATAAATAAATAAAAATACTGCTGCTTTCTCTTTGGCTTGTGTGCCTGAGATTATCTAAATTTAGCTTGCATGCCATTATACTTGAATGGCATATTATTTTGAGAGCTGAGCAGGAACACTGGAGTTTCCTACACAGTGCTCTGATTCAGCCCACTTCAAAGTAAAAAGAGAGTTTCCTCCATTTGTTTCTTTTAATTTTTTAATAATTAATAGTTTAATAATTTGCTCTTTAATGACTGAAAGAGAGAATGTAGTAATAATGAATCTCAATTAACTTTCATTTCTCTCTTTTCTAGGGAAATCTGGGTACCTTTTTTGTTACAAATGTTAGAATAGTTTGGCATGCTAATATGAATGACAGCTTTAATGTCAGTATACCATATCTACAAATTGTAAGTAGTATTTGTTTACTTTAAAAAATGAACACTATGTGTATATAATTTTGCAAAGTCGGTAATAAGTATTGACAAACTGTAGAAGGCAGTAGAGTGGCTAGAGAGTGAGGCCAGACTCAGGACGCTTGGGCTGAAATCCCTACTTGACTATGAAATGTATGTGGTGACCTTGGGCCATTTTTTTACGCTCTCCACCAGCCCTACCTCAAAGAGGCCAATTATGTAGGGTGTTGATAATATGAATGTCATTTTAAAAACAATTCAGTGCCAGATGTGGGGAGGGTCATTGATACCGTAGACTAAGCTTGTCCTTCCTAGCCATGAGCCCACCCAGCCCAAGATAATTATTGTCATGAGCAAGAGAGGCTTCCTGGGATGTAGTGGCATTCATGAGCATGTACCGTGGAACCTCGGTTAACATAAATAATGCGTTTTCCGGGACGTTTCTTACAGCGGATATTACTTTAACCAAATTTCCCATAGGAATGCATTGAATGCAATTTCCCACAGGAATGCATTGAAAACCAAAATACTTTAACCAAAATGCAGTTTCCCACAGGAATGCGTTGAAAACCAATTAATCATTTTAAAAAAATCCGTAAACTGAGCCACTATTTTCTATGGGTTTCCTTTTGTTATGCGATTTTTATGTTAACTGAGCAATTTGTTAACCATGGATCCACTGTACTATCTGTTCTATGCTTAATATTTATTTATTTTTAAATGCTGTATAATTAGGTCCTCAGATTTACATACAAGGTTGTACCAGGTCTGTAAGGCAGGAGAGTAGTTATTTTTTCTGTTATATCTGGGAATTGATGTGAAGAGATCACAATTTATCTAAGTCTGTTCACCAAGTAGCAGTATTAAGAATCGGGGGGGGGGGGACACTTGACTCATTTTAATTTGGTGATTAAGACAGATTCTTAATTACTGTGTAATAACATTTGTTTAAAAGCATGGCCAGTTTAACTAAGAAGTCAACACTTGTATTATTATTTTTGTTCCACAACAACTGCATGTGGCATTCAGTGAGGAGCCTGATTGCTGACTGCTTAAGTAACAGAACGACAATTTATGCTGTTGTACTTACACCAGGGTACATAGGCAACATTTCCATCCATTTGAATAACTTTAATTAGTTTTGTCAAGAAAAAAGGTAAAAGAGAAATAATTCCGTTTTTCCTTTTCAACCAGCAATCTGTGAAGATCAGAGACTCAAAATTTGGCTCGGCCCTTGTCATTGAAAGCTCTCAAGCGGTAAGAAACTTTAGCAGCATACTTCACTCAGGTTTCACCATGTCACTGAAAACCCTATTAGCATTTTTTAAACTGTCTTCAGTAAAGCACCTGCACTTTGTAGCAATTGCTCCTTTAATTAGACTGTCACAATTGTATGATGTTTTCAAACAGGATAGCTGGGTTATGAATGTACAGAATAAAGATCATGGTATATGAGCACCAGGTGATTAATTAAGTCTGTGGGGTATGGTAGCTTGTTCACTTGCTATTTTTGAGTCCATGCTCTTGTGAAAGCTGATGCCGTAGTCATGAAATGATTCTCTCCTTAGCAGTTCTTTTGAATAGGCCTGTTTGTGAATAGATTGCTTTAGATATATGTGTGTCATTGATGAGGACTTCTGTTATGGTGTCCTGGTGTTGAGATTAGTGTTTACAAATAGCTTCAGACTTGGAATTATTCCATCAGTTTCATAACTATGTTAAAAATTTGAGCAAACAGGCATACTGTATACAGCTTAAATACTGTATTTCTGGAAATTGCTTGGGAGACACTGCAATTTTCCCCATCATTGCTTGCTATCTACTGTGTGAGAAAGTGTGTGATGGCTTCTTTGGCTAGGGGAAGCTGATGAGCACGACATCCAGTAAAGTAGTTGCCTACTAACTTTCCATGAAACCAACGGAGTCCTGTCCAGTATATCTATAGATTGCATCAGTAAATATAACTAAATAAACACCAAACAGAAGGTTTTTGCCAGGAACACTATTTTGATGAAAATGACAGGCACAAGTTGGGGTGCCCAGCGCTAGCTTTAGATTATCCTGTAGGAGAATCTGCTAGTCCAGTATGATACAGATCAAAGCATGCAAAGCAGGTGGGTGTGGCCCTAAGTGGAACAGTGAGATTGGTCACAGGATGCCTAAAACCAACCCCAATACAAAAAGTGCATTACTTATCTGACATCCCTTCCACCAACATTTTGCCGAGAAATTGCTGCTCAGAAAGAATGGGTCAAAGCAAGATCCTTGGGAATACACCTGCTATTTGATCACAAACCATCAAAGCAGAGACTGAAATCAAGGCACAGTTTCCTCATAACTTCTGCCCCCTCCCCAAACAACCAGTTTCCACAGACCTCCCTAGAACTTTGGAAGGCAAGCAAGGAGCTACCAGAAACTGGGCAGAACCACAGGACTCTCTACCACCTGGCCAAGAACAACCATGGCCTGTGTGGAAAGCTTTAAACAGACTGTGTGACAGGATAGGAAGATCAAGGCCTAATCTGAGAAAGTGGGGTTTCCCTATAGATGATAGCCTGTGTGAATGCAGAGAAGAACAAACTATCACCCATATGATACAGTGCATGTTATGCCCTTCAGTGTGCACCGAGGAGGACCGTATGTTGATAAGAGGAAGTGCTGTTGATATGGCCCAATATTGGGCAGATGTCGCTTAGCCCTTTTTAATTCTATTTTGTTTTTAGATGTGTTAATTTTAGCTCTCCGTGTTATTAGATGCTGGTGGTGCATCTGACACGAATAAAGAAAGAATCGATAAACGTGATTTTAAATCCTTACTGGTGTATCTTTCTAATATATGTGACTTGATGGTCATGGGGTGCAACATTTTATAGCTGTGAAACACATGTACTGGTCCGCTAAAATAAATATTATGCTGATTACCCTATTTGGCACGTATTTGGATGTGTTTAATTTTAGTATATTGCTGTCTTCTAGGCTGGAGGTTATGTGCTTGGATTCAAGATTGATCCAGTTGAAAAACTAGAGGAAATGGCAAAAGAAATAAATTCTCTGCATAAAGTTTTTTCAGTTAATCCTATATTTGGAGTGGATTATGAAATGGAAGAAAAGGTAGTCTTGTGCAGAAATGTGTTTTTGGAAATTAAATAAGCTACTTCTTCTGTTTGAAAGAATTAAGGAAATTATATTACTAATTGTTAAGATACTTTTCTTCCATTTGTTAATTTTCAGCCTAAGCAGCTGGAAGACCTAACGGTGGAACAAATACAGGATGATGTAGAGATAGAAGCAGATGAACAAACAGATGCTTTTGTGGTAAGGTTTGGATGGACAGTAATAATCTACTGATGATTGGCATGTATAGTCAAATGCATATTTACCTTGCACTGTGTCTCACTGAAGTTAGTACCTGCACTCAAACAAATTTTGCTCAATAAGCCAAGGTATTTTTTTTAAACCCTATGGTCCTGCATACTACTCTTTTGCTGTTACTCTGATGCAAGCAAACAAACAAGACAGGAAATATTCAGTTAAGTGTAGCAATTACAGTTAATAACAACAGGTGACCAGAGTTTCCTATTTTGGACCAAACTACAAACTATGTAATGAAGGCTTCCTGGCTTGTGTACTAATCACTCAAAGTGCAAGTGTGAGGAAGGTTTCAGGATCTGAAATTTTTTTCAGAATGGAAAATCAAACAATATTTCGCTTAATAAATTAACTATTAACAATATATGGATGCCAAATTGAATTAAGTGGTAAAAGTGATTTACAGGCAGTAATAATGAAACTAGAAGTGCCTCACTGATCTCTTAATTTATTTGGAAGTAGATGACTGGACAAGCACAGCATAATATACAGAGTCCGTTGGGTATGCTGAATATGTCAAACATACTGTACTGCAGCAAGTCACAATTTTAATACAGTTGTACCTCGCTTAAAGAGCATAATGCGTTCCACGGGATTGCTCTTTAAGCGAGTTTGCTCTTTAAGCGAAACACCATTGTAAGTGACCAATTGTGGGAGGGATTGTGAACCCCGATTTATTTGTTAAGCGAGTTTTTGGTTGGTTTTATTTGTTATGCGAAGCAAACATTCAGAGAAAATTCTTCTCTTAATCGAGTTACTCTTTAAGCGAGGCGCTCTTTATGCGAGGTTTGACTATAAGTCCATTTGAACCAATGGAACTAATGACTCATGAGTTGACTCACCAAATTCCTATTGATTCAATGGGTTTACTTTTCTGTGATTTACTTCACTAAGGTAGAGGATTTTGGTCACAACATACATTAATAAAATATTTTCTTTATATTTAGACAAGATTTAATGAAAACATTTATTTTGCTTAATATACCAAAAAGAAAAAGAATTACAAAGGTGAAGAGGTTATCTTTTCACTGTCATGAATTTAAGTATAATGTGGTTTTTAAAACCATCTTAGACATAACAGATGACAGCCTGACCTTATGGAAATTCTTAGACATTTATTTTTATTCTATTTTAGGCTTATTTTGCTGATGGAAACAAGGTAAGGATGTTTTTATTTTAGCAATAAAGCTTAATAATATATTAGTTTCTAGTAAACCATGTTAACCTTTGTTTGCTTGTATTTTCTATGTTGTTCCGTTTCCTGAAAAAAAAGGAACAGGATCGTGAACCTGTTTTTTCAGAAGAATTAGGACTTGCGATAGAGAAACTGAAAGATGGATTCACACTGCAAGGACTCTGGGAAGTTATGGGTTGACATTGATCTAAATCATATTCAGTAGATAAATAAATATGTTTAATATCTAAAATATCAAGACTGTATGGTTTAATCAATTTATTACAGTTACCTATTCATTGAGATTTTATGAAGGGTTAGATAATGTTGTACAGTGTAGAGTTTTCATCTTATGAGATCTCATATTTTAAAGGTATATTTATGTTCTGTATTGTTTTGTATTTGTATATAGC
Organism: Furcifer pardalis; assembly: GCA_030440675.1. NCBI lineage: Eukaryota > Metazoa > Chordata > Lepidosauria > Squamata > Chamaeleonidae > Furcifer > Furcifer pardalis. The sequence goes on along the minus strand of CP126894.1, from coordinate 156,521,098 downwards.
GCTGTCGGGACTTACATCGTAAATTATTTGCTTATTCAGAATGTGTCTATTGATATCATGTCTGTAAATAAAAGTGTTATTTGAGAAGCAGAATGAGAAGATGCAACATTTCTGGGTAATTGTTATCATTCTGGCACCTATAATGTTTTCTAAAGTATTTTTAATCTAAGTTTTACTGCTGAAATCCTGTTGCAACATGATTTCAACCACTGTGCTGTTCCAGATCTTTTGCTTTGTCCCAGGGCCTCTGTTGTCAAGTAGGAACTGACTTACAATGACCCTAAACAGGCCTTTCGATATAAGTGAGACAGATACTTAAGGAGTGGTTTTACTAGTCCTACTCCCTCAGTAAGTTTCTACGGCTGAACCACGATTCGGATCCAGACTCCTGAGTTCTAATCTGTCATTCTGTACACTACGTCACTCTGGGTGGGGACTGCAGTGGCTCACTGGTTAAGAAGCTCCCCTTGTTAGCTGGAAGGTTAGCAGGTTGGCACTTCAAGACCCGAGTACTGCATGATGAGATGAGCGACCGTCTCTGTCCCAGTTCCTGCCAACCTAGCAGTGCGAAAGCAAATAATTGCAAGTAAATTAATAGGGACCACTTCTGTGGGAAAAGATCTGGGGGACATGAAAGGAGTCTCATTCGTGCGTCCCCTGAGCGGAGTTCCTCCAGAAAAAATCATTTCAACCCGGAAAGCATCTGACACGATAAAAAAAAATATCACTCTGGGTATCCTGCTGGATCACAGTAGCCAGGACAAAAGATTTGGGAAGGAGGTGAGCTAAGTATGTCTGCTCAGCAGATCCTTTATTTTAAATGTCTTTCCAGTGGATTCAGTGGGGATGGAGGAGATAAACTGATATAACCCTTTCTATAGATTAAGTGGTTTGGGATCTTACAGTGGTTGCAAGGTTTACTCAGACAAACCCCTTCAGGGCCTCATATTTGCTACATCAACAAAAACATTGCTAAATTTCCATGAGTGGAACTGAATCACTGGGGATAGGAAAGAGAATCCTTCCATGCTGACTGTGCTCCTCAGTGCATCTGGAGGTGAGGATTGCTCAACTCTGATCATGAGATCTTGTTCTTCACTCATTCCATTAGGACAATGAATGCTGCTTTAGCCAATGAACCTGTGTCTACTGAATCTGATGCTAAGTAGTGTACAGTGGAACCTCATAAAACAATCACCCCGTATAGCAACGAAATCGCATAACAATTACATTTTGGGGGGAAATGGCAGCCCGCATAACAATTTTCCCTATGGAAAAAAAATCGTATGAGAATTTTTCAATGGCAAAAACCACTTGGTGAAAAAAAATGTTGTATGATGATTCCCATAGGGGAAATTGCTATACGAGGCACGCATCGTATGCATGCATCGTATAGCAATTGTTTCGTACAACGAGCCCCGTGGAATGGATTAAAATCGTTGTATGAGGTACCACTGTACAGTCATACCTCGCATAACGAATTTAATTCGTTCTGCGAGGCTGCTCGCTATGCGAGTTTTTCACTATGCAAGGTAGACTCACATAACGAATTTTTCGCTCAGCGGCAACAGCGCCCAGGAGGGCGGGAAGCGAGGGTGGTGGTCATTCAGCAGCCGGAGCAGCACTGGCCAGGCCTTCCGGGGAGGGGTCCTTGGCCTAGCCAGCGCTGCTCCAGCTCCGGGTGCTGGGCCTCCACAACCACCGGCCTCACTTCCCGCCCTCCCGGGTGCCGGCATAACTGAAGGTGGACGAGCTGCCGCTGCCGGGTTCGGAGGTGGGGCAGCTGCGTGCCTGGGACACTGACGGTGGGCTCTTTGCTGGGTTTGTGCCACGCCGCCTCAGCCTCTGGGTCTTGACCAAGGGCGACCCCAGGCCCTGTGCAGCACCTTCTGGCGCCACAAGCTGGTCGTGAGGAAAAGGAAGCCTGAGAAGAGGAGGAAGTTGGCAGAGGTGGAAAAAGCACCCCCTGGTCCCCACCAACGTAGCACTTTCATCTCGATTTGAGTGCCTAGATGGGAGGAGCCTAGGGGGGCAAGTTTGGCCTGAACCATGGGCGGCTGAAAACTTCCCTACGCTGCTGCTTGAGGCACATATCCATTCAGAAGATTTTGAGGGTCATTCTCTTGCTTACTTCTCTCAGTATCCACTGCTACTTCTCTCCTTATCTTGGTATCATTCCACCTAAGATAAGGAGAGACATAGCAGGGGATGTTGAGAGAAGTAAACAAGAGAATGACACTCAACATCCTCTGAATGGATCTGAGCCTTAAATTCACCAGCCCAGATCCAGGAAGAGTTTTATAGCAAGAGCAAACACTCTTGAGGGCACACAAGGGTAGAACCAGTGGTGGGCATCAGCAGGTTCACACCAGTTCACCAGAACCGGTAGCAGAACTTCCAGCTGGCCCTGCCCATCCATGTTTTGAAATAATGTCCTAATTCAGGCTTTCCTCCGGCCATGCCCACCAGGCCACACCCACAGAGTGGTAGTAAAAATTTTTGGAGCCCACCACTGGGCAGAACCAAGTTAGAAGATGGAGGAAGGAGTTCACTGGACAAGGAACAACATTAAAGGAGGATATAGCTGAGGAACTCAACTTTCCCTATGTCACTTGGAGGACGCTGAACAGGCTGAGGGGCGGAGTGCCTAAATGTAAGACTAACATGCTCAAGTGTGGGGGCTACTGGCAGACAACAACACACAGTGTGAATGTGGAGAAACACAGAACCCAACTCATTTACTTGTCTGCTGATTACTATCAGAAACATGTACTGATAAAGATTTAATTTTAGACAATGACAATGCCGAGGAAGTGGCTTCATTTTAGCAGTCCAAGGTTTGATCTGGACATGAAAGAAGAACTAGCCAAAGTAATTTTCTAGGTGTATGTAGCAGACATTGTTTTAGAATTTAGTTTTGTAGGTGTATAAACTGGCCCACTTCCTCTGAAACAACCAGTCACCTTTTAAATGGCTTTCAATGACTCTCTTGTGAATGGCCATCATGCTTTCACCTGCTGACTTCCATCTTTTCAGAACGCACCAAAGAGTATTAAGTAACATGAATGTTGTAGTGACCTATTTCATAGCAACTACTGTTGGACCTAACTCTGCCTCCTTGCTAACCGGGGGTGCTGTGTTCTACAAGTAATCCTGATGATTCACTCTGTGTAACTGAGCAAAACTGATTCCTGAGTGACTAAAAGCAACAGTTGCTTCTTTCAACCCATGACAGCTGCAAGCTCCACTCTTCTTTCCATGCCATCAATCCTAAATTCCAGCTCGTGAAAGTCTGTACCTATATTTAGCAGGCAAGATTAAGTTACAGAAGCTTCAAGCCAGGCAAAGCACATTGATCTTCCTTTTTCAGGCGGACTTAGGTACTAACAAGAGGACTTTTCCCCTCAGCTTCTGACCCAAGTCTTGCACAAGATGAATTCCCAAAGAGAACTTAGTGAAGAGCTTCGGCTTTATCAATCCACCCTTCTTCAGGATGGCCTCCGAGAACTTTTGGAAGAGAAGAAGTTTGTTGATTGTTGCCTTAAAGCTGGGGATAAAAGTGTTCCCTGTCACAGACTGATTTTATCAGCTTGTAGTCCTTATTTCCGTGAGTTCTTCTTATCTGAGGAAAGTGAGGAGAAAAAGAAAGAAATAGTCCTGGACAATGCTGATCCTGTCATCCTTGATATGATCGTTAAGTATCTTTATTCGGCAAACATTGACTTAAATGATGCTAATGTTCAAGATATTTTTGCCCTGGCAAGTCGCTTTCAAATCCCTTCTGTTTTCACGGTGTGTGTTTCCTATCTTCAGAAGAGGCTTGCTGTTGGCAATTGCCTGGCCATCTTTCGTTTGGGTATACTCCTTGACTGCCCACGACTTGCAGTGTCTGCCCGTGATTTTGTGTCAGACCACTTTGTGAAGATTTGCAAAGAAGAGGACTTCTTGCAGCTTGGCACCCACGAACTCATCTCAGTTATAACACCAGATAACTTGAACGTTGAAAAGGAAGAAGTCGTTTTTGAGGCTGTAATAAGGTGGGTCAAAAAAGATCAAGAAAATCGAAAGAAGGCTCTCGGAGATGTGTTTGACTGTATCCGCTTTCGTCTAATGGATGAGAAGTATTTCAAGGAGCATGTGGAAAAAGAAGAGATTATCAAAAGCAATCCGGATCTTTCCAAAAAAATCAAGGTTATTAAAGAAGCCTTTGCAGGGAAATTGCCCGAGCCTACCAAAGGCGCAGGGAAGTCAGCAAAAGGAGAGGTTAATGGTGATGTAGGCGATGAAGACTTACTCCCTGGTTATCTAAATGATATTCCAAGACATGGAATGTTTGTCAAAGACCTCATTCTTCTAATCAATGATACTGCTTCTGTGGCTTATGATCCAACAGAGAATGAATGTTACCTGGTAGCATTATCTGAACTGATTCCTAGAAATCATTCCAGCATAGTCACAAAACAAAAGCAAGTCTATGTAGTAGGAGGGCTGTACGTTGATGAAGAGAACAAAGAACAACCTTTCCAGTCATACTTTTTCCAGGTATATATTTATTTTGTGGTTTTGTTATTGCAGAAGGATAGCGACTAAATGGCCTGTTGAGAATTTGTAGACATTCAAGAGGAACCAAATTTGTTTCCACCATTATTGTAGAATCATAGAATAATTGAGTTCATTGAGTCCAACCCATGCTCAGTGCTAAACGATGAGGTTGTAGGGGTGTGTTGGCCATGTGCCTGGGATATACCCAGTGTCTCATTGGTTACTGAAGTAACTTAAATAATTTATCTTGTGTACATGTAAAATCCCAATAGGAATTGGGCCAATAAGTTATTGATAAACCACATATGGCCTCTTTGGAAGGTAAAATTTTTAGTTCATCCTTCAGTTTCCAGCAACTATATATCCTTTACTATCTTCAGTCCTGTGTTCAGAGAACCAAAGATAATTATTTCCATAATTTTACCATGAATCCAACTTCACTTTCCCCTCAACATTATGGTTCTGTACTATTGCTCTAAGCCAGTAGTGGCAAACCTTTTAGAGACCAAGTGCCAAAACTCAACAGGTTAGCATCTGTGCCGCAGAGGGGCGGGGTGAACTCTGTGCTGGGGGTAAGGGGGGAAGTGCTCTCATTGGGCCACTGTCAGAGAGGTGGCATGGATTCTGTGCTGGGGGAGGGAGGAAGCACTTCCATTGGGCAGAGGGGCAGGGTGAACTCTGAGCTGGGGTGATGGCATGCATGTCCACAGAGAGGGCTCTGAGTGCCCTCTGGTACGTGTGCCATAGGTTCATCACCACTGTTCTAATTCCCAATGTGTTTTCCCTCTTCCAACAAAGCTTTTTCACATTTCTAAGTGGCCTCAGTAACATTCTGTTGGCTTTTGAAATGTACATGTTAATGAAGGTTCCTTGGCACATGTGGATTCTGACATAAAAAGCAATTAAGATGTTTGTCTGAAAAGCATACAGAATAAGTGGGACAGCAGCTGGCCTAATCCTTGTCCAGTAAGCACATCTACTCTTCAAAAGCCGTCTCACCTACTGTTTGTTCTTGCATAAATTATTTCTTTCAACCCTTGTCTTGAACATAAGGAGGGCATGGAGGCAGAGCTAATGATCACAAAACCATTCCCTTATGCATAGTTCAAGTAAAGACCTGAACAGGTCTAAAGTTTTGTGTTGTTAAACAGTGGGTTTTTCCTTTTACAGGATGTGGTGGTAATTGCCAATTTAGACAAGTTTTAAGGGGGATTAAAGAGACCTTGGTTTTACACAGGATGACTTTTCTTATGTCCTTAGTTAAATGTGATTCTTTATTCTTGAGCATCTTCATTCATGTCCTACTTCACTATTACATTTTCCCCTAGGATAGTTTGACATCACATTCCATTTTGATGGGTCCAGTGTCTCTGCTGCATATGCACAGAGCTTGTCCCCTTGCCAAGGATTTCTCATTCATCCACTTCAGCAGAGGAAGTAGATATGTATGGACAGCCCTTTGCTCTTGCAGACAGAATTCCTCTGTGTGTAGTCTAGGTACACATAGGCTCCTAGGTCAATAGACATAACTAATGCTGGCCATGAGTATCACACATCCTCTCTTCCCCCCATCCTCTGGCTTACCCATGCAGAGACCTGACGCTTCCATTTTGAGCCAATCAGAATTCTATTTTACATTTAGATTTTGAGAACTCTGGTAAGTATAGAAAATGGGTAACCAGTGGTTTGTTAACAAACAGGGATTGTAAACCACAGTTTTAGACTTGTTTGAACAAACCAGTTTAAACTAAACATAGTTCAGATGTGATGTGAAATGCTCATTAATTCAAGTCAGAAGTGAAAGTTGCTTTTAGGCCTGCAGAGGGGAAAAGAGGGGTAGTTATATAGTTTCACTTTCGGGTAAGTCATTGAGGGGTAGAATGTACAGTACAGTAAAACCTCAGATAACACTAAAACCTGGTTCCACAAGTCTTGGTGTTATACGATTTTTAGTGTTATCTGATGCATGTTAAAATCCTATGGGATCCATAGAGATACATTGTAACCACACAGGCTTTAGCGGTTGTTATCTGAAGCATCCCATAGGATCTTAATGTTATCCGATGCAATTCTTCCCCCCAGATTCCTTAATGTTATGCGATTTTCGTGTTATTCGATACTAATGTTATATGAGGTATTACTGTATTAGCAACACACACAAAAAAAGCACAGGAAAAGGTGGACTCCTTCTACCCAGAGCTGATTCACTCTGACTCTAACCCTATGCAATTGCCTTTTTAAAAGTTTAAAATTAAACAGGAAATGTTCACAAACATCTCCTTTCTTCACCTAGAATTAGAACTTTTTTTTACATGAAGAAAAGGAGTTATAATTGGAAGAACATTCAGTCATCTGAATCCTCATGTACATCCTGAAATTCCCAGTCTCTCCTCTTCATTAGGCAAACATTTGAGGCAGAAGGAGATATTTGAGTATTGTATTGTATTGCAAATGGCTTCTTTTAAAGGTGCCTTTCGGGTTCTTAAAAGGGATGAACAAGACCAAAGAAGATTGCCGGAATAAGAGTTTTTGTTTCACAATTAACAAAGTGTTTTGCAAAACTGGAGATGCCATGTTTAACTCAAACAAGCATTACAGTCCAAACACAATTTTACCACCATGTGGCATTTTAACACTTCCATAAGAACAAGACCTCAACAGAGGAATTTTTGGAGGGACATTAATCTGGGAATAGCTAAGGGAAAAAAATTAAACAGGGAAGAGACATGAAGTTCACATTCATACACACAGCAATTAAGGTGATGTGTTGTATGTGAGGGCATGGCATGATACATTTATCACACGTGTTAGGAACTACAGGTGTGATCCAAGAGTTGAGGCAGGCAAGGTTATTACCATAATGTTGTTTGTCGGAGTTCATGGGATGGTATCAAATACACTACTACCTCAGATAATGTTAAGACTTGGTTTCAGCAACTTTGGGTTGGGGGTAGAACATGGGCGCCGTTCAACCCCCAACCCAAAGGCAAGAGAGATTCGCCCTGCCTCCCCTGCTGAAACAACAGGGTGTTTCCAGGGCAAATCCCTCTAACCTTTGCCTTTTGCCTTTGGGTTGGGGGTAGAACATGGGTGCCGGTTCAACCCCCAACACAAAGGCAGAGAGGTTCACCCTGCTTCCCCTGCTGAAACACTGTGGGCAGGACGAATCCCTTGCCTTTGCCTTTGGCCAGAGAAACACAAACCTAACAGCAAGCAATCTCAATGTTGGGGAATTTGAGGCAAACATTTGCATCGCACAACATTATCTTAACGTTATGTGATGCAAGTGTTTGCCTCAAATTCCCCAACGTTATCCGATTTTAGCGTTATCTGATGCAAACGTTATCCGAGGTACCACTGTAAGTTCATTGCCACATCACATTTCACCAATGTTTGAAAACTAATTAAATGACCAGGAGTGTTGTTGGATTTTTTTTTTTTTTTTTGGTAGTGTATATAGCTTTGAAGGTGAGGAATTATTAATGTTTTGCTAACACTTTTTATTTTGAATTCTGAAAAAGTTGGATACCATCACTTATGAGTGGGCTGGCCTCCCCCCACTGCCATCAGCACGATGCTTGTTTGGACTGGGAGAATTAGAGAACAAAATCTACGTAATTGCAGGCAAGGATCTCCAAACTGAGGAATCTCTGGATTCAGTATTATGCTATGATCCCGTGTAAGTAACTTTAACATGCCCGAGACTTTGCATCAGTTTTCTGATGTACCAAAAGGCCTAATTGATTGTCCCTTTTTCTTTCAGATCACTCAAATGGAATGAAGTCAAAAAGCTCCCAATCAAAGTCTATGGTCATGCTACAACTTCACATAATGGAGTTATATATTGTCTTGGAGGGAAGACTGATGACAAGTGAGTACCTGATCACTGACAACTCTACCAGGTTCCAAGGATAGGGGACATTATGATAAAAAGCTTTACCAATTTTGACCACTGGTTAGCAGTTTAATCCTGGTTACAGTAACAGTTTGATTAAGGTTAGTGCCATTGTAAATCATCAATGAAGAATAATTCCTGGCATAGAAATCAACTGGGGTGGAAGACTCATGGCCATGTGACTCAGAGATTACCAAAAATATAATGCTGAAGGGAGTGAAATCTCAGCCCAGTGGCTTATCTGAACTTGATTTTGGCTCACTATATATTCTGATGAATATGGCTGCTCCCATCCACTGAAGGCAGCTTGTGGGATCCAACGCATCACACAGTTTCCATGTTTGTTACCAACACCTTTTTGTTTCAAGCCAGGCCTTTAAGGCTAAACTAGAAGGCCTATGAGAATGCTGAGGATGGATAACATTCTCGAGAAGGTCTCAAAAAGTCAGTTTTTTAAAAGAACTATTCCAAAAAGTTAAAGAACTAAGGTACTGTATTGTCCAAAATTCATCCATTGTCCTCTAAGTTAAGGAAATATGATTAAGATTCCATCTGTATATCCAGAAGCTATATCTCCTTTCTAGTGCTGGATTATTTTATCTTGGACATACTGTATTTGTGAAGTTTGAAAGATTTTTGGGTCTGATTGAATTGTCTTGTGACATCTTCAAGTATCTTTGTTGCAATTGCTGACTTGTCGTTTCTGGAAAGTATTTGTTTACTTTCTCTTTTCCTCCCTCCCCACTGCCCCAGAAAATGCACCAACCGAATATTTATATACAATCCCAAGAGAGGAGACTGGCGTGATCTTCCTCCCATGAAACTGGCTCGCTCTATGTTTGGTGTTGCAGTCCATAAAGGCAAAATCGTGGTTGCAGGTGGTGTTACAGAAGATGGCCTTTCAGCCTCTGTTGAAGTATTTGATCTTGCCACTAACAAGTTAGTATATTTCCTGTCTTCTTTTAGGCATATGGCACAGTGCATGAGGAATATGCCTTCTTTTCCTCAATGCTGCTGCATAGTTTGTTAAGCGGTTTTGAAGTCATGTAGATTTCACTGAAAGAGTGTTGATGAAATCAGTTGAGCTGGATTAGTTCTTTGATGGCTATTTAATGTGGATTTCTTCTAATATACAGTAATACCTCATATAACATTAGTATCGAATAACACGAAAATCGCATAACATGAAGGAATCTGGGGGGAAGAATTGCATCAGATAACATTAAGATCCTATGGGATGCTTCAGATAACAACCGCTAAAGCCTGTGTGGTTACAATGTATCTCTATGGATCCCATAGAGGATCAGATAACACGAAAAATCATATAACACGAAGACTTGTGGAACCAGGTTTTAGTGTTATATGAGGTTTTACTGTAATTCATTGGCTCCTAGAGATTTACTTTTGCCTGACTCACATTTTCAAGTAATAGTAGTAACCAAGTCATCAAGCTTTTAGATAATTTTGTAACATATTCTTATTTTCACCTTATTTTCCATATAACTAGTTTAGAATGATGCACTTGTAATTCATGTACATAGAAAGGAATATAGGTATATGGCCACCTTCATTTCCTCTAGTGCAGGAGTTCTTGACCTTTTTAAGCCGGGCCCCCGGTTATGTTCCCTCAGATAGCTTTGGGGGCTGGATGGCCATTTTGCCCTTCCTCTACCACATGGCACTTCCTGGTGTGGTGGAGGCGGGGGTGGACATGAAATGGCACAATGGGTCACATCCATCCCACAGGCTGCAGGTTGAGAATCCCTGGTCTAGTGGGTGGATGGAAGGCAGTCAGATGAGTCATACATGCTTCTATGGGGTCTGAACTGTGTGTAAAGGGGGGGGAACCTGCATAGATTGCCCCTCTCCATGGAAAGTACTTTGGACATCAAATGAGAAGAGAGGATTCACTTGAGAAAGCCTTGATGCTTGGAAGGGTCGAGGGCAAAAGAAGAAGAGGATGGCCCAAGATGAGATGGCTAGATGGTATTGTAGAGACAATGGGCACAGAGCTGAGCGAGTTGAGGGGGATGGTGGAGGATAGGAGTGCCTGGCGGACAGTGGTCCATGGGGTCGCAGAGGGTCGGAATCGACTGTGTGACTGAACAACAACAACAAATGGAAAGGAACTATTTGTGGGAGGCTCCATGCATTCATCAGGGTTCCCATGATGAGAGGTCCACACAGGAGCACTCCAGTTTAACCTGACTAGTTGTTCAAACCTGCCTTTCAAAGCCAATGGGAAGAAGCACCCATTTTAGGATGTCCTCCTCTACTACAGGAAAATAAAAGTCTGTTGCAATCTAGGGGATGTGTTCCAAATAAGAACACTGCCCTAATCAGAGAGCTTAGAGGCTGTGCAACAGCAGGGGTTAAGCCCTATCAATCTTGACAAGAGCACCAACCACCTGTTTGCAGGGTAGGAGTCAATCTCTTGGGACTGAAGGAGCATCTGCCTTAAAATTCCCTTCATTTGGTATGCAGCACTAAATACTGGATGTATAAATTCCAACATTGTGAGCTGTATACGTAAGTACATGCAGAATAACTTCTGGATGTTTACACAGGAAGCAGCCTGTGGTAGCTGCAAGGTTCCCATAGCTGCCATTTCCAGCATCTATGGGCAATGGAAATGGAATATATAAAAAGAATACCCCAAAAAAAGGCTGACTTCTCTAACAAGGGCTCAGAAGGCGTGCATTGAGGGGGGACTGGGATCATTCCAGCCAGCATCCAACATGTTTGTTCCTCTAAAAAAAGCCCAACCTGACCCTCAAGGAGAGCGGGCCAAACACCTGTCAAGATGAGCTCTGAGTTATGTTTCTAGAATTAATCCTTTTGTGTAGTGAAAAAAAGATACAGCCCTTTCTATTTCAATATGTGTTATTTTTACCCACATTTTAAAACTGACAATTATGTTTGGTGAATTTCAGATGGGATGTTTTTCCAGAATTTCCACAGGAGAGAAGCTCCATCAGTTTAGTCGACCTTTCTGGCTCGTTGTATGCTATTGGTGGTTTTGCTATGGTTCAGCTTGAATCAAAGGAATTTGCACCAAGTGAGGTTAATGATATCTGGAAGTAAGTTTTGTTTTCACGTTATACATTTTGCTGACACAAGAGACTAAAATTTGTGATATTATTTCCATGTAAAAATTGTCTGCGACTTATAGTGTTCAGCTTAAAAAAACAACAACCAATGAATGCAGTTTTAATTGTACTATCTACTATCCTCTTTAGATTACTAAATAATCCTGATACTGGATTAATGAAAAACTGCAACATTTAGATTCATAGTAAAGGTCGCCCTTACTCGAAAGCCAGTCATATCTGACTCTAGGGTTCAGTGCTCATCTCTGTCTATAGCCAAAGAGCCAGTGCTGTCTGCGTCTGGAGGCATTTCCGTGGACATGTGGCAGAAACTCTGTTTGCCTTCCCACCGGTGGTCCCTATTTATCTACTTGAAATTTCTTGCTTTCAAACTGCTTGGTTGGCAGGGGCTAGGACAGAGATGGGAGCTCACCCTGTCATGTAGTACCCAGGAATCTGACTCCGACCTTCCAGTCAGCGAGTTCAGTATCTTAACCACTTGAGCCACTGCAGATTCATAAATAGACCATATTATTGTTTGAGTTAGAAGCCTGCAATCTCAGTTCTGGCACAGTGTGGCCTGGGCTGCAGCTGATGGATTATGTTTGCACAGAAGGTTATATTAGACTAGTATAGACTAGTAAATAAGACACTCTCCTGAGACAATATATTAGGGAAATAATTTGGATTTTGTGAGCAATAGTTGAAGGGATCTCCAGAATAGCAGATTTTTTAACAAAGAAGGAACCAAGCAGTAACAGCAATTAGCTTTATATGCTGCCCCATTGCATGCTTTGGGTGGTTCATAAGCTAATTAGCCCTTTTATCCCCAACATGCTGAGTACTCATTTTACTGACCTCGGAAGGATGGAAGGTTGAGTCAACCTGAAGGCCATCAGGATTGAACTCAGGAAATACCAGACAGTTTGGAAGTTAAGAAACCTTAAGAACTGGGGCATTAAATCAAGGATGGACCTCCTGCAAACCTTCAGGGCCCTCTCATGCATATATATTTGTCCACAACTAGAGGGTTTAAGGGATTGTTTGCAGTCAAAACTCCACTTTTGTAAGGAAAAAAATCTGGGGTGCTGGATTCCTAATGCAGTATGGTCTCCAAACATGTGGAAATTGCTTGCTTGCTCCTGCTTGAAATCAATAACCCACTCTAGAGATTGAAATTTATAATTGCAAGTAGCTTTTCAAATAAAGGGTCCTGCATTTTTCAATGTCCAAGGGAGTCGTGATACAAATCAGTGGTTTTGAAACTGTTTAAAAACATCCTCAATGAGAAATAAATTATAATAGAATGTTTCCTTGTAGCGTTTATTTACTACTGTTGGTTTTCTCCTATGGTGCACAGCTGCAGGGCAATATTGGGTGAGTTTGTTCTAAAATGTACCATACTGTTAGTTAGCACTGAGCAACTAAGAGGTCCTGGTGGCTCCTAATACTATATGCCCTTGAGCATCTTTGTGAATCATCTGTAGAGCATTGCTGTTGTGCAGCAGACAAATCAGTTTGGAAAACAGTTCATTAAAGTGGGAGCTTTTGAGAATACAGTACTAGATATTAGTTAATCAGACAACTGCTTGCTGTTCTTCAGTCTGTTAACTTGAATCTTTTAAGAAGGAAAGCAGGAGGAAGACTGTGTCTGTAAACTTGGTTAATTTCAAGCAGGATACCTGCTTATAGGAGATCAGAAAAGGTCCAAGGATATCTTCATAATACAAAAAGATAGCATCTCACAGCCTATTATAGAGGATAAAGTATGGCTGTCCTCCATGCCAACCCTATCTTGAGCTCACCCCTTCCTGTCTCAGGTTCCGGCCTACCTGAGATACGTAATTCCACATTAGGTGTGGAGTTTGCTTCCTATTTAACTTCAACCATAAACCAGAACACTGGAGCAGAAATTCCAAATCCTTTGGTGTACAGTATATAAATCGTTGAATATGAAATCATACTCTTTCTGAGGAAAGAACAGAGAAGAAGGTTGTCTTGCTTGAAGATCTAACATGGCTACTTATCTTCTGTCTCTGCAGATACGATGATGAGAAGAAAGAATGGTGTGGTATGCTGAAAGAAATCCGCTATGCCTCTGGAGCCTCTTGTATTTCGGCTGGTCTGAACCTGTTTAAGCTGTCAAAGCTGTAACCCAAAAGATGGACTCAAGATTTTCTATGGCCTGTTTTTGTTGTTTAGAGCTACCCTGTGCAGAGTTTGACAGCTAATGTGATTGTTTGAACTATTAATGTAACTGTCTTAAACCTTAGCTAACCTCTGTAAGCACTAACTCTCCCATTTTTACTAACACTTTGAATCTGAAGTAAATTCTCCTGTAATACTGAATAAAACAGAATTTGGCTAAATATTAGCCTGGGAAATTTGGCCTATGGTACTCTTACCAGAGATATTGTCCAGTTTTTCCTTTCCCAACCTACCACCCATAGCTTCAAAAATTATTAAATCTCTATTCATTTGAAAATATTTAATAATGCATGATAATTGTCCATATTAAATTGCTTCACGATTGTGTGTCCTTTCCAGACAAAGAGCTCAGAGCTATGCAAATATTTTTGTCATTCTTTGATTACCGTTCCATGGAATTCCATTCAAAAAGAGCAATCTGAAATTAAATTAAGGTACTATATCTAGAATTAAATACTTTCATATTTAAAACTAACATATTTTTTTAAAACAAGAATCTCTACAAGCTGTGTGGTGGGGCTATATTTTGATTTGATCGCACCATTTGTTGATAGGGTTAAACACTTGTGACAAAAAAATCCCTCAGAAGTAAAGATAATTTTACAAAATGTAGTAGCCGCCATAGCTGTATAACCTGGTAATGTAGAATCTCCAAATATTGTTTTCACTCTATCCACTGATATATTCAACAGTTGGAACAGTGTGGCCTGGGAAATAAAGAACAGAAGGTCCCAGAAGTTAGGGTGTTGTTGTTTTAAGGAAAGATGGAGCATGAGAGAGAAAGAACAGTTTAGCGTTAAGTTCTCTTCATAGACCTTTAATTTCCTTTACACAAAAAATATCTACAAGACTAACTTTCTAGGACAAACTTACCCAAATAATGGCAGAATTGTCCAACGCAACCCTCAGAAAACTCCTTGTCTTGGGGAGGTTCATGATTTAGAAAAACAAACGGAAGGAGAATAAATTTCTAAACTGAAAATCTAGGAAAGACTAGGGAACGGGGAATGAGAACATTTGTGACTTCTGCCTGAACTTGTAAATCCATTAAAAAACAATAAAATTTTAGAACAAAGAAACATCTGAATCACTGCTTGTCTTTCAGCCTAGCTTGCAATGCTAAGAGTATGGCTATCTTCAAGAAAATGTTGTGTCATTCATCAAATAATTATTTTATTAGCTCTTCGGCTATAATCAGAGATGAGCACTGAACCCTAGAGGCTTTCGAGCCAGGGTGGTCTTTACCTTTAACTAATATGAAAGGAGCAATAAAAGGTTCATAAGAGAATTTATCCTAAGTCTCAAAACAACTGACAAGTTTCTCATTCACTTATTATTCCAACTCTTATTTCTCAGATCTCACAACTGCCCATTAAGTTGATTATAAACCTGTTTAGATGCTAATTGACTGCCTAGATTCCATCTAGGATGCAGTGGAGACTAGGCAACTGTTTCTGCAGTCTCTCTTTCTCTACTGAGAAAAAGGTAACATGTGAATGTAGAATCCTGTGGTGCACTTGCAATGCCCTAACATCACTATGTCTAAGCTAATGGAACAACACACTACCACAGGAAACATTTGCCCTGTAATAAGACATGGTTAATACTAATGTCTAGCTACATGGCCTGTGCAGAAAAAGCAATACCAAAATCAGTAGCACAAAGAAACTAGAGAACTTTGCTGGCTCACATCAACAATATGGTGCTGAATCTATTGTGTCTTAATTTATTTAGTAATTGGGCATTCTTTACTATTTGCTTTTAGTTTACAGTGGTATCTCTATGCCTTCACTGAATTTTCACAGACTTAATTATGTAAGAAAGTCCTCAATCAACATACATTCTTTCTAAAATATTACTTTCATGTTCACTGGAGATTATTTGTTATTTTCTTTTACATGTTTTGATGGTTAGGACTGGTTAGAACAGAAAAGAGCAACTCTGTAGTTTTCTGATGCCTACGTAATCCCTATCTATTAAGATGCATGAAAGGGAATAACAAATAGTATCCAGCAAAGAAACAGTATGGACAGGTTCCTTATTTGATACTGTAGTTCTTCTAGTGGTCTTCTGTGCATTCAGAAATGTGGCTTGTTCTGTACTTGCATAGAACTAGTCAGAAGCTTCCAGAGCTTTGGGGAAACACAATTGTGTAGTAGGGTCCCATGGAAAATGTGTGCGCCTCCAATGGTTGTCCCACAGTTTCTCCCATCCATGGCTGAATACTCCACAAAAGCAGCATAACATACTAAGAGGACAGGAGAGTGGTGTGAGTGCACAGAAGACCACACAAGCTACAGTTAGAGTAAAGCAAACTGTCCTCCTCCATCGTGGTCTCTGGATTCATACATATGGGTGACTAGCTGGTTGCTTACCAGATGGTGGGGTGTCATTTTAAGACTACACAAAAAGCACCAGTCACCCAAACCTTGCATTTTGTGTGGCTTGGACATCTAGATTGAGACCACACTGCAGTCTTTGAAATCTCTTGTAGTTGAAGTCCTTTTAAAAATGCTGTAGAAGTTGCTAGCATTCTTGTGAAATTGACTCTCACACAAAATGGTGGGGCTTTTTTGCCAGTTGATAGCAAACTGTAATAGTTTGGACTATCTGTTTGGATATATGTTGAGAGGAAATGTTGAGATCCTAGAGGAGTGGTTGAACAGGAGACAAACAGCTTGATTTTCTATGGGTACAAGTCCAGAAGGACCCAATGACATCTGAAGAATGCAATGCCTTTTTGATCCGTAATAAAGCTTGAAAGAAAGTGGGTAAGACAATAGGTTGATTGAAATGAAAAGGAGTAGCAAAGTGTTTGACTGAGAACCTTGTCGCTGACCCATAGTGATGAAATAGTTGTTGTAAGCCACCCAGAGTGGTGCTTGCACCAATTGGGCATAGGGTATTAAATAAATAAATAAAATTGTTTAAGTAGTTAAAGAGCAGTGCAAACTGATGGGTTGATCTGTGGCTTCTCCTTTGAATTGCCTAAGGAGAGGAATTTTCACCATTCATAGTAATAAGAGTTTTTTACAGAAGGCTTCCTAGAATGTTGCTTAGTGGCGTGAAATTTTCCAAGCTGTCAAGTGTAGAATTGACATGTTTAGATGACAAAACCATTTTTCCACATCGAGTGAGGAGGTCTGCTTTGAGACCATACAATCATATTTGGTGTCAATGCAATCATCCTTATACTAAGGGAAATTATCCTCCGCCACCCCCGCCTCCAATTTGGTCTGCTGAAGTCAGTTGATAAATTATAGGCACTTAAAAATGAACACATGGTTACAGTTTTATTCTGAAGGTTTACTTTTGAATCAGCTGGGAATTTCTGCATCCCATTGCTTGCATAGCTTCCATGACATCTAATATCTGCCAGTGATCAAGTTCACATACCATGAATATAGCAATTTCAATTAATCTGAAAGGAAAAATACTGCAGTTCTCTCACAGTTCATTTGTAGTTAACAGAGTTATGCCTATCACTCACTTTAAGGTGGGAAAGGAAGAGAAAGAAGTGTGCTAGGAAAATGAAAACAATCCAGAAAATAAGGATTTAAAAATATTTTAAAGCCAAGATTGTTCTGTCCTAGAGGACTTATACAATTTCCCAATCACAGAAGCCCTTGTCCTTTCCCATGTTTGAAGAAAGAAGTATCCAGACCTCAAACAAGTCTAAAAATCAGTTAGATGGTTGTGCAAAACAAAAGCTTGGAGGCACAATACAATGGGTGATATGTTCGAAAGCAAGACATTGCAAGTAGATAAATAGGAACCACTTTGGTGGGAAGGTAACAGTGCTCCATGTGCTCCGGTGTCTAGTCATGCCTGCAACATGACCATGGAAATGTCTGAAGAAGCAGATAGTGCTAACTCTTCGGCTTTGAAACAGAAATGAGCACTGAACCCTAGAGTCGGATACGACTTACTTTTGAGCAAGGGAAACCTTTACCTTTACTGTCTCAACCGTTTTAAACTGGGGGCTGGGTCATGCTCTCTCAGGGGGCCATTTTGCCCTTCCTACACCACATGGCACTTCCTGGTGTAGTGGAGGCAAGAGGGGGGCACATGAAATGGTGCTGTGGGCCACAGCTGACCCACGGGCCACAAATTGAGAATCCCTGTGTTAGTCAGATGCTATTCCACAGCCATAGGTCTGTCTCATCCACCAGCTGCCTCTAGCTTCAACCAGATGACTCCTCCCCTCCTATAGGATTTTATGAAACTACACTATAGAATAAATTTTGCCCATTATAATTACACCATACAGTTTACAGCAACAGAAGACTGAAGTGGTTTTCTGGTCAAGGACTATCCGGCCAACTATATGTTAAGTATGTGAAGCTCCAGAATCTTTTTTTTATTGATTTTTTTTATTCCCCTACCAACACAACAGCTGTATATGAGACAAAGTCCAACACATCCCAAGCAAATAAAAATCTACTTTTGATCCTGTATTTAAAAAATAGTTTTGCTTGAAAGCATAGTTTCTGTTGTTTCTGTGTACAATAATGATGTCTGTCCCCTCATTGTTTGGACAAAGTATATGGATCCTTATGTCTCATTGAGCTTAGAAAGACAGCAAGATAAACACTTTATCTTGCAACAAATAATTATTGATAACATAATACATCAGTTATATTTATCAATAACAGTATGCCAAGATACTAGAGTGTTTTCTATAAGATGCTGAGCCAGCTCTAATAAATAAAGGAAACAGGAAATAAGCACTGCTTGTTGATTCTGTGTTATTGCCTAGACCCCCAAAGCCCTCATTATGTCTCCATGTAGCTCTTGAATGACTTCCAGGCATCTCAGTAAACTTTTGGGCCAAGAGATCTCAGTGTGTGCTTTTGGATCACAGCTTATGACTGACAATCAGAACCTGTAGAAATTCCCATTAAGCCTGAAAAAGAAGCTCTTTTAGACCTTTCATATGTTTCTTTAAAAGCAATCCTTCCTCTGCAACATTTCAGAACCACCCTCCTAACACACACAATCAACTGGTAAAAGACAGCAGCATGTAGCTAAAGAAGAGAATAGTTCGATACACTTATATAGCTAACTCAGAGGACAACTCAAGAGTTGCATTCTCCTTTCATTATACAGTAATACCTCATATAACATTAGTATCGAATAACACGAAAATCGCATAACATCAAGGAATCTGGGGGGAAGAATTGCATCAGATAACATTAAGATCCTATGGGATGCTTCAGATAACAACCGCGAAAGCCTGTGTGGTTACAATGTATCTCTATGGATCCCATAGAGGATCAGATAACACGAAAAATCATATAACACGAAGACTTGTGGAACCAGGTTTTAGTGTTATATGAGGTTTTACTGTAACTGCATTGTAATAACTTTTGCTGTTACTATGGGATAATGTAATGTAATGTATTTTCTGTAAGCCGCCCTGAGTCGCCATGGCGAGTGGGCGGCAATATAAATTTGAACTAATAAATAAATAAATAAATAAATAATTTATCAATAATAATATAGGTTGCCCCCCCTTCCCCATATCTACAGATCTGGTATGTGAGGTTTCATTTATCTGCAGGCTGAAAATATTCAGTAAAAATCCCTGAAATTTCATTATCAGAGCTGACCACTAGAGACCACTATCTACAAGATAATGTTGATAAAGAACAGGGTTTTAATGAGCAGTTTCCACTGAAGTCATTTTAAGAGCGCATATGAAGATCAGCAGAGATATTTCCAGCCCACCCTTTGCTTGTATGACTCAGGTATGTGCACTATAATATAGGCTTCACTGCTTTCCACAGTTTCAGTCATCAACACAAGATCTTGGGACATATTCACACATATATGGAGGATGGCTTGTATAATCAGTTAATTTTTTCATTATTTCAACTAATTTCAGCAAATTCTTATAGCAAAAATCCAATACACGTACACATCAACTAACCCAGTAGAAAAAACCATACTTTTCTCTGATATCTGGTCCTGCCATGGGAGCAAGATGCTGCTACAACTGCATGAAGCTTGTTGCAATTATCCCTCTTATACCAGTTTCTGTTTAGCAATTAATTTAAATTCAGTGTTACTGAATTGTAGAAACTGGTAACATTTAAATATGATGGTTATATCAACAACATTTAGCTGGTCTACATTTTAGAGACAGGCTTTATTACAATTTATCCAGCAATGGGCGACATGGTAATTTTACATTCTGGAGGAACTGTACAAATTGCCTGGCAAGGATCATGAGAACTACTTTGCTGATTTCCAAAAGAAAAATTGCCTTCTTTATTAATCAACTTTGAAAATTCCATGAAATAACACTGGATATACTGTTCATCAGCACAGACAAAAGTCCTTAAAATATTCAATAGACTAATGCTACTGTTAGTGAAGAAACATATCTATATTCAGAATCATTGCATTGAGAAATAAATGTAAAAAAATTAAATATTTGCCTTCCTCTGAAATCTGAAAAGACAAAAATCAAACAATTATTATTTTAAAAATAATTAAATGAAAATTATAAAAAATCTATTCAATTATTTTTAATACTATAAATTGTATAAACATTACTTTTTCAAGCAAAGCAACCAAATTATTTTCTTTCATATTTAAGCTAGAGGGACATAATGGCTAAGGATATACTGTACTCCTATAGCCACTTACAGAACTAAGCTCTGTTGATCAAATGTCACTTACTTTCAAGTGGATGTATTTAGGATTATGCTCCAAGAATCTGGGCTGTAGACTACTGCATCTTAATTTAAATTTTATTCTCAAATTTTCAGCAATCTTGTGGCATCTTAAGAACTGCCAAGGTTTTCCTGACATAAGCCTCTGTGGAGAAGTTACAATTGGTCACTTACAATGGTGTTTTACTTGAAAAGCAAACTCGCTTAAAGAGCAATCCCGTGGAACACATTATGCTCTTTAAACTGGGTACCACTGTATAGTAGTTCTTGCCAGGGTTTTCTAGGTATAGCATACTGTACTTAGAAATGATTTACCAGCCCCTTCTTCTGTGGCTTGTCAAAGGCTACACAGACCTGGCTCGTCCTACAGAAAGCACAGTGGGGATCAAACTCAGTGTGCCAATTTGTGGGGCCAGATGCCCTACTCTCTGAACTCTTCACAGACCTTCCTATTAAAAATCCAGATTTAGGAGATGTTTAAATCTATGTTACACTCTAAAAGTAACTGGTTTTGAGGGATGAAATGAATTTTTATTACACATCACTATACAGTATTTTGACTTATTTTCTTCCAATGGTTGTAAATCAGGGTTTCCCAACTTTGGCTTCTGATAATTGAAGTCCAAGAACATCTGGGTCCCCAAGATTGAGAACCCCTGTTGTAAATGGTTGAATTAATGCCAATCTTTGTTCTGTAAAGGTCTGTTTTATGCTGGGGGGTTTTTGACCCCTAGGAAAGATATGAACTGAATCTTCACTGACAGCTAAATAACATACTTAAAGTGTAGCGAATGCAGTTGCAAGTTATGCTTCTCTCCCATCAATAAACTCTGAGGTTTAAATAAGAAAACAAAGCAAGAAACTTTGTGTACAGAAGCGGGGGGGGGGGGGGATTATACACACGTTCCTCCTTGGGAAACAACAGACCATGTCAACAAATCCCTCCCCGGATATCAGAACCATAAATCTTATGAGGCAATTTCTGCAACTAGAAAGACTGACACGCGTCTCGCCAGCACATTAAAAACCTTGAACTCATTCCTCCCTTGAGGCTGAATTTGAGAAGCAACTACCACCCTAGCATATGACGAGAACGACTTCTACAGACTGCGCGGTCCCCCTAAAAGTAAAACATTCCCCCATCATGTTACGCTGCGGAGCTCCTCTGTGAATCCTTGCAGGGGGCGACCACCTATGCTCTGGAGGACCTACACTGTGGACCTGCACATCCGCCCACCCATAAAGAAGGCGCAAAAGACTTTGCGTGCGGAAGACAGGGAGGAAAGGATTCACGTGCCTCTATGCGGTGCTCCCTAAATATACTGTTGTTGTACAGTATACTGACTGAAACATTTACAAACACTCTTCTTCAACTTCCGTCGTGTAATGATCGACTCCTCTTTTTGGTTTTAAAAAAACCCTAACACATTCAACCTTTCCCACCATGCTCTGCCAACTTTCTCGTGGCCTATTGGGAATTGTAGTATTTAAACTGTAGCATCTTTCAGCGTTGCGTGTTTGAAATCCTGTTTTCTGTAGCTACTTTACTTCAGGGGAAATTAATAGCAAGTTACTTTAATAAGTGCATCAGTGTACTTATAACATTTCTACTGCTAGGATATTTATCCCCTAGGACCTGGGATCGCTTAGTTTATAACATAAGGCAACGGTTGCCTCTTCCAAAGAGCTATGGAAGGTATCTTGGCTTGGAGATCTCTTAAGAGTGATTTTAAAATATTATTTTTGTAGAGATTTTACGGGAGCTTTTTCTCTGAATGTCTGATGGAATGGGCAGGGCATCTTCTGATTGATGATGCTTGTAATATGATTTCAAAATTGCTATGCATGGACAAGAAAGGAATTCCTCAGACCGAATCCCTACAAACATGTTCAGGTGTTATTAAAAAGATTGGACCTTAATTTTTGAGTAAATGTGCATAATAATGTACCTGTTAGAGCTGAATCTATTTAATCGCCTCTAGAGCCAATTCATTTAAATCAGTAGGTCTCAAATTAGAGATTACTAGTTTAACTCAGACCAATTTCAACAAGTTATTAAATAATCCGGACCTCTATTCTTTTTTTATTCCTTCAATCAAGAGAACTGCTGCTGTTGTTTTTAGGTTAGGTAAAAGTAAAAGTCACCCTTGCTCTAAAGCTAGTCGTATCCGACTCAAGGGTTCAGTGCTCATCTGTGTTTATAGCCAAAGAGCCAGCTCTGTCTGCATTTGCAGACATTTCCATGGACATGTGGCAGGCATGCCTAGACACCAGAGTGCACAGAACGTTCTTTATATTCCCACCAAAGTGTTCCCTATTTATCTACAGGTACTTGCAATTTCTTGCCTTCAGACTGCTAGGTTGGCAGGAAGTGGGACAGACATGGGAGCTCACTTCATCATGCAGTACTCGAGTATCAAACTTTGACCTTCCAGTCTTCAAGTTCAGCGTCTTAACCACATGAGCCACTGTAGCCCTCTGCTGTTGTTTTTACATGCTGTCAAGTCGTCTGACCTATGGTGACCCTATAAATGAGAAATTTCCAAAGCCCTGTTCAGTTCTTGCAAAATCAAGCTTGTGATTCCTTTAGGCAGGGAACTAACCTATCTCACATTTGGTCTTCTTCTTTTCCTGCTGCCTCCAGCCTCTTCCCAGCATTATTGTCTTTTCCAGAGAACCTTGCTTTTTCCTGATGTGCCCAAGTTGGATAGCTTCAGCTTTATATTTATCTCTGATGACATACCCATACAAGTGATTTTTTTTCTAATTCTTTCATTACATTGTCCTTCTGAGTCTCAATTTTCTTCTGATTTCTTGGTTACAGTCTCCATTTGGACTGATAATTGAACTAAGGCATACAAATTCTTTTATTTCAGTTCTTTCATTGTCAGCTTTAAAGTTCTGTAGTTTTTCCTCTAGCCATGTTTTTTGTCTTTTTGATGTTCAACTGCAGCCCTGCTTTGGCACTTTCTTGTTCTCACTTTCCTTTAAAGTTGTTTCAAGTCACTGCTGCTTTATTCCAGTAAGGTGGTGTCATCTTCATTTATTAAAATTATCTGTTTTTGCCATCAAATTTTATTTTTCCTTCATCTGAATCTAGTCTGTCATTCCAAATGATATATTTTGTGTACATATTGAGCTGGTGATTTATTTCTTCCTAGTGCTTTTAGAACTGTTAGTTCTTCATCATAGCATTCTTCTTGAAAAGAGTGCCATAATTTTATGTCTTCTGAATAGTTCTTCGGTCTATTTTGCCGCCTTGTCTTTACTTTTGCCAGGTTAAATAGTGTGCTTCCCTGTTGGTCATTAAACATTCTTAATCTAGGTTTAAATTTCCCCTTGATTTCTTAGATCTTCTGGAAAAAATTTCTTTGTTTTCCCCCTTTTGTTACCCTATATTTCTTTGCACTCGTTACTGTAGTTTTTATGTGACAGTCAATTAAAGACTGCATTCAGGATTCTGACCTTGTTTCTGTCACCTTTTACTTTTGTTTCTTGCCTATCTGTCAATATAAGTGTTCCTTCCATTAGTTGTCTGAGGTTTTCTTTTATTTTGATTTAAGTGTTTTTACATCCTTCCATAATAATCTCTCGTTTCAATCCCCCACTCTTCTAATAATCAATTGAACATAGTTTTGTAAATCTGTTCTTTACGTTGGCTTTAAATTCATCATGAATATTGTTTAAATTATAGGCACTACAATTATTTTCACATTCAAAGAATTGGGAGAGCTATTTCTCTTGTGTTAGCTTTTTCTGTCTCCAATAGATCCAACCAAATTTATATTTTATTTATTTATTTATTTATTACATTTGCTACCCCGCCCCAATCGGGTGAGCCCGACTCTGAGCGGCTTACATCAAGGTTAAAACATAGGATAATCTATATTAATGCTATTTATAATTAAAACTTAATGTTAACTCTAAAAATCATAAAAAGTTAAAACAGTGTACAAGCTGCACACAAGTTATATAAAATTCAGATCCAAGAGGGTGGCAGTCCATTAAATAAGCCACCTAGCATGAGAGCCCACATTCCTGGGTCCCCATACCTGTCCTGCCAGCCAGGTTTTTAAGCCCTTCCGGAAGGGCAGGAGCTCTGTCTGAAGGCGCAGCTCAGTGGGCAGGAGGTTCCAAAGGGTTGGGGTGGACACGGAGAAGGCTCTCCTCCCAGGGTATGCCCGATTGTGGTTAAAAATACCACTGTCTTCAAGTAAGCTCTATTTGGCAGGTAATAACAAATGCTTTGAAAACCAAGGGACATCTTAGTCTTGGATATAATATCTTTACCGATGTGTTTAACACAATGTCCTATTAAAATTAGATAGGTTTTTACATTGTATTGTTGTACTCTGTCCTGAGATCTTAAAAATGTCATAAATACAAGGAAATGTTCAATTTCCCAGGAGCACCTTCAGTTTGTTGTTGTTCACTCTTCAGTATAGGTGGTATAAAAATTAGAAGAGGGGAGAAACAGAGAAATCCACAAATTCACCTAAGCTCTTCTTCACATGAACCTAGTTCACTTACATAAGCACCTTGGCCAAGCCAGCAACAAAATACAGTAACTAAAAAAAAAAAAAAAGATGTATTTTGGCTGAAGACTGGAAACATCAAATTTATTTTCTATAAAAACCTTACTTAACAGCCAGTGTAGTGTACTACAATCTGAGGTCAAACCTCTGCTGGACCATGCAAGTTCTCTAGTCTGGCAGCAATGGATAAATCATCCCTTAAGTAGCTCTGATATTTCAAAAACCCTATCAGGGTCCTCAAAACTTGGACGGGACTCAATGGCAGACAATCTTCTTCCATGTCTAGGTCAGAGATGTAAAACTGCCAAAATGAAGCCACCTTTTGGTGAATCCATTCACAACCTAGTGTGTGAGAAATTAGCCAGGAAAAGGTTGCTGTTGCCCAGGGTATGCCCGATTGTGGTTAAAAATACCACTGTCTTCAAGTAAGCTCTATTTGGCAGGTAATAACAAAGGGAGAAAGCAGATGTTAAGGCCACTTTGTGGTCTTCGCTACCCCGCTTCCAAGAATGACAAGGGCAGGCTATGACTGTCTCCAGCCTTTGGGGGGGGGGGAATTAATAGCACATTCTGGTCTTCCCACCCAAAGGGGCAAACAGCCTACCAGTTAAGCAGACTGGAGCCTCCTTTTCACCATAGAAGAGGCAGTCCTCTTCTGTCTGAACAGTTGAGAGAGAGCAGCCAGGAGTTTGAAGATGTGCAAACTGCTAACTCAGGGTGGACGAAGCCTGCCCTGACCATCCCCTGGCTACAGCCCTGAGAGCTGGGAGCTCATAGAATAACTGAGCTAGGTAAAGGTCGCCCTTGCTCGAAAGCCAGTGGTATCTAACTCTAGGATTCAGTGCTCATCTCTGGTTTAGCCAGAGCCAGCACTGTCTGCGCTTGCAGACATTTCCATGGACATGTGACAGACATGACTAGACACTGGAGTGCAGGGAACTATTGAGTCCAACCCGCTACTCAATGCAAGAGTCCAAATCAAAGTAGATATGACCTATGGTTGTCCAATTCTCTCTTGAATGCTTCCAGGGTTGGTCCGCTCTCCATCCCTCCAGGCAGTTGGTTCCACTGTCCTACTGCTCTGTTAAGACATTTCCCCTAATATTCAGTCTATATCTGGCTTCCTGTAACTTAAGCCTGTTATTACCCATCCTGCACTCTGGGATGATGGAGAACAGATCCTTCTCTTCCTCTTTATGATTTTTTTTTATCGTGTCAGAAGAAGCACACAAAGGTCCTTTCTGAGTTGAAAGGAGTTTTGCTGGAGGAACTCCGCTCAGGGGAGGGCCGAATGAAACTCCATTTCATGTCCCCCCAAGATATTTTCCCATCGAAGCAGTCCCTATTTATTTCCTTCCAATTTCGAACTGCTAGGTTGGCAGGAGCTGGGAGAGACGATGGGCGCGCATTCCGTCATGTAGTCCTCGGGTCTCGAACTACTACCAACTTGCTGACCTTTCAAGCTAACAAGGCGAGCTTCTTAACCACTGAGCCACCGCAGTCCCCTGTTTATGATTATCTTTCAGGTATTGTTGTAATCTGTCCTGAGATCTTACAAATGTCATAAATACAAAGAAATGTTCAATTCCCCAGGAACACCTTCAGTTTGTTGTTGTTCACTTCAGTATAAAGGTAAAGGTTTCCCTTGCTCGAAAGCCAGTCGTATCCGACTCTAGGAGTCAGTGCTCATCTCTGTTTCTAAGCCGAAGAGCCAGCGCTGTCTGCTTCTGCAGACGTTTCCATGGTCATGTGGCAGGCATGACTAGACACCGGAGTGCATGGAATGCTGTTACCTTCCAACCAAAGTGGTCCCTATTTATCTACTTGCAATGTCTTGCTTTCAAACTGCTAGGTTGGCAGGAGCTGGGACAGAGACGGGAGCTCATTCCGTCCTGCAGTACTCAGGAATCGAACTGCTGACCTTCCGCCTCCCAGTCAGCGTCTTAGTGACTTGAGCCACTGCAGTCCCTTCAGTATAGGTGAAAAACAAGGAACATCTTAGTCTTGGATATAATATCTTTACCGATGTGTTTAACACAATGTCCTATTAAAATTCAGATAAGTTTTTACATTGTATTGTTGTACTCTGCCCTGAGATCTTAAAAATGTCATAAATACAAGGCAATGTTCAATTTCCCAGGAGCACCTTCAGTTTGTTGTTGTTCACTCTTCAGTATAGGTGGTATAAAAATTAGAAGAGGGGAGAAACAGAGAAATCAACAAATTCAAGCTCTTCTTCACATGAACCTAGTTCACTTACATAAGCACCTTGGCCAAGGCCAGCAACAAAAACTAAGCTCGCCCTTGTTAGCTTGAAAGGTAAGCAAGTCGGTAGTAGTTCGAGACCCGAGGACTACATGACGGAATGAGCGCCCGTCGTCTGTCCCAGCTCCTGCCAACCTAGCAGTTCGAAACTGCAAGGAAATAAATAGGGACTGCTTACATCACGTCGTCCCCCTCTTAACCACTGAGCCACCGCAGTCCCCTGTTTATGATTATCTTTCAGGTATTCGAAGAGTGCTGTCACGTCCCCCCTCTCGAGTCTCCGCCGTTCACACGCACGAACACGCAGCTACTCTCCCACCCCTCCTCCTCCTCCTCCGTCCCGCCTCGGCCAGCCACTCGCTGCTCCGAGTTTCCCGCTTCCTCCCCTCCTCCACTGACGCAGTCGGCGCTGCACCAGATCCTAACATGGCGGCGACGGCGGCAGCGAAGTGGTGGTGAAGAAGAAGCGCGGCGGGCGGGCGGGAGGGCTGCTGAGGCAGGGCCCCGCGCGCCAGTCAGTCAGGCCTGAGGCCCGCGCGGCGGAGGGTGAGCGCCTCGCGCCCAACGGTTGGGCGCCTCCGCCAAGAAGGTGGGGGTGGGGGTGGGGGGTTTGAGGCCTGCGCCGTTGCATCGCCAGTCAATCCCAGGCGCCGCGTGAGGGAGAGAAAGCGGTAATGGAGGAGGGAGATGGGGAGGGAGGGAGGGAAGGAGTGGATCTCTTCCCTCCGTTTTTGAGAGGCTACTCAATGGGGGTGGTGGTGGTGGTGGGGGGGTCTGTTGGGCAGAGCAGGAGAAGGGGCTTTTCCTCCCCCCCTCCACGAAGCAGGTCCTGAAAGGCCCTACACGGAATGAATGTGTCGCCCCCTCAACCAGTCAACCCGAGGCAGGAGGAGGAAGGCGGCGGGGCTGTGAGAGAAAACATACATGGGGCCCTGGATTGGAAGGGAAGGGACAAACGAGGGACGTGTATTGTGTGTGGGGGGGGGGGTCAGCATCCAGTTTGTTGCAGTACCAGTTTGTTTATTTATTTATTTATTTATTTATTTATTTATTTATTTATTTATTAGTTCAAATTTATATTGCCGCCCACTCGCCGTGGCGACTCGTTCGTGTCAAATGCTTTAATGTACTTGAGAGTCTGGGGTGGGGTGGGGAAAAGACCCCCCAAAAAACAGAGGGAGACCCGACCCCCTCCGCCTCCCGAGTTTGCTGAAACATCCCGCACAGATCAGTGTTTCATTGGGGACGGACCGACAGATTTATAATAGGACATAATATTTTGCCACCCGCGGTCCACTTCAGGGAAGTAAATTTTAAATTGTGAAACGAATTTTTTTTTTTGGGGGGGGGGGGATATTCTTCTGCGAGTGAAGAGCTTTGCAAGACTTCATCATTGAACCAAATCTTTATTACCACTCCCAAAATCAGCATAGAGTGCAGTAAGGAACTGAAATTAAAATGAGGGTGCTTAAAATGTTTTTTAAAGAGGTGCTTAAATTCACACTCTTCCACCAATGAACGCGGGAGTTCATGTCTTGGTAGTGGGAGAAAGAGTAGGGAGGGCAGTAAGGTTGGGTGGGAAGTGAATAAAAGCAAAGGGAAGAGGGTGAAGGCTGTAGAAATGGCAAGAAGTGGCGGGGAGACCTAATGGTATTGTGGAGGATCTGGGTGAGTAAACTGATGCACAGAGCAAGCACTTTTCAGCACTTGAAAAAACCAGGGTCTTTGGATTTACCTTCACTAAGTGAGCCATGGTTGATGGCATGTACAGTCCTGGATTTGAACCTAATGCTGGAGTTTGCCTGCTATCAGTTCTGATACAAAATGTACTCTCTCTGAGAAATGAGTCTTACGATTACTTGTCTGTACTGGATTTCTGAAGTCTTGAAGCAAGCTTCTGTAATAGTTAAACCAAAGGTATAGGATGGTTATGTATCTCACATGTCGTTTTTCAGTTAAGTGTGTGTGAGAAAATTGGATGCCATTTCAAATATTTGACAAGGCTTTTTTCTTTACAAGATCCCTTTCACAGTGGAAATGAATAAGATGTGTGTTAGGCTTAGTGTGTAGTGCGTTGGCTTAGTGGTGAACATGCTGAATTTGATGATTGGAAGGTCAGAAGGTCAGCAGTTCGAGACCGAGTATGGCACGATGGAGTCGCTGTTCCAGCTCTTGAACCTAGCAGTTTGAAAGTAGTTTGCAAGTAGATGAATGGGTACCACTTTGGTGGGAAGGTAAACAGAGTGCCGTGCACTCCGGTGTCTAGTCATGCTTGCCACATGTCCACAGAAACATCTGCAATCGCAGACAGCGCTGGTTCTTTGGTAGTAAACAGTGATGAGCACTGAACCCTAGAGTCAGATATGACTGGCTTTCTAGCAAGGGCGACCTTTACCTAGACTTGGTGTATTCCACCTTACTTGTAATTGATCTGGAGTTAAGACTGTTCTGTAAGAATAGGTAAATTTGCAGATTATATCCAAAGCAGACTTTCCAAACATAGTACTAGAGGCAGCAAATTTACTTTTAAGGATAGAATTAATTAATTCTTTCTTTCCTTTCCTTTCCTTTCCTTTCCTTTCCTTTCCTTTCCTTTCCTTTCCTTTCTTCCTTTCTTTCTTTCTTTCTTTGCATTATACAATAAGTCAAAAATAGCATGCAAAACTACCGTATATTAAAATAACTGTAAAGTATATTGATCAAATTAAAAAACAAAATTAAAGACATTTTCAGTCAGATATACAAAAGGGAGTTGGCCAATGTGATTTTCCTGGGCATTACATTCCAAAACCTGGAAGCAGCACTGAAAGGGCCTTCTCTCATGCCCTCACCAAATGTATGTATGTACAGTAATACCTCAGATAATGTTTGCCTCGGATAATGCTAAAATCAGATAATGTCAGGGAATTTGAGGCAAACATTTGCATCGCACAATGTTGTGCGATGCAAATGTTTGCCTCAAATTTCTTGACATTGATCTCTGCCCCAAAGCCTGCAGGGCTGGAGAAGAGCCCTGCGGGCTTTGGGGCAGAGATCTACCAAGGCAAACATTGCTGGTTTAGTTGGAGGGAGATCGGGCACGCACCCAATCTCCCCCCAACCAAACTGGCGCTATGAAGCTTGCAGCAGCGGTGTGGCTGAAAGCAGAACGGGGGCGCCCCGGTCGGCTTTCCAGCCATGCTGCCACTGCGCCCTTGGCAGCCCCCATTCGGTTTCCCAAATGGCCCACTGCAGTCGGCGGTTGGGTTGGTTTAGCGCCCCAACCCAAGTGCCGATCGCAGCGTGTGGTGGCTGGCTGGATGAGGGAAAGAACCAGGTGCGTGCCCCGTTCTTTCCCCAACCCATGCTGCGATGGCCAGCTGGATTGGGGAAAGAACGTGGTTCATGCAGGGGTTTCTGAAGAGAGGCTGGGTAAAACTTTTCCCAGCTTCTTTTCAGACCCCCCCCCCCAGGCCTGGATTGCTAAGGGGCTTAGCCATGGGGGGGAGGGGTACTGAAGAGAGTCTGGGAAAGGGTCCCCAGCCTCTCTTCAGAATGCCGGCCCTCCCCACCTGGATCACTAAGCCCATTAGTGATCCAGGCAGGGGTTTCTGAAGAGAGGCTAGTTCAGTGATGGCGAACCTATGGCATGCGTGCCAGAGGTGGCACTCAGAGCCCTCTCTGTGGGCCCCCATGCAGTCACTCCAGCACGGAGTTCACCCCACCCCTCTGCCCAGCAGCCCTGTGGGAGCATTTCCTTCCTCCCCTATTGCTGGATTGGCACTTTGCGATAAATAAGTGGGTTTCGCGTTGCAGTTTGGGCACTCGGTCTCTAAAAGGTTCACCAAAAGTTTTTCCTAGCCTCTCTTCAGAACCCACCCACCCCGGCCTGGAGTGCTAAGGAGCTTAGTCATCGGGGGGGGGGGGGTTCTGAATAGAGGCTAGGGAAAGGGTCCCTAGCCTCTCTTCAGACCCCCCCCCCAGCCTGGATTGTTAAGGGGCTTAGCCATCCAGGTGGGGGGTACTTCTTAAGAGAGGCTAGAAAAAGGGTCCCCAGCCTCTCTTCAGAACAACCCCCCCCCCCAGTCACTAAGCCTGTTCTCCCCCACCCCCACCCCAGTGCCGATGCCAGCTTGGGATCAGCCCTGGGGTTGGGTGGAAAGGGAATTGTGTTTTTTTTTTAATGTTGTGCGATCAATGCATCACACAACGTTAAAAACTGGATAATGTTATGACTTGTGGGACCAAGTCATAAAGTTATCTGAGGTACAGTACTAGTGTATTTAAATAGCCTGACCCAAGCCATATAGAGCATCATGGGTAATAACCAGCATTTTGAACTGAGCCTAGAAACAGATTGACAGTTATTGAAGCTGTTTGTAACGAGGGAGTTAATACTCCCTGTAGCCAGTGCCAGTGAGCAGTATTCTGAACACCCTGAAATTTCCGATTTCCAAACACTCTTCAAAGGCACATTGCAAGAATGGAAATAGGATGTAACTAAGACATGTGTCACTGTGCCTAGAACAGACATCTCCAGGAATGGATGCAGCTGACATGCCAAGTTTAACTCTGCAAAGGCATTCCTTGCTACCACTAAGACTTGTGCATCCAAGCTCAGGGGTCAATCCTACCCAGGCTGTGATCCTGACTTTTCAGGGGGGATGTAACTCCATCCAGAACAGAATGGCTCCCAATGTACTGATTTGCTTTGCGACTGGGAACACTTCTGTCTTTCTTGAAATAAGGTTCAGTTTGTTAGCCCACATCCAGCCCATTACTGACAGCAGGCATTGGTCTAGACACGGAATAACTTCCGTGGAATCAGATGACAAGGAGGGCGAGTGCTGATGTTATCAGCATGCTGGTGGCACCAAGTCCCAAAACTCTGGACACCCCCCCCCCCGGCCACATTTTCATGCAAATGTTGAATAACAAGGGGGACAGAACTGAACCCTGAGAGATAACCACAGGTCAATGGCCAGAGCGCTAAGCAGGATTCCCCAACATCACCTTCTGAGTTTGGCTATCTAGGAAAGATCAGAATCATTGTAAGACAGTACCTCCAAGACCTTTTCCAGTAAGGTACCTCGGAAGGATACCATGGTTGATTATTTCTGCTGAGAGATCAAACACACCAACAGGGTCTCTCACACTCCCCTATCCAGTTACTGGCACAGGTCATCCACCATGGTGACCAAAGCCATCTCTTTTTTGTAACCTGGACAGAAGCCAGATTGAAATAGTCCTAAATCATCCACGAACTTCTAGTACTGGAATGCCACCACATACTCCAAAATCTTGCCCATAAATGGAATACAGTATCAGAGACTATCTAATTACCCTACACTGGGGTTCTAACAGGGCTTTTTCTAACAAACATCTTATTACTGCCACTTTTAGGCACGCTAGTATCCTGGAGCCTTGTTGCAAGGAGGCATTCACTACTCCCATTTACACACTCAGCCAGTCCTCTGGCTACTTTAATGAATAAGGAACAACAAAGGTCCAGGAAATATGTGGTGGCTTTCACCTGTCCACATTCTAGGCTGCATCAACTGAAACATCAATGAAACATAGCCATTATAACAAGACAGTCAGGCCAAAGCTATATCAACAAAACCTTTTGTCAACTACAGCATCTAAGTCAAAGTGGATCCAAGTGACTTTATCTGTGAAGTACTGTGCAGACTGTTCATAGTGGGCTGTGAAATGGGCATCTTTCTCTGTAGCCATCTATGCAGCAGGCCCTTCCAGGGTGGATTTTATTTCAGTCAAATTGATTTCAATCATGATTTTATTTTCTATATAAAGACCCATCAAGGTTCAAATATTTTCACCTTCATTTTTTACTGCTTGTCCCTCCCTCTTCAACTTAGCTTCTTGTGCAGATATATTCCACTCCCAACATTCTATGTATTGAAATTTTTAAAAAGAGTTGTAGGTCAAGAAACCTGAAGGGCAAATGGTTCCCTAGCCATGCTCTAAACAGGGCCCTTCATCTTCTTTATTTTCATCTCCAGAACACTGTAGACATTAGGTATTTTCATTAAAATGTGTGTCAAGATATCTTGCAGAAAATGTTATAACTTGCGGAATATATTGTCACAGAGTTTTCATCTCTGTGATACAATTTTTGTATCTCAACCTAAAGACACTCATATACCAACTTCAGAGAACCATATTTAAATTTCAGCTAGAATTCCTAGATTTCTCTTTTTTAAAATAGTTTCAGGGAGCACAATTAAGAATTTCAGTTGTCTGAAAGAGAACACATATTTATTTATTTATTTATTCATTATTATTTGGAAATTTCACTGGAAGGTGACAATGTATGAAATGCAATTAACCTTTTTACCCTTGGTAAAAAAAAGATTTGAAAGTGGGCTCTTCTACAGGTTCTCAGTTTTCCAAATCAAATTTTGGAGATACAAGGAGAAGTGGAGGTTGTGTGGCCTTTCAGTTCTGTTGGCAGAAACAGTCATATGGAACAGCATTATTAAATCTTGGCCCATGGTTTATATGACTGGGACATATTCAAGTCCCTCCTTTGCATGCTCCATTCCAAAAATGGCTGTCTGGCTTACAGATCACAAATTTCCCCTGTCATCTGGAACAGTAAATTCTAATTTTAAGTGCTTGCTACAAAACAAGATGGCAAAACAGGAACAAACCATGATATTTAAGAGTACTTTCACCATCCTCCCCCCCCCTTTTTGGTGTCAGAAGAGTGTGGCCAGAATCCTTTTATTTAATGCACATCATGATGTTAACGTCATAACATTAACACCATTAGCATGCTGGGTGTTTACTCTAGCAACAAAGACTGCACAAGTTAGTTGCATAATCAGTTACACAGTTCTCATTTTCAATTATGTTAGAAGTACTTGGCATGATTCCAGCTACTACAGGTGTAACAGTGTATTTACTAAACAGGATTTCATTTCAGTCTTGGATTGCTTATTGTTTGTTCTTCAGGAAATTTTGGCTTACTTAGCTAGGGTTGTGGCATCTGATTCCATCCATAATCAACAGCAACTTCCCCAAACTTTTGTTTGTTTCTCACAATTTCAATTATTTCTATAGCTTTATGGTTACTATATTTATAAATTTTAATTTTTGCTTCACAACATTTGATCCTTATAGCAAACTGCATTATTATCAGGCTTGTGACCCTGCAATCCAGATCTGCAAAGAATGAGCACTCTATAAAGACAGAGGTGGCAAGTAACTCAGGAAGTCTGGTTGCTAGTCACTCTTAATGGCTAGTCACTAATGTGGCAATCTTATGTGTATTTATCTTGAATTCCATGCACTTGACTTCTGATAAAATATATTAAATGTTGTCTCAGGTGGGTTTTTTTTTTAAATTTCATGGCAACTGGGCCTACTCTAACTGTCTTAGTTTAGCATAGCAAGTCACAGAATAGGCCCATTTGAATCAACAGAATTTATGGAGTAGCTGAGTCACTAAATCCCCCATTGATTCAGTCATCCTACTCTAGTACAATTCCATAT
This sequence comes from Furcifer pardalis, assembly GCA_030440675.1. Classification (NCBI taxonomy): domain Eukaryota; kingdom Metazoa; phylum Chordata; class Lepidosauria; order Squamata; family Chamaeleonidae; genus Furcifer; species Furcifer pardalis. Next base: position 156,486,387 of record CP126894.1, on the reverse strand, counting down.
ACTAAACAACAGAATTTTTGCCAGTACAACAAAACCCCAGTTTACTATTTTAGTCCATTCTGGATCAATCGTGAACCAAAGCACATTTTTCCATAGGGATGTGTTGAAAATGTAAAAACCTCCCAACCTCCCCCACCCCCAAAAAAATGCCCGCTGCGTGGTAAAGGGGAATATAAATGAGAGAGCTACACTCCCTACCGTTCCATACCTTGACTGGGCTTCTTCCTCAGGGTTGGCGTCGAGGGACAAACAGGAACAGTTTGTCTGGCCACCAGGGCTGGCCACGTCCAGGGCTCCCCTGCTGAAGGTGCTGCAACTGGGCGAGGTGAATCGTTCACCTCTCGCCTACCCCTTCTGTGCCCGGGTCAGTGCGGCAAAGTGGGAAATGTGATCGCAGAGGGATGACCTTGCTTTGCACGTTAATTGTGCCTCTTTCAGAGCCAACGCTAAGGTGCCAGATTTAAAAAAACATCTGGTGCTTTACTGACATCTATGGAAGAGGCGCCTTGAACACTTAAAGCAAGGTCACCTCTCCCCCCAGGTTCACAGCACTGACCCAGGCACAGAAGGGGAGAGGTGATCACAGTGGGGTGACCTTGCCTTGCACATTCACAGCTCCTCTTCCAGAGCTGTTGCTAAGGTGCTGGATTTAAAAGACATCCGGTGCTTTAGCGACGGCTCCGGAGGAGGCACCATGAACATGCAAGGCAAGGTTGCCCCACTGCAATTGTGCCACCCACAAAGTCTAAAATGGCTGTGGGTGGCCTTATATACCCCCCGGGGCAATGCACCTGGGGAATTCCTGCTCGTAATCAGAAAAAACGTTGTGAACTGGGACGTTATTTTCAAGAGATTTGCTGTCGTGAACCATAGCAAACGTAAACCAGGGTGTTTGTTGGTGTTTTACTGTATAACATGCTAACATACCAGTTGGTTAGGACGTTAATATTCACCATAGAAAGTTGATTGTAAGCCACCCTGAGTGGTGCTTGCACCAAAAGGATGGGGTATAAATGTAAATAAATAAATAAATTTTTAAATACAAAGCCACTGGATACTTCTGCATTCTGTTTTATTCTGACAGTATGTCTCTATTTTATCATCAGTTGCCCTCAGTTGGAAGAGAGGGCATTACTGTAATTGATATCAGTACTCAGTTTGTACCACATCCCTATATTTCCTCTCTTGCCCTTGCTTATGAACTACTCTCCTGAAACTATGAACTTCGTCTGGTAAAGATGAGGGAGTTGAGTACTATGCAGTTTTGTTTTTCTTCACGTAGTCACATCTGCCATACTTGGTGCTGTGCCCAGTGGTGGGCTCAAAAAATTTTTTTGCTACCACACTGTGGGCGTGGCCAGGGGGAAGCCCTGTGTTACACCCGAATTAGAACTACTTTATTTCAAAACTCAGATGGGCGAGGCCAACCAGAATTTCTGCTACCGGTTCTAGCGAACTGATGCGAACCTGCTGATGCCCACCACTGGCTGTGCCCATCTAAAACCCATAAATACCGGTAACTGCTGGTTCTCCACCAGATCTATTTTTACGTTGTTATCTGTAAAAATAAAGTGAAATATGTAATACAATTTTGGATCCTGTCGTTTTCATTTCTTAGTGTTCTATAAATATGGGCTCTTATTATAAAGATTTCACATGTAGCAGAACTTACTTAGTCACAAGTTGGAAATTGTAAAATTAATTACAGTATTTGTAATTCTATTACAGTCTTAACATCTTGGAGCCATGGGGGTAAAAACCCAGAGACCTCGCTGCTTTTTTGACATAGCCATCAACAATGTACCTGGTAAGAGAGATACTGCTAGCTTTTCTAATGAAGATTTTCTGCTTCTAAAATGCATTGTTTTGTCATAATGAAATATGCATCTGTGCTAATGTGCAGTAACTGAACACAAAAAAATACAAACATAAATGTTTAATGAGCATAAATGTAATACCCTTAATGCTGCATTTTTGTTCTTCTTTTAGCTGGAAGAGTTGTCTTTGAGTTATTTTCTGATGTTTGCCCAAAGACATGTGAGAACTTTCGCTGCCTTTGTACAGGTTTGTAGATATTTTTCCTTACATAATTTGTTATATAAAGATAGTCTTTGGGATTACTTGCCTAGTACAACAAAATATTGACATAAATTCTGTGGTTTAGCATAAGCCAAATTGTAACTTTAAATCCATTCCTCTTTGGTAAACAACAGGTAACTGCTATGATTCTTAGGGTACATTTGTGCACACACCAACCCAGCATCTGTAGATGCACCCCACCCAAGAATTGTGGTGTAACCTTTTGACAGGGAAGAACTAGAATCTAGAATTATTATATGCTTACACTCAGCCAGGGGTTCACAATGTTTTTGAGCTGCAAGCCGGTTACAAACCCCTCACACCTGGTGGCAGTGGCAGGTGCGGTAGGAGCATTGATGGCACATTTTCAGGTTTTTTTGCCACTTCCTGTGGTGCAAGGGCCATGAGTTTTTGCCATTTTCCAGGGCGTTTTGGGCAAGTTTTCGGTGGCTTTTGGCAGTTTTTCCATGCTTCTGGTGCGTTTTGGGTATGTTTTCACCACTTCCAGTGCATTTTCGGTGCTTGCAGCGGTGGTGGGGGTGCATTTGTGGCTGTTTTAACTGCTCCTGCAGCTTCCCATGGCAGCAGAAGCAAGGGTGGTGCTTTTTCACCAGGTTTGTACTTTTTTCGTTGTGTTTTCGTGGCATTTTTGCAACATTTTCTGTGCTTCTAGTGGGCACTTCCGGTGGTGGCCCCGGGGTCCTCACTGTGGGCTGGATTAATTGGTGCAGCAGGGTGGATTAGGCCCACAGGCCGTAGGTTGTGAATGTCTGCACTAAGCAATAAGATTTTGGCCAGTAAGTATGTAATAAAACATTATATAATTTTGTTGTTCATCTCTTTGAGTATGAAAAATGAAGATGTATGCTGGTGTTTTTAATATTTTAGCATAAACTTATTTATAAAGATACTGTATAGTATCTTACTTGGGTATTGATAGCCCAAATTTGTGATCTCTGCTGATTTTGCCCTTCCCCTGTGTTGCATTGAATTTCATGTGGGCCCTGAAGGCATTAAGATTTTTTAGTGTTTTCTCTGTATTTCTGAAGCTCACTGTCAACATAGGGAAAACCCCTACCTTCTCCCAAAGGTGAAGAAGGACAGAGACTTGACCATGCTGCTATATAATAGTTTTCTACCTTTTGAGTGAGTCCATGGTTCCAAATGAGGCAAAAAAAGAACCTTTCTCTGTCTGTTTCTCACTGATGAAAATGAGATAACACATTTGTGGATTCTTGCCAATCATAGACATAAATGCAACATGATACAGCCTGCCATAGTATTTTGGTTAGAACGATGATAAGAGCTATTTCCCACCTTGTTGCTTTTTAGCTGTTGGATTGGGACCCATAGCAGATCAGCTTAACATCAATCATGCCTGTACCACTACCACAGCAATTTTTGTTCATTTTTGCAAGTAAGAGAGGAAAGAACAGAGGAGATAATACAGAATGAGCAAGTTCAGTAGAGGACAATACAGTGGAACCCTGAGTTATGAACGACTCAAGTAACGTAATTTTCATCCTACAAAAGGAAATCCACTGAAGATGATGCCTCGAGTAACATTTCCCCCCCCCCTGGCAATATAAACAGTTGGGGGAGGTTGGGGGGAATCAGACAGTGGTGTCTAGTGGCCAGCTTTAGTAATGTGCTGGACCAGTCCCCAACAATAAGCTGTGGTTGCTCCCAGTACTTCACTTGCTGCAGCAGCAGGAGGGTTTTTGGAGCATTCCCGCTCCATTTTTGGAATTTTTTGCTTGGTTTCCGCTGCATCTTGGCAGCTAAAATGCAATGTTTAGGCACTTCCAATGGCAGGGGAGCTTCCGGCAGTGCCTGGGTTCCCAGTGCCAAACCTGGAAATGCCCAAGCGTCACATTCTAGCTGCTGAAACGCAGTGGAAACCTGGCAAAAAAAATATCTAAAAAAGAGCGAGAATGCTCAGCAAATCCTCCCGACGCTGTAGGAAGTAGCAAAGGCCGCCCACCGACAACAAAAATGAAGCACTGGCAGAACCACGGATGATTGTAAGGGACGGTTCTGGCACATTACCAGACCTGGCTACTAGAGGCTGCTGTCTGAAAACCCAAAAAACCTGTTCATGTTGCATTGAAAACCAATGTAATCTGTTCTAGAGGTCAGTAAACAGTAGGAAAAAAGTATTTTATTTGTTCAAAACTCTTTATAAAAGGGACAAAAAATTTCAAAGTGCACTTTATAAAGAATTTTGAACAGATAAAAGACTTTTTAAAACTTTTTTCTGACCTCTGGAATGGGTTGATTTGTTTTCAATGCATTCCTATGGGAAACTGCACTTCGACTTACAAACTTTTTGTTATATGAAAAGTTTCGAGGAGCAGATTAATTCCATAACTTGGTGTTCCACTGTATTTCTTTAGCAATTTTGTAAAAGCTGGCAGATATGATTTATGCAAGAATGAGAAAAGGTGTGACTAGCAGGTAGTACTGTGCAGAACTACCAATGCTAGATGCATAACAATAGAAGGACAGAATTTCCATTCTTAACATTAGTGTTGGTCGTTTAGGGTGGTGCAACTAATACTGTGCATAGTGTGGAGCTGAAAGGTACACCTGTATGGCTACAGGCTATTGACATCAAAGAGAGAAAAAGAATAAAGTCTGCAGCCAGCTGCTGACACTGTGTGGGCTTCTGTCTAATAGGAAGAGTGGAAATTACCCTCTATGGTCCTGTAAAACATATACTTAATCCTGTTGATCTGCCTCATTGACCACCATTAATCTTATTTTTTCATCTGACATAGTTTTAAAAAAGTAAGGAGAGTGTATTTGCTAGTTATGGGTAATGGGTTACACTTGTTCCTTAGGCTTTGAAACAACCGTTTATTTAACCTATAACAAATTGTTAACTATTCATCTGTGTTGCTGCACAATTCAATTTTGTGTCTGTGCAGAGACCAAAGATGTTCTGGGCAGGAGAAACCTGAATGGAAACCTTGAACAAAGGTCTTTGGTTTGGGGGTAAAGCATTCTGATGATAAGTAATCAGAGCAAAAGGTAATTCTTTGGGTGTAGCTTTATTTTAGGATTAATTTTTCAATATGCTTTAAAAGGACTTCATTATTTCTCTCAAACCTTAGGACAGCCTTTGCATGAACAAAAGGTAGTTTATAATTTTCTTTTCTCTGCATGTTAAAAGATTTACCTGTAAAAATTATATAAATTACTTTTTCCCCACCTGCAGGTGAAAGGGGCACAGGAAAATCAACACAAAAGCCATTGCATTACAAAAGTTGTCTGTTTCATAGAGTTGTAAAAGATTTCATGATCCAAGGAGGTGATTTCAGTGAAGGTACAACATTTACTGTTGGTGATAATAATAATAATAATTTTGTGTAAGAAATTATTTTGTGTTGAAAGGATTTTTGCTGGAGAAACTCAGCTCAGGGGACAGCCGAATGAGGCTCTTTTCATGTCCCCAGAATCTTTTCCCTTCAAAGTGGTCCCTATTTATCTACTTGCAATTTCTTGCTTTTCATCTGCTAGGTTGGCAGGACCTAGGACAAAGACAGGCGCTTATTCTGTCATGCAGTACCCAGGTCTTGAACTATCAACTTGCTGGCCTTCCAGCTAACAAGGCAAGCTTCTTCACCATGAAGCCTAATTTTCTGCAAATGGAAATGCATAGGACATAATTTTCTGAATGGTCATGTTTCTGTATTTGGTGAAGACAGTGTTTGAATGGTTACATCTAGAATTTTTTAAATCCAGATACAGTATCTTTCTAATGAATATTACTAAAATAATAACATCAGTTAATTTTCTTTAAACAAAGGCCTAGCAAAACTACCAGATTTTGAAACACTGTATTTAAAATTGCTTCCCCCCCCCCCCCCTTAGAAATCAAATGCCTAAACTAGCATAATATTTTCTGCAAAGGCTTTAAACTTGCTATGAACCTATTAGAATTTGCATGGCATTGGATTGTTAATCTCATTTGTTACATGTTTTATTTTAATGCAAGGAAATGGGAGAGGAGGAGAATCAATCTATGGTGGTTTTTTTGAAGGTAAGAATAATCTGTTATCACATTATTATTTATTAAAATCTATAGTTTCACTACACTTTGGGACTCAGATAGCGTTAAAGTTCATAATTACATTTTAAAAGTGTTTCTCCCTTAAGATCTAGTGATGTACCAACTCACCGTGCACCTTTCTTTGTATCTCGCTTGAGGTTGTAATTCCCCCTGCCCCAATTGAGGAACATGATAACTTTGTACTTCTACCTCTTCTTTGCTCTGTACAACCTTTACTATGTTATTAACCAAGGCTAAAGCAGCTGTACTTTCAAAATACCTTACATTCCATCATTCTAAAGGAGAAAATACAATATTACCCAAGTCACTAGGAAGAGGGAATGGGCAGCTGGTCTAGTGAAGGGATGAATGCTAAATGGCAGTTGGACCAAGCAGGCCAAAATGTAGGGAACTTTATTCTTTTCTTCAGGAGTTGTAACTGTTTGGTTTTTTTTTTTTTTTGTCATAATCAATATGTGTTTTCCCAAAATTTGTATGGTGATATTAAAAAGTTTGTATGTGAAATACAGATCATTTATGATTTGATAACATTTGTAAAATACTGTAATTTGAATATCTTTCCATACATTTAATTTTTAAAATTAATTTATCCATCCTGAACATAAATGTGTTTTTGTTTTGTTTTTTTTTGCTTTTCACTTTTTCCTTTTGCTCTGGATTTTGTTTTGTACACCTTCTTTTCCTCATAGTTCTATTACTTTTGGCAAAATTTTATAAATGGCACGCAAATATATGAGATTGTTCTCATAAACTGGTCTGCTTGGAATAATAGGAATGAAATTTTTAAACATGCTATTCTAACTCAACATATGTGTTTAGTTATAAGACAGCTCTACTTATGCATTCATTTATTGTATGCTAATATTTATTAAAAGGTTTGCTCAATTATGGTGTTCATATTTTTGCATATTAAACTGAGAATTACATTATATGTTTCCCTATCTTCAGCTTTATCTGTCTCAATACTGTTTGGGGATGTAATTATTCTTTTATGCAGTGTGACAATCCTAATTTAAAATGCTAAAGAAATGCCAGTGCAAGGTAATATTTGGATTTTTGAAGTAATTCAAACGCTTTCTCTAGATGAAAGCTTTGCTGTAAAGCACAACAAAGAATTTCTCCTTTCAATGGCCAACAGAGGGAAAGATACAAATGGTTCACAGTTTTTTATGTAAGTATCATGCCAGCTCCACTGTTTCTTCAGCATTTGAGTGGTAGTCCTTACAATTTAAAATTTAAATTGTAAGAACTTTGAATTTGTTGAAATGGCCAACTACTTTTCTGTTTACAAATCATGAATCCCTTTTTAAAATGAATCCAACTATGTCTATAAAGTTTTATTTGGAGGCAATAAATAGGATAAAAATGTACAGTATATGAAATAAATATGACAATTTTATCCATGCTACCTGTTATACTGAAGTTCTGCTATGTGCTCAAGGAAGCTACCATTGTTGCCCAACCCAAGAGAAATTTGTGTGCAGCTGATGGTTTAGCAGTGTTGAAATTGAGTGAATGTGGACCTAATCAGTATCAAAACCGGAGTCTTTTGAGAGCCATGTGTAATCTTCTCTAGACTATAGCAAATAAGGTATTTAGAGGTCTTGTTCAGCCTGGATGTTGTCAGGTCTGCCTGAGTAATCAACGTTACATTGAGCCCTCCTGAATATCTGAAGAGTATCAAAACTGTGGCCCCAGAAATCTACCTGCTGTGAAATTAAGGATTGATCTGTGGCTTATGTGTTCACTCCTTGCCGTTCTCAGTGTAGTTAGAAGGTAAAAAGTAAATTTCTGAGATCTCACTGAGTTATTAATGTTGATCCAAATAATGAGGACGGAAGATGTGAAATGAAGACACAGGTTTTCCTTTATTTTGATGAAAAGGTTAAATTTGGGTTGTTGTTTTTTACATGTTCCTGTCTTTGCTAAGAGGCACCCCAAGTTTACCCGCTGTAACCAGATGGAACTGTGGTTAGGGCAGGGGTGCCCAAACTTTTTGGGCCATGGGATGGTCACGTAGTTCAGTGGGCTGGTCGTGTGGTTCTTCCCACCTGAAGCGGAAGTAATCTGTTTTGCAACAGAATGGGATAGATTTTAAGCTGCCATTTTCTCTGCTTAAACCAGGGGTGCCCAAACTATGGCCTGTGGGCCAGATCTGGCCCTTACACCAATTCATCTGGCCTTGGCCGCCCTTGTCACTCCCAGAAGTGGAAATAAAATGTGCCCATAAAGTCATGTTTTATTTCCACTTCTGGGAGCAACAAGGGCAGTGCGGGCTAGTTGAATTGGTATCAGGGGACGGATCTGGCCTGTGAGCTGTAGTTTGGGCACCCTTGGGTTAGGGTAATATATTGAGTGCTGTTATGGCTGCAGAAATCTTATCTTTCTCTCATTTAAAGAGCCTCCTTGAAGATTGTAGTATTTTTGAACCATAATCGGGTATTCCCTGATAACAGCAACCTTGTGTTGCCAGCTAATCTTTCTCATACTGGATCAGGTGAAAGGAACTGCCAAATGAATTCATCAAAAGGTGCCTTCATTTTGGCACTTTGATGTCTGACCTAGACATGGAAGAAGAATCTTGTCTGTTTGCTTTCAGTTTATTGCCTTCCGTTCATTCAAAAAAAATAATAATCAGTTCATTGAGTGTTTCTTCCGTTCTGACCATTCTCTCCTTGCCCTTGTTCCTCTAAAATTAAGCTATTTTTGTACTTTGAGAGAAGTGGTTATAAATTTTGATCATAAGCTCAGCTTTTTTGACTATAAACTACATTTTTCTGAGGCAAATCCCCACACTTGAAACATATGTTCAATTGTGTATAAAATTTGAAGGATTCTAGTAGAATACTTGTATATAAACTATGGTAGATATAATCCCAGCATCAAGAAAGCTTTACAGTACTTCTGAAGGTGGGCAGCATGCCCTCTTTTTCTCTACTGAAAGAGGCCCTCATTCTAATTCTCACTAAGGTGGTAAATCTGTGTATAGGATATAGTACTTTCCAAAGCATGTGGGAGCTCTTATTACCGATTATTATTCATTGGAAAACATTCCTTCCATGTAAAAAACCAGCTTTCAACAAGAAGATTCAGCCTTTTTTGTGGCATTTAATTTTTTGCATCTGAACAATTATTTTACATGTAAAACATTCAGTGATGTAGTCCTTGCCCCCACATACAGGTTAACATCTGAGTGAGAAGGATGTGAGCACTGATCAGAATTCTGTTGCTGTTCATTTAATGCACTATTTCCCAACCTTTGGATTTTGGACTTCAATTCCCAGAAGCCTAGGTCACTACCCCAAAGCACTGATCAGCCAATGTACTGACTTAGGCTTCTGGGAATTGAAGTCCCCCTGTAGGGCCCACATTTGTAACCACTGGTCAAATGCTTGCATAACTTGCTGTGGCTAGTGACAAGGTCCTATCCTGCTTTTTGTCTCAATTGCGTGCCTGGTCACACACTGAATTATCCAATTGAAATGTGCAGCATTCTCTTGTCAATTAGCTGAGGTAAATTACGTAAACCTTATTCAAATACCAACAAGATTCAAGCTACTGTATCAATTTATGAAAAGCCTTCTAAATTTGTAAGTACTGTTACAACAATATTTTAATTGGAAATCTTTTACAGTCTTTTAAAAGAATTCATATTTAATTTACAATCCCAGCATATAATGAATTTTAAGTATGTATATGAGGAATACATAATACTGTACATCAAGACTGTCATCCCCCCAGAATACTAATATATTATTTTCTTTTGTTTAATTCTTATCCTTGATGTCAAAAAACCAGAACAACCAAGCCTACTCCTCATTTAGATGGGTAAGTGTTCATTTATCTGTTTATTGTAAGTAAAAATTATAGTTAGATAACTGGTTTACATTTTCAGTTTGACAGAAATGTCAGTCAGCTTTTAAAATTAAGCTTTAATCATTTAGGCTTCATGTTGTGTTTGGACAAGTAATATCGGGTCAAGAAGTTATAAGAGAAATAGAAAATCAAAAAACAGATGCATCTAGTAAACCTTATGCTGAAGTACGAATACTAAGTTGCGGAGAACTAATTCCAAAATCCAAAGGTAAGATTAAAATTACTACTCAAATATTTCTGAATATGTTTTTGTAATAAATCTGCAAAAAGTCTAACTGAGAAGCTTGGTAGTCTAACATCTCAATAAGTTATGATTGAAATTATAATAATACAGAGAAAATAGTAATAAATAGCTAATGAGGTCTGCAACAAAATGATGTAGTATACAGTTGTACCTCGCTTAAAGAGCATAATGCGTCCCACAGGATTGCTCTTTAAGCGAGTTTGCTCTTTAAGCGAAACACCATTGTAAATGACCAATTGGGGGGGGGGGGAGAATTGTGATCCCTGATTTATTTGTTAAGTGAGTTTTTGGTTGGTTTTATTTGTTAAGCGAAGCGAACATTCAGAGAAAATTCTGCTCTTTAAGCGAGTTACTCTTTAAGTGAGATGCACTTTATGCGAGGTGTGACTGTATCTCCATCAACAGGGTGTTTACAAACCTGAAGATCTGATACTACAGGCTCAGGGCACTAGCTTCTTGCTAGCTACTTCAACCTAGGTCACACAGAGTTTTACCGAGGGGTTAAGAAGAGCCAAATTTTCACAGAGTACTGATCCTAATTAGCATTCCAGAGAAGACAACATGGCCTTGCCCAAGATACAATGAGTCCTTAAAGTTCAAGTAGGCCATTTCCACCGTTTACTGTTGCATCTGACATCATTCCTTGGTTCCTAGATACCGTTGATCATGCTTCATCTGCATGGGGCTCTTCTAATATACCTCGTTCTTATATGTAGAAATCATTACTTTGTGTGATTAGCACTAGAGTGTTTCTAAACTGATAGGCTCTAAACCAGGGGTTCTCAACGTTTTTGCACCATGGGCTGGCTGGACACATGGTTCCTCCGCCATAAACACTGCCGTAAAACGCATCCATGGCTGTCATAAACACGTTTACAACAGCGGCAGTTGCATTTATGATATGTTTTCTGCTGTTTTCGTCTTTCTGGCGGTGGTGGGAGTGAAGGTGGTGGGCCACATGAAATGGTTCTGTGAGCCATGTCTGGCCTGCAGGCCATAGGTTGTGAACCCCTGGTCTAAACCATTTGAGTTCACTGTTACAGGAACAGCATGGCTGTGAACAAAACAACCGAAAACTCGCAGTAAAAGCAGGGCGTAAATGCATGGTTATTTGTGCATAAAAAAAGATATACATATATCATGTGATTGAGAGGGCTGTTGGATCAGGGTTGAGAGGATAATTCTGTCCCTTTGGGAGCAATGGACTCTCCTCAGTGGACTGCAATTCTGACTTGTTCAGGGAGGACTCTTTTGTCTTGGCTAGTCTTGCCTGCCAGTTTCTCTCCCTCTCATCTTGTAACTTTTTGCTTCTCATCTCTCTTAAACTTAGCCTCATCTTTCTCCTTCCCATGTTGAGTTAAAGTTAAAGGTTTCTCCAATCTCTTCTCAGGCACATCTCATTCTCTTCCTAGATAAATTTAAAATATCTTATGAAAAATACCATGTGATTAAAATATACAAATTTAACATTAAGCCTGGAATGAAGGTTGCTATGGATAAATATTAAGATTGAAAAATAAATTCTTCTGTATGGAACTTATTTCTCTGTGGATTTCTTTTGTTTTAGGGCATATTGTAAGACATTTAGTAGATACTGAAGATCTAAGGATCTATTCATAGCAAAACAAATGCTTATGATAAACTGGTACTGATTTATTTCTCCTTAACATTTTATTTAAATGTACTGGTTGTTCTGAACCATAACAGTATCATTTTAAATATCCTACTTTTGCTGACATTTAAGGCATCTTATAAAACCTTTTCCCGTCTTGTGGTAAACCAGAATAAACCTGAAATCCTAGATCAGCTCTTAGATGATACTGATCATCTTGATCCTTCTCAGCCTGGTTTCTGACCTGGTTGTAGGAGAGTGGAACTGATTTGATGACTGTCTTCAATGACCTAAAACATCAGTTGGACATGGTGGTTCTATCCCTAGTGTTTCTGCTGAAACTCTTGGCTGTGTTTGATACCACTTCCTAGGAAGGAAAGGGAGATTTTTTTTAATTCCCTTCACTCAATATTTCTGCTAATTTATTAAGAAATTTGCAGATTTTCTAATTTTTCACCAGACAAATACACAGAACAAAATTCTCAACCATCTTCACTGGCCACTTTCAATAAATACAGATGTTCCATGATGTAGCGCAGGGGTGGCCAAACTGTGGCCTTGGGGGCCAGATCCAGCCCCCATTAACAATTCATCTGGCCCACACCGCCCTTGCCGATCTTGGAAGCAGAAGTAAAACCCGCCCATACCAGTGTGTTTTACTTCCATTTCTAGGAGTGGCAAGGGTGGAGTGGGCCAGATGAGCTGGTGTCAGGGGCTGGATCTGGCCTGGGGGCCATAGTTTGGGCACCTCTGGTTTAAGCAGAGGAAATGACAGCCTGAAAATATGTCTTCCTGTTGCAAAACAGATTGCAAGGCGTGTTTTACTTCTGCTTCCGGTGGGAGGAACCACATGATAGGCCCACTGGACCGGCCCACGGCCTGAAAAGTTTGGGCACCCCTGATGTAGAGGATTATGTTTTTCCAGTTGAGGATCCTGTTTGCTTTCACTACAAACATGCACAAATAAAGAGGCATTCAGAGTCAGCATTTAAAGCAAAGCATCTGTCAGATTTGCTTTCTGTGACATTTCTAATTTCCATTATTTCAACTTGCAATCAATTTAGTGAAGACATTTACATGTTTTGGAACGCTTTCTCCAAAACAAAATCCTCAACCATCACTAGTATTTACCATTGTATTCTTCTAGTCCATCTGACCAGAATGGGTCTGGTGGCAGTGCTTTGGCTTGGCGCTTTGCTTGGTTGGAAAGCACATTAGAGCATGTTATAGGTTTGATCCCATGACTATTAATATGCAGTACTGTATCTCATAGAGTTCCATCTTATCCCCCATATCGTTCAATATTTGTGTGGAAATGGCATGATTTTCCAGAAACATGGCACTAATATTCATCTCTCCAAGCTGGAAGACGGTATGGATTCATTGTCTACTGACACCCTGAAATTAAATCCAGATGAGAATATTGTTTTGTTGGCTTGGAAAACTGATTTGCAATGAGTTGTGTGATTTATTTTGGATAAAGTTGCATTCACTTTGAACAACAAAGCTTGCAGTTTGGGAGTACTCTTGGATCTGGCTTTATTTCTGCTTGGTCAAGTATTAGCAATGCTCGGGAGTGCTTTTTCTCAGCTTTGGTTGATACCCCAGGTTACCTTTTCATTGGGGAGCGAGACCTGGATACTGTTGCCCTTGCTTTATTCACATTTTAGAATACCGTATTACATTATGTTCCATGAGTGGGTGCTTTTGAACATTTCCTGTGGCTGATGCAGAATATTGCTGCCTAAATCACTTGGAACTTTACTTGTTGCAGATATCTATATCATTAATTTATCTGCTTTCTCTTAGTTTGTGAGTCAAGGTCAGAATTGCTAGTTATTCCCTTTAAAGACATAAATAGTTTGCTATTTGGGGTATTTATCATACCCCAAATAGCAAACTATTTATGTCTTGAAAACAAACTAGTTTCTGTTTGAGGAGCATCCTGATGTATTCAGATGCCTTGAAATGATAGCTGAAAACTGTATTTCCCCCTCATGGTTTTTAGTGGGTAATGTTCAAAGATATCTCTGGTGGTGTAAGCCAAATGAATTGATCCATTTAACCATTCTGTTAATAGATACTGTAGTTCTAAAATGAAAAATGGCTACACCTGATTTTAGACTGTAGATGTAGCCTTGAAAATTAAATTACATTTTCCTGTTCTTTTCAAAGATTTAAGATTTGTTCAAATGTATTATTGTTGAAATGTTCATTCAAATATTGTATATCTCACCAAGTATTGCTATTGGGATTGTTTATCAAGCCAACATTTTGACAAAAATTTCAAAGAGCTTTTCTTTTACACCAGTAAATGCATGTTAGATGTTTTGGAAGAGTCACATTATGTTATATTTTCCTAATGAATTGATCAGAAATTTTTTGGCAATTATTTATTAGTTCAAATTTATATTGCCGCCCACTTGCCGTAGCAACTCAGGACGGCTTACAAACAATACATTACGTCATGATACAATAGGTTTCTATGTTACAACTATGGTTCTCTGAATTTAATTCCACTAGATGCCAATAGTGCAAAACTTTTTTTAAAAAATGCAAAGACTTATTTAAAAGTGGTTTTTTTACTGTTGGTAACTGCTCATCTGTTGTCTTGGTTTAAAGCCAAGAAGGAAGAGAAGAAAAGACGCAAGTCAGTGTCCTCATCCAGTGATTCTGAAAGTTCAAGTGGTTCAAAATCTTCTTCTGATTCATCATCGGATTCTGACAGTGCTTCTGAAGAAAAAACAAAGAAAAAGAAAAAGAAGCACAAAAAGAATTCAAAGAAACACAAGAAAGAAAAGAAAAAGAAGAAAAAAAGCAAGAAGAGGTACATTAGGAAAATAAGAGGGAAGAATTTTAGGAAATTATCAGAAATTCTTTTTGTCTGCACTGAAGTTTTACATTTAATCTAGAATTGTCCCAAAGATTCTATTATTAATGTCTTTAATTTTCTTGCTATCTCCCAGAAATAACGTAGTATTGTTTTCTGAATATTTCTAAACAAAAATCCTTCTCATAATAATTCTAAAAGATATTAGTGTAGTAGTGATGACTACAAATAGAACTTTCCAATGATTTTTTTTAAAAAAAAAATATTTAGACAGCAATCCTGTAGTCCTTTGAGGGCTTTGGAAAGAGACGTGGGCTTGTATTATATTTGTCCCTGAAACAGTCCGGAAGCTATGCCAGTCTGGAAATTAATGCCTATCCTACATTCAACTGATTAGCAATGAAAGGGATCTTTTAGGGCTACAGTATTGACAAAGTTAGGTATCCCCACCTCTTACCCTATCTGCAGTGAAACAGCAAGTGGAAGTTATGCCACATATATTTCCCTTTATCTACTGTAGGATTATCTTGTATGGTTGTTGTTGTTTTAATTTTTAAAATATTTTTCTGTTGGAATAAAAATTGACCAACCTTGTTTGCATCACTGATGCCATGTTGAGTCACAAATAACTAGATGTTACAAAGGTGTATACGTGTCATACATTTTTGTGAGTAACTTTGGTATTGTTTATATATTTGGTAGAAATTCATTAATCTCATTTATCAAGCTCTTCCCTTAACTCCTGAGAGCACAAAGATATAAAAACTTTGGGGTTGGGAATGTGTTGGGGCTTTCCTCCTGTTTTGGGAGAGAGGAAATCACCTTTCCTTCTCCCTACCTTCACTTTCCTTCAGAACTAATGCAGTGTAGGGACTAAGTCAATTTCCCAATGTACTGACTTAGGCTTCTGGGAATTGAAGTCCCCCTGTGGGCGTGGGAACCACTGGTCTAGAGTTCAGTCATGCTCAAATCAAATATCCCTTGCTGAAATTCTGTTTTAAAGAAGCTCATATTTTAATGTAAACTTATATGGGGATTCAGTATCCATGGCTTTAGCTTTATGCTGGTCTAAAAATATTCAATAAAATAATCCTGAAATACATACAGTAATGTACAGTGAAACCCCTTTTTATGGAATTGATCCATTCTGCTGGGTTTTCTTTGTAGTGAAAATTCCTTAAAGCGAAGCGCAGTTTCCCATAGGAATGCATTGAAACCCAATTAATCCATTCCAAAGCCCAAAAAACTTCTTTTAGGTGTTCAATACTCTTTCTAAAGTGGCAAAAACATGGTAAAAAAATTCCAAAGTGCAATTTAAAAAGAGTTTTGAACAGATAAAAGATGTTCCGGAACTGATTACAATAATACCTTAGATAATGTTTACATCAGATAAAGCTAAAATCACATAACGTTAAGCAATCTGGGGGGGAAATGTATCACATAACGTTTAAATCCTATGGGATGCATCAGATAACGTTCGCTAAAGCCAGTTCCGGTTGCAATGTACCTCTATGGAGCTTTAACGTTATCTGATGCATCCCCTAGGATTTTAACACTGTCCAATGCATTTATCGGATAACATTAAAAATTAGATAGCACTAAGACTTCTGGAACCAAGTTTTAGCGTTATCCAATGTTTTGCTGTAATTTGGTTTTCAGTTCATACTCAGCACATTTCTGAGAATGTCATCTAGTGGCCAGCTATGGTAATTTCAGGAAAGGTACCCACCAATCAGTTGTTGAGGGGACGGGGGAATTTCTCGCACTCCCTGGTTGTGGGGAGTGCTTCTGGCGGTACCAAAACGCAACAAAAAGTTGCTAAAATGAAGTGGACATGCTCCAAACACCTTCCCACCACCGTGGGAAGCATCAGAAGACTCAAAAAAACTTTTCGTATGGCCGAAAAAGTACACTGAGACATCATTTTCTTGAGATTTCCTTCCATATACCGAATTCTCCATTACATGAGGCATCCGTAAAGTGGGGTTCCACTGTATATATATTTCTCTACCAAACCTGACCACTAGAAGGCAGCTGCCTGCAATGTAAAATACAGTATAGGGCTTGCTGTTATCCACTGTTTCTGATATCTATGGTAGATCTTAGTGCATATCCCCCACAGATGTGGGAGTGACTTATATTTGAAAGCAACACTATGTTCAAAATAAATATTGGTAACTTTTCCTTCTTTTGTTTTGTTAATGAAGCTCAGCTAGTGAAAGTGAAAAAGAAAAAGAAAATCCTGAATCACAGCAACCACTGTCTACTGTCCGTCCAGAAGAGATTCCTCCTGTACCAGAAAACAGATTCCTGATGAGGAAAAGTCCTCCAAAAGTTGATGAAAAGGAAAAAGAAATAAGGAGCAGGGAAAAAGAAAGAGAAAGGTACAATTTTATTTGATTAAGACTGAGAAAGCCTAACTTTATGCTCTCTCTGTAGGAATATTGCTTGTGTTCTTGTGACTTTCAGTTTGTGACCAGACTTCTGTTTTAATACTGTACTGATAATTTGATTTGGTGATTTCAGTGGAACTTTAAGGATTGTTCTCATTGTCTGAATGCTGCCCATCAGATAAAACTGAGGGTGAGAAAAGTGTGTTTATGTGTATTTTCAGAAAAAAGGGGTTTCCCCACTTACAGTTTCTTTGATTTATGCAGAGTATAGAACAGGCCATTTATTGGGTTCTCGGTTATAAAATATAAATATTGTGAGGCTAGGATTGCCATATGTCCCGGTTTTCCAGGATTTTTCTGAATTCATGCTGTCCTGGCTGGTTCAAAAAAAAAAACATGTAAAAGTCCCAGATTTTTAAATTTGAACAAAGGAAGCAAGATCACCCTTCACCAAGGGATTTTTTTTCAAAGAGTTAATTCACTGCCTCCTTTCCCTGCCTTTGTTTCAATTATCCTGCTTGAAAGCGGCAAAGGCAAAAAAGCACCCTGAGAAATCCACCGGGGAGCGGGGACACTTGCAAGTGAGATAATTGAAAGAAAGGCATGGAGGTAGTGAAATAACTCTTTCCAAAAATCCCTTGGCTCACATTGAAGTCTGGGGACAAGGAGTCGTCCTCAGCCCTCTTCCTCAAAAGCCAGGATGGAGCAAGAAATAAGAAGCCAAACCTCCACCACATATTGGGATGGAGGATTCCTTCTTCATGTGACTGCAAAGGGTTAATTGCATACACACTGTATTCCTAGAGAGGAATGGAACAGGGTGGACAGAAAGTAAAGAGTCCTCCATTGCAAAGGTCCTCCTCCAAAATAAGACCCTTCCTGTCTCCTGCATTTCTCCTTCCGGAGGAAAACAGAGGTGCCATGGACTGCATTGCCATTCCAGGCCCCTCTTTAGAACTTTCTTCCAAGGGATCCTCGTGTGGGGTTTGAGGGTGAGTCTACTTCAGTGTATGTGTGTGACGGGGATGGTGGAGTGACCTCAGGGGGAGGAAGGGTGGTTTCAAGAGTGGCCCAATAAATTTTATTCATAAAAATAGAACCATCAAGAATAGTCTTTGCAAGAAAAATCATACCGGGGGGAAATCTCTTGACTACAGTTTATTTTAAACTGACGAAGGCTGTCTGCCCGGACAGGGATTCTGTAGGGTCTTAGAGCCGTGGTCTCCCTGACAGCCCCATCCGACGCATGTGCAGTTTGAAGAATGCAATGATGTCACATGGCTTTCCCGGTTTGGCGGGAGAGAATTATAGTAACCCTATGTGAGGAGGTCCTAATTTGGCAAAGTAATGTATTACTTGGCATAGGTGATTGGAAACAAAACAAAAAGGCAAGACAACCCATCTGTGTATCAACATTTATGCTGATTTGTGCTGTTTGCTGCATTGCGACATTTAAAATATTTCAAATAAATTACATCCCTTTTATCGTTTCAAAGAATTGAAATTGGTACATTTGATTTTAAAAAAATTAAATTCTTGTTTGATTTTTAATTAAGCCAACCGTTTGTGAGTGCAAACAATTTAAAAGCTTCACAAAGTGAAAAAAAATTCTTGCTGATAGGCCTGGTCTGTAATAAATTCATATTTTTATTTCTAGCAATCCATCAAACTGCCATTCAGTGTATCAGAGAAGGCTGCTAGTGACAAGATCTGGACGGAAAATAAAAGGAAGAGGGCCAAGGGTATGTTTGTTTTCTTATCTGATTCTTTGAATTTGGACTTTTATGATATACAGTAATACCTCATATAACATTAGTATCGAATAACACGAAAATCGCATAACATCAAGGAATCTGGGGGGAAGAATTGCATCAGATAACATTAAGATCCTATGGGATGCTTCAGATAACAACCGCGAAAGCCTGTGTGGTTACAATGTATCTCTATGGATCCCATAGTGGATCAGATAACACTAAAAATCATATAACACGAAGACTTGTGGAACCAGGTTTTAGTGTTATATGAGGTTTTACTGTAGTTGAATAAGTGTCTTTGTTTAGGTTCATAACATCTCACAGTGCTTTTTCTTTTTATGGAGACCCAGAATTGATTTTGGAGAAAGTATTTTGGCAATGTATAGAAATATCGTTGTGCTTATAGGTGCATATTTTAGATAATTACCCTTCCCACAAAAACTAGACTTCACAACGCCCTGAATATTAACACTCTTGATGTAATGAAAGAGTACCTGTAATAAGCTTTTGTGGCAAAATCTGATCAGAACATGACTTCCTACTAGTGGCATTTTAAAATGAGCATGTATCAAATGCTTAGAACACAATATCTTGTTTTTATCTTAAATATATTTATATCTCTTAATGTCCTCAGCATCTGTAAAAATGTATTTTAAATAATTGAACTGTTTCACACCTATCTATGCATGATGTCATTTCTAAGTTTTTTGGAATACATATAGGCTTCAATTGGCTGCTGAAAGCATATAAGAATTTTCGTCCCTTGGACAGTTAGAACCTTTGAATCTGTCTTGTAAGCACAAGCTTAGAATTTGTTATAGGCAAATGACTTCTAAACTGTGTGGTTGGAATTCTCATTGTGTTTTATGTGATTGTTAATAATAGCTCTTATTGTGAGAATTTAATGTCTGGCATTTGATTTAGCTGTAGTAATAATAATTTCATGTCATAAATTATTCTGGGTTGAAAGGATTTTTTTCTGGAGAAACTGCTCAGGGGATGCCCAAATGAGGCTCCTTTCATGTCCCCAAGATCTTTTCCCACCAAAGTGGTCCTTCCCTGCTTATCTACTTGCCATTTCTTGCTTTCAAACTGCTAGGTTGGCAGGAGCTGGGACAGAGATGGCCGCTCAAACCGTCATGCAGTATCCGGGTCTCGAACTGCCAACATGCCAGCCTTCCAGCTAACAAGGCGAGCTTCTTAACTGCTGAATCCCGACATTCTGGCTTGCTGCACTGGCTCAGGACATCGGGGAAGCCCAGAAACAGCTTGGATCGGGTCTGCCCACCTCCCTGGACCCAGCGGGGGGGGGGGGTCAGAAACCCCAAAATTGGTTTTTAAAAAAAGGACTTTTTTTTTACCAATTTTGGGGTTTCTGACCCCCCCCCCCCCGCAGGGTCCAGGGAGGTGGGCAGACCCGATCCAAGCTGTTTCCAAAGTTCCTCCACCTCCCTGGAGGCTGCAGCAAGGCAAAATGTCAGGATTTGAATCCCGACATTCTGGCTTGCTGCAGCCTAAAAGAGGGTGGGGTGACTTCAAAATTAACGCTCATCGGGTCTCCCGACCTCCCTAGAGGCGATGCGCCCAGCTAAACCCCGCAGAGCCGCACGTGTACGTCTGAGGTCCGGAAGGGTAAGGATCTTACCTTTACCCTTTCCGGACCTCGGGCGGCTTGGAGGACAGCGCGGCTCTGCGGGGGTTAGCCGGGCATCCGAGGGATTCCCTCGGATGCCCAGCTAACCCCCGGAGAGCCGCGCGTGCACGTCCGAGGTCCGGAAAGGGGTATCCCTTCAGAACCACGGACGTGCGGTGGAGCGGGGCTGACGGGAAGATGCGAGGGACCTTTCCGCATCCTCCCATCACCCCCGCTCCGCCGCGCAAGCCTCCGTGCTGCCCGAGGTTGCAAAAGGGTAAAGATCCTTACCCGTTTGTAACTTCGGGCGTGCGCGGGCGTGTTGTTCGGGGTTAGAGCAGGAGACGGGGGTCTTTCCCGTACCTTGCCCTAACCCCGAACGACACGCGATCGCGTGCCTACCGGGGGGGGGGGAATGCCGAGCCTTGCCTCGGCGTGGTTTGTCCCTGACGTCAGGGCTTTTTTTTAGCATTGTTCGATCAATGTATCGAACAACGTTAAAAACCGAACAACGTCATGACTTGTGGAACCATGTCATCACGTTGTTCGGGGTTCTTTTGTATATAACTCTTCATCTGAGACTGAAGAAGGCGGAAAAGTGTTGAATTTTGGATGGGACAGACTCTTCTGTTCCTTGAAAGTTTACTACAACACAGTTACTTTCAAATTCTCAAATTGCCTTTGAAAAAGCTTTACGTTTTTTCAGTAGCAAAATGAAAGAAAACATTCTTCTGTGCCAACAGCAAAGAAACTATCCCGGCAAGGCAAAGAACATAGATTTAGTTTTTTATATGTACACCACAAGCTCCTTCTCCATTTCTTTATCCCATAGTACAGAAAAGGTTCCTTCATATGTTCTCTTAGTTCATCTGAATTTTTTCCTTGCTGAGTTTTTCTCCCTAACTTTCTCTAGTGTTCTTTTGGGGTTTGGGGAAGGGGTGCTCAAATACGACAGTTTTGTCATATTTGAGGACCTCCATATTCCAAATTGTGGGTTTTTTCCCCTTTTTTTCTCAACCAGGATATACAAGGGAACGTCTTCATTCTTTAAAAAAAAATGCAGTTGTAAGAAAAAAAGTTGTGAGGTGAGGGTTCTCTTGGTGGGAGGGTTCATTCATTCATTCATTCATTTCGATTTATATGCCGCCCTACTTGGTGAAAACCAACTCACGGCGGCACACAACATACAATAAAGTACTGTACAATGTAACAGTTCAATAATACAATATCACAGTATAAAATATAGTACAATAAAATAAATATAAACACAATATAATCAGAATACCATCCATAAACAATACCCAGTACAGAATAGACAATAAACAATATAATCACAATACAATCACTAACCAATGCAAAAATTACACAGTAATCAATTTAACAATATCTATCTGTTTGGGCCGGCTCCAGGAGCCTTTGTTGGCAGCGGCGGCGAGGGCAACAAAACTGTCCGAGTTTTAAAGCTCCCGCCCTGCCGCCCAGTTGTTTCTGCTCCTCATCAGCAACCCGGCCGGCTCCAAGAGCCTCTGTTGGTGGCAGCAGCAGCGAGGGCAGCCCAGGCGGAGCCCCCGGTGACAGGTGGGAAGAGTCCCGGGGCTAGACGCTGAGGCAGCTTCTCTGCCTGGCCGCAGGTGTTCTTGGGAGGGCGAAGAGTCCTGCCTCCATTGTGGCTTTTAAGCCCCCAACCCAGGCGGAGCCCCTGATGACAGGTGGAAAGAGTCCCAGGGCTAGACGTCCCAGGCCCTAGACCTACAGCAGTGGTGCCCAAACTAAGGCCCGGGGCCCGGGTGCGGCCTCTGAGGCCAATTCATCTGGCCCACGAAGCCCTCATCACTCCTGGAAGCTGAAATACGGGCATGTTTTACGTCTGCTTCTAGGAGTGACGAGGGCTTCGTGGGCCGGATGAATTGGCCTCGGGAGCCACACCCAGGCCTTAGTGAACCGGCTTCCTGAACCACATGATTGGCCCATGGCCCAAAAGGTTTGCACATCCCTTCCTTCAGTCATCCTACTTGAAGGGATTGGAGGAAAAGTAGTAGTCTTGGGTTTGCAGGACAAGAGACCTGCTGCATCTTTTGTGTATATCTTTTGCTGAGGCTGCACTAAACGGTATTTTACTTAAAAGGAAAGATTAAAGGGAAGCTATATTTTCAATGTAGAAGAAAAGAAGATGAGGAATATTTTGTCCCTCCCAAGGGTGGTCTTGTTCCGTTTACATTTTCCTACTGGCTGGGCCCAAAGTGGATCTTCAGACTACT
Source organism: Furcifer pardalis (assembly GCA_030440675.1). NCBI lineage: Eukaryota > Metazoa > Chordata > Lepidosauria > Squamata > Chamaeleonidae > Furcifer > Furcifer pardalis. The sequence continues at coordinate 156,463,633 of CP126894.1, read as the reverse complement.
TTATCTTGTCTAGCATCCCATAGATTACTAGTCAGTTATAACAAAGACCTACTTTTGTCCATCACGGCCATCACTCTTAGTATGTGCTGCCAAGTAACTTCTGACTTATGGTGATTCCATGAATGTCATATCATTCAGCTCTTGAAAACGCAACACTGGTGCTTCTTTTATTGTTTCAGTCCATCTCATGGTAGATTTTCCTTTTTTCCTGCTGCCTTTAACTTTTCCCAACATTATTATCTTTTCCAGTGGGTCTAATCTTCTCATGATGTGCCAAATGTGTGATACCCTCAATTTCATTATTTTTGCTTCTAGGAAAAAAATTAATTTTAATTTGATTGGGCCCTACTTGTTTATCTTTCTGGTGGTCCAGGGCATCCACAAAGCTTTTCTCCAGTATTTTCAGTGTTTCCCAAATGCTGGTTTGTGGACTTCAATTCCCAGAAGCCTAAGTCATTTCCCCAAAGCACTGATCAGCCAGTGTACTGACTTAGGCTTCTGGGATTTGAAGTCCACCTGTGGGCTGTGTACCACATGTTGGGAACCACTGTTTAGATAAATTATATTTCTTGTGTCAGCTTTCTTCACCTTTGGCCAGATGTTTCTGATTTTATAAATCTCACTGTTAATGCTGTCAAGATCCTTGTTTCTCCCTTGAATACCTGACCTGCTCATTTATCCATAAGAAGAGGTCCTTGAGTTGTTTAAATGGGAATAGACATAGGCCTTAGGATAAGTTATACACCTTAAGGCAGGGGTGGCTCGCAGAGGCGGACGCGTTTACGACAGCTGTAAAACACACCTGCGCATTCCATAAAGGCTGCTGTAAATGCACCTACTGCTGTCGTAAATGTGTTTACGACAGCTGCGGATGTGTTTTACGGCAGCGTTTATAGCAAGAGGAACCACGTGACTGGCCCGCTCAGCTGTCCAGGGGGCATGGTCTGGCCCATAGCACAAAAAGTTTGGGAACCCCTGCCTTAAGGAGACAAACTTTGCTTTTCTATTTTCATCTCAGAGCCTTTGTGCCTATCCTAAAGGCCTTAATGAAACATCTCTGAGACTGTTAAGATTGTGTCTTGAAACTAAAAGCTGCCTTTGTAACAGCAGCAACATACTTTGAATTGATCTCAATTCATGGCACTCAGAGCCATCCTTCAGGAAGGTTAAGCCTACAATCCTGGCCAGGTCAAACTTCTGATTTCATTACTTACAAGATCCAAAGCTTGCCCGTATTTTAATGTATTGCAGCATACACCACGCAAGCTGTGGACACTTTGGCTGTCTTTTCCACAAACACTTCTGTGTCTGACAAGGCAGTACAAATTGGATTCATCTGCCTCAGCTGCTTCTTCCGTGTCTAGACCTAGTGTGAGAAAGATTAGCCGGCAACACAAGGTGGCCATTACCTGAGGTACGCCTGATTGTGGTGCAAAAATACCACAATCTTCAAGGAGGCTTTTTCTGTGTACCCCTCTGCCTCAGCTGAAAGCAGCATTTGGCCAGGCTTGACTCTCATAGACTCTGACCACCTCCCTTTTGGTCATTGCTGGAAATTTGGCTCTACCGCAGGTGAGAATGGCTCGTTGTTGCAGATAGAGAACAGTATGTTGGCAGGGACTTACCTTGGATGTCAACTCTGGTCTATGCAGAAGGAGAACTCCAGTCTTACTCAGCTGCTGGCTTCATAGTCCTGATCACTTTGTTATTGGTTGTGAGTTCATTTAGCCCAACTCTGCTCGGTTTGTGCCTTACCCTTAGTCCTTTCTTTCTCCTTTATGCTATAGTCTTTTCTATGTTGCTCGTTCTGTTTCTGTGCTTAGTTTTAGAAAGGATTGTGTAGAAGTTGGTGTCTATACACAGAAAACAGATTTTGAAATCATGTGACAGCTCCCATTGCCTCAGCAAGACTAGGACTTAAGCAGTGTATGGAAGTCTCCTTCTCTGGAGACAAAAAAGATATTAAAGATAAACTCCTCCCATGGAGCCATTCTTTAGATATGTAATTACTGTATTGTGATTTCATATTTTCTGTGATGAAGTATTAAGTATTGCCATGTGCTTGGTAGTGTCTGTATAGTTTATTTAGGATACTCAGAAAATAATTTTTGCAATTTGTAATTTAATATTTATTTTTTTCTCATTTCCAAAGCGCTATCGGACCCCTTCAAGATCCAGGTCAAGAGATCGCTTTAGACGCAGTGAAACTCCTCCACACTGGAGACAGGAAATGCAGAGAGCTCAAAGAATGAGAGTAGCTAGCGGAGAAAGATGGATAAAGGGAGACAAGTAAGATCAAAGAACTTGCTTTTCCATTCAGCAGTGTGAGCAATAGTACTGTAACGTTTTTATATTATAGTAGTACCATTTCCTTGTGCTATGTTCTGTGAAAGAGTATAATGACTACAATTGGTGCCTTCTCTGCCTGTTCAGTAGTTTATAGTGTCCTTCTAGACTGGCTGGGTCAAAATGGCATTAAAGAATGTCTGGAGAGTACCATTTTTTGATTATTATTTTTAAACTATAAATTGCAAGAGAAAATTATTGGGTTGTGTTTAGATCCAGGTGCATGCTGCAGAGCTAACAGAAGCAAATATGCTATCCCTGGAATATTTTGCAGGGACTTCCTGTGTAGTGAACCAAATAGGGAATTCCACTTCTGCCAGCCCTTTAATACATGCCTAAATTTTGTGCCAGACCATTAGATTTTGTAATGCAGCTTTGGTTTCTGGTTTGGCATAATTCCTGTTGATCTCATTTTCCCCCTTTAAAATATAAGCAATAAACATTGGTTGGGGTTTTGTTTTTCTTTCTTTAAAGGAGTGAAGTTAATGAGAACAAGAAAGATTCTGCCAATCAGAAAAGTCCAGGGAGAGGAAAAGAAAGAAAAACATCTGACCACAGGCAAGCTTCTGAGAGCCCAAGTAGAAAGGTAGAAAAAGAAAAGAAAACAAAAGACCACAAATCTGGCAGTAAAGACAGAGAAGCAAGAAGGAATTCTGAGAAGGAGGACAAGGACAAACATAATAGAAATAAGGCCAAGAAAAGGGCTCGATCCAAAAGCCAGAGCAAAAGCAAAGAAGTGTCAAAAAGTAAGGAAGGGGATTCGAAACACAGCAGACACGAAGAAAAGAAAACGCGCTCAGGAAGCAAAGAGAAGGACTATGAGAAAGAGAGGGATAAAGAAAAACACAACGATTTCCATGGGAGAGAAAGGAGCCGAAGTAAGGAGAAGACTAAAGGGGGAGGATCTAAAAGTAATGGCCAAAATCATTCTAAAAGTAAAGATAGGGAAAAACATGCAAAGTCAAAGAGTAGAGAACGTGAGCAGTCTAAAACCAAACACAGCTCCAATAGTAAGACAAGAGAGCGAAGCAAAAGTGGAGACAGGAGAAAGAGAGCCAGATCCAGAAGTAGAGAACGAGATCGCAGCAGAAGTAAAGATTACTCAAGGCACAAAGATAAGGATGAAAAAAGAAGAGGGCGGTCAAGAAGCAGGGGCAGAAAAAACTCACCAGAAAAATCTAAAGGTAAAGAAAACAAGAGGAGGAAGGAATCTCACAGCTCAGAGAGGGAGAAAAGTCGGAGTAAAGAGAGACATCGGAATGAAGACCACAAAGGTTCTCACAGAAAAGATGAAACTGAAAGGAGAAAGCGATCCAAAAGCCGTGACAGTAGCAGCTCAGAGACTCATAAAAATAAAAAGGCCGGTAGAGATCAAGAGAGAACTCCTGACTCCAAGAAGAGACGGACCAGCAAGGACCGTGAATGTCAAAGGTCATCTTCACACCAGAGTAAAGAGAAAGAAAAGGAAAGGTCCCATTCCTCAAGAGAAAAAGAAGTCAACCAAATATCAAAGAATCAGGAGAGAGATCGCACCTATGGTAAAGATAAAAAATCTGATCATGAATCAAGTGCTGGAACTGATGAAGACAGGCGGGGATGAGGTTATGAACTGGTTGTTTCCATGCTGCCTCCCAGTTGTGGAGACATATCGGGGAACATTTTTTTTAAAAAAAGAAAATGTGGACTTCAGTTTGGTCTTTTGATAATCCGCAACATGGATCATTTGTACTGCTAAAGTTTTAATAAACTTGAAATGGAAAAACAAGTTTTATGTGTAATATGGTGTGCTGTGTTTAATATTTCATGATTTATGTATCCTACTTCTCTGTTACCAGAAGGAAACAAACTGTACTGCGTTATTTACATTTTTGGTTTAGATGGTTCAGTGCAAACAAGCAAGTTGGGCTGAAAATAAATTTAATTTCTTTGAACTACTGGAATTTGTTTATTCCATGTCTTAAAGAATTGCTGTTATGGTAATATTATTACATTACAGAAAGTAGACAGCTAAAGTACTGTAAAAGTGGAACGCAGAAAGAGGAAGAATATTTTGCAAATTGAATACTTTAGTGAAGATAATACTTTCTTCTATTGGTCCTGATACAAAAAATATATATATTGGTCTTTGGATTTATTATGAATTAAATATTTTCCCTATAAGCAACTCTTTCAGATATGTTGATCATTATATGGTTCTAAGTAACCTCCATTTTAGTATATTCATAATACATGTTGCCATGCATTGTGTATGATGTATTACTCTTTATCTTGTCTCCTGTAGAAGACTTTGTATGCTTTTTTTCTGAAAGGGAAACATTGTTCCTGTAAAAAAGCCAGTTTCAATAAATTTGTAAATAGATTCTCCTAGGGCAGGGTTTTAACTTTTCAGTGAAAATTGAATATCCTAGCATGTGTGAACAGGGGCAACTTCTGTTAAAGGAAAATTGCTATTTGATAACAGCTGGGTCCATCATTTTTAAAACATTAGCTCACATACCTCATTTTATTTCTGCCCCAGGGAATATAATCTGGGCCATTCTTCAGTTTGCTGATTTCCTTTCTGTCAGAGGAGGAAAAATGCCACAAAGAACAGACAGGAAAGGGTCAAGTAGAGAGGGTGGGAATGCAGTAATCAGGCGTGGGCATCTGTCAGAAAAGGTAGGCTCAGAAAGAAGTAAAAGTTGGATTTCTACCCAGGGTACAGGACAGCTTGCCAACCTTAGAAAAATGAACACACATGGGAAGCAAATGTATCCCTTCTACTAGATTGTTTACAGTAAATAAATAATGCTTCATAGTAAAAACGGGTGCTCCAAGTCCGGTTCATTCCTTTGCTTACTTTTGGGTTCATGGTGACTTAACAGTAAAAGAAGAAAAATAAAAGCATCTATTCGTCTCTATTGCCATCTCATCTATTTGTCGTATGAAGTGATTGTTTTTATACATATATATGCAAGAGGCAGGGAATTGCAAACAACATTTTTCTTCGGGTTTTCATATGTGGAGGTAAAGTAACCACAATTCTTTGAGTCCATTTAGTGGTTTTCTGATAGTGGCTAAAATTCAGTCCCTAGTCTATTGAATCTGTGGAATTGGTGAGTGAGCTCTAAATTCCATTGATTCAGTGGACTTATTCTGGTTGTGACTTACGACTGGATATCAGTCATTAGTTTTGTATTTGCTATCCTTTTGGCATGTAAAAAGAAACTGACGAGCAAGGAAAGCAATTATCTCCACTGTATATATGACCTGTTACTCCAACAGAACAGCCTTCTGCTCTTAAGGAATGCTTGCATTTGATATGTACCCACTCATCTTTCTGTTTTGCTATACAGTACAAACTTTTCAAACAGTGAAAAGTTGATCCTCTAGGTGAAAAATGGGGGGACATTCACACAGGATTTCTCCTAGTAGTCATACTAACCCTATTTACAGAGCACTTTTCCTCAGCAGTCGTCATGGGGGTGGGGAGTGGCTTCACGAGGTGTGATGCTTGTAGTAAGATCCCACTCAAGGTGGAGGGTTCAAAGTGGCTGTATTGCCTTGGGGGAAGGATATGATAGTTAATATCCAGAATAGATACGGCACCTAAAGAAGGATATCAAACCCAAACTTGTAAAGAGCTGTACCACATTTCCCCTGAAAAATAGAGAATCAAGGCTAAAGCTGAAATTTTTGAAATGGTAGTCGTCTTAGTCTGTGTTTCAAGCATATCAGAATAAATAAAACAAACAGACAAAAAAAGTGACACTTTAATGTTAGTATTTAATGTTAGTTTTTGTCAGACGTAAGAGTGATGCCATGAAGTCTGACTCCTATGTCTGACATAGTGAACAAATCTAACATTGAAATACAGTAAAACCCTGATTCACAAATGCCTTGAGTTACATAAAATTCAACTTACATAATGATTTTTGCACTAAAACCATGTCCTGATTTACATAAAAGTACCAATTTACATAACACAATTTCCTATGGGGTTGCTTCGAGTTATGTAAAAAAAAATTCATTTTTCTTTTGGGTCTGCTTCAATTTACATAAATATCATTTTCCTAGGGGTTTGCTTCGAGTTATGTAAAACATTCATTTTTCCTATGGGTTTGCTTCAAGTTAAGTAAAAAACCGATTTACATAAAAGCCTACGGAACAGACTTTTTACGTAAGTAGGGGTTTTACTGTACAGCAGTTAGTGTTTAGAGTGCCACAACATTTGTTTTATTTACTCTGCAAACACTAAAGCTGTATCTGGCCAAAAAAATTCTCCAGGTGGTTGACACACAACAAAGTGGTCCAGCTTCAATTCTATTTATTTGCAAAACAGCTTAAATCTTCAGGAATGGGTGTCATTGAGGCTAAAATGACTCCAGTTCCATGGGATGTCTCACACCTTGAGAAACAATCTTCAAAACAAATCACAAAAGGAGCCTTAAAAATGAGAGAAATGTAAGCAACTGAGTAAATTTTGAGTACTACATGACACCTCTGCTTGGAACATATCCATAGGAAAGAAGAGGCACCATGAGGATCTAGTTTGCTTGGGGACAGATTCAGTGGAAGATCCTGTCCCTTTGCCTCCAGCCCAGGCACAGACTTCCAATGGATTGCTTCAGTGGGAGAGTATACAACATGTAGCTGAAGGCCACGCTGCTCAGTGCTCCCAGAATCATCTCCCAATACCAAGCAAGCACAACTGGTCAGTCATATCTTTAGTCTTCCTTGGAATCTGAATTGACCATTCATTGCCTAAAACAAAAAAAAGACTCTATCCTCAATCCTGAAAATGTCCCTTTCCATATGGACAGCATGGAATTGGGAAACCATAGTTCTCACCCCATCCCTAATACATTTACCTATCTTACTACAGCGGTATATACTGGCAACCACCACAATCCTATTTTCCATTCCAAGGACCATGTTTATAGAATTTCTGTTCCACCCTATGGTGGATTCAGAGCAAAGCCCATTGTCTCCTGCATGCAGATGCATAATCGTCTTGTAGAAGCCAACACAAAAGGCCAGACCACCCAATGGAACCATCTTCTAAGTCAAAGCTTCAAAAGCTAGCTTCAGGTTCAACTTTGAGTACCAACACTGGCTCCTCGTCCGAGCCTTAGCATCTGAGAGCAAATAAAAAAACAACGGATGAAGTTAATATAGGTGTCAATGTTAAATGATTCCAGTACCAATCCTGAGAATTTTTCCATGCCAAAAACCCATTCCAAATTGACTTTGAAGACATCTAAGTAACAGAAACAGGCTGGCCGCAAGGTTGACATCGAATGACTCTGACTATGATGAACTGCCTAACAGAATGTCAAAAAAGCACCCAAGTTTAAAACTAGGGCTTGAGGCTACCCACTCATCTGGGCATCAACCTTATAAACAACTGCTGGGACTGGATGTGAGTTGCACTGCTCAAAAGTAACACCATACTGATGCTTCTAAATGTATATTGTTGACAAAGCAGGTTCCCGTGCCATTTGCACATACACAACCTGAACATCACTTGAAGGACATCACTTGAGTGTTTCCTAGCCATTCTCCTCAATATGGATAGAGACTCTTGAGACAAATCTTCCATACTTCCTACTTCTAGAAGGTAACTGGTCCAATTTGATCAGCATGAAGGCCCTATGGAGAAACCACAGCAAGAGCTTTACCTTTGATGGACTATAATGACAAAAAGGCAGGTATAGCAAATTCTGTTTTAATTCTGCCCTGCTAATGGGCAGATTGCCTTTTCACATCTGTTAGTGAAATGGCTTATGAAGGTTGTTGGGTCACTACCCTACACGTTTGAACTTCCCTGACATGGGACCTATGGGTGATTCGCAGGCAACAGATTGCCCAATTCCCTAAGCCATTGGCTTCCTAATAAAAGCTTATAGTAAGGTTTTCCACGACCAGTTATTGTCGATGGTCAGGGTAACTTTCCTAGTCACCAGTATCTTGTGATGCAACCCAGTGGACTTTGTGGTTTGCTCAGACCTGCTGTACTTAACCTTTCACTGTGATAAGACAGCATTCCAACCAGACTTCTTTTCTTCTTAGACATGATCTGCTTTCTGTTAAACCCAGGACATTGTTTTGCTGGGCTTTTGGTCTAGTCTAGGTTGTTTTCAAGCTTAGAATGGCATTTCCATACTTTATGATATGACCTTTTCATTTGTAACAAGAGTCACAGGAAATGTCTGTCAATGTTGACTCTCCGCTTTCCACATCTGCTCTCATTCTGTGTTATGTTTTGACTTGGCTTCAAGCGTGAGTTAAGGTCCATGTACCACTCCATGCTCCATCTCTCTGCATTAAATTCCTTCCCTAAAATGTAGATGTGAAGACTTGTCTCCCAACTCACAGACATGGGGATCCCCTCTTTTTAAACTTCTATTTTTTCCTCAATCTTTCATGTCAATAGTGTGGAATCATAATTTAAACATACAGTATATCTCAACATGAGACAGTAAGAATGATTCCACAGTTACTTTTATTATGCTATCAGCAACATCATCCACTGAAGTTTAAAGGTATTTCAGGTGATGTCTTGTGTTGGCTGTGCTTTCTTGTTTTTCTATTGCTTCTTTTTCCTTACAGAAGAAAATCTGATAATAGTAATAACTATGTAGTATCTTCTGACTGCTAGAGTGAGGAACATTCTGTCTAGAAATGTTCCTGTTATTTGAGCTCAGGTACCTACATCTTCAGATGGACTGTACTGGGCCTTATCATTGTGCAACGCTACCCTGCATTTGGACAAGTAACTCAGCTTGCTCTTATGTAGGACCTTCCTCAAGTGCCATATCCAACTCAAAATATTGGCTGTCCTCATGGCGATCACCGTTGAAGTTTGTCCTGGGAACAACATAATGCAGTGGCCTTCCATTTTCCGACCGCGTCACAGAATGACACCTGTACCACTGATCCAGTTCTGTGATTCGCTTTCTGGTCCTGAGCTGTTTTGGCACCCAAAGTTCTCATCAGCCCCAGGTCAGTATTGATGAAGCTGCAGCTCTCCGTCAAGATAGTATAGTACTGTATAGTATAGTAGTATATTTCGACTTCTATGCCGCCCCATTCGCACAGCAACTCTGGGCGGCTCACAGAGGAAACAGTTACAATTACATAGCAAAGATGGATTCAAGTGGGATTTAATCCACTTGGGGGGCCATCACCTTTCTCTGTGGACTTTGCTACCCAAGGCCATTAGTCCTCAGGGCTGTAGGGTTAGTTGACCGCTGCCTGACGATCAGTATTGAGTCACTGGCAGCATAGTCTACTCTATTTCCATAGCAAGATAACGTGGCCAGACTTAATATGTAGGACCATGAAGAAAAAATTGCATTCTGTATCTGTTGTCCTTCAGAGTGACCGTGCAACTCACCATCTTTCCTTGATGAAGGCACCATTGGTGTTTCCATACAAAGTTGCTGCAGCAGTTTTCAGGGAGGAACTAAGCAGGAAAGCAGGAGGCTCACCCCTTTGTGTGTTGGAAAAATCATTTCACATAATTCCTGAAAGTTCTCAGTATTGTTCTGCACAAACATGAAGCTTATATGTGCCTGTATTAGGGATCACTCAAGTAAACCACAACTATGAGTTTCTCCTCACTTCGGGCTTAAGAGGATGTTACGATTTAGCAAATGGAAAAGCAAGGAAAGGACTGTACAAAGACATATAGGTACAAGACTGGTGCAGATGTTTCAGTTATTGAGCCAAGATATGCCTAAATAGCCAAAAAAAAATTGGTTTAATGATGGCTTATTTAAGTATTGAGACATCCAGTAAAAAGTAACTCCATTGGGTGTCCATTGTTAAAAAAGAATACTTCCTGACTTCAAATGAAGCAGCAAAACTAACAAGATCTATCCAATTATGTGCATATGTTACATGCAGTGGTGGGCAGCAATAAGTTCGCACACACACCTGGGCAGAGGGGTAACAAAATTGGGGGGCCTTCAAGCAAGGGGTGGCAAAATTGGGAGGCCATGCCCTCCTCCCTGCCGTACCCCACCCACTTCCCTGCCCCACCTCCCTGCCCCGTCCCGTTCCTCCATGTCCTCCAAGTCTGGACGGCCTTGTGTAGCGGAGTCAACTGGTATTCAAATTTGACATCAGGTTTTGTCCCTGCTTGTGGTTCATTGTCTCTCTTGCTCAAAAGCCAGTCATATCCGACTCTAGGGTGCAGTGCTCATCTCCATTTACAGCCAGAGCCAGTGCTGCCTGTGTTTGCAGATGTATACACGGCCATAGGGCAGGCATGACTATATCGCCCACAACGTAGGCTCTGCCCATTATGTAGGCTCCACCCGTGATGTAGGTTCCACCCCACTGTGGTAGCAAAAATGTTTGCTGCCCACCACTGGTGACATGTCACCAAATTGCATCCAACATATGGCAATCTTAATAGGGCTTTCAAGGCATGTGAAGCATCCAAAGAGTGATTGTACAAGTGCCGCTCCTTGTTGAGTTTCCACAGATCAGTCAGTTGCAGCATCTTTGTATCTGCTCTTTGTATGTGAACCTGTATCTTAAAATAATACATGTTTGCATTCATGGTTTCTAAAGACAGACAACAAATCAGCCTAAAACTTTGCACTATGTTCCAACAGTTAGTTAAAAAAATCCCCCCAAAAAATCAACATACAGAGCACATTTAGAACAAGTTGAAACTTTTTTAGCCTGCGTTTATATATTCCCATTGCGAATACAGTAACTCTGTAAAGCTCTACATCTGTGTGACTTTGATGCATTCTCGCAAAGCTTTTTATTTTAGGATGCTATCTGAACCACTACACTGTGGTGACTGGCATTCTTCATTGGGTACATGCTCCCAGATCTGTTGGAAAAACAGGAATATTCTAGATAAAATGGTTCTCTGTGTTGCCTGAAGAGTTTTGAAATCTGTTATTTTGGATAATGTTGTAGTCTGTCATGCTTGGCTGGGAAGAGCAGATGGAATTGTAAGTACTATACCTGTTATGGAACATGCAACTTTTCACACTCTGTCACATTGCTAGTTTAAAACAGGGATTCTCAACCTGAAGCTCATGGGCCAGATGCGGCCCACGCAGTGGTGGATTGTCAAATTTTTTGCTACCCCACCGTGACGTCATTATGTCATGGGTGTAGCCGACATCATGACATCATGGGCGGAGCCAAGAAAATAAAAATAATAAAGGCTGCCTGGAACTGCGCTTGTGTCAAACCTCCATTTGACGCATGCACAGTTCTATTTTTTTAGTGCACATGCATCAAACCTCTTTGACGCATGTGCACTAAAAAAATAGAACTGTGCATGCGTCAAATGGAGGTTTGACACATGCGCAGTTCGGCTGCCCGGAAATACATTTCCGGAGGGGGGCCGGAGAGGTGACTGAACCGGTCACCCGGGGGTTTACAACCACCCCGGCGACCCCCTCCTGATGGGTGCTACCGGTTCGGGCGAACCAGTCCGAACCGGTAACAACCCATCACTGGGCCCACGGCACCATTTCATGTGACCCACCACCACTTCTACCACACCAGGAAGTTCCATGTAGTGGAGGAAGGGCAAAATGGCCATCCAGCCCCCCGAAGCCGTCTGAGGGCGCATGACCCAGCCCCCGGCTTGAAAAGATTGATAACTCCTGGTTGAAAAGAAAGCTGAGAGAGATCTTTGGCTAACCAGTAAAGTTTTATATATAATGAACTTTGGACAGAGCCTCAGGGATGTGTACAAAAGGATCTCGCTCACCAGGTGATTTGCAGTAGATGTTTAAAAGGTCTCTAACTCCCCATAGTTGAACGATAGCAATAAGGGGGGGGGGGGGTTCTTTTTAAATTAACCCAGTTAAAATGAAGGAAACATGGGGAAATAATAGATTTGTACACAAAAGACTTTTATGTGCTCGCTTCAGTTCCGGTTTAAAACAAGCAAATAAAATTAATGTTAAGAAATAGGAGATGCATATTCTTGGCGATGGTATGACACTTTAGGAGCTGAAGAGCCGCCTTTAATAAGCTTATCTTATCGTTAAAATGACTCAAGTGCAAAACCCAAACGTGTGGATTCACAGACGTCTCAAAGAAGAAGAATGGGTTACTTACCTGTAACTTTGGTTCTTCGAGTTACGTCTGGAGACATGTCATCAATAATAATCAAACAGTTTAAAACCAATTAAAAGATTAAAAGTTAAAAAGAATATTAAAAGATTAAAACTAGGAGTTGCAGCTAAGAGGCACAGGAGTCAAATCATCCAACCGGCTGAGGATATTGTTCCATCCATCCCCCAAACCTGACCTGCCAGCCAGGTTTTCACTCCTTTCCTAAAGGACAGTAGCTCCATCTGCATGCATAATTCTATTGGAAGGAGGTTCCATAGGGCTGGAGCGGACACTGAGAAGGCCCTCCGTCTTGTGCCAGAGAGATGCACCTCTCTGGCCGATGGAACAACTAGAGAGCCTCTCCGATCCGCTCTAGTGGGATGGATACAGATGTTCTTGGGGTGAGGGGGTATCTTAAGTATCCTGGCCCACTACTATGTAGGGCTAGTCCCCCCCCCTTCCTTCCCTCCACCAATGGCTTTCTTTTTGCACGACAGAGCTAAATACATGATTGAAAATCCTAAGTGTAGAACTCAAGGGCGATTTAATATTTCCAACCTTAAAGCTAAAATGGAAAATGAAAGGCAAGTGGTTTCATCACAAATGTAAGTTCTTATTGATATTCAAACGAGAGGTAGAGTTAGCTGTCAATACAAAAGCAGAAATTTATAATCTCTAAACTTCTATTGCAAAAACCTCAATTTCAGATCTTCTATTTTAAAAACCTGTCAATTAAGAAAAACAAGCATTTTACATTGCTTGGAACACATCTCAATTGTTATACACATCTAGACACTTAAAGGTAAAGGTAGACACTTATGGACTTCATTATAGTATCAAAACGTTGCTAATTTCTTATTCTTTCACAATGTGATAGATTCTTTTTAAACATTTGAAATCCTTTTTTTACCATGTAAAACCTAATCGTGCCTTAGTCTGATCACCATGTTCATTTAAGAGTTTCATTTCTTGAGCTGTGCCACCTATAAATGGAAGCTTAGTATCTTGCTTGTCACGTGACTTCTCTCTATGAATTGGCCTGGTAATACCAGGACAGTCTTCGTTTGCTGCTTTGATAAGAGGGTAAAGATTCTGGGCAGTCTTGGATGCCTCGTCAATTACTTTCTTTGCATACTCCTGGAATTCCTGCTCCTTCCACATTGCAATACGTTCTTTTTGCCTAACATACTCCAGGTCTCCTTGTTTTTCCCGCTCTTGCTTTGCCATTTTTTCAGCCTATATTGGAAGGGGGGAAAGTGTATTCAGAAAATATGGTATAATACTGTGATGGTGAACCTTGGCACTCCAGATGTTCTTGGACTTCAATTCCCAGAAGCCCAAGCCCCCGTGAATCCACACTAATGGGTTTGCTGCGGTTCATCCGTCCCACACCGCCCTCCTACAGGCACATTTTACTTCCGCTTTGTTAGGGCATTTTTGTATGATATTGTACAAAGATGCCTGCCTAGTGGGTTAGTACAGCTTTAAGGCCCTGCAAGTACTTTAAACACAGGTGTTTAGAAAAGAGGCACAGACTGCTTGCACGGCTGTGTCTACCTGGTGTACGTGCCCCAGCAACAGCACAGCTCTGGCTGATTAGAGAAACTGCCCAGCAACACTAGAGTATAACCGTGGCCCTCTGGGAAGGGTCCACTGAGGAGGGTTATGATACTGAGGAGGTTATGCTGCTGAAGGAGGGTTATTCTGAAAGAGAGACTACTGAGGAGAGCTGAAGAAGAGTGAGACTGCTGAAGGAGGTCATGCTGCTGAGGAGAGTTCTTCAACTGAGAAGGAAGAACTGCTGAAGACTACCAGGACTCTGTGCATGCTCTTGGGACTGGAGCCATCAGAGGATTCCAAGCTTCGTTCCAACTGTGGGGTTTGGAGAGAGAGACTGGTACCTTGTATATAATCCTGTGTATGTCTGTCTTCCCCTCACGCACCAGTAAAGCGCACCTTTCAATGAAGCCATATGTGTGTATGTCATTACACCTAAAGTTTTCGCTGCGTAACAGCTTAAAGTGCTTCTCTGATATCGAGACACACATATCGCTAGGGGAATCCCTGACACGCTTCCAGGAGCGGCAAGGGTGGTATGGGCCAGATGAATTGGTGTTGGGGCCTGATCCAGCCCCCAGGCCATAGTTTGGGCACCCCTGCTATAAGCAGACCAGATCTTCTAGTGGTGGTGGTGGTCCTGGCAGTGAAGGGGAAGGCTGGGGAGTGGAGGTTTTCTTGGGCAGAAAGAACAACTATATACAAACAGATATATTTACTGATGGTTGCGAAGAAGGTTCTCCAAAACGCAAGAACTGTGTTGATACTGTGAAAAAAGAACTGATGGGACCATAGGACGGGACTGCATGTACACGAAGAAGGGGAGAGGAGCACATGGCTCCTCAGAAAGTTCTGGAACATTCTGAATGGTTGACATAAGCACAGAAACAGACTAGCCCATGTCTGTGAATCACAGGGACCGCTAAGAAGAATATGTTTGCTACCACAACACTACTGAAATTTTACATCCTTAACCTAACTGATAAATAAAACAGCAGCATGCCTATAGATACATAAATGGTCTTGGGAAAAAATTTTTTTTAAATTATTAGCATCACTGGACTCAGGTTCAGAGTGACTGTGGGACATAAGAATTAAAGGTTAAGGACCACCATTTTACACCTTATAGACATTTTCTGACAGAATGTTAAGTTCCTTTTAATAATGGCTGAAATCCTATTACTGTAAAGTTGCACTGTCTAAGCCAGATGATATCATATGGTGACAGAAACATAAAATTAAATTAAAACTATTCTCTCTCCTCCCCCACTTCATGTTCTGAGGATCCCTAGGGATCTCTTTTGCCCATGAGAAATCTTTAGGAACATCTAGATCTGGGGAGTTGTGCCTTAATACTGAAAAACCACTGTCAAAAGTCCCATTCTCAGATCAAGTGGCAACAATCTGGTGACAAGTCTTATATAAAAGGCTCCCCACTCCTCTGGTCCAAAGGCTCCCCAAGATTTGCCAAGGGCAAAAGGGATCCCCAAGGAGCCTCAGGACCTAAAGGGGGAAGGTAAGAAATTTTGGATTGAATTAAATTTAAAATGTCTAACACCAGATGACATCATCAGCAGTTTATGTGGTGAAAATTTGTGCCAACAGGATTTCAGCCCATATGTGTATCATATTTCAAGTCTGGAGATAAAAGAATTCTGTTCCCAAGACATTATTCAAATGCAGAAGTCAGAGTCTCCACTCAGAATGTTCTTCCAGCACTAGATATATAAATAGACAGGTCATATTCCTTCCTTTTAAAATACTTTGGCTGAACTCCTGTTGAGCAATTATGCTAACAGTGTACCTTTGGGAAGGGAATTATTATATGTTGAGAAATCTTTGTATACATGATCTGTGGCATACTGAGTTATGTGACTTGGTGTATAACAGACAATGTCTATGGAGATTTTTTTTTAAAATCATGGCAATTCACGCCTACAAGTTATGCAATTTGTACAACTGTGCAGCAGAATTTTAGCCTCTGTCAATTTAATTGTACTTACAATTTGCATGACATGAGTTTCTTGCAATTTTAAACTAGCACAATGATTTCTATGTTTCTTGTCTTTTTCCAACTCTTGATAGATCCTGTCTGCTTCCATCTGTCCACGAAGTGTTTCTTCAGCTTCAAGTTTATCCTGTTTTGCTTTCTCTTCCTTCATTTTTATCTGGAAGAACACAATACAGTTCATATTTCGCAGTAGTGATATCTTTAAATCCTACTGATAGTTTAGTCAACTACAAGCATGCTATTCTGATATCCTGGGGAGTACTTTCCTTCATACAGTACTTCTATTTGACAACATATTCTGCTAATTTTTATCAAGCTCGTTTTCCTGACATGTTGTTACATGGGAATTTATTTTCAAAGAATAGTGAGCAAGAAATGGCAGGAATACATGGATCTTTCTTACCACACCAAGTCTATGGTTTCTAATGGATTCTAAATCAGCTTTATTCTTTTCTTCTTTTGCTTTTTGTTCTCTTTCAAGCTCCTCTTCTGTCTCTGCAATTTCTCTTGCAATGCGCTCATCTTGATCAGAAAGTTTTTTCCCCATGTATTTAAGGAGGCGACTAGCAATATTATCTCTCCGTTCCTCCATTAACCTGCAACAGTTCAACAATGAGTTCAGAAATTCCTTACTGCATTCTGTAGAGATTTGAGGTATACAGTCATACCTCGCATAACAACAATGAGTCGTTCTGCAAGGCTGCTCACTAAGCAAGTTTTTCGCTATGCGAGTCTTTTTCGCTTAGCGAAAATTCCTATGGAAAAACTCGCATAACGAGCATTTCTATGGAAAAACTTGCATAGGAAAAATTTTTCATTATCTGAGTTTTCCCCATAGAAATGCTCGTTATGCAAGTTTTTCCATAGGGAAAGTCCAACTCGCATAGTGAAAATTTTTGTTATGCGAGTCGGATCACTTTTTGAAAAACCCGCTTGTTATGCGAGTTTTTCGCTACGCGAAATGCTCGTTATGCGAGGTTTGACTGAGTGCTAGGTACTCCATGCCAATCAGAGAAAGTCTCTATTTAACTCCTACAGTATCTGCCATTAAGTGTGTGAATAGTGACACGTTCCTGACAGAGAGAGTACAGTCAAACCTCGCTTAGCAAGCAACTCGCTTAGTGAAAAACTCGCTTAACGAGCGGGTTTTTCAAAAAACGAACTGACTTTTCGCTATGCGAGTCCAACTCGCAAAGCGAAAATATTCATTGTGCTAGTCGGACTTTCCCCATAGAAAACTCACATAGCGAGTGTTTCTATGGGGAAAACTCGCATAATGAAAAAAAAATTGCTATGCGAGTTTTTCCCCTTAAAAAGCTCGTTATGCGAGTTTTTCCGTAGGGATTTTCGCTATGCAAGTCTGACTCGCATAGCGAAAAGCTCGCATAGCAAGCAGCCTCATAGAATGAATTACATTCGTTATGTGAGGTATTACTGTATGCAGAATTCTTTAAATACTCTTAGTACAGATGACTGATAAATGGACATCACTGAAAATATTACCATTCCCTGCCTATTATATTGGGATAAATTATATTTCATTTTCAGTACAGAAAGACTGCATGCCTTGAGTTTTAATACAGAAATAAACTGCAACCCAATAATAAACTGTATTCAAAAGAGGAAGCAGTTAATTATGATATAAATAACCCATGAAGAAACTGTATTGTCTTAGAACATTATTGTAACCTAATTATTAGGGAGAATTGAATAGAAATTTATTTTTTCGTTCATAACCTTTACTCAAACTATTTATCCTTCATCATCAAAGATATGAACAAACCAAAAACTCTAGTTCACCATTATCAGCAATGTCTTCACATGGTAGACTACCATCCTGTAAATATAGTTACATATGATCTAGGGACTCTAGATGTACAGTGTGTCCAGCTGCATGGCAATTGTGCAGTCTTTCATCCTTTGCAACACAATAAGAAATGCATTTACTGGGCACTCATAAAAGCCACACGTGACATCAGGTTGAGCCCCAAATTCTTTTTCTATATGAGCACTGAGGTTGCTCCATCTGCAGAAATGATATTAATACAATGAGGATTCCATTCGAAGAATACAAGGGGTAAAATGATTTTCACTGGCTTTCCTCTTTCTTCTCCCACTCCACACACTGTTCCACAGAGCTCCATCCCACACATGTCCAAGGTTCACCATTATCAGCAAAGTCTTCACATCCTGTAAATATGTCCATGATTACCAACTGCCAGGAGAGGAAGAAGCCAGGGCAGGATGAGGACCTTGCTGCCCCTCCCCCTGTGCCTGCACCAACTGCCTGGGGAGGAAGAAGCCAGGGTAGGTTGAGGACTTTGCCGCTCCTCACCCTGTGCCTACAGCAACATATTGTATTGTAATGTATTATTTGTAAGCCGCCCTGAGTCGCCACGGCGAGTGGGCGGCAATATAAATTTGAAACAACAACAACAACAACAATAATGTCCAAAGCACATCACTGAAAGAAAACAGACTGGGAAGAGAACAGGAAAAACTGTCTCTCCCATTTCTGCTGATCAGAGTATTTAGCGCAGGGGTGCCCAAACATTTTGGGCCCATGGTTCAGCAGGCCAGTCACATGGTTCCTCCCACCAGAAGCAGAAGTAAAATGTGCAATGTTTTGCAACAGGAAGAGTTAGATTTTAAACTGCCATTTTCTCTGCTTAAACCAGGGGTGCCCAAACTATGGTCCGGGAGCCGAATCCAGCCCCCAACACCAATTCATCCTGCCCACTCTGCACTCGACGCTCCCAGAAGCAGCAGTAAAATGCATCACATACTTTACTTCTGCTTCCAGGAGTGCCAAGGGCGGCGTGGGGTGAATGAATTGGCGTTGGGAGCCGGAGCCAGCCCCGGGCCATAGTTTGAACACCCCTGGTTTAGTGGGTGCAACTTTACTGAGAAAACACTGACTGACTGACTGAGTGTTAATTAGGTTCCAAATCATTGCTTATTATATGTGTTGAGAAAGAGATTTGCATTACAAAAGGATGCAAAAGTATTACAGCACTTTAAAGTCTAAAATATTTATTTCAGTGTGAAATTAGATTTATTAGTCTTTAAGGTGCTACAATTTATTTCTTAAACGTTTGTGATATTTTTATGAAGCATTCTGAAACAAGCAAACTACTTTCATAGGCCTTAGAGTCACAAAAACATTGAATGAATTCAACATATTTGCTTTTAAAATTGCAAATGTCATAAAGTGAAACAACAACAACAATCATCATCATCATCATCCAGTGTGCAAGACATGTTTCACCAGGAAGATTTGCTGTTGCAAGACAGCTGCTTCTTATTTCACCGCAATAAAACGGGTCGCTCATTCTGCCTACCTAAGAATTTCTTCTTCTTTTTCTTTTTTCAACTTATTCATGGCTTGCTTCATTTTATAATGTGCTCGAACTCTATCATCCTCTTCTTCTTGTTTTTGCTTTTCTATCGCTCGAAGAATTAACTGATCAGCAACATAATCCTTTTTTAAAAAATCAAAACAATTTTTGCTTATTGAATTAAGTATTGAAGACAGTCACAATTCTCTCTCCCCCATCACCTTCAAGCACACATTGCACAGCTAACTGGGAAAAGGCTAGGCTGTGGTCCCCAATGGAACTGCTCCATTAGAAACTGCTGTTTCATAGCATTCAGATCTTTTGCCAGCACAACTCCCAGGGGACCTGCTTTCCTTCCCCCGTTGGCATTCTCATGGAGTGGGACTTAAGGGAAGGGACAGAAAGGTTCCTAGGCAATTGTGGATTGTGGGCTGGATATCCCATCAACTCTGATTTGAGTCTTCCATGTCACTCACTTTGAATAGGATACAGAATGAAAAATAGGGATCTAGACAAATGGGACCAGTGAAGAATTTCTGAGAGGAAGCATGAGAGAGAATAGGAGCCCTGGTGATATAAGGGTTAAACTGCTGTCCTGCAGCCAAAACATTGTGACTTTGATCCTGACCAGGATGGTAAAGTGAGTACCCAGCATGTTGGGGCAAAATGCTAATTAACTTGTGAACTGCCCAAAGAGTGCACTATGTGCTATGGGGCGGTCCGTGTGATTGCTTTGCTTTTCATTTGTTTGCTGTGTGAATGTGGAAGTCATGGGGCTTTCTTGAACAGAATAGGGATGGTACCGTGCGAAGCTGATTTCCTTTTGTCACAGCTGTTCACAGCTAAAAAGCAGCAATTGGCAAGTTAATTCCTTGCTAGCACCAAACCAATTTTGGGTGCTGTCAGAATCCGGCTGTCCCACGCAAGGGCCTTCAAGTTCCTGAGACCCCTGTCTCATTACGGGAACTTTCAGCCCTTGTAAGCTCTATGGGAGAACCAGTCTGCTTTAAAAGAACTCTTACTATGCTCAGGCAATGGAGCAAACAAAGGAGCAAACAAAAGAGACGATCTTCAAGCAAAAACAGTTGATTTATTGTAGCAGGTTTCTTAAAGCATAGTCCATAGAGAAACGTAAATAAAAGGTCAGTAGCATACAGATCAGTCCAGTAACAGTCCACAGGCACATTAGGTAATCATGATGAGAAAAGATTAGTCCCCAGGCATAGATGTTAACCCATAGACATCCAAAAACGAACTCTTTCTGCTCTATCTCCAAGATGGAGATTCTAAACCATGTGTTGTGTTTAGGCCAATCAGAGACAGTTAGAAACTTTCCCACAACATAGGATTGTTGACACACGTGTACAGTCAGTGCTCTAACATATAGTCACGACATCAGGGAACTCAGCAAGCTTAGAGATAAGGAATGGGAACACTGACTTGAAAACAAGCTGTCTCGTGACACGGAGTCTTATGAGACAGAGAGAAGAAAGGATTTTTGAGGCCTAGTTAAGACCAGGTCCTCTCCAAGCATTGAGAACATTAGGAAAAAGATGTTGTTTCATGACAGGTGCTTTGGCTGGGCTGAAAGGAGCATGTTTTAAGTCTAGTAAACTAGGCTGTGTCTGTATGCTGTTCTCTGTTGTCAGGGATTTTCCCTGCTTACACTATCTGGGTTGACAGATGTTTTGTGGTCTTACGAAGTAAAAGCAGACATGAGTAGAAACTTACATCAGTCTTTCAGTCCTCATCTTTGATGTCTGCACGCAGTGAGGTAGAAGAGAGACAGTTGATGCCTACTTCTTTTGTATTACTTTTTAAATTATTCTTAACGATATGTGAAAAGGTAATTTGATTATATTTTAATAAATTCCTTGATAACTTTTCAATGTTCCCTTTCCATTCTTCAGTGGATACTACCTTTCACCCAATCCTCTTTCCTTCAGTATATTTACCAGATGTCAGTTCACCACCTTGGGCAAATAGACTTTGGTTTTTTTCATCACATAAATTTGAACTAATAAATAATATAAATTTAGTTCAAATATAAATTTGAACTAATAAATAAATAAATAAATAATATGTATCAAAAGCTCCTCAACAAACATGTTAACTTGGTGCAGGCTTTTGCCAAAGCACCAGAAATCAATTTGTTACTATGAAATCGGTTAGGGAAACAGCTGGCTGAATACTCATTGAATCCTACATTTACAAACGGTTTTGAAACTTTGTAGAAACAAAAAGGCCTTCCTTACACAGCTCAACTGCCAATATTTGAGTACTGGCTTTCGTACCTGATGTATTTTCCTATGCTTAATTTTCCGTTCATATTCTTCTTGCTCTTTTTTCAGCATTTCCATTTGATGTAACTTAACCAAAGCCTTAATCTCTTCCCCTTCTTTCTTTTCTTCTAGCCTGTTCAGTTCTTCTAAATGTTCATGCTCTTTTATCCTAAACAGAAAATGAAAGGAAAACATGTGGAGATGAGCACTGCACCCTAGAGTTGGATATGACTGGCTTTTGAGCAAGGGAGACCTTGAACCACTTGCAGGAACAAAACCTGATGGGGCAGGGCAGGGAGGTGGGCGTGGCCACCCAATTTCGCTCCCCCCCACTGAAGGCCACCCAATTTTGCTAACCCCCTCCCAAGTGGGGTGCGAACCTGTTGCTGCCCACCACTACATAGCAGGATAACATGGTCAGACTATAAAATCTCTACAGTCAATGTGAATTATGAACTAAAGATGAGAACGGAGTCTCACCTTAAGCCATGCACTCAAGTCAATGCCCAAGAGGTGCAATATTTCTTTATATCATACATGAGCAAACTGTTTCGAAGAAGTATACTCTGCTGTTCAATCCCAATTATCTCAACGATGGCTTACAATGTAGTAAAACAAATTTTAATACTCCAGCTCTATTCAATACTCATGTCTGTCTAGTGAGATGTCCAGGCAGGGCCATAACCAGGAGAGAGCCATCATGCACTCTGAGTTAGCAGTTTGCCTACCCTCAAACTCCCAGCTGCTTATATATAATAAATAAATAAATCTAGAATCCTGGCTATAGCCCTGTGCCCAGGTGCCGCACACACCCACTTTACCCATCTTTAAAAAATATGATCCCCCCCTTCCCTGAGCTGGTTTAGGCCACAAGTGGGCTTTTTTAAAAACTACACACCAGTTTTCATTTTCTAAAAAAAGGTGGGCACCTCTGGTTCTAAAACAGTTCATGATAAGTAAGAACCCCTTGGAAAGCTGCCCTCCAGGCCACCAGATGATGAGGTGGCTTGAGAAGGGTATGTTTGTGAGAAACAATTCTGAGCGCTGTGTGTGCGCACGCACCATAATTTGCTTACTCCTGTTCTAACTAATAGAAGAGACCAAAAAGTCCTTCCCCTCTCTTCTGGAATCCAGACTGACTACTGTATTTAGCAGACGTCTTTCAGGAGGGAGAGGGAATTAAGCTCATTCAGGATGTGGCCCCACAAAATATATCTTGTTTTCTCATATATTTTAACATCTAGCATTTACTTAGAAGCAGCTAGTAAACAAATGTTCCAATAACAAAATTCCTATGTCTTTTCACGGACATCCATAAATAAATTTAGTTCCTTTTCTTTCCCAAGTACTAGAAAAGATCAAGCTCTATATACAATTTGTTTATGAAAGAAATATTTCTGCCCAATAAATTCCATGTTTAAGTGGATTTTTAAATAGGGTTATCTAAAATATATTTACTGTTCCAGTTGATCTTCATTAAGTTGCAATCTCTTCATACGTCGTTCTTTAACCTTTTCCTCCTCTCTCTGTATAGCTTTTAGACGCTCACGTTCTATTTCTTCCTCTTTTTTGGCGTATAAATATTTGTTTTTCTGTTTAAATTCAACCTGAGCATCCCTTTCTTTCAAGACTTCAGTAAGTAAAAGGGCTCTCTATACAAAACAAAAATTGAAAATTTAGTAGAATTCTATGTGTTAACATAAACCAGAAGTTAAAATGGATTTGGGGGAGGGGGGAATCTACATTACATGGAATCCTTTCACTCTGTCACTGAGATAATATTGTTGGATATTGGATTGTGCTATCATCTCTTTTCGCTTCTGTGCTTGATATTTTGCTTCTTCAATGTCAAGCTTTCTTCTTTCTTCTTCTTCCCTCTGGTGCCGCACATGTTTGGCTTTCAGTTTTGCCTGTGTCATACCCTGCAATTGACAGAAACCTCATTCCTATTACAGATAATATCTGAAGCAAATTGGTGAAAGCTGAAACCTTAAGTAGTCATGCAAAAAACAGAAAAACAGATCCATTTCCCTTTAGAGTGCCATTATATGGTCCATTTCAAGAGAGAAGAACTTTGGAAATCATGGATTCTCACTGCTGCATGTAATGAAATTTTTGCCATCAACTCCAAAGACAAGGACATTGCGTTCACACACCGTAACCTTATGTGCACAGAACAAAAGGTGAAGTTATGGGAAACATTCAATGAAGAACTTTTAGATTGACATGAGCTGCAGCAGCTCTGCAAATTCTGGAAACACATGTACAATGGTCTTTATAGCAGCAAAGTCACCCAGCAGGATACTGTACTACACAAAGTGCTTATTTCTCTGGTCCGTTGCTTTCTGCATGACAATATTTATGCCTGAAATAACCCAGCAAAATTTTGCAAATGTATTGACACAGCACAGGTTTATCTATGCTCAGTCAGAAGCAAGCCCTACTAATTCCAAAGGTTGTATGTATAAGATTGTGGCCTGTTGCAAAAATACAGGCACTGAGTGAGGAGTGACTCCACTGAACTCAGGCTTCAATTACACTGACAAACTAAATTTGAATGATATAGCTTTGCTATGTCTTGATTCACAACCTATTTTATGTTTCTGTTTGGATTAGGAGATCACATGGAGACTGCAAATTGTTTCAGTGCTAGTGTCCACATTCACTCATCAATCTCATGTGGTTCGGTCTATGCCACAGGCCACAGCACCCCTTTCATCTTGCCCTCTACCAATCCCCAGCTGTCATTTTATGATTCACTCTAAAGCCAGTAGGCTATTTAAAGTGTTGCATGATGCTAGGAAAACGGATAGTTTTCCAAAGTTCTCTATAACATACAAGTACATACATTCTTACTGTGGAAACAAAATAGTAAACTAGTTCATTGGAATCAATTCTATTTCATTATTTCTTTTTGTCCATCCAGTGGTGATCTAGTGCTAAAGTATCAATGTAGTGATGTTGATATAGTGCTAGACTTGGTAATTTGTTTTAACAAATAGAAAGAACTTTAGAGCAATTAAGAAGAGCAGAGGGATAAGTGTTTCTGTTGTCTAAAACATTACACCCAGCTTAGCATGTCACCTGAATACTACAGATTTCACACCTAAACACGAGGAGGGGTTTTCTGCTGGATATGCAGGGATATGCAGCCGCCTAGAGTTGGGTTTTCCTGAGTAGGGCGGGATATAAATTCGAAATAATAATAATAATAAATAATAATAATGTCTTGGAATTGCTCCCTGAAATTTCACTCCCCAAGCAGACTGCTTTTCCTTTTCTACTTCACTCTCTTTTTCCATTCCCCACTCATTCAACCTGTCTATGACACATAAAGGCTGACCAGCAAAAAATACCCATAGGGAAAATCATTAAATTGCACACACCCAACAAGATTATTGGGGTCCACATAAGTAGATCCTGGACTGGAGCAAACAGGCAGAATAAAAGCCCAGAGAGTTTATGGTGGGGTTTTTTTTTGTCCCACTTTCAACCTTGAATTGCAGTACCAATATCACAGGTACAAAAGAAGAAGAACAGCTGCTCAGTGTGGATGGCTTTAGAGTGTCTGCTATTTTCAACTAACATCCTTTCCTAATTTGTTTTGTGGCCCTCTGGTGAGTTCCATTTGAAATGTTCAGGCAGATAAGGAATTGGGAGCTATTAATCATACTTCAGTCTCATCTCTAACAACTTAGAACACAGGTTCTGTTTATGCTGAAACTTTTTGATTGACAGATTAATAAACAAATTTGCTCTGTAATAAGAGAAAAGAAATTATTACAGCTAGACTCTTGAGAAAGAACCGTACAGGCACTGAAATCTGCATTTGTCTCTTACTGCAATCGTGTTGGTCCAGTTCTTCACAAGCGCTTGAGACTTTAAGTGCAGGTCTTTTCGTTCTTTCCTTTCTGCACGAATTCGTGCTGCTTCTCTGGCTGTGGCTGTGAGGCTGTCTTGAATCCTTTGCCATTCTGCTTTGGACAGTATAGTTATTTGGTGAAGATCTACTCCCATGGGAAGAAATATTCCCTCTATTTCATCTTCATCTTCATTATTTGCTATGAAAGAAAAACAAGATTTCATTTCTTGGCCAGAAAACTTTTGGATTTAACTCTCAAATGAGACCTTAGCCCTCCTTGCTACTCATGTACAGAAGTAATAATAATTTGGGGACATGAAAGGAGCCTCAGTCAGGTGTCTCCTGAGTGGAGTTTCTCCAGCAAAAATCATTTCAACCTAGAGTAATCTCTGACACGGAATTGTTATTATAGCATTGGAATCAAAGAGGATTACTTCCATGAACATATGTACTGTGCAGTCAAACCTCGCATAAAGAGCGCCTCGCTTAAAGAGTAACTTGCTTAAAGAGTAGAATTTTCTCTGAATGGTTGCTTCGCTTAACAAAGAAAACCAACCAAAAACTCGCTTAACAAATAAAACCAACCAAAAACTCGCTTAACAAATAAATCGGAGTTTGCAATCCCCTCCCCCCCGGCACCAAAGTCACAATTGGTCACTTACAATGGTATTTCGCTTAAAGAGCAAACTCACTTAAAGAGAAATCCTGTGGAACACATTATGCTTTTTAAGCCAGCTACAACTGTATTGGATTTCAGGCTTTTTAATGCTACTTATAGGATGCCTTTCACACACCTCTTAAAAGCCTTGAAAAGATGATTTGCCTCGTTCACTTGGGCAACCAGTGCCTCCTGCTGGCGACAGGGAGGAAATCAACTGCAGACACAGAAATCTGGGCAATGTATCTCCTCCTTTCCTTTCCCTCTCCAACTCTCATAGCAGAATCATTCTCTTTTTGTCCCTGTAGTGATCTAGTGCTAAACAAGTATATCAATGCAGTGATAAGGTGATGTAGTGCTAAACTTGGTAGTTATAACATGTGATGGAACAACAAGTCGTGTGACACCTCAAAGACTAACCAGCAGAGGAATTTCAACAAACACTTTTGTGGGCTTTCAGGTTAAACACAGTATCAAATATGTTATTTACTAATTTAATCAGAAAAACTATCAATAATAACTTCTGCTGCTGCTGCTGCTGTTGCTTCTGTGTTAAGGCCAGATGTGAAGCTGCCAAAATGAACGAGTATTGTAGTTTGAAGAAGGCATTTTGTAGGTCTTTGAGCTTGGCATCCCTGTCTTGTAGATTTTGCTGTGTGTTCCGGATGGAAGCTGGAGGCATGCAAGTAGGTGTGTCTGTGGGTTTGCAATGTAGTGTGGTACTGAGATGTTCATTTTGTAGCTTAACAGTGATGTCTAGGAAATTTACTTGTGTCCAAGCTGAGTTTAATATTGGGATGAAAATTACTGAAATCCTGGTGGAATTTCTCAAGGGTTTCTTTTCCATCTATCCAGATCAAAAATATGTCATCAATGTACCTCAAATAGATAAGTGGTTTATGGATACAGCAGTTAAGAAAACATTCTAGATCAGCCATGAATATATTAGCATACTGTGGAGCCATGCAAGTACCCATGGCAGTTTATTTATTTATTTATTTATTTATTTATTTATTTTTCCAATTTTTATACCGCCCTACTCGGATTGGGCCGACTCAGGGCGGTTCACAAGCACAGAGAAACAACAAATTTATAAACATAACATGTAAATATAGGAAAAAATAATAATCAGCACTGTATCAACACCACAAAACATCTCAACATCATTACATAATCAAAATTCAATAGGTATCAATTTCAACAACAATAAGAAATTACAGAAATCATCAAATTTACACAAAAATTAGAACAATACCAACAATCCAGCCGCCGCTGCGGCTTTTAAGCCCCCTGCCCCAGCGCAGCCTCACGACGCAGGTGTCCCAGGCTGGGCCGGCAGCCGCCTCTTCCCCCGGCCGCAGGTGTCTTGGCGGCGGCGGCGGGGAGCAAAATGTCCTGCTGGGCTTTTAAGCCCCCTGCCCCAGCGTGCAGGTGGAGAGTGTCCCAGGCTGGGCGCGGCAGCCGCCTCTTCCCCCGGCCGCAGGTGTCTCGGCGGCGGCGGCGGGGAGCGAAATGTCCTGCTGGGCTTTTAAGCCCCCTGCCCCAGCGCGCAGGTGGAGAGTGTCCCGGGCTGGGCACGGCAGTCGCCTCTTCCCCCGGCCGCAGGTGTCTTGGCGGCGGCGGCGGGGAGCGAAATGTCCTGCTGGGCTTTTAAGCCCCCTGCCCCAGCGCGCAGGTGGAGAGTGTCCCGGGCTGGGCGCGGCAGCCGCCTTTTCCCCCGGCCGCAGGTGTCTCAGCGACGGCGGCAGGGAGCGAAATGTCCTGCTGGGCTTTTAAGCCCCCTGCCCCAGCGCGCAGGTGGAGAGTGTCCCAGGCTGGGCGCGGCAGCCGCCTCTTCCCCCGGCCGCAGGTGTCTCGGCGGCGGCGGCGGGGAGCGAAATGTCCTGCTGGGCTTTTAAGCCCCCTGCCCCAGTGCGCAGGTGGAGAGTGTCCCGGGCTGGGCGCGGCAGCCGCCTCTTCCCCCGGCCGCAGGTGTCTTGGCGGCGGCGGCGGGGAGCGAAATGTCCTGCTGGGCTTTTAAGCCCCCTGCCCCAGCGCGCAGGTGGAGAGTGTCCCGGGCTGGGCGCGGCAGCCACCTCTTCCCCCGACCGCAGGTGTCTCGGCGGCGGCGGCGGGGAGCGAAACTCAGTTCCATGAGTTTTATTATCAAAGGTGAAGTAATTGTGTGTAAGTACAAAGTTGCACAGGGTGGTGACTGTGTGGGCTTCATCCTTGTTTTAAATGGTGTTCCTGATGGCTTGTAATCCGCCTTTGTGTGTGATGTTGGTGTACAGAGCTTCCACATCCATTGTAGCTAAGATGGTGTTATCCGGGAGGCCATGTATGTGTTGAAGTTTTCTTAGAAAGTCTGCGGTATCTATTATGTAGCTGGGTTCATTGGTAGCATATGGTTTGAGAATGGAGTCCACATCTCCAGGTATTCCAACAGTGACAGTGTTGATGCTTTAAATAATTGGTCTCCCGGGGTTTCCACATTTGTGAATTTTAGGTAGTAGGTAAAAGGTAGCTGGTTGATGTTCTTGTGGTGTGTTGGTCAAGATGTGGTCATGCATATTTCCAGGAACAGTTTTTAGAAGGTTTTGCAATTCTTTTCGATATTTGGTGGTTGGGTCCATAGTTATGGGCTGGTAAAGTATAGAGTTGGAAAGTTGCCTGTCAATTTCTTGTGTGTAGCTCTATTTGTCCATGTCAACCACCCTTGTCTGCCTCTTTGATGACGAAGTTGGGGTTATTTTGGAGGTGGTATAGCCTCACATTCTGTTTGGCTGAGATTGTAAATTTGACCATGTGCCTGGCTGGTGATCTCTCCTCGGGCCAAAATGAAGCCACCTTTTGGTGAATTAATTCCATAGTTCCTTTCACCTCACTTAGTGTGAGAAGGATTAGCCAGCACAAGGTTGCCGTTACCAGGGTACGTTCAATTGTAGTTCAAAAATACCACAATCTTCGAGGACGCGCTTTCTGTGTACCCCCTAAGAGATGCTAACTCACTGTCAATAGATGGTAACTCGTTTGTCAATAGAGTCTAACTCAGTGGCAAATGTGATGTGTAATGCCACAATGTTTGTTTTGCATCCATCCTTTGGATGTGATTCATCATCTTGCAAGAGAAGTTTGCTTTGTAACCATTTGCAACAGTTTTCATAGCAAGTTTGAATAACAAGGGGTTTTCCATTATTGCCAGTTGTAGAAAAATGCAATGTTACTTTTGTTAGGCTGGCCAACCTGATGCCATGAAGTCTCACTCTTATTGTCTGAAGAAGTGCCCTTGATCCGCGAAAGCTCACATTTAAACACAGTACAGGAGTTAGTCTTGAAGGTGCCACAAAGTACCACTGGACAGCAAGGAGAACAAATAGGTCAATCTTAGAAGAAATCAACCCTGATTCCTCTTTGGAAGGTCAAATAGTGAAGATGAAGCTAAACAACTTTGGACATCAAATGAAAAGAGAGGATTCACTTGAGAAAGTCTTGATGCTGGGAAAGGTGGAAGGCAAAAGAAGAAGGGAACGGACCAAGATGAGATGGCTAGATTGTATTGTAGAGACAATGGGCAAAGAGCTGGGTGGGTTGAGGAGGATGGTGGAGGACAGAAGTGCCTGGAGTGCAATGGTCCATGGGGTCGCAAAGGGTCAGAATCGACTGTGTGACTCAACAACAACAACAGTTGCTTTGTATTTTTTGTTGTTGTTGTTTTGTTTACTCTCTGATATCCAATTTGTACTTTTACTTTATATTTAGCAGCTAAGGTAAAGGTTTCCCTTGCTCGAAAGCCAGTCGTATCCGACTCTAGGGGTCAGTGCTCATCTGTTTCTAAGCCAAAGAGCCAGACGTTTCCATGGTCATGTGGCAGGCATGACTAGACACCGGAGCGCATGGAACGCTGTTACCTTCCCACCGAAGTGGTCCCTATTTATCTACTTGCAATTTCTTGCTTTCGAACTGCTAGGTTAGCAGGAGCTACAGCTGCAATAAACAATTGGGGGGGGGGCGTTTTGGGAAATACCGGTTGATGTTGGGCTTATTTTTCTGCACTCAATACCCATCGCAGAAACATGTACATCCTGGACCCCCCCTTTTTTGGGGGGGGGGTGTTTGGTGCAGTCCCTCCACCGCCGCCACGGCCGCCGTCACCCCACTTACCCGTAGCCTCTCGGTTCCGCTCTCCTCGCCTCCCCAACCGCACTGGAGGCCGGACCGTCGCCCTCATGGTAGGTGAAAAGTTGGGGGGGAGAGAGAGAGAGAGAGAGAGGAAAAGGCCCCCGAGACGCACTCCCTGACGCCGCGTTTGCCCGTTGCCAAGCAACGGGAAGAGGGTGGGACCCAGCGGCCCTGGCAACGGAAGGGGAAGGCTAAGCCACAAGGCGCGTGCGACAGTCGCGCGCGTGCGCACGCGTGTGTGGGGGTGGGTGGGGGTGGGGGTGCTCAAGTGACCCGGCTCGGAGCGGGCATCCCGGGTCTGCGCGGCCCCGCCCCTCAGGCCGTTCTTTCTCGCTTGGGTTTGAAATACCGTTACGTTTTCAAACCTCAGCGTTCGACGTCGCGAGCGCCGCGCCGCCAAGCCCCGCCCCCTTGGCTGGCAGGCAGGCAGGCTGAAGGGGAGCGGGCCTGGACTCTGGTGGGGCGACAGACGGTAAAGGCCGGGCCTTGGCCTTCCTTCGCTGCCCGGTTTGTATGGAGAGGATTGTTGCCTGGGCTGCGGTGCCTCAGGGGTTAAGGAGCTCGCCTTGTCAGCTGGAAGGCTGGCAAGTCGGCAGTTCGAGACCCGGGTACTGCATGACGGGTTGAGCGCCTGTCTCTGTCCCAGATGTTGGGGAAATGAACGGAGCCTCGTGCGGGCGTCCCCTGAGCGGAGTTTCTCCCGCAAAAAAAACCCCCTTTCAACCCAGAATAATTTCTGACACGGAATTATTATGTGGACGATTCAGACGTGTACCCGCGTCGCGTCTTAAAGGAGGCCAACCTCATCGTCCTCTCATGAATTTTCTCCCCACTGAATGTTGGTTGTTGTTGTTTTAAAGGTGCCCTCCGTGATGGCACCACAAAGCCGCCTCAGGGATGCCTGTAGCGGCGGGAACTGAGGGGCTCTCCAGCCAAGGCGCTGCTTTCGCCTCAACAACCCGGTGGTAGGTCCCTCTGTCTTGTCTATTAGATAAAGGGGAAATGGGAAGTCAGGTTAACAGGGGTTGTTGTTGTTGTTGTTTTGTAGTGTTTGTGTTTGATTGTGATTTTTTTTTAATTACTTGTAAACCCCCCTGAGTCACTTCGCTGAGAAGTCCGGTGGAGAAATATGAACAAATAATATACAAATAAATAAATAATAACATTCAGGTAGTGCATTAGTGGACTTTGACCCGCATTTTGCTTTCCTTAGACACAGACAATGTAGAGCAGTGATGGCCAACCATGGCACTCCAGGTGTTCTTGGACTTCAATTCCCAGAACCCCTGATCAGCAGGAGTGGTGACTTGGGCTTCTGGGAATTGAAGTCCAAGAACACCTGGAGTGCCAAGGTTGGCCATCACTGATGTAGAGGGAGGGAGGTAGTCTCATGTTCCACTGGGAGATAAAAGTCAATCACATGAGCATTCCTGGACACTGCACTTTAAGAAACATGATAACAAATTGAAACAAGTTCAGAAGAGAGCAACTCTTGGGAGAGTGTGCCACAAACTTTCATTGGGCAAATGCAAATACAGTTGTACCTCGCTTAAAGAGCATAATGCGTTCCACAGGATTGCTCTTTAAGCGAGTTTGCTCTTTAACCGAAACAACATTGTAAATGACCAATTGTGCGTGTGGGGGGGGGGGGATTACGAAACCTTATTTATTTGTTAAGTGAGTTTTTGGTTGGTTTTATTTGTTAAGCGAAGTGAACATTTAGAGAAAATTCTGCTCTTTATGCGAGTTACTCTTTAAGCGAGGGGCTCTTTATGCGAGGTTTGACTGTAAATTGTTATAGGGTGGCAAATTATTTATATATGGATGGATTGGTTGATTAGTTGATTGGTTTGATTTGTATCCTGCCCCAATAAGATGCTGCTGTGGGCAGCTTACAATAATCACCTTCTAAAAACAATGTAAAAAAAACTCAGATAAACAATCAACATAACAGCAATATTAGTTTATATGCAAAACAATGTAAAATAAGAATAAATACAGTCAAACCTCGCATAAAGAGCGGTTCGCTTAAAGAGTAACTCACTTAAAGAGCAGATTTTTCTCTGAATGTTCACTTCTCTCAACAAATAAAACATACAAAAACTCGCTTAACAAATAAATTGGGTTCGCAATCCCCCCCACAATTGGTCATTTTCAATGGTGTTTCGCTTAAAGAGCAAACTCGCTTAAAGAGCAATCCTGTGGAACGCATTATGCTCTTTAAGCGAGGTACAACTGTAGTTTAAACCAGTATAAACAAAAACAACAATAGACAGATATAGATCACGTCAAGTCCCATTTTTGTTGTTGTTCAGTCGCACAGTCGATTCCGACCCTTGGCAACCCTATGGACCACTGTCCGCCAGGCACTTCTGTTCTCCATCCTCCTCCTCAACTCGCTTAGTTCTGTGCCCATTGTCTCTACAATACCATTTAGCCATCTCATTTTTGGCTGCCCCCTTTTTCTTTTGCCCTCCACCTTTCCCAGCATCAAGGCTTTCTCAAGTGAATCCTCTCTTCTCATTTGATGTCCAAAGTACTTTAGCTTCATCTTTACTATTTGACCTTCTAGGGAGCAGTCAGGGTTGATTTCTTCTAAGATTGACCTATTTGTTCCCCTCGCTGTCCAGGGGACTCTCAAAACTCTCCTCCAGCACCACATCTCAAAGGCATCTATTCTTCTGTGCTCAGTTTTCCTAATGGTCCAGCTCTCACAACCCTACATTGCCACTGGGAATACCATTGCTTTGACTAGACGAATTTTTGTTTGCAATGTCCCATACCACATAAAAATATCAAATTAATAAGACTGAAAAAAAAGAAGCCAAATAGCCCATGATTGTTAGAAAAATATGCTTATAGTGGAGGTCTACGTTGGAAAAGCTTCTCTAATAAAAGAACATGTTCAGCATTTTCCAAACAACCAATAGAGTAATGGCTGTTCTAATTAGTTGGTAATACATTCCAAAGTGTGAGTGCCACAGCTGAAAAAATTCCTCTTCTCATGATGATTTTTTTTACTACTTTAGGTTTGGCCACTCATAGCTTTATCAGTTGAGTACTCCAGATATGATTTCTTAGAAAGAGGCACTCCTGCAGATAGCATGGTTCTAACCCTTATAGAGCTTTACATATCATTAGTGGAACCTTGAATGTGGCACAGCATGCTACATATAGCTTATGCAGGCTAGCTATAACGGGGGTAATATCAAATTGGTCAATGTCCATAATTTGTCTGGCAGTCGCATTTTGCACCTGCTTAATGCTGAGTGGAAGGTCAGCAGTTTGATACCCGAATACTGTGCTGCAGGACAGAATGACTCCTGTCTTTGCCCCAGTTCCTGCCAACCTAGCAGTTCAAAAGCAAGAAATTGCAAGTAGATAATAGGGACCACTTCAGTGGGAAGGTAACAGCGTTCTGTGAGCTCAGGTGTCTAGTCATGCCTGCCACATGACCATGGAAATGTCTGCAGAAGCAGACAGTGCTGGTTCTTCTGCTTTGAAACAGATGAGCACTGAACCCTAGAGTTGGATACAACTGGATTTCAAGCAAGGGTGACCTTTACCTTTACTAAGCCTCTGTAGCAGTTTCAAGGGCAGCTCCACGGAGAGAGTATTGCAATAGTCAGTCTAGATCTATGAGATTGCCAGCATGTAGATTAGAGTTAACAAGAATGGGTGAAGCTGGGTGATGAAATGCAGTTGGTAAAATGTGAATCTGACCACCAAAGCCATTTGCTCTTCCATGGAAAGCTTTAGGTAAAGTTGCACCCCAGATTATGCACCCCTTCTTTCATAGGAAGGATGATGCCCTTCAAATTGAGGGAAATCCCACCCACACACCTTAATTAGCATAGCCATTAGCAAAAGACTCTGGAAACTTTTCAGCAACATTTGGAGGGGCCCAAATTTCCAAGTTACTTGTGTGCTGTGTCATGTTTAAATACTGTACAAAAATAAGTCTCCTCATCTCTATGTACAGGCATCATAAAATGCCCAGCATGGATTTTGGGACAACATTTACATATTTTTCAGACCGTAAGGTGCACCTGACCATAAGACACATCCAGTTTCTAGAGCGATTTTTAGAGTTTTCACAGCGCGCGATTGGCATGCTAAAACTCTAAAAATGCTAAAAACGCACTAAAAACTGGACATCCAATCAGCACTTGGGTTGGGGGGGGGGAACCGGTGTGCATGCCCATTCCTCCCCACAACACAAGCGCCAATCCTGCCCTGAGATCGATCGACGCTTGGGTTGTGGGGAAGAAGGGTGTGCGTGCCAGTTTCCCCCAACCCAAATGCTGATCGTGCACTGTGATCAATCGGCACTTGGGTTGGGGGGAACCGGTGCGCACTCCCATTCCTCCCCACAACCCAAGCATCGTTTGATCACAACATGCGATCGGCACTTGGGTTGGGGGGAACCAATGCACGGTTTGTCCCCGATGTCCCCCGTGCCCACAGCGATCGATCACTGGGCTGCAGAGGACTTCAGGGAGGCATCCGCGTGTGCCCGTGCGGTTTGTCACCGATGTCTCTCGCAGACCCAGGGATGGATTGTTGGGGGTGGGGGGGCATCCGCGTGCCCGTGGTCGGCACTTGGGTTATGGGGAGGAATGGGCATGCATGCACTTTCCTCCCAACAACCCAAGTGCCGATAGCAGTGCAGGGGCAGCATGTCTGGGAAACTGACCGGGGACTCCCTGTTTACCTTCCCAGCTGTGCTGCTCCTACACCTCCAGTGGCGGCATGGCTAGAAAGGTGAACGGAAAGTCCCTGGTCGGCTTCCTAGCTACACTGTTCCTGCGCCTGCAGTGGTGGCATGGCTGGAAAGGTGAACGGGGAGTCACCGATCAGCTTCCCAGACACGCTGCCCCTGCACCATGCGGCACCTTCAGATGATAATACGCACCCTCATTTTTTCCCCACTTTGGGGGAGGAGTGCGTCTTATGGTCTGGAAAATACAGTACAGTATAAACGTTCCAGATACTTTATTTGAAAGGGGGGGGGGGAGGAATTGAGCCTCCACAAAGAATATGAGCAACAACAACAGCTTGTTGGCTGCCCCTTCCACTCCAGAAGCCCCACTGAATTGCTTCTAAAACAAATGAAGTAGAATCTACTGCCAATGAATTCAGTTTTCCAAAATCTGAACAACAGTCAATGAGTGTCATTTTCTGAAATCCTGTTAACTTACACTTGCAGAAGGGTGATATGTCACCAGATGGGGCAATTTTCTGTAATTAAAAACTTCTTAGTTTTGCCCCTGGTTTTTCCAATTCTCATATACAGTTGTACCTTGTTTAAAGAGCATTATGTGTTCAACAGGACTTCTCTTTAAGTGAGTTTGCTCTTTAAGCAAAACACCATTGTAAATGACCAATTGTTGTTTCGGGGGGGGGGGATTGCAAACCCCAATTTATTTGTTAAGCAAGTTTTTGGTTGGTTTTGTTTGTTAAGCGAAGCATTCACAGAAAATCCTGCTCTTTAAGTGAGGTACTCATTAAGTGAGGCGCTCTTTATTCGAGGTTTGACTGTAATCCCTTTCATTCTGTGGAAACTGTAGAATAGAATTAAAATGTCATTCATTACAGAAAATCACTACAGCCAGATTAAATTACTAGCCGTTGAGATTTTTTGTAATGAAGGACATCTTTCCATTCTGCAGTTCCCAAAGTTTCCATGGGAAGAAAAACATTCCTCAAGAAATCTTAGGGGTACATATGCTGATGTTTTCACATGCAGTTAAGAATATATTCATTAAGTGCTTCTTCCATGTTTAGGTCAAATGTGAAACTGTCAAAATGAAGGCACCTTTTGATGAGTTCATTCAGCAGTTCCTTTCGCCTGATCTAGTGTGAGAAAGATTAGCTGGCGACACAAGGTTGCCATTCCCAGGGTACGGTCCGAATGTGGTTCAGAAATCCCGCAATCTTCGAGGAGGCATTTTCTGTGTACCCCTTCATTAACTGCTAAATGAAAGTATTTATTTATTTATTTGTTCATATTTCTCCACCGCTCTTCTCACCGAAATGACTACAACTAATAAAAAAAATGACAATAAAACACAAACACTGTTTACACTGTTAGACTTCTGTATGTGTAATAAAGCAATAAGATTTCAGCCTCTATATTTTTAATTCAGCTAAATGTACTCTGTACACTACATATTTCAATTTAACATGTATTTAATTTTGAGAAGGGTAACTACTGTATGTTAGTTGCAGCAGAAACAAGAGCCTCATAGCACTTAAAGACCAACATGTTTCTTAGCTTTCATCATGTCTAAATATTGCTCCTCCATTTCTCCTCAAAATGTGTGGATTTTATACATTATTTTTTTTTCTCCAACTATGATCCTTAGACCTGGACCTAAAACTTAGATGATACGGTATGACATATTACTTAATGACATTTGTATTCCATTTAAACTTCAAGGAGTTCTACATTTGATTTACACAACCCTGTGAGATTAGGTGGAAGGCGATTTTCATAGTCAGTCAGATGTTTTGGACCTAATCCAATGTTTTAACCATACTGTGGGGTGTTAATATACAGTACACAGTTTTATTTTCTTTCAGAGACACAGTGAAATATTCTGACATACAGTTTGATTTTTTTTTAGTAAGATACAAGCTTTTTTCCTATTAGAATTTACAGAATAGGATCATGGTCAAGTAAGTTTATATGTAGTCTGACAACATTTTATTTTTACATCCATCATAAATCTATAATATAATCAATTATTATTGTTATTGTTTATTTATTATTTATTATTATTTATTTATTAGTTCAAATTTATATTGCCGCCCACTCGCCGTGGCGACTCAGGGCGGCTTACAGACAATACATTACATTACATTATGTTGGGGTGGGCACAGGGGGAGGGGCATCAAGGTCCTCAACCTGCCCTAGCTTCTTCTTCCCCTGGCAGTTGATATAGGCAGTTGATATATATATATTGTTGGACTTATACTCCACCCACAGTAACAAAGCATTTAACAAAACAATTCTCTTTAATTCATAGGCTTACATTTATCCAGCAACAATGAAGTTTCTGCTAGTTTTAGATTTTGACCATACAATAGTTGATGAAAACAGTGATACCTGGATTGTAAAATGTGCACCTGCTGCAAGGCTTCCTGATGAAATAAAAAATACTTATCAAAAGGGACATTGGACAGAATATATGAACAGAGTCTTCAGGTTCCTTGGGGACAGAGGAGTAAGCGAAGAGGAGATGAAAAGGACCATGACCGCAATCCCATTCACTGCTGGAATGAAAGATCTCCTAGATTTTATTGGCAGACACAAAGACTTTTTTGACTGTATAATTATATCAGATTCTAATGCAATATTTATTGATTGGATTTTAAAAGCTGCTAATATTTCACAGCTATTTGATGAAGTGTTTACAAATCCTGCATGTTTTGATGGCTGTGGCTATCTTACTGTACAAAATTGCCATGTCCATGATTGCACAAAGTGCCCTGTAAACCTCTGCAAAAGGAAAGTCTTAGAAGAGTTCTTAGACAATCATGTGATGCCAAGAATGAAGTACTCGCAAATTATATATATAGGTGATGGTGGGAATGATCTGTGCCCAGTCATGTGTTTGAAAAAAAATGATGTTGTTATGCCAAGGCAAGGGTATACTTTAGAGAACATGATATCGCAAAATGTTTCTTTGCAGGCATCAGTTGTCTCCTGGTCATCTGGTACTGATATACTGGACTATTTAGCATTACTTATAAAAGGATAGATCAGATTAATGTTGATAAACAACAGGCAATTGGTGCTATCTTGATTTTCTAATGGCATGGCCATTTCTTTATGATTGTTGGGGGGGGGATAACATTTTGTTTACATTATGTTAAGTCATTGTCTTCCCTTGTGCACAGTTAGTGGGTAAGGGGAGATGAGATAGGTAGGAGGTGTGCCTAATAATAGGAAGAAATATATATTTCAAGAAATTAAATGCCAAAGCTATTTTAAAATATGATTTATGTAATATTTACAACTCATTAGAAAAGGTATCAGTTTTTTTATTATATTGGAAATCCATTTCCTTTTAATTATATACAGGACAAAGGAATAAAGACAATGCTAGAAAAATAATTTTTAAAACTATTCCCAGCCCTTGGAAAGGAGTAAAAACTACTGGTGGTAGGTAGAAATGTTACACTGGAAGCCAAGATCACACCATAACCTCTCACTTCCATAAGTTCTTAGCAGTCTTCTAAGATAGAATTTTTGCCATGTGATCCTGTAAAGATATTGTTCACATAATTGAATTATTGCTTTGGCTTTAAATCATGTTAGCTTCCCTTCTCTCAAACTCTTTGCTCCTTTATACCTCAGCTGCTGCTTGTAAGTCTAAAGCTCCCACATGTAAGGGGACAAAAAAAGCATTTTTCTACAACCCTGTGGTATAATTTACTGACGATATTTGCTTTCATGTGTTACAGAATTAGTTTAGAAATTGAAACTAATTTGGTGACACAAGATTTCTTGCCTATTTCAATATAAAATGGTAAGTGACCTTCCTAATTATTTAATGGGTGCTCTTTCATGCATTATTTAGTCAGTAGGCAGGATTTTGAGTATCAGTCTCTTAATTAGTCATAAAATGAAAACTAATAAGAGTGCACAGACAGTATCAGCAAGATACAAATGCCAGCAATACTTGAACATTGTTTCATATGTTCTGATGGCATGTCCATTAGTGCAAAATTTGCTGTCAGGAGTTTAGAAGGGGAGATGCAGTGAGATTACACCTTGTTATAATCAGTGGCACACTTTATAGAGCCTGATCCTAGGTCACTTTACTTGGAAGTTCAGTAAGGCCTATGGATATGGAAGTGTGCACAAAATTGGAATCTAACCCTAGTAAAATCTTAAACCTGATTTTAGGATTTTGCTAAAATAATCATTGTCATGCACAATGTAACTAAAAATGAAAATACTGGCCAGCATTAACATGATCCTGGTTGCATGGACAAGTACAGTAAAACCTCATATAACACTAAAACCTGGTTCCACAAGTCTTCGTGTTATATGATTTTTAGTGTTATCTGATCCTCTATGGGATCCATAGAGATACATTGTAACCACACAGGCTTTCGCGGTTGTTATCTGAAGCATCCCATAGGATCTTAATGTTATCTGATGCAATTCTTTCCCCCAGATTCCTTGATGTTATGCGATTTTAGTGTTATTCGATACTAATGTTATATGAGGTATTACTGTACTTGACCAGCTCCTCATTATTAGCTTCAACTAACTGCTGTATCTTCCACATTTTCACAATAATATGTCTTTGGCCATTGTTTCTCTGGCAATCTTTGCTACTGAGGTACCATTATTAATGCTTCTTTGCAAATGCTAGTGAGGGTGCATCTAATTCATGTTATGGCATTGTAGTGTTAGGATGTTGTGTCTTAAATGAAGATGTTGAAATTGGTTTAATTGATGAGCAGTATTATAGTTAATTTCCCTTGTTGTGAAAAACGATTGTATTTAAATGTTTTGCTAAATATGTGGAAATGCGTGCTTAGAAAAATTATTTTCCCAGAGCAAATATATGTTTTGAAGTGTGGAAAATGCAAAAAATTATAGAGTTGTGAACTGGCTTATTCCAGATCCAATAATTTCATGGCAATTCTCCTCTTGAAGGGTGTGTTAGGCTCCCAGCTGAAAATATTTAAAATATTGAAGCTGATGGACTTGATATAGCGAGCAAAAAATAGCTTTTCATTTAGTTATGCAGTGTGCAAATTGCAGTTTTTTGATCTGTATATTGTTTAAAATAGCAAAGATATAAATTTAAATTATCCTGTTTGTAGTTTTGTATTTAAGAATTCAAATTTATATAACTGGTAAATAAATATTTTGCTAAATAACTGCATTTTGAAATTTATTTGGTTTCTTTGTAAAATATACTTTAATATCAGCAGAAATAAGACTATAGAAGGTATCTGGTGTACACAGACATTGTTCCAAGAATGTCCCCAGATATTTTTTACACTTAGTAGTTATGAAAGAACAAAAGTATCATGTGGCATGTGCAAGACCATTTGCTCAATATAAGAAAAATTAAAATGGATAATATTTGTAAACCTAAAAGGGAAATGTATAATGTTTGAGATATGTATTATACTTCTATAGCTGAACTATGGCAAGCAACAGTCATTGCCAAAACAGGCTGAGTGGGGTACTGCTAAGGATCCTACAACTTCCACCAAAAGCAGCAAACTCTCCTCCCTCTTGTAACTATTTATGTATCCTAAAAATGTTCCCTGTAAATTTAGGAAATGTTGCTTTTAGAATTATTGGGGTGGGGTGCTCAATGATAGGGCAGGAATCCTATTTCCCCTGGCACTGGATTTCATAGTACCTTATTGAATCTTGTAGGTAATTACAGTTGTACCTCGCTTAAAGAGCATAATGCATTCCACAGGATTGCTCTTTAAGTGAGTTTGCTCTTTAAGCAAAACACCATTGCAAGTGACCAATTGTGACTTCTGGTGGGGGGGGGGATTGTGAACCCCGATTTATTTGTTAAGCGAGTTTTTGGTTGGTTTTAGTTGTTAAACGAAGGAAACATTCAGAGAAAATCCTGCTCTTTAAGCGAGGCACTTTTTATGCAAGGTTTGACTGTATATGCTTCTAGGTAGTTTATTGGGGTACACAGAAAGAGCCTCCTCAAAGACTGATATTTTTGAGCCACAATCGGGCATACCCTTGTAATGACAATCTTGTGTTGCTGGCTAATCTTTCTCACACTGTTAGGTGAAAGGAACTGCAGAATGAACTCACCAAAAGGTGCCTTCATTTTTGCAGTTTCATGTCTGTCCTAGACATGGAAAATAAACTACAGTATTAGTTTATTTTAGAATTTTTAACTGCCTTCAGTGCTACCAGACAAGAATGACCTACAAATACTAAAAACAATATCACAACAGATTAAATCATGTTAACCTCACAGAAAACAAAAGCACAAGAGAAACAGTTAAAACTCAACAAAACTGATACAGTAAAAATCTGAGAAAACAAAAGGTATTTTCCTCAGTAACCGGGAAAGAGCATTCCAATGATAGGCCATTACAATCACAAAATCTGTCTAGTTGCCACTCACAAAATTACCTCTATGATAAGATCAAACTGCAGAGCTGGGAAAGACCCTGGATTGAATCCAGCTGTTCTCAAGTAGGTACAGTGGGCTAAAGAAGCATTCTTTATTCAAAATTATCTTGAATATGCATATAAGTGATGTTAACTTCCATTTGACTTAAGGTAAATGTTACCCTTACTTGAAAACCAGTTGTGTCCCAACTTGAGGGCATGATGCTCATCTCTATTTACAGCCAAAGAGCCAGCGCTGTCTGCATTTGCAGACGTTTCTGTGTTCATGTGACAGCACACAGAACGCTGTTACCTTCCCACCAAAGTGGTAACTGAGACAGAAAATGGGAGTTCGCTCTGTTGTGTACCACTCAGGTCATGAACTGCTGACCTGCTAACCTTCCAGTCATCAAGTAAAGTGTCTCAACCACTAAGCCATTGCAGTCCCTCCCATTTGGCTTACAGCAACCCTAATAGCGTTTAAATGGTACGTGAGCTATTTAGCCAGTGGTTTCACCACTGGCATCAGCAGCCCTGCAAGTTTCAATGGCCAAATAGGATTTAAATTCAAGTGTCCTGAGTCTTAATCTGTTTACCACACCGGCAGTTGATTATCAAAAGAGGGTTTGGTAAATCACTTTTGAGTATACAGTACCTAGAAAACCCTGGCAAGTGTTGCCGTAAGTCAAAGTTGACTTGACAGTACATAGTTTACATTAATATGCCATTCATTTGTTCTTTGTCTAAAGTTCCACATGACTTTGTTCTTTTTATTTCTTACTAGGAGCTTGGATCTATTTCCTCATAATCCACAGACAGTTTAGCCAACAGGGAGCACTGCTGGTAGATGAATCCAAACATTTCAAAGGTGCTATTTTTGGGAAAGCTAAATTACAGCCTCTTTAGCACAATTCTGGCAAATAAAAATTAATCACAGGGTGCTCCTTTACTCAATTATTCTAACTTGCTCTTTAGTGACTCTGAACTATTGGGAAGATGGATTTTTAATGCTAGACTTGAATCCTGACTACTGAAAGTGTTGATCAAGAACAGACTAGCAATTCCTTGGCCAGCTAATTGTCTTCTTATATACTGTAACTGGAGTAGCAATTCCATGTTTTTGCCTAGATGCAGGGTGTGAAAGAGGAGATACACCTTCTGAATGTCTGAAAACTTGCATACCATATTTTATCACAGCAACATGGGGCTACAAAAGACTGTTTTCTCTACTGCAAGAGCACCTTAGTTGTGGAACTCTCTCTCAAAACAAGCCAGGCTGACCCTAGTCCCTTTCAGTGGGTAGCGAAAAGTGATATACTTCGGTAGGTTTCTGGTTTTCAATACTGATTTTGCTTTTCATCTGCCTTTATTGACTGTATTTTCAACTATTTCAGGTACCTTGAGAGCAGAGCGGTGACTAACAATTAGTTTTAGCAAATGATACACATGCTGACATCATGATTCCAACATCATGCCGGTTTTGTTCTGCCTCTTCTGTATCCTCCCCACCAATCTGTTTTGGGGAAAATCCTGTCTCATTAAGGGATCTGAAGTAGAGATTTTGTGTTTGTGCTGGGCTTGGACTGTAATAAAGATTTGATTTGTATTTGTGCTCAATTTGTTTGACTTTTTGAATGCACTTTGGATCACTTTGATTGGTCAATCGGTTTTTTTGCTGGATCACCGCCAAACACACACATCCCTGTGGAAATGTCATTTTTACAAGTCACATTTTTCCTCAATATCTTTTTTGTGGATTCCTGATACAGTGTCATTTTTCTCCACATGTTGTATGCAAACTGTATCCACCTCGGGAAGTTGTCATATTCAATTTCTAAATTGGTTTCCCCTCCTTTTATTGGGTTTTTGTGACCTCGTTTGAGTGGTTTTTTGTACAACGCTTCATAGATTATTTTTCCAAAGTCCAATTTCAAATCTGAAAGTGTCCCCCACAAAGGTTAATCTTTCCTCTTTCAAACGCACTTTGGATCATCTGAATTGGTTGGGTAGTTTTTTTGCTGGCCCCCTGACAACCAACCCCCCCCCCCAGCAAAATCACTTTTCCGATGCTACTTACGAAAGCGAAGACATCATCGCTTTGCATTTTCAGCTTTTGTGTCCTACCAATTCTTAAAGTCGCCGAGACGATCTTTCAAAGGACGTAACCCTTATTTCCATGGGTGCCTTGGTTTTGGTATTGCAGCTTCCCAAAAGTAACACTGCCAAAGCTTCCAGACCACCCAACCGAAACGTCAAGAAGTTCACAGAATCCACACCTCGAATAAACAGGACATCCACCTGGGCGCAGCAGCCTGTCGCCTGCTCAGAAAAGGTCCAGGGGCTGAAGCACAGCTCTAAGGATCCCCGCTCCCAACCAAGCAGCCTGGAAAGCAGCCAAGAGGGCTGATTCCCTTTGCCCTCCGGGGACCGGGACTGGGAGCCACAGGCGTAGCTGGGAGAGACAAGGGTGGGTGGGGGGGCTGACCAGCCCGGAGCTTGCGATGACCTTGTTGGGAGGAGAAGGGGGGGGGAGGAGCTGGAAGCCCCGGCAGAGACACCAAAATAGGAAGCAGGTGCCAAGCCAGCCGGCCCCCATCTGCTCTTTCTATAGCTCGTAGCAGCTGGCCAGCCACCGAAGGGGAGCCTCTTCCCAAGATGGTCACGGACGCTGCCCAAAAAGGGCAACCGTCCCCCCCCCTTGTATACCGCCCCAAGGGCCTTGGTGGAGCAGTGGTTAAACGCCTGTGCTGCAGCCAAAACGTTGTGAGTTCAATCCTGACGGGGACAAAGTTTGACTCTCCCTTCTGTCCTTCCGA
The DNA here is from genome assembly GCA_030440675.1 of Furcifer pardalis. Taxonomy (NCBI): domain Eukaryota; kingdom Metazoa; phylum Chordata; class Lepidosauria; order Squamata; family Chamaeleonidae; genus Furcifer; species Furcifer pardalis. Next base: position 156,419,394 of record CP126894.1, on the reverse strand, counting down.
AGTGAGGACCCAGCATGTTGTTGTGGGGAGGGATGCTAATTAACTTGTGAACCTCCCAGAGGGTGCCCGAAGCACTAGGGTGGCTTAGAGGTGTCATTGCTCTTTCTTTCTTTCTCTCGCCCTCCCCTTTGCTGAGAGGCGTCGGAGCGGCACCTGCTCCTCTTTACTGGGAATGAAAGTACAAAAGGGGGGGTGGGAGAACCAGACGCCCACCGGCCCCGCGTGGGGCGGCGAAGGAAGGCGGTCCCACAGTGTCCCACGCCCAATCTTCGCCGGTGCCTTTTGCCCGGGTCCTCCTCCACTCCTCCCGCTTTTTTTTTTTTTTGGGGGGGGGGTAGTGGTGGTTCGCGTCCCCCCAGCTGAGTTTTCCGTCCCGCGTGGGTGAAGCTCTTTCCTGTCATTCGATCTGGAGCGCAGGTGGGTCTCTCGCAACGGGTCGCTGCATTGAGCCATGTCTTCTTTTTTTTTTTTTTTTTTTGGGGGGGGGCGAAAGGCTCAATGAAGGTTAAGTGGAGTCACAGAAAGAGGCTACTGAATGGGAAAGGGGGGTGGGTGTCTCTCTCTCTCTCTCTCTCTCTCTCTGTGCTTACACACCTGATGCTCATTCAAGGGAATAATGACCTCGGACCCCAGAGAGTTTCCTATTATCTCCTCCTTTAAAAGGCAGCCCTGCAATCCGAAGCCACCTCATTTCTCGATAACAAAGGCTTTTCTTTTGGGTGATTCGTGAGGGGTGCACTTTGCAGAGAGCTGGCTTTTCACATTTCATCCGGCTCGTCCTGTTCGTTTGCTTTCCTTGGATGACTTGACCTGCCGGGGGGGAAAGTGCTGGCGACGTCTGAGACATGACTCGTCAAGGATGCAAAGTGCTGATCAAGCCAGCCTTCTGGCTCCGAAAAGTGTAAATCGTCCCTCTGTGCAGGTGTGTGTGTGTTGCGTATTATCAAGGGATGAGCCGCGTGGTGATCGCAGGTAAGTCTGCTTCGAAGTCAGTGCAATACTGTATTAAGGATTCAGTTGAGACCCAGGGTACACAGAAAGAGCGTCTGCGAAGATTGTGTTAATTGTGCACCACAATCGGGTGTACTTCGGGCAATAGCCACTTTGTGGGGGTTAATCTTTCTCACACTGGATCAGACGAAAGGAACTATGGAATGAATTGACCAAAGGTAGCTTCATTCTGGCAGTTTAAATTCTGCCCTAGACACCAAAGAAGAAGCTGAGACCCAACATTTTGTCAAATTTGGCAGGACTAACTTTTCCAATGGACGTGTGTACGATTCATGTTGATATTGCCTGGTATTTATTTATTTATTGGACTAATACCTGCCCATTTGGGATGGACTCCCACTCTGGTAGAAGAGAGTAGCTGTGTATGGTCTGCTCTAATCAACTGAATCACTTTAGTTTAATAAGTTTTATTCTCAACTCTAAATTTTTGCATGGGACTGCAGCTGGTTTCCTTAGAAGTGCAGGGTTAGCTTTATGCCTGTTTCGAAGTTGGAAAAGACTTATAGCAACCCTAACAGGGTTTTCAAGGTAAGTGAGATATTTAGGGAGGGGTTTTACCAGTTCCACAGATTTACACACACCCTTCCTCCTGCACCTTGAACTTCCAAGAGATCCCAAGCCAGGTCTCCTGAGTTCATCACTCTATCTACAACCCTACACTAGCTATTCAGTTTGTTAAAGGGGGTGGCAGAAAATGAGATGGCTAGACGGTAATGTTGACACAATGGGTACAGAGCTGGGTGGGTTGAAGAGGATGGTGGAGGACAGAAGTGCCTGGAGGGCTATGGTCCATGGGGTCTCAAAGGGTCAGAATCTACTGTGCAACTGAACAACAAAACTCAATCCTTTAAAACACTTTAATTTACAATATTTATTATTGCATATGTTTGTAGGTATGCTTAAATAGTTATGTACAGTATTTCTTTTAAAAGAGATGGGTCTGAGGATATTTGATACTAACATGAATATCATTTGGTATTGTCACTGCCTGGATGGCAGAAGGAGCCTGTCCTTATTACTTTGAGTTCCCAAAAAGAATAATGGAATATAAATAATGGTTATTGAAAACATTATTGTTTTCATGCAAACAGTTACAAAGAAAGTAAGATATTTTGGCAGTGAGGATGTATAATCTAATTAATCAGTTTTTATACTGCTCATCTGACTTAACTGTCCCTGTGGACAAACATGTATTTTTGCAATGATTTAACATACAGTAATACCTCAGATAACATTAGTATCGAATAACACTAAAATCGCATAACATTAAGCAATCTGGGGGGAAGAATTGCATCGGATAACATTAAGATCCTATGGGATGCATCGGATAACAACCACTAAAGCCTGTGTGGTTACAATGTATCTCTATGGATCCCATAGGATTTTAACATGCATCAAATAACACTAAAAATCGAATAACACCAAGACTTGTGGAACCAGGTTTTAGTGTTATTCGAGGTTTTACTGTACTTGCATTTTAATGAATTACATTATATTAATTTGTAAGTTAATTGACTTGCACAATCTTTATGTTAGGAGATATTTGGCCTTTCCATCCATAATTGCCAACAGAGGGTTTTCACAGAATGGTAAGACCAATTGAACTTAGTGGAGTAAAACATGCTGTGTTGTATTGTGAGACTACAGTCCTTAATTAGAAGATGCATCATTAGTTCGTTTATAATTTCTTGGATTCATTCCACTGTACTAATCATTGGTTTGACAGAAATTTATTTTTATTTATACAGATTTCAGGCATATTAAATAGCCTTTAAGATACACACACATTGAAGTTGCAGTTACAGTGCCTCTGATACAATTTTGTCCTGTTTTTCTCATTTTCTAGTTCCCTGTGATTTATTTCCATGATGAGGGGAAGAAAATGAGTGAGCTGCTAGGAGGCACTATTTTTTTTTCCTTGACAAGTTGTCGGAGTTCATTTTGAAAGGAGAGACTGTTCCCCTTCTTCTTCTTCATTTCCATGTGTCTGATGTCTTTATTGACCTTGCATTATGTACAGTACAGTATGTTAAAAATTATTGTTCTTTACCTGAAAATTTAAAAATAAATGATTTTAAAAAGGCACTGTGCCATTGTATTGGCCAGGTTTTGTGGGTGTAATCCCCACTGAAATCAACTGGACGGACCTCTGGTGTCTCAGCAAGGTGTTTCATGTGAGAAGAGCCTTCCTTTTACTGGTGAGAGAATGTTCTTCTCTACTTCATCCTAGTCCAACAGACCTACCTAGGATATGTTAAGGTGGACTGCTTGCAACTTTCAGCTTATTCCTCAAATATTACACACTTTTTCCCAGCTCCTCCAGCATCTGCTGCCCAAAACAGCTGGCTTACTGCTTAGTGCTAATGTCAGCCTTGCTTCTGAGTGAACAAGGGAAAGGAAGGAGTGTGCCTTATTAACCCTTTTGCTGACATTTCATTGTGGCGATGGCAGTGACTGAGCAGAAGGAGTATATCTATCGCTATAAAAACTGTTCTCACCCTGTGGAGGTCTTGGATGCATTCAGCACCTTCTACCTTGAAGGCCTCTTCACTGACATTGCCTTGCAGTGTCCCTCAGGTGTGATCTTCCACTGCCATAAGGCCGTGCTGGCTGCTTGCAGCAACTATTTCAAGGCTATGTTTACTTCTGACATGAAAGAGAAGTCAAAGAACCAGATCAAACTTTCTTGGATTAGTCCCACAGTACTGGAATCCTTGGTGATTTACGCGTACACTTCAGAGATCCAAATAACAAAGAGGAACGTCCAGACCCTCCTCCAAGCAGCAGATCTTCTTCAATTCACTTCAGTAAAACAAGCCTGTGAACAGTTTCTAATACGGCACTTAGATGTTGACAACTGCCTAGGGATGCACTCCTTTGCCGAACACCACGTCTGCTCAGAGCTGGAAAAGGAATCTAGACGGATATTGTTATCTAGGTTTCAAGAAGTGTGGAAGCAGGACGAATTTCTGGAAATCAGTGGTGAGAAGCTGCAGTTTATTCTCTCCAAAGGAAATATCAGCCAGTGGAAAGAAGAGGATACAATCGAGCCAATTATTAAGTGGGTTGCCCATGATGGGGACAAAAGGGCAGAGCACCTTTGTACTCTTCTGAGCTGCCTTGAAATAGACCTTGATGAAACGTATATGAGATCAGCCCTCGGCATGTACAAGAAGTGCCAATTAAATAAAAACAAAATCAGGTCTCTGGTGTACCGCGCATTAAGTCTCAAACCAAAACCAACCTTGGCACAGTCTGCAGCTGTTATGTATGTCGTTGGAGGATATTATTGGCATCCTTTATCTGAGGTGCATGTATGGGATCCAGTAACCGACACTTGGATACAGGGAGCAGATATGCCGGATCATACCAGAGAAAGTTATGCTGTTACTAGTTTGGGACCCAACATTTACGTGACTGGAGGTTATAGAACAGACAATATAGAAGCCCTTGATGTAATGTGGATATACAACTTTGAAACTGATGAGTGGACTGAAGGGTGCCCTATGCTAAATGCAAGGTATTATCACTGTGCAGTCACATTGAATGGTGCTATTTATGCTTTAGGGGGTTACAGACAAGGAGCTCCCACTGAAGAAGCAGAATTCTATGATCCCTTGAAAAAGAAATGGACCCCTATTGCACAAATGATTAAAGGTACGTAACAGCATGAACGCTTATAGTATGATTTAACTGAGTTAATCCTATGATTTATTCATTTATTTAACTTGCCTTGTAAAGTGTCACTAGAGTAGTCTAGCAAAGATTGATTGATTGATTGATTGATTCAATTTGTATGCCACCCACTTAGCATACACTGATTCAGAGCGGCTCACAATAATCAAAATATACCAAAAATTACAGTACAATGAAATAAAATATAACAATACAATAAAATGTAACAATGCAATAAAACGTAAAAGACCAACACATACATTGACAAGTGTGGCGAAGGGACCATCATCTCCGGAATCAGCCACCGGCCGTATACAATGTAAACGAACTTCTACCTCTTCCTCTTGCATACAATTTATTTTCCTTTATCATTTGAAAGACTGATCAGAACATTCAGGGCCGGATTTACATGAAAAGAGGCCCTAGGCTACTCCACTTATGTGGCCCTTTCACCTCCCATTTTTAAGTTTGTAAATTACATGAGAGATAATAAAATACATGAGAGATAATAAAATAGTGTAATTTTAATTTTGCTAACAATTTGAATATAGGCCCCTCTTGACCTTGAGGCCCTAGGCTGACGCCTAGTTAGCCTATAGGAAAATCCGGCCCTGAGAACATTACAACCTTCTGCTAAAGGAAAAAGTATATGAGAGATAATGTCTTAAATGGGGGAAAATATCACTAGCCTTACAATTTCCTCTACAAATGTATATGCAAATTAGAGGACTATGGCCACAATCCTTACTAGCTAGGCCAAGGGTGGCCAACCTTGGTGCTCCAGATGTTCTTGGTCTTCAATTCCAAGAAGTCCTGATCAGCTAGTGTGTTGACTTGGGCTTCTGGTAATTGAAGTCCAAGAACACCTGGAGCACCAAGGTTGGCCACCCCTAAGCTAGGCTGCCTTAGGCTATGTTGTATCCAAACCTCTCCTAGCTCAGGAGGGGCGGGGAACTTCAGCTGGCCTAAGGGGAAAATAGCACAAGGAGAAAATAATAATCAGAAACCATAAGCCTCCGCACAGTCACCATGGAAACTGAGTTCACAGTTACCAGCCAGCAGCTAGCAGCCAAGCACAGGAGATTAGGCTAGCCTAAGGGCACTTGTGCCCTATCCAAAACCATCTCAGTTGTTCTTAAACTAAAGTTAACATTGTGCCCATAACTGAGACATTGCATTTAATTAATACAACTGATTGAGATCTACTACAGTGTTAAATATTTAATACTTTTTGTGAAAAATAAAACATATACGGGAAGATGTTAATGTGCAAACGATATTGAAAGTCAGCTTTTTAGGACAGTATATGCAGTATGCTAAAATTCCTGTCCTTTTTTAAACCTCTGTTTTCAGATTAGATGTTAATTCACAAGGTTTTGTTGGTTTCACAGGATTTTGATGTCTCAAGATCCCTGTTATAGGACCAGCTAGGTGTGAGCAGGAGGGGCTAGTTCCAGTGATGGGATGTTACAGGTTTGGACCGGTTCGCCTGACCCGGTAGCGCCCCATCAGGAGGGGTCACCGTGGGAGTGGTAAAACCCCGGGCGACCAGTTCAATTGCCTCTCCAGCCCCCTCCAAAAATGTTTTTCTGGGCAGCCAAAATGGCTGCCCAGAACTGCACATGCGTCAAACCTCCGTTTGAGGCATGCACAGTTCTATTTTTTTTTAGTGTGCATGTGTCAAATAGAGGTTTGATGCATGCGCACTAAAAGAACTTCACATGCATTAAATGGAGGTTTGATGCATGTGCAGACATTTTTAATTTTTTTTTAAAAAAAAGTTGTTCCGCCCACGACATCATGACGTCAGCTATGCCCATGACGTCGATGACATCATTTATTATTTATTATTAGTTATTAGTTCAAATTTATATTGCCGCCCACCAGTGGAGGGGTAGCGAAGATTTTGACAACCCACCACTGGCTAGTTCCTATTATTGTCCAAAATAGTTCATAATATGTGTAAGTGGTCTGAGTTGGGAGTTGTATGTCACTACTAGTTGTGTTCTGAAATTTCTCTTTCGGCTCTGCTTTGTGGTAACTTGTTTCCAGGTATCCATTTTGCCCTTTCAATTTGTTTGTTTGCTTTTTAAAAACTTCACTGATGGGAACAATATTTTAAAGAAATGTCTGCTGTAAATCCATGAGCTTTGAGGTTTTTTCTTTAGATCTAAGTATCTGTGATAAAATAAGAAGAGTCTGGTTGTAGACAATAAATTTTGGCAGGTGTTCTGAGTGGAAGCCAAAACATGTGGAGTATGTATAACCAATTACAATTTGGCTTTGAATGTAATTCCATTGTATGTAGGCATCAGAAAAATAGACCTGTTGTGTAGGTTGTCTAAATTTAGGTTGTTGGTGGGAGGAAAACTATTGAAGTTCTGGTGGAACTTCTCAACTAATTCTTTTATCTGAGTCCTGGTGACAAAGATTTCATCAGGGTATCTAAGGAAAAAGTGAAGTTTTAGGTATAGGAACTGAAGAAACATCGCTTGAGGTCAGCCATTAATATTGTTTGACATACAGTATTATTCCATGTGTGAATTTATGGAGAGGAAGGGCTTCTGTTAGTGAGAATTTGAAATCCTGTTCAGTTTTTGTGTTTACTTATATCACAAAAAAAACAAAGCCTGTAAACTTCTGCAGTCTTACCAATAGCAGGTTAGCAAAAGGTACAGTATTAGCATACTTTAAAAAAAATCCTCATCCACCAGGACAGGACATAATCAGAAGTCATCGGTAAAGTTGTAAATATCTCCACATGCCATTCACTTCCTATGTACATTTTTTCTTTCACAAGACAAAATATGGCTGGGTAAAAACAGTACCTCTTCTGGCAAGCCTTTTCATTTTTGCTGGTCAGATGCCTTTTTGTTCCAGCTACTCTTTGGCAGGCTGCGGTACTGAGAAGCAAATGTGACATGCTGTGGTAGTCCTTTGGTTGAAATGGGGCACTAGAATTCCAAGTAGTTTCAAGACCTGGAGCCGGAGGGCTTAATGGCCTCCATGGGTCACCATGCACCCAATTTCCTTGGCAGCAGTGCTCCATGTCTACCTCTTGCTTTTGCTGGTGCCCTTCTGCCTGCTGCTACTGTTATGGTTGTGCCACAAAGCCAAGCTCTTGGGAGCCACCCACTGACAACCACAGCACCAGCACCCACTGATTGTACAACCCATTTGTTGATCATCAGTGGACTATGGATGGTCTGAGAAAGCTGAAGTTCCTAGATCTTTGATGGCTAACCTTGGCACTCCAGGTGTTCTTGGGCTTCAATTACCAGAAACCCAAGTCAGCACTCCTGGAGTGCCAAGGTTAGCCATCACTGTCCTAGATAATTGCTACAGTGCAACATTGGTCATCTAGGTAGGGCAGTGATGGCCAACCTTGGCACTCCAGGGTTCTTGGACTTCAATTCCCAGAAGCCCTGATCAGCAGAAGTGCTGGCTTGGCCTTCTGGTAATTGATGTCCAGAAACACCTGAAGTGCCAAGGTTGGCTATCACTAAGGTAGGACAATGGTTCCCAGTCTTGGCTTCCCTGATATTCTTGGACACAACTTCCAGAAATCCTGGCCAACATAGCCAATTGTGAACTTTACTCCAAGAAAATCTGGACACCCAAGGGTTGGGAACCACTAGTCTAGGAGCTTCAGGGGGAGAATCTACATATAAACAAATGCTCAGTTCAAACATGCACAGTTCAAGGGTCAACTGTAGTGTTAAATCCTGAATCTGTAGCTCCATGTGTATATTAGGCATTTAGTTTTATTAGTAAGTTATTGTTGGAATTATGGTGATTGTTATTAATATTTTCTGAGAGCAACTTACAAATTTAGTATTACTAAACAGGGGTTGGAAATGCCACTGCTTGTGTCCTGAATGAAGTTATTTATGTCACTGGAGGTCATTATGGTTATCGGGGCAGCTGTACATATGACAAAATCCAAAGTTATCATTCTGCTAGTGATGAATGGAACATAATCACTACAAATCCATATCCAGGTAAGTATTGCAGTTCACACGATCCCATAAGAACACATTTGTTTTACTTCCAGGAAAAAAACATCTTGAAGCATCTCTGCTAGTTTGCATGCCATGTTCTCAATTCTAAACAAGGTACAGTAACTAGTTTGTTACCTATATTGAAACTTTAGATCTGGGACTGGTAATGTCTGGTCCATGCAGAGTTTCACTGCCTGTATGATTAGAAGGACTATACCTACAGAAAGAGAAGGAAAGAAAATGGATGTTAGTTGAGACAGGTGGACATTGAATTATTATTTTCTATATTGTTTACTTTTGCAAAATAATAATAATTAACTAAATATAAACCGAATGCTTTTGATGTTTGTGTACAGTTTGTATAATTTTGCTGTGGCTAATTGATAAGGTACTGGCATGCAATCAGATACATGGTCAGGTGTGTGACAGAGATGTGCCACAAAACTCCAACAATTATGTGGAGCAAGTTATGCAACCCTTATATGAACATGAATAAGATTCTAGCCACTACATGGCTTAACACATTATTTGTATGTTACTCCTGTTGCTTAGCATAATAAATAATATAAAGTAGACCCACTGTATCAATGAGCAATTAGTAAGTCAACTCCTCCATAAGTTCCATTAATTCAAATGAGACTAGTCTAACTATAACTTCTTTTAGCAGAATAAGCAACAGTTAGAGTTGGCCTGTTTGAGTTAATGCATCTTATGGAGTTGACTCATTAAATCTCCACAGTTTCAATGTGACTACTATAATACAACACTTGAATCAATGCAGCTTATGAGGAATCAGTAGCCCTTCTCTGGGTATGATTTACTGTGCTAAGTAGCAGTCTTTTGGTTGCTGAATAACGTGGAGGGGCTATTTTTAAAAGCAATATTTTTTTAAAGTATCAAGTTTTGGTTGTGATCGTGACATGGATGTGTTGGATTTGGGGTGCCATGGCAGATCACCACAGATACCTTGTCTTAAGTTCTTGCTGGCCTTCCAAAATCCACAGGGAAGCATCTCCATGGCACCTAAATGGCAACATCTGATTATACTTAGGGGTAGTACAACTGGCTGGATAGCTCAGTGCAGTGATGGGATGTTACCGGTTCGGACCAGTTCGCCCGAACCTGTAGCACCCCATCAGGAGGGGTCGCCGGGGGTGGTGGTAAAACCCTGGACGACCGGTTCAGTCACCTCTCTGTCCCCCTCCAAAAATGTTTGACGAATGCGCAGTTCTATTTTTTAGTGCACATGCATCAAATAGAGGTTTGACGCATGCACAGATTTTTAATGTTTTAATTATTTTTTTGCTCCGCCCACAACGTCATGACGTTGGCTATGCCCACAATGTCCATGACGTCATGGTGGGGTAGCGGGAATTTTGACAACCCACCACAGACTCAGTGGTATAGAAATCTGTCTGCAAAGCCAGATTCCCCACTGTGCCTCTTGGGAGAAATGTCAAGTTGTGCATTCATGGGTAAACTGCACTATTCCAAGGTATCCCTTAGAAAGGAATAGCAAACCACTTTTGGGTATTCTCTACTTCGAGATCCATGGAAAGGATCACCATGTAAGAATTGACAGCACTCGGAGATAAAAGAACTTTTAATGCTGTAAGACGTTCTTGATCCTCCGTCTTTTTGTCCCCCCCCCCATTTCTATCAAATGGCAGGCCTTTTAAAACACTGACTGTGCTATTTCCTGTTTAATCATGTTTAAAATTTCAAGCACTTGCCTGTTTTCCCTACAGAATACGGACTGTGCTCTATCGCACTGGAAGGCAAGCTGTACCTTGTGGGTGGACAAACTACAATCACAGATTGCTATGATCCAGAGCAAAACGTGTGGGAACAAAAAGCTGATATGCTAGAAAGGAGGATGGAGTGTGGAGCAGTTGTCATGAATAGGTGCATCTATGTCACAGGAGGCTATTCTTCTTCCAAAGGATCGTATCTACAGAACATTGAGAAATATGATCCAGAAAATAATAAATGGGAAATTGTAGGCAATCTTCCCAGTGCGATGCGTTTACATGGTTGTGTCTGTGTGTACAATGTATAACAGGCAGAAAATACCTTTTATGTACAGTATATCTTAAGAGATTAATACATAGAAACTGGAGGAAGATTGTTTCAACGGCAACTGTAGAAGCGTTATGAAGTCTGATAAATGAAAGAGACATTGCTCAATTTGACATTTCTTTGCACTTATAGCCACACCTAAAGTTATGCTAATATAAGGACCATTACTTTAAAAATTATTTTTTTCTTCTGCTTTTCAAACGTTCTGTGTTCCCATTACTGCTAGAGTCATGTTTCAGTAACTGCTTGGATGCATCTCCCACCCTCCACTCAAATATAACATCAAACAAATTAGATTTTTTTTTGAAGTGGTAGCCGTGTTTGTCTGCGGAAGCATATCAGAGAGTAAACAAAACAAAGATTTAAAAATGCTGTGGCACCTTAAAAACTAACTCCTGTATTTTAATGTTAACTTTCTTGGATCAAGTCCACTTCACCAGACATAAGAGTGGGTATCATGGTATACATTTACTGTATAAATAAATCTATACCAGATACTATATTTATAAATGTATACCATGATATCCACTCTTATGTCTGATGAAGTGGACTTGATCCACAAAAGCTAACATTAAAATACTGTACACCCTTTATAGTATCCTTTTGATTCAAATATTACCAGATTAAATATCCAATATTCCAAGGACCTGTTAAATTGCAGTTGGCCAACTAAGACATGATTCAGTTATTCTAAATACGAGCGCCATTGAAACAGTTTGGATTATTCCATAACATTCTGGTCAGAAGTTTTACTGGCTATTTGAAAAAGTTCAGCTCATTTTAGTGTTTGATATAGGCTGCCTGACTTGTACAAATATGAAGATTTTGACATCAAGGAATAATTTCAAAGAATAAATCTTCTAGGTCAAAAGAAGTAGCAGTACAGTATAGCATATCCTAAGGTCAGCAAGGCTGAAGAAACTGCAATCTGTTATTTCCCATTTTCTAGCTATAAAGATTCCAAGGATGTCACTAGCAGATTTACCAATGTACTGTAGTTTCATAACAGCACTAGTATAAAGAAAGAAACCAGAGAAAATGTTTATAATTAGTGTACCACTGTTCTACTTGTTTGAGTTCAATGTTAGAAACATTTTGAATTTCTGTTAATAATTTGTGCACAAAAATTGAAATATATTAGAATATAAATAAAATTGTCACGTTCTTGTAATAAGTAGTGCAGTTAAATTAGAGTTAAATATAGAATAAATTTATTGTATACAATATTTAAGTTCATTATTTATTTTTTTGTAATAAATGCCATAATTAAAGTGCAGTAGGAAAGAGAAATTTTGTTTTGGTGAAAATACTGTGAGACAAAGCAACTTGAAAATGTATTAAGCGCTCTAATAACTAAAGACATTATTTATTAAAATGCCTGGGTGAGTCTTCTTTATTAAAGTAAAAGAAAAATACAACAATATTGGTTTCTAGATGCCGTGTCTTTTTAAATGATCTAAGAAAAGTACTACAAGAGAAAAATAATTAATTCTACATGTCTGATCAAATGTCTGCAAGCCATTTTGTTTTCTATATTTGTTGAGACATTTTTCCAAGGTTTGATAGCTGTTTTCTTTATATCTTCAAATACCACCATGAACAGTTAATTTTATAGTTAGGTAATACTATATTAATTTCCCCAATGCAAGCAACGTGATGGTCAAGATATTACAACATAGATTTTTTTTTTGTCATATATTGAGGAGAAATACCAATTGGTCAAACTCAGTTGATAAAAAGATGATGTACTAGAGATCTTACAAATATGTCGTACATTGACTACTAGAAAATTCTAAATTTCAGAATAAAATCAGTTTTTGCTTCAAAATGAAGCTTTTGACTGTGTGGATCAGCAAAAGCTAGCAATTGATTTAAAATACAGTATATAGAGATACCACAACATCTGATTATTCTGAATAATAATCTGTACTTCAGACAAGATGTTACAATTAGATCAGAATATGGAGGATGGTGGGTTATGGAAGATGGCAGATGAGAGGCGCCTGGTGGGCAGTGGTCCATGGGGTCACAAAGGGTCAAATTCGACTGTGCAACTGAACAACAACAAAATTGGGGGAAATGGTTTTGAATAGGATGGGTGTAAAGACAAGGGTGTATTTTATCCTATCTGTTCAAACTATATGCAGTATACATTCTTCAGAAAGTAGAATGTTAATGGAGGAGTGAAAATTGGGACAAGAAAAAAACAGTAATTGAATATATGTTATGTAGATCATGCCACATTGACATCTGATAGGACCAGCCAGAAGAGTTAAAAAACGAACAGAAGAAGATAAAGAAGATAAAAGGTGACTGCAGAAGAATTGCATGACTTTAATGAGGGCAGTAAAAGAATTTTAATTTCTGAAAGACTGTCTGGAACAGGCATTTGCAACCTTTGGCCTACGGGCCGGATGCAGTCTGTGGAGCCATTTAATGTGGCCTTGTGCCCTTGTTCTTGCCACTGCTGCAAGTGGTCAAAGCACTGAAAACGTGCAGAAAATGCACAAAAATGTGTATTTTTGTGTGAGAACTTGCTGGAAATGTGCAAAAGCACATTGAAAACACACGAGAGCTCACAAAAAATGTGCAAATATGCATGAGGAATGTGGGATCCCATGTTGGGTGGCTGATCTGATTGGACAGCCACCCTCTTGCCTCTCATTGTTTTAATCTTTTTAAACTTCTTAGTCTTAAAGTTTTAAATTCCTTTTAGTATCCTGTAGATTATAGTCGATGTTTTTAAGTTAATTTTTAAACTAATTGTAATATGCCCCATAGGATTCTGTATTGTTTAATTTGTTTCTTTTAACACCAATGTTTGTTTGATGAGTCGGGTTCACCTGATTGGGGCGGGATATTAAATTTGATTAAATAAATAAATAAATAAAAATGAGAACTTGTGCCGAACCATGTGATCGGCCCACTCAGCCATCTGGGGGGATTGATCTAGCCCACAACCCAAACACATCGAGAAAGCCTAGTCTAGAAGATCTTGATTCAAATATTAATCAAAAAGGAGACCACAGCCTCAAAATCAAGAGAAGATTAAGTGTGTGGTAGATGAAGTCAAACTTGAACTCTCATTAGAAGCCAACATGACTTCAACTGAGGCTATCCTACTTCAGGTATAAGAGAATACTGGACTAGTGCATATCAGAGAGTAAGTAAACAAAAACAAAAGACAAAAAACTTTGTAGCACCTTGAAGACTAACTGTTGTATTTTAATGTGAGACTTTGTGGATCCAGTCCATTTTTTGTCCGACATAAGAGTGAGACTTCATAGCATTAATTTATACATATCAGGTACAGAGGCATACAAGGCTTGGCTAGTATAACAGATAGATTTAGAAATCAGTGTGAATATTTACAACCAGTAAATAACAAAAGATCCCTGATTGGGGTTCAGATTTATTACTGTGAAGTCTGGTTCTGTTGAATTGAAAATTGTTAGTAGATAGAAGCAAAATAAACATTGGGGCATTACATATCTGCTCAAGAGTTTATGTTTCATACCTAGCATCTATTAACTTTGCTTAGTTTTAATCTCTTTTAATATTAATTCTAGACAGAATTTTATATTGTGTTTTCTGTCTCTTCTGAAGCTTTGTTAGCCGCCCTGGGTCTCTTTTGAGGAGGGTGGCATTTAAGTCTGATGATAGAAATAGAATAAATAAATAAATAAATAAATAAAAAGATGGCCTTTGCACTCATACCATTGTCAGTTTTCACACAACCTTGTGTGAAAATGCCTTAAGGTCTCACTCTTATGTTTGAGTAAGTGGACTTGATCCACGAAAGCTAACATTAAAATGCAGAAATATTTGAATTGGTAGCTGTGTTAGTCTGTGCAAGCATATCGGAGAGACAAAACAAAAAAGAAAAAAGTTGTGGCACCTTAAAGACTAACGCCTGTACAGTATTTTAATGTGAGCTTTTGTGAATCAACTTCACTTCATCAGACATAAGAGTAAAACTTCATTTCATCAATTTATACACAGGTAGAGGAACACTGGGGACTGCGGTGGCTTAGTGGTTAAGATGCTGAACTTGACAACTGGAAGGTTAACAGGTCAAGACTCAAGTACTGCAACGCAGAGTGAGCTCCTATCTCCGTCCCAGCTCCTGCCAACCCAGCAGTTTGAAAGCAAGAAATTGCAAGTAGATAAATAGAGACCACTTTGGTGGGATGGTAAACAGCGTTCTGTGCACTCCGGTGTATAGTCATGCCTGCCACATGTCCACAGAAATGTCTGCAAATGCAGACAGCACTGGCTCTTTGGCTATATACAGAGATGAGCATTGAGCCCTAGAATCGGATACAACTGGCTTTCGAGTAAGGGCAGCCTTTACATTTACAGAGGCACACAATAGCTGGACAGTTGAATTATTGTCATTCATAAAGAGCTATGTTACTTTTCTGTTAGGCTGGCCAGCCATTGTGTGCCTCTGTATCTGTGTATACATTGATGCCATGAGGTTTTACTGTTATGTCTGATGAAGTGGACTTGTTCCACGAAAGTTCACATTAAAATACAGATGTTAAGTCTTTTAAGGTGCCACATCTTTGTTGGTTGCTTTGTTTATTCTCTGATATTAAAATGCAGGAGTTAGTCTTTAAGGTGCCACAATGTGTTTTATTGTCTTGTTTCATTAGGAACCATTAGGAAAGCTGAGCGCAGAAAAATAGATGCCTTTTGAGATGTGGTGTTGGAGAAGGGTTTTGAGAGTCCCCTGGACAGCGAGGAGAACAAATAGGTCAATCTTAGAAGAAATCAACCCTGACTACTCCCTTGAAGGTCAAATAGTAAAGATGAAGCTAAAGTACTTTGGACATCAAATGAGAAGAGAGGATTCACTTGAGAAAGCCTTGATGCTTGGAAGGGTCGAGGGCAAAAGAAAAAGGGGACGGATGGCTAGATGGTATTGTGGAGACAATGGGCACGGAGGTGAGCGAGTTGAGGGGGATGGTGGAGGACAGGAGTGCCTGGCGGACAGTGGTCCATGGGGTCGCAGAGGGTCGGAATCGACTGTGCGACTGAACAACAAAAGGCTTATTTATTTATTTATTTCCTCATATTTACTATCCTCCCCCCTCAATCGGGTAAACCCTACTCTGGGCTTGAACAGGGGTGCCAAAACTACTCCCTGCTGGCCGGATCTGGTCCCCGACACCAATTCATCCTGCCAGCAACACCCTCCTTGCTCCCTGAAGCACCCCGGTATGGGAGCATTTTACTTCCGCTTCCGGGAGTGACGAGGGTGTCACCGGGCGAATGATTTGGTGTTGGGGGGCCAGATCTGCGGCCCCCAAAAGTTTGGTCACCCCGGTGCTTGAAGCACAGACGACCAGCCCAGCGCCCGCGTCCATCAGTTCGAAACCCTGGCGACGGGAGGCAGAGGCCGGACTTTCTCCTCAGCCTGGGCGGAGCCAGAGGAGGCGCCCCAAGCAAGCGCAGGCCGGGGCGGGGAAAGGGGGCGCGGCCGGCCATTTGCCGCACTGGCTGCTGGTCGGGCCGGCAACGGGGGAGCTGCGTTTTCGAGAAGGGGAAAGCGAGCGAGGCCTGCTGGCGGGAGAGAAGGAAGGACGGAAGAGGAGGCTTGCCGTTTCCCCCCCACACACCTCACTTCTCAGTCTTTCGGCGGGAGAAGGTTCGCGTCTTGCCTTCAGGAACCCCCTGGAAGGGCTTTGTGTGCATTGGGAGCGGGGGGTGGGTGGATTTCATGGTCGCCTCCTGCTGCTGCTGCCGGGTCTCCTTCCTTCCCACGTGCGTCTGTCTGTCTGTCTAGTGGCGGACACGGGAGTCCTTCCCGGGCCTCCCGAGTCTCGCCCCCGAGCGGGGTGAAGCTGGGCAGCCGCCGACCCGCGCCAGCCTTCCCACGGCCTGCCCTCCCTCGCCTCGGGCGGGAAGAAGGGGGATATAGTGGTTTGCCCCGGGGCTTCTCCGCGCCGCCGCGCAAAAGGACTCGAGGCAGGAATCCCCACCCACCGAGGCGAGGAAGTAACGTGTGAACCCTTCCGGGAGCTTCTTCTGGTCCACATTATTTGCCTAGGGGGGGGGGCTGTAATCCGTCCCCTTCAGACGTTACGCGGCGGGGGGGGGGGAAGGAAGTGAGGTTTGAAACGAGCTTGAGAGGAAGACCCGTGTTCTGGAGAGGTCTGTAAGGGTAATACCGTGCTGTATTGGTGGGGAAGGGAAACGAGGTCCGTTTTATTGGGCGGCGCGAGGGAGGGTTGAGACCACGTGAAGCCGAAGGCAACGTGTGAATGCATGGCAGCTGAGAATCCTCCCTCAGAAGTGCTAGAAACAGGGCCCCCCCCCCCTCATTTCTCCTCTTTTCCTTTTCTTACCCTCCCATGACGAGTAAGACGCAAGAGAAATAATTGTCACCCTTTCTCCCTCACTTTCAGTACAAAGGGAGAGGTAACGCTACCAGAAACTACCTTTTCGGTGGATGTGGCATAAACTTAGTAATCTTTACATTTTTACATATAAAGTACAGTATATACCAGGGGTGCCCAAACTTTTTGGACTGAGGGCCAATCATGTGGTTCAGGGGACTGGTTGCTAAGGCCCGGGGGCCGGGTGCGGCCCCCGACGCCAATTCATCCGGCCCGCGAAGCCCTCGTCGCTCCTGGAAGCGGAAGTAAAACGCGCCCGTACGGGCGCGTTTTACTTCCGCTTCCAGGAGCGACGAGGGCTTCGCGGGCCGGATGAATTGGCGTCGGGGGCCGCACCCGGCCCCCGGGCCTTAGTTTGGGCACCACTGGTATATACTGTATAGGGTTGAGCTGTGACACCCACTCTAGTCATGCCAATGGTGGCTAGGATAGCTCAGCTATGTGTAAAAGCAGTGCCCTGGTCTAAAATGTCTGCTTGGGTGAGGACAAGGAGAGAGGTGGGAGTCATGAGTAGGTAAAAAGGGATTTTTAAAATTTCAGATAACATATTATTGTAGTTGATCAGGGAGTAAACAAAACACAAAGACAAATTGTGGCACTATAATTTAATGTTAGCTTTTGTAGATCAAGTCAACTTCTTTTTTCATTTGTTTACTCTGATATACAGTACAGTAATACCTCAGATAACGTTTACCTTGGATAATGCTAAAATCGCATAACGTTAAGTAATCTGGGGGGGGGGGAGAATTGGATCGAATAACCGCTAAAGCCTGTGTGGTTACAATGTATCTCTATGGAGCTTTAACATTCTCCGATCCATCCCATAGGATTTTAACATGCATCGGATAACATTAAAAATCGGATAACACCAAGACTTGTGGACTTGAAACACAGACTAACATGGCTGCCATTTCAAAAATTTCAAATTGTTTATTGTGGGTTTCTTTTTTAAATCATGGGTGGCAATAAACCAGCATAATGTATTGTAATGTATTGTCTGTAAGCCGCCCTGAGTCACCACGGCGAGTGGGCGGCAATATAAATTTGAACTAATAATAAATAAATAAATATAAGAAAGATCCTAGACTAGCAATGGGCAACATGTTACTTTCAAGAAACTGGATTACACTATCTGTGACCTCTTACCATGAACTATGTTGATAAGGACTGGGGGAGATGCCATACACTCACATTTTGTGGAGATCTAACGGTGTAGTGCAGAGTTTCCCCAACCTTGGCAGTCCAGATGTTCTTGACGTCAGTTGCCAAGAAACCCAAGTTAGCACACCTGCTGATCAAGGTTACTGCGAATTGAAGTCCGAGAACATCTGGGGGCTCAAGGTTGGGAAATCCTTGTGTAGTGGTTAGTGAGCCCCGATCCCTGGTCCTTACTGAGCTATAAAACTTACTAGGTGACCTTGGGCCAATCACTGTTTGATTGTCCCTCCTTACAAGGTTGTGAAAATGGGAGAATAAAAGACATGTGTACTTTATTAAGGTCATTACAGGAAAACTGGCATATCAATATCAGATAGGTAACAAAACAGCAGAAAAAAGATTGTGGCACCTTAAAGACTAACTCCTGTATGTATTTAAATGAGCTTTTGTAGACCAAATCCACTTCATCAGACATAAGAGAGAGGCTGCATGGCATCAATTTATACACATCAGGTATACATGCATATCATGATTGGCCAGCTTAACAGAAAAGTAACATTGTAGCTTTTTTACAACTGACAATAATGGAAATCCCTGGTTGTTATTCAAACCTGCCGCAAAGCCTGGCCCTATTACAAATGGTTGCAAAACAAACTTCTCTTGCAAGCTGATGCATCACATCCAAAGGATGGATGGGACAGACATTGCGGCATTACACATTTGCCAGTGAGTTAGCATCTATTGATAATTTTTTGTGACCCTGACAAACTTGTAGCAACTTGTTAGTTGTGCATCAAATTTGATAATGTCCCAGAAACCTTTGACTGACATTCAAACCCCTAATATGCGTGTCCAGCACATGCATGTACTTAATATGCTTGCACAGACTAACAGCTACCAGTTCAAGTATTTCAACTATGATTGGCATATCAATGTAGTTAATAGATAGCATAATAATTAAAGGACTCTGTGCTCCCCATCCCTGTTACGGACTTTTCCTCAAACTGTGTCATGAGGAAAGAAAAGCTCTGGAGAGATGTGGGGAAATATCCTGCTCTCTAGTTATGTTTTTAATTTATCAGTCACATCCTATGTTTTCTTCAACAGTCTCCAAATCCAAATGTTTAAGTGACTTCCACTAATTCACTGGTGTGAGTTTCTTTAAAACATCATCAGCAACATATTTCTGTAATGGTTTTCACTTGGCTTTGAAGATTATTATAGTTGGCATAATGATAGCTGGATAGCCATGTCATAACTAACTCCCCTTCCTCAGCACTTAAGGTTTGGCCCTCGTACTGAATATTAGCAATATTTGCAAGAAGATGAGCTGAAAAAAGTACATGTCTCATTTGTTTTTTAATATTTGTAATTTAATTATGTCAGTGTGTAGTTCTGTTTTGCTCACTCAGTTTCTTCCAAATTTCAACAGCATCAGCAATAAAATAACTATTTTTCTGTATTTTTTTTAAATGTTTCAGAAATGGGTTTCAGGATGCTCAGTATACAACATTTCCCTTAAGCCCAGCGTTGAGTATGTTGGCCATGACAGTACTGTACTATCTATTTTCTCTCATTTTCTTGCTCAGATACTGTCATCAAAATTGGCCAGTTCTTGATATATATCTCAGAAAAATATAGCTATAGCAATTGCACTTTTATACCACCCCATAGTGCATAGTGGGTGGTTCACAAGTTAATTAGCATTTTGCCTCCAACATGCTGGGTACTCATTTTACCCATCGTGGAAGGCTGAGTCAACCTTGTGCTCTGGTCAGGATTGAACTCCCAACATTCTGGCTGCAGTACAACAGTTTTGCCACTGTGCCACCAGGGCTCCTCATATCTACTACTTGTGTGAATGTTAGCTTGGGTTCATTAATTTTCAGAGCGGCTGCTGTAAAGTGATTGTTGTGGAAATATTTAGTAGTTTCAACTACAGTGGTACCTCGCTTAAAGAGCATAATTTTATTTATTTAACCAGACTTATATGCCGCCCTCCTCAAAGAGACCCAGGGCAGCTAACAAAGGTTTAAAAAGAGACATAAAACACAATATAAAATCCAGTTTAAAATTAATATTAAAATATTAAAACTGAGCAAAATTAAAAGATTAAACAATTCATACATTGAGAGAGGGAGGGGGTCAGATGAGCCAACAAGCCGACACAACTGTCTGACCCAAAGCCCATACCTGTCCCACCAGCCAGGTCTTAACTCCCTTCTTAAAGGGCAGCAACTCCAACTAGAGACGTAGCTCAATTGGCAGGAGGTTCCATAGGGCTGGGGCGGACACAGAGAAGGCCCTCATAGTGCTAGAGAGGTGCGCCTCTCTAGCCAATGGTACAAGCAGAGATCCTCTCCGGTCCACTTTGGTGGGACGGACAGATGTTCTTAGGGCGATGTGGTCTCTTAGGTAAGCTGGCCAACCACCATATAGGTAATTTCACAGGATTGCTCTTTAAGCGAGTTTGCTCTAAACACCATTTTTAGTGACCAATTGTGACTTGGGGGGGGGGAGGATTGTGAACCCTGATTTATTTGTTAAATGAATTTTTGGTTGGTTTTAGTTGTTAAGCGAGGTGACCATTCAGAGAAAATTCTGCTCTTTAAGTGAGTTACTCTTTAAGCGAGGTGCTCTTTATGTGAGGTTTCACTGTACAATAATTTTTAATTCTGGAACACTGAATTTTTTGGCTAAGAGGTACAACCAAGGTTGATGTGATTTAAATCACTAAATCAGTATAGATATAATGTACTGAAATTGTGGATTCTACATAAAGTCTCAAAAGGTTTCACTTTCCTTTTTGCTGCTTGCTCCTCACATTTAACTTTTTGGGCAGATCATTTTTTAAAAGTAGCACTTAAAAGGAAAGGGGTTGATTCTGTGTACATATATTTGCAAAGGGAAAATATCTTAATGGGATTAAGGTTTTTTTTCTCAATTCTGTATGTCTATTTAAACATTTTTGCTGTGAAGAAGATGCATATGATCTGTACAGACCTAATTCACGGTTTTGAGAACTAAAGTATAAAGCCAAGTATTTGTGATGATGCCTTCTTGATAGAAAAATGTCCAATAATCTTATAGAAACCTGTGAATGGATTAATGGAATTCATTTACAAGAAGATTTAAGGCAAACATTGCATGAATATACAGCTTCATGCTAGATAATTAAAAACTAATTCTTATGAATAACTTTTGGACTAGAATGTATGTTAAATAGAAAAACTGTTGGATAACATTTCCCTTCAAAAACATCACAGAAAATCAATTCAAAATTTAAAAAACTGATATTTTAAAATAAAATAATTGCTTTTTATCCACCCTGCATGCCACACAAATAGCATTACAGTACAGTAAAACCTCAGATAATGCTAAAATTTAGTTCCACAAGTCTTAGTGTTATCTGTTTTTTAATGTTATCTGATGCATGCATCTGCTAACGTTAAAATCCTATGGGATGCATCGGATAACGTTAAAACTCCATAGAGATACATTGTAACCTGCAAAGGCTTTAGCGAACTTTATCCGATGCATCCCATAGGATTTTAACGTTATCCAATGCAGTTTTCCCCCCAGAATGCTTAATGGTATATGGTTTTAGCGTTATTTGATGCAAATGTTATCCAAGGTATTACTGTATATGACTCTGTTGTTCTGATTCAGGCCTCTGGTGCAGGACTGCAGTTTTATAAGGCATAAATAAGCAGCATCTTTCACTAATTTTTGGAGTTATTTTATTTCTTGAGGCTACTTTTAAGATCAATAGTTCTTTCAGGTGGTGAATAATGTCAGTCTAATAATAATTGCATGCCATCAAGTCAATTCTGACTTCTTTCTAAGGATTTTAGGTAGGGAATACACAGCGGTAGTTTACCATTCCCTTCTGGGATTGTCCATGATGGCAAAGCCTGGCTACTCTCCTGGGAGGCGGAGTGGGGAGTTCACCTCCCAAATTCTGAAGCAGAGTCCTGGTTAAACTGCTGTACTGCAATCAAAAGGTTGTGAGTTTGATCCTGACCCGGACGCAAGGTTGACTCAGCCTTCCATCCTTCTGGCATGGGTAAAATGAGTACCCAGTATGAGTACTCAGTATGTTGTGGGGCAAAATGCTAATTCACTTGTGAACAACCCAGAGAGTGCACTAAGCGGTGTGGGGTGGTATAGAAGTGTGTTTGCTTTTGCTTTTAATAGGTTGCTCCTTGGTACTGTATTTGTTTTGTCTTGTTGATTTGTTCTTTAACTGTATTGAGTGAGATTTTTGGTTTGAGAAATGGCTTTTGTGGATTTTTGACTTTGGAGTCTTGTCTTGTGGGTCTGAGCAGATGCAGTGGTATCTTAGGATTTGATTATAGAAAATAGGTTTTCTGGCATGCTCTGAATGGAAGGTTGGAAGGTTTCCTTGCAGTTTTCAAGCATTACAGTTGCTGACATCAGAATTGTATCCCAGTTATTTGTATAGAGAGATTGCCCTAGCTGTCCTAAAAGGGATAACATTACTATCATTCTGGTGTTCAGGGACTCACTTTGGTGACTTACCTCAAGGGCCAGTTTATCATTTGTGAAATGAATTGGCAACTAAATAGTGATATGTATTCTTTTGGAAGATGAACAAGGTAATGATAATTTTGCTAGAACTTATCCCTTGCTTGGAATAGAGACCCTTACAAAATACAGCAGCTGAATGCAGTCATAGGAATAAAGCCTCACTTCCTAGTTGGTGAACAGGAAACCATTTGCATTTCCAGATTGTGTTCCCTCTCTTTTAGTGGTGCTGCTGAAATTAGTTTTCAGTTTGAAAAACCGAACAGGTTACAACTTGTATAATGTCTGCCTTACTAATGCACTCCTTCATTTCTTTTGATATTTTAAAATAATTGCTGACAGATGGTTTCTTTGGCGTCCGTAGAGTAGCCAAGGTACTTTTCAGTGTGCCAATAGATTGACATCCATCATGTATCCCATGTTTCTGTGTAAAAGTTTCTTTATTGGATTCAAAAATTACAAATTTAGAAATTCCAGACAAACCTCTGTCTGGGAAGTGGCTGCATGATTGGTTGCAAATCATTTCTAATATTTCATTGAAATTGTGGAGTTCTAATACAGTCAAACCTCACATAAAGAGCGCCTCACTTGGAGAGTAACTTGCTTAAAGAGCAGGATTTTCTCTGAATGGTCACCTCACTTAACAACTAAAACCAACCAAAAACTTGCTTAACAACTAAATCGTTTGCAATCCCCCCCCCCCCGGCCAGAAGTCACAATTGGTCACTTACAGTGGTGCTTTGCGTAAAGAGCAAATTCGTTTAAAGAGCAATCTCGTGGAACGCACTACGCTCTTTAAGCGAGGTACCACTGTACTTCATCTTCTTCTTTAGAATACATTTCCCAGATGACTAAACCTTCTCTCTTTTGGTTTGTTGTATGTAAAATAAACCAAGGATATGTCTTTATGGCAGATGCTAGTCTAAGTGCCATGGAATTTTCAGCAGACATATCTATAGTTAATCTGGACAATTTCCTGCTCATGGCAAAAGGCATGTGCTGTTTGGAGATTTTGTATAGGATATCAGGATAACAAGAAGAGATAAACAGAAAGCTCTTTAAATATGGGTTTAAAGTTATATGCTAATGAAAAAGACTAAACCAGTAGCCACAGACACAATGCTGTAAATTAGAGGAATTAAACAGAAGAAAATAAAAACTGTACTAAATGAATGCATAAGGAAGTCATCAGAAGATTAAATGATGACTGTACCAGAATGTTTTTCTTGTCTACCTAATATTCTTTGCTTTTTAAAAATAAAAAATCAAATAATCCCCATGTACCAAGGACCATCTCCTTTTGACCAGTGCGCTAGATCTTAAGATCTTTTGGAGGCACACTTTCTTCTATCTATAGCTATGGTTTAATTGGTCAGGACCAAGGGAAAGACCCTATTCATTGTCATCATTCTTCTTCCATGTCTAGGCCAGACGTAAAACTGCCAAAATGAAGCCATCTTTCAGTGAATTCATTCCATAGTTCCTTTCACGTGACCCAGTGTGAGAAAGATTAGCCAGCACCACAAGGTTGCTGTAGCCTGCCTGATTGTGGTTCAAAAATACACTGGTACCTCGGATAATGTTATGACTTGGTTCCACAAGTCATAACGTTATCTGGTTTTTAACATTGTGCAATGCATTGATTGCACAATGTTTAAAAATCCCCTGTTCCCTTTCAGAAGAGGAAAGGAAACGGGTTGGGGAGGGAAAGTGCCTCAAATAGCCCTTTGTTTGCAAAGGGAAAGAGGCTTCCCTCACAAGCAAAGAGGTAACAAAGAGCTATTCCAGCCTTGAATCATCCTTTGCTTCTGAAAGGAGCCTAGTCCCCTTCCCAAGCAAAGGGCTATTTGAGGCTAGAATAGCTCTTTGCTTGCAATGGGAGCTTAGTTCCCTTCACAAGCAAAGATAACGTTGAGGAATTTGAGGCAAACATTTGCATCAGACAATGTTATCTTAACATTGTACGATGCAAGTGCCTCAAATTCCCCAACGTTATCCAATTTTAACATTATCCGATGTAAACGTTATCCGAGGTACTACTGTACCACAATCTTCATGGAGGCTCTTTGCTGCAGTAGAGTAGGATGCAAGAGTTATATGGCATCCTCTTTTAATTCTCTCTTGGTTTTTGTCGTCATCTTCTGTTGTGCTAGCCAAATATTTTACTGTGCCAGACTCTTAATTTTAGAATGCTTTCTCTACTCAGCTTGTTCCATTTTATGCTTCTTAAATAAGATTGGTGATAATGCAAATTCGTTTGACGGATGAAATACACATTTTTTAAATGAATACATAAGCGGTGTTTGCACCAAAAGGGTGGGATATAAATGTAAATAAAAACAATAAATATACGTACTCCTGAAAATGTAAGTAACAGTTGCTGAAAAGGTGGTTTTGATAATTTAAATTCATAGTGAGGATGAATGTTTCTCTGATTACAGGTAATAAAAATGGCTGAAAATGGAGAGAGTGAAAATATGTCTGTTTTGGAAAAGAAGATCTGTCAACAGATTGAGGTATGATGACTTTTTGAATACAGATTATTAATATACACTAGTACCCCGAATAACGTTATGACTTGGTTCCACAAGTCCCGTCGTTATCCGGTTTTTAATGTTGTGCGATACATTGAACACACAATGTTAAAAAAAGCCCTGTTTCCCTGGAGGCTGCAGGAAGCCAGAACGTCGGGATTTGAATCCTGACATTTTGGCTTGCTGCTGCCTCCAGGGAGGTGGGGGAACTTTGGAAACAGCTTGGAGCAGGTTTCCCCACCTCCCTGGACCCGGTGGGGGGGGGGGGGGTCAGAGACCCGAAAATTGGTAAAAAAAACGTCCGTTTTTTTAACCAATTTTGGGGTTTCTGACCCCCCCCCCGCCGGGTCCAGGGAGGTGGGCAGACCTGATCCAAGGTGTTTCTGGGCTTCCCCGACGTCCTGAGCCAGTGCAGCAAGCCAGAATGTCAGAGTTCGAATCCCGACATTCTGGCTTGCTGCACTGGCTCAGGACATCGGGGAAGCCCAGAAACACCTTGGATCGGGTCCCCACACCTCCCTGGACCCAGCGGGGGGGGGGGGGGTCAGAAACCCAAAAATTGGTAAAAAAAATGGACTTTTTTTTACCAATTTTGGGGGCTCTGACCCCCCCGCCGGGTCCAGGGAGGTGTGGGGACCCGCTCCAAGCTGTTTCCAAAGTTCTCCCACCTCCCTGGAGGCTGCAGCAAGGCAAAATGTCAGGATTCGAATCCCGACATTCTGGCTTGCTGCAGCCTAAAAGAGGGTGGGGGAAGTTCAAAATTAGCGCGCATCAGCTCTAGGGAGGTCGGGAGACCCGATGCGCGCTAATTTTGAACTTCCCCCACCCTCTTTTAGGCTGCAGCAAGCCAGAATGTCGGGATTCGAATCCTGACATTTTGCCTTGCTGCAGCCTCCAGGGAGGTGGGAGAACTTTGGAAACAGCTTGGAGCGGGTCCCCACACCTCCCTGGACCCGGCGGGGCGGGGTCAGAGCCCCCCAAATTGGTAAAAAAAATGTCTGTTTTTTTAACTAATTTTGGGGTGTCTGACCCCCCCGCTGGGTCCAGGGAGGTGTGGGGACCCGATCCATGCTGTTTCTGGGCTTCCCCGACGTCCTGAGCCAGTGCAGCAAGCCAGAATGTCGGGATTCGAACTCTGACATTCTGGCTTGCTGCAGTGGCTCAGGACGTCGGGGAAGCCCAGAAACAGCTTGGATCGTGTCTGCCCACCTCCCTGGACCCGGCGGGGGGTGGGGGGGTCAGAAACCCCAAAATTGGTAAAAAAAAGGACGTCTTTTTTTACCAATTTTGGGGTGTCTGACCCCCCGCTGGGTCCAGGGAGGTGGGCAGACACGATCCAAGGTGTTTCTGGGCTTCCCCGATGTCCTCAACCAGTGCAGCAAGCCAGAATGTCGGGATTCGAACCCTGACATTCTGGCTTGCTGCACTGGCTCAGGACGTCGGGGAAGCCCAGAAACACCTTGGATCGTGTCCCCTGCCTGCTCCAGAGAGATCAGAGGACCCGATCTACAGCTGCAGGGTGGCTGGGGAAGCTGACGGGGACTCCCTGTCGGCTTCCCTAGCCACCCGCCCATGCCTCCGCAGCTGTGGGGTGGCTGGGGACGCCGGCGGGGGAGCCCCCCGTCAGCTTTCCAGCCTCCCCACCCCTGCCTCCGTAGCTGCAGGGTGGCTGGGAAGCTGAACGGACAACCCCGTTCAGCTTTCCACCCACCCTGCTGCTAAGAACGACTGTATCGGATAACGTTAAAATCGTGTTATTTGAAACAAGATTTTTCCAAAAATCTTGTCACGTTATACGGTTTTAGCGCTATATGATACTCACGTTATATGGGGTATTACTGTACAATGCCTAGGCTAGCTTACCCCCCCCCCCCATGTAATGCCTTCCTGATGTGTTAGGACTAATCCAATGGGGATTATAGTCCTAACACATTTGCATCCATGCTTCTAGTTGGTAAACAGTGTCTAGTCATGCCTGCCACATGACCATGGAAACGTCTGCAGAAGCAGTCAGCACTGGCTCTTTGGCTTTGAAACAGATGATCACTGAACCCTAGAGTTGGATACGATTTGCTTTCGATCAAGGGAAACCTTTACCTTGTATTTGCAATCCAATATATTTAGAGGATTATTATTTGGAGACAACTAAACTTGACAGCTTATCTTTTTTGAATACTAAAAACAAGGATTCTACCGTCTTGGAGTGTCTTAATTGCTATGTGACGTTGCACTTTGCTTATTTTAAACCTGTTTTGTTTTCATTAATTTCCAAAGTGGATTGTTTTTAGTATTTTTTCTTTATGAATAGAAAGCAGATTTGCTCTTGCAAAGGAAGCAGAGTGAAAAGATCAGTTACAACTCCATGCAGAGTGCTGAAAAAGTTTCATTGTTAGACATTAAAAATATTTAGGAGAAAACTAGGGTTTTTTTTTTACTGGTGGGTAAAATATGTACTTCAAATACCATATTTGCCGGCGTATAAGACACATCCCATTTTTATACACATTTTTAAAGGAAAAAATAATTTTCTACATTTTCCATGAATTTTTAAAATGATTTATTGTACAAAAAATTGGTGTGCGTGCGTGTGTGAGAGCGAGAGAGCGAGCTGCCGAACCGCAACTTCCCCTGCCATGGCTGACCACCCAGAGCCAGGGAGGGCAGGGGAAGCGGTCTTCTTTGCCAACCTTCTTCCCCTGCCAAGCTGCCATGGCTGAATGCCCATAGCCATGGAGGGCAGGCTTGGTGGCAGATACATGCAACTGTTCCCATCACCTAGCTTCTAGCTGTCAGTGGCCGTTGCAGCTGGGCAGCAGGTGTATGTGTGGCAGTTGGAAAAATAGCCCTTTCCTGCTGAAGGTGAGCGAAGAGCATGAGCACTCATCCTAAGCCTGGGAGGTCAGGATATGCATAGAAAGGGCTTTTTCAAGCCAACACCACACCCACCCACTGGTGGTCTAGTTGCAGCTGCTGCTGACGGCTAGAAGCCGGGCGATGAGTAAAGGATTTCTCTTCCCCGCGGATCCTGAATGCTGCAGGGAGGGCAGGATCCGCAGGGAAGAGAAATCCTTTACCTGTCACACAGCTTCTAGCTGTCAGTGGCGGCTGCAGTTGGGCCACCGGGGTGGGTGTTGGTAGGTGAGGGTGGCTTGAAAAAGCCTTTAGGCCTTGCCAGGCAAGATCACTCACAAGGTGATTTCCTTTGAGAGCGATCGCACCGGCTTTCCCTCCCTGCCTCCTGATAGCCATCAGAAAGCGACCCCCCCCCCCGGGACAAGTTTGCTTGCAAAGGCAATCTCTTTTGGGAGCAAACTCATCCGCTTTCCCTTCCCACCTCTTGATGGGTGTTCCCCCACCCCCGCTGGCTGCCAGAAGCCGAAGGGGGTCGGATGAGGTGGGAAAGAAGGACCCTTTAAGGTCTGTTTTTCCCCTCTCCACCCCCGCTGGCTGCCAGAAGCCAAAGGAAATGGGGTGGAAAAGAATGACCCTTTAAGGTCCACACCTCCCCCATGATCATTGTGAACTGGGGATGGCGGGATCAGCTGGGCTCCTAGTGATCAGCGGCAGTCACCAAACCGAACTGCACCAGCAGGCAACAGATGTGTGTGTGTGTTACCCGTGTACAAGGCACACTCGGTTTTTTCCCTGGCACATTTTAAGGGGGGGGAATGTGTCTTATATGCCGGCAAATGCAAGTACATTTCCAGTAAATTGTTTTACTATGATTGTGGTAATAGTGATGGAAATTATTTGATACTTAAACCTCTGGCTGCTTATTGTTTTGGTTCCAATATCTGTTATTCTAACTTTTATTACAGTACTACTTTGGTGATCACAACTTACCACGAGACAAGTTTCTTCAGGAGCAGATCAAGTTGGATGATGGCTGGGTAGCTTTAGATATAATAGTCAAATTCAACAGGTAAATTTAAGAATGCTACAGTTTTATAGAAGAGCTTGTTCAGTCTTACGGTATATCTAGTTTCTAGTATGTCTGTGGAATCAGCCCAATACAAGGCTAATTTCACACAAGTTTCTGCTTATTTACTGAATAAATATGCCTACTTACTGGTTGCTATAATGACCAAAACCTATCTGTCTACATCAGGGGTTTTCAACCTTTTTCAGCCACGGGCCTAACCAAGCCCCCTCAGACAGCTGAGTGGGCCAGACTGGTGGTTCCCCCTGTTGTAAATACTGCCGTGAAATGCATCTGGCCATCGAAAATGCATTTACAACGGTTGTGGACTATACAGCTGTAGTAAACATGTTTACGACAGCCACAGACTCATTTATTGTCATCGTAAACATGTTTATGATGGCCGTAAATGAGTCTACAACCAATTCTGGGCGGCGGCAGGAGTGGCTGGAGCGAGGTTGGGGGCTGGATTTGCTGCTGTGGGCTGAATCGGGCTTGTGGGCCATAGTTTGAGAACTCCTGGTCTACATCTTCCTTTTCTACACTATCCTGGATAATGATAATAAAAAAATCTGATTGTGTTATATGTGCAACGTCTCCCCCTACTATTCCATTTACATCTTCTGGAGGCAATTTTGAGATTAAGGTTTTAATGTTTTGGCTTCCTCTAGGCCAGCTCCTGCCCAACCTAGCAGTTTGAAAGCAAGAAATTGCAAATAGATTAATAGGTACCACTTTGGTGGGAAGGTAAACAGCATTCTGTGCACTCCGGTGTCTAAGAATGCTTGCCACATGTCCACAGAGATGAGCACTGAACCTTAGAGTTGGGTACGACTGACTTTCGAGCATGGGTGACCTTTACCTAGACTTGTGATAGCCCTTACTTCAAAGCAGAGGTGCCCAAACTTTTTGGGCTGTGTCACGTACCAGCCAGCCCCCTCACTTCTGGAAAACCCCCTGTAAACCAAAACAAACAGGAACGGGCTGGACGGCAAAACAGAGTCACAACTCTCAGCTTCTTATCAGCCAAAAGGGGTTTTAATTGGGTAGCGTGTTCAAAGATGTGTGTGTGAAATGCAATGCTGCTCTTACCCTTTTAGTCCAATGAAGACAAGTTGGTCAGAAAAATGATGAAGATTTATTGATCAGGTTCATAAAGAATAAAAGTCAGTAGCACAGGTCAGTTCAATAAAGTCCACAGGTAACCTAAGTAACCATTTTTAAGGAGCCAGAATGCATAGCTCCTAGGCAAAAGAATGTCAGCCCATAGAGGTCCAGAAACAAAGGCTCTCTAATCAAAAACAGGTCTTAACTCATGAAGAAGCAGAGACGAACTCCTCCTTCTCTCCAAAATGGAGAATTTGCAGTCAGGTGGTTTAGCTTTAGCCAATCAGGTAACAGAGAAAACTTTCTCAAAACAATAATTGTTTACACACGTGCATAGAGAATGAACAGGGAATGTCCTCTGTTTAGTCAAAACATCCAGAAGCTTAGCTAGCTTAGAAAGATAACACGGGTACACTGACACTGAAAAACATGCTGTCTGTGACACAGCCTTGAGGGTCAGAGAAGACAAAAGATTTGTTCTGAGGCCTATATGAAACTACTATTTAACCAAGCTTTGTGAGCATTAGGAAAAAGATGCCGTTTTCTGACAGGCTGCGAGCCAATTACATGGCCCAGGGAGCTGGTCACTAAGGCCCAGGGCCCGGATTCTGCTTCCAGGAGCGACGAGGGCTTTGTGGGCCAGATTAATTGGCATTGGGGGTCGCATCAAGGCCCGGGTAGTAGTTTGGGCACCCCTGCTTTAAATACTTTTGTGCCCCAAACTTTCAGAAGAAAATTCTTTTAGTTGCTGGACATAACCACTTTCTATGGCAAGGTAACTAATTGCTATATGGAATGGGTTTCCCCCATGGTTTCCAATGCATTCCTATGGGAAACTGCTTTAAGGAAAAATAGCTATAAGGAAAACCCTGCGGAACGGATTAATTCCTTAAACCGGGTTCCACTGTATCTGTATATAACTGTTCATTGGTTATACTCAGTGATGGGATGTTACCGGTTCGGACTGGTTCACCCGAACCGGTAGCACCCCATCAGGAGGGGGCGCCGGGGGTGGTGGTAATCGCCTCTCTGCCCCCCTTCAAAAATGTATTTCCGGGCAGCCAAAATGGCTGCCTGGAACTGCGCATGCGTCAAACCTCTGTTTGATGTATGCACAGTTCTATTTTTTAGTGCACATGTGTCAAATAGAGGTTTGACGCATGCACAGTAAAAAAAGAACTGCATGCGTCAAACAGGTTTGACGCATGCGCAGACAATTTTAATTTTTTTTTGCTCCGCCCACGACGTCATGACGTCGTCTACACCCACGATGCCCATGACGTCACGGTGGGGTAGCGGGAATTTTGCAAACCCACCACTGGTTATATTTATAAGCTTGGCTCCAAAGGAGATACGTTTGGGCTCCTAATTTGTTTATACGGCAACAGAGAAAAGCCACCAGGCTTTAATTCTATGGAATAGATTAGAGAAAAGTTAATTGAGGAAGGTTCTTAACATTTTTTGTCCTCTCTTCATTGTAATGGTTTATATCTCCCAAGTCTCTCTAGATTTTATTTTTTGGGGATTAAGGAATGAGTACAAAGGTGCTGGGAAAAAAAGATCTGCCTCATTTTGGGTCAGAGGAAGAGACAGGAAATATTTCTGCAAATTTTATTGAAGTTGATTTATCTTGTGATCGAAGCCATTGCTTCATAGAGAATTATAACTTCAGCTTTAAGATGCTAAGCTGCCTTCATAATATGTTTGTATTGCAGTCTGTTAGTAGTTTAAATCAGTAATGTTTAGGGGGCTATAGTATGACTGGTTTTAATAACAAATAATCTTTTTGTTTACCTTGCTATCTTCTGTAGGTTAAGTCAGCTTACCACAGACTGTGATGTAGTAGTGGAAGCATTAAAGAAGTCAAAGACAGAACTTGTGGAAGTTAGTGATGACAAAACTAAAATCCGCAGATCTCCAAACAAACCATTGCCTGAAGTAAATGAACAATATAAGAATGCAATTAAAAACAAATCTGTATATATTGTAAGTGGGAAAATAAAATATTCTAATACAATGAATTTTAAACATTTGTCTTCATGTTCCACATGAACCTACCTTGTGCCAAGGCCCTTTGCATGTTAGAAAGAATTCTACATAATATAAACTGGTTCACAAGAAGCCAAACCTCTTGGATTTCCATGTTGCTCCTTGTAAAGAGAATGAGTGTTTTCCAGCAAAGAATGCTAATAAACTTTCAAGAAACTCAAAAGTTCTCATGAACACAATATGAAAATTGCTCTTGTAACAATCTCTTCCTATTTTAAAATGGGAATTTTAATAATTGATAGTTAATATATTTTTTTAAAAAAAATCAAAATTATATAACCCTGTACTGTGCATATTGGCCTGTACAGTCAAACCTCATATAACACTAAAACCTGGTTCCACAAGTCTTGATGTTATACGATTTTTAGTGTTATCTGATGCATGTTAAAATCCTATGGGAGCCATAGAGATACATTGTAACCACACAGGCTTTAGCGGTTGTTATCTGATGCATCCCATAGGATCTTAATGTTATCCGATGCAATTCTTCCCCCCAGATTGCTTAATGTTATGCGATTTTAGTGTTATTCGATACTAATGTTATATGAGGTATTACTGTATTTACTAATTCTGTTCACAAGTTTTTGCTAGCTGTGAGTTTTTCAGGAACTCTGAAGGCTCATCCATGGTAATAGAGGAGGAGGAATACAGTAAAACCCCAGGTTACAGGCACCTTGGTTTAAGTTTGCTGCGGTTTACAATGGCAAATCCTATGGAAATGCTGTTCTCATTTACAAATTTTAATGTATTATTTTTTGTTTACAACGATCAATTCAGGGCTGTCTTTAATTTTTCAATGCATCCCTATGGATGTTTCGGTTTACAATTTTGGGGGGTTATGATGAAGGCTGTTGGGATGGACCTCTGTTGTAACCCATTCTGGGGCCAGTTCAGTAGTTGACCATGGTAGATCACAGAATTATCAGTAGACTTCCTGAGGCTTTGTTGCCATCATGTGGGATACCTGTTTGTGTGAGTGAAAAACTAAACTAATATGGGAACTGTCTAAATTCTTGGCTTTTTTCAGAAAGGCTTCCCAGTAGATACAACCTTAGATGATCTCAAAGAATGGGTAGAATGTAAAGGCAAAGTAGAAAGCATTCAGATGAGGAGAACACTTGAGAAAACGTTTAAGGTAACCCCTTTAAGCAAAATTTCTCTAGCTTTCTTTTTTTTTTGAGAGAGAGAGATCCCTTGGTCTAATTAAATATTCTTTTTCTTCACTCAGGGATCAATATTTGTAGTATTTGATAGTATTGAAACTGCCAAGGCTTATCTTAAAACTCCACAGCAAAAGTACAATGACTCAGAACTGATTGTACTTTCTAGGTAAGTGGGATTTCTGCTATATGTTTCATATGGTGATGTCTTACAGAGATGTGCTGGGAGACTTCTAATTTTGAAGTAAGGGCAGCTTCTTGCTCCTATATCAAACTCCTGTATGTCACTGAACCAGCTGTTTTTTTAAAAAAATATGCTTATTGCACTTCATCCTTTAAAGATATATTTACATGGTTGTTTCTAGAACTTGGTAGAGTTATATTTTTGGACTACAGTTTCCAAAATTCCTATAGTTAGTATGGGAACTCTGAGACTTGAAATAAAAGAAGGTAATATTGTCAGGCTCTGGTCTCATTTCCCCTCTTATGCCCTCTTTTTGACCAGTGGAATATATTAGTAACAAGCCAGTCTCATGACCTGCTAGAGATGTGTATTTGGATCATGTTTATTTTTTATTTTATTTTTTGCCCTCCATATCTTTTTACTTCCTTTTTTTTGGGTTGGGGCAGGTTGTGTCTCCATTGTTACATTAATAAAGGTTTTTTAAGTTTGTTGTAATATTCAATTAAATAATCAGTTATATAGAAGGTATCAAAATTTCAAACAGGTATAATCAGCAGTAAAGCTATAGTCAAAACTTAGAATAACACCATCTGTGTTGACAGAATGACTGAAAAGCTAATTCCAAAATGTCTTTCTAGTGAGACTTTTGAAGTCTCTTTGGAGGGACGTAAACTGACCATATATGTGATCTTTATGTTCCTCTGTAATCTAGAACTTGTCATTTGTGGTTTGCCCTATGCAAGACGGGTTTGCTAATCAAGCTTTTTGGGTAATGTGATGTTGTACACTCATTCCTATGAATATACAGTAAAACCTTGAGTTATGAATAAACTCAGTTCCATGGCCTTGTTCATAAATAGAATTTGTTTGTAACTCGAGGCATCTCCATTCAGATAAAGCCCCACCCAACACTCCCACAATCAAAATGAGCCACCCCCACCCTCCAGAAATCAACCAAACCACCCAAAATCATCAGCAGCATTGAAAGGAAAGCATGCATAAGCAAAAACCCTGTTCCTTATCTTAAAGAAGCTTTGAAAATGGACAGAAAGCTCTAGCAAGAAACAGCAACCGACAGTCATTTTGGCGCTGATACTCCAGACAAAGAACTCCTCTCTAAGCACTCTACTGCCACCTACAGTGCTCTGAAAGGCTGCATGTGTATAAAATATAAAACCATAGGGGAAATGGCATTTTTTTGCTTCACTCATGGTAACACAGAGGAAAAAGAATTAATTTGTAAATTGGGGCATGTTTGTAACTTGAGGCATGGATTTCAATGCAGAACCAATTTGTAAGTCAAATTATTTGTAAGTAGGGACGTTCATAAGTAGGGGTTTTACTATATTCAATTTATTGTCACCAATTCCCAGTGTGCCGTTATGTTCTATATGACTGCAGCCAGTAGGAACAATGTTAAGTATGTATCTTGCCAACTCTTTCTTAGAAAGAAAACTGCTTTTCTCCTGGCAAAAAGAGCCATCAGACTGCACAGTGGCTCTTGCTTGCTTGGCAAAACCTGGGTCTTTCAGATTGCTTGTATACAACAGTTCTCTCTGAAAACCAGACATTTGGTCTGGTGTCCTTTGTATCTTCTCTCTTGGCCAGTTTGCTCTGATTTGGCACCAGCCATGGTAAGAACAAATGTACAGAAGGGGGTGCTTGGATGTTTTAGCCCTGTGTAGGGAAGACCTTCAAGAGAGCCAGATGGCTAGTTTTAATAGGAACACACTTCTTTTCTTCTTGGTCTAAGACCAGCTGCCTATCAGGACTAATGACTAATGACTGTATTCTGTAGCCGCACTCGAGGATTCATGGTGATTAGCCTGCTTCAAAGAACAGCCGAACATCTTAAGGATGGTTGCTGTATTTGTTCAATTAAATAGTAGTCCTAAGAATGATTTGTTTTAATTAGCCTGCATTCCATCCAGGGATGATTACTTTGCAAAGAAGAAAGAGGAGAAAAAACGGAACAGATTCGAATTGAAAGCAAGGGCCAAAAAGTAAGCAAACTTGCAATTTGCATCTCAACTTGTTTGTCATAGTTTTTTCATCTAACTTTGCTTTTTTTTCTTTTTTCTTTTTTTTTGCAACAGAGTAAAGCAGCAAAGACAGAGACAAGTTGAAGATGCTGGAATGGTATCTGTTCCTTGATTTCTTTGACACTGTAATTTGTTATGCCTTTGTGCTTGTATAATTGGAAGGATAACAGTGGCTAAATAAAGACTTGGAAAGCAATTAGCTTTTTTGAGCATGACTCTGCTCTCCTCTACCTGTAACAAGACAAATCTGAGAACTTCAACTCTGAAAATCTTAAAATCAGTGCTATTTTTATAGATGCTAGGACTGAGCCAGAATGTATTCAAGTACCTATATGGAAAGGCTGTTACAAACTGGAGATAGATGGATAAGACCAAAACCAATAAGTCTTGTTGTGCCTCAAGCAATTTTAATGGTACTTATTTTAAAACAATGGAATTACATGCCTGAAAACTTACTGCGAGGGAGTAGACAGTGTTTGTAAGTGATGTCCGTGCAAAATATTTGCTGATACCTTGGAAATCAGCTTTCATGTACTTGTTGGCACTTTTATAACAAAATTGTTCACCTGTGTGGGATTCTGAATGCAGAGATTAAGAGAGGTCCTAATGAAGATGTCTAGTAAGCCATCCTGCCTGGTACTGGAAGCTCCTTTTAAGGTGGTGTGACTTGAGGATGTGGGCAGGAGACACGTAGTGATGTGACCCTATGTGGACACATTCTGCTTTTGAGACCAGGTTTGAGGTGGTTTGGGTCTTCTTTTGCCCTTGATTATGACTGACTGAGACGCTGTACTGTTCTACTTTGTTTTAAATCACTGTATTCCCCCCTGCCAATTTTAATTATTGTCCTGCTTTGGAATTTTCTGTGAAAATCAACAGTGGCACATAAACATTCTAAATAAAAATGCATACATCCAATTTAAGATTATACAAGTGCTAGTGTGACATATGCTGTATAATGTGCAGTAATATTGTAGCCACACCATTGCAGTGGAGTTGCAGAGCTTACTACTACGTATTGTGGGAGAGTGTGAACACAAGCACTCCATCTGGACTGAGGTTGCAATTGTTTAAGCCAGGAGTTTTTAAGCTGGGGGCTGGGTCACGGGGTCGGATGGCCATTTTGCCCTTCTTCCACCACATGGCACTTCCAGGTGTGGTGGAGGCAGTGGGGGGCCACATGAAATGGCGTGGGCCGCATTTGGACTGTGGGCCACAGGTTGAGAATCCCTGGTTTAAGCCTTTTAGAATACCTGAGTTTCTGCAAAGTTATGCGCAGGTGGAAGCATACAGCCCAAATAGGTTATTTTTACTAGCCAGTTTTTTGAGCCAGGCAGACTCCCAGGAGAGTAGCAGTGGTCTTTGGTAACCAGCTTTCTACAGGTGGTCATTTATGTGGTTGCTTAATTATGCAGAGAAAGCTGGTTCTCTCTTTGGCACTGTTCCGGTCCAAGCACCGAGGGAGAGCTAGACCTTCTTCATGCATCCAGTCTGGAACCTACACATGACAGTGCTTAGAAAGATATGTCAGACCTTGGGTTATAATAATAAAACTAAAGCTCAGAAAGTTTGTTTTAAGTCGTAGTTACTGTTACAACTCCAGATTACACCACCACGTAGGTAGCTAATAGGACAGGCAATTATTTTAGAAATAACTTTCCCTTTTCTCGAAATTAACTGAAATGGTATTCATTTACTTACAAAATGCCTTCTGAATATGGAAAGATGTCCTGAGGTACAGAATATGGTGCCCTGTTGTCTAACTCTCTGTCATGTCAACACTCCTTCAACATTACACATTACCACTGCAAAAACAATGAAATAGATTGCAGTTACATTGTAAAAGGAGTGAAATTAGGTTGTTAAATTACAATAATGTGACATCGATACAGAAAATGGGGAATTTATTACAAATAAGTAGTAAGTTGCACCCGTTTACTTCCATGTTTGTCATGCTTGTGTGGAAGGATGAGGGTCCAGTAGTGGGGATCTCTCTTCCAGGAATCTTCCCATAAGTGTTATACTATGAAGGAAGAGAAAAGTTGCACTTGCAGATGCTGACCCTGTCCTGGTCTGACATGCTGTCCTGCTTGACAATTGGAAACAGTGGAGAGAAGCGTCCTGAGGAAGAAAGCCAAGCATCTGCCCTTCACAATGTAGAACTTGGGGTTTGACATCATGTGTTTAGGTGTTCATATATGCCAGGCTTCTGCCTTCAAAATATTCTTCCCATCAAGCAAACACCAGCCGTGAACATAGCCCTGCTTTCTTCCACCTGATGATACTTACATTGGGGGGAAGGAGGGGGAATGCCTTAAGGGACTGCCTCTCAGCGCGAACAGATTCGATGACAAAGGCAGCATGTTTCCTAAAGCTTGTGTACATCTCATAGTTGGTTGTGCTACAAAAGTACCCTCCTTTTCACTGAAACCTCGATAGTCCACCGAGCATGTCAATATTTTCCTGCCTGACACAAGCGTTCTCTCTTTTTCTAAAATGAAAGAAAAATCTGGAAGAGAAGCATGGATGGTTGCTGAGGTTCTTTGGTGATCTGGAGGATCAAACATGTCGAGAGGATATCCATGCCCTTTTTTCTGACCATGGGGAAATTAAATGGATAGACTTCGTCCGAGGTGCAAAAGAGGTTAGATTGTTTTACTAGTTTCTATAACTGTCAAAACGTTGATAAAATCAGGCAGTGTACTATGTTATATTATGGTTGTCTTTGTCTTAAATGTGCATTTTATTTCAGCATATTAATGCTGAAATAAAAATGAAAGTTGGATAATCCAATGTAAACATTTTAAGTCTCATTCAGTCTACCCAAGTGACGTAAGATTGGGAATGCAAATGCTATTCTTCTCACTATGGGAAAGTATTACACTTTTTTACTCAACTTTCTAGTTTATATAAACTTATTGATCATTCAGTGAAATGTTAAAAAGTCTTAAACTAGGGATTTTTTTAAAAAAGTAATTGTATTTTCAACTAAAAATAGATATAAAACAATCCACACAGTAACAAAATAATGATACAAAGAACAAAACAATACTAACTTGTAAACAAAGCACATAAATCATGCCAGCTCATATTGTACATATAATCCCAGATAAATTGAGTATCTTGTATATATTGAAATCTCAATTCTGCCAAAACTTCAACATTTCTTGGCTTGGTTTAATGCCTTCATTACTAGTCATACCAAATATAACAAATGGTTCCCAAATTTCCCAAAATACATTCTTAATGTTTAAACCTCTTCTAATCTTTATTTCATTTGTTAATTTGTCATTGAGAGCTAAGCGCCATGCCATATTATACCATTTCCCTTTTTCAATTATAAACTTATTTTTCCATTCAGCAGCAATTAATTGTCTCGCCACAGATAGTAAGGTGATCATTAACTCTTTCTTATTCTCACTTATCTTCACTTCATCTGTTTCCCCCAGTAACACAGCTTTAGCAGATAACCTAATCTCAGAAGACATAATCTTTCCTAGCTCTTTTTCTATCATTTTCCAAAATTTGTTTGCGAATTCGCACGACCACCACATATGAGTATACGTTCCAGGTTCTTTACCACACCTCCAACATAGGTTTGTTTCAGCCTTTCCCATTTGCCATAAGCGTATAGGGGTGGTGTACCATTTCCATAATATTTTACAGTTGTGTTCTTTCTCTTTTATAGAAAGTACTTTCATTAGTCTTTGGTTCCATTTCCGTTTCCATTCTTTATCACATATTACAATACCTAAATCCTTTTCCCATGATTCTTTTAGTATTTTTTGCGGTCGTTCGTTTTTATTAATTAACCTATACATTTTGCCAACTAATCCTTTTTCCGGGGTTAACCCCTTCTTTAGTTTGTGTATAATCTCCTCAAAAGGAGTTATTTCTCTCCCTATATAATTTTTTAATCTCTGTTTCCTATCCCATTCTTCCATCTGTTTTTCCTGAAACCAATTCAGATTTAAGCTGGTATATATCATTTTTCTTCTTTGCTGTTCCCCGCAGGATGCAATCCACTGGCTTAAAAGCAATACCTTCTCCTGAGTTAATTTTGTTTTCTTTTCAGTGTTTAAGGTTAATGGAAAATCCGGTAAATCTACAAGTTCTAATACTGGGGAATCCCCTGGTGACATAGTTTTTTTCATTCCTTTCCAGAATAAATATAAATCTTTTAAAGTTTTACTATTGATCTTGACTTTTTTCTCTTGATTTGTTAGAAACAGGCTTCCTTTATATCTATTGTATTCTAACCTGTCTCTCTCTACTGTCTTTACAAAATCCTGTGTTAACAAATTTGCTATACGTTTCAATTGAAAGGCCTTATAATAATTAGTTATATTTGGGATACCCAATCCACCGTCTTTCTGATGTTGATACCATAATGAT
Organism: Furcifer pardalis; assembly: GCA_030440675.1. Taxonomy (NCBI): domain Eukaryota; kingdom Metazoa; phylum Chordata; class Lepidosauria; order Squamata; family Chamaeleonidae; genus Furcifer; species Furcifer pardalis. The sequence goes on along the minus strand of CP126894.1, from coordinate 156,379,128 downwards.
TTCGCTATCCTGGGTTTTTTTTCTTCATTACAAAACCTGTCTATTATTTTTTGCCATTCCTTCAGCTCTTTTTCATTTATCTTAATTGGGAGGTTCCCCAATAAAAAATTTATTTTTGGTACAATTTTCATTTTGCTGATGTTTACCCTTCCAAACCATGATAGGTTTAATTTCCTCAGCTTTGTTATGATTAATTTAACCTCATTCTTAAGTTTTTCAAAATTTATTTTTTTAATTTGTTTAAAATCATCCACTATGTAGATCCCTAAATATTTTAGTCTATCCTTAATTTGTAGATTATATATTTTCTTTATTTCTTCCTTTTCCCTTTTGCTATGGTTGCATGCTATTATTTCTGTTTTCTCCCAATTAATGCTGAAATTGCATAACGTTAAGTAATCTGGGGAGGAGAATTGGCTCGAATAATGTTAAGGTCCTATGGGATGGATCGGATAACAACCGCAAAAGCCTGTGCGGTTACAATGTATCTCTATGGAGCTTTAACGTTATCCGATCCATCCTATAGGATTTTAACATGCATCGGATAACACTGAAAATCAGATAACATCAAGACTTGTGGAACCAAGTCTTAGCGTTATCTGAGGTATTACTGTATTGATATCCACATTTGTGCTCTAATACCTTCTAATTACACTATTCCCCAATATACACTTTTAACTGCTTTTCCAGATTCATCAGTATTCAGTGTAATATCTAGTATTCCATATATTATCCAACTCAAAATACACACCACAGTGCTATACATTGCCAGGAGGTTGCGGTGTATCATAGTGGTCTTTCGTTATTTCCAAAAACTCATTTTATCTGGTGCTGGCTTTAATCCCTCCATTCTTATTCAATGTAGATTCCACAGATAATCACAAAAATTTCCAAAATCTATTTTTCTTGAACTATGCCTTTTTAAATATTTAATTCCCATGTTAACTTATCATTTAATGTGAGTTCCCACTTTTCTTTATAGTCTTAAACTAGGAATGGAAGCGTGTAGTCTTGCAGAAGTTGTAGGACTTTAGTTCATATCATCCATCACAAGTTAAAACAAATAGGCATTGTAGTCCATTAACCTGTTATCAGATCTGTATTTAAATGAGGGAGATATTTCCAGATGCCTGGAGTCTGCATATATCCAGCCTTGGAGGGTGGAGGGCCATAACCATGTCATCTACTCCAGATTTCTTTCAAAAATATTTTCTTTTAACCTGAAAAAAAATCTTAACACATTTTCCAGTGGCAATTTTTTTTAAGATGGGGGAGGGAATCCTTGAAACATGGCAAAAATTGCACATTGTTCCTTAGTGCAAGGGGACTTAAGCCAGGAAATGTTTTTTAAACAAAATTGGGCTGCCCATCCTTGTTTTAAAGCTACTGCTGGTGGTATTCCCCTTTAGCCACCTAGCTTGTAGGTGGTTGTTTTCTTAAGGGACACCTGGCATTTGTTAATCCCTCTTCCTTGCATTGAGAAGTATCTATTGTCAAGGGAGGGAGAACGCTAGAGAGGAGGGAATTATTTGTGGATAGATCCTTATTCTGTTTTCTTCAGATCATACCCTTCTCTTACCTGGCATAGGCCTTGTATGGAAACCAAAGCAAATATGAAGGCTGGATTTAAGGTGGGCTACCTGTAAAAGGACATGTTCTCAGATGAATGAAAGAAATACAGTAAAACCTCGGATAATGCTAAAACTTGGCTCCACAAGTCTTAGTGTTAATCCGATTTTTAATGTTATCCAATGCATGTTAAAATCCTATGGGATGCATCGGATAACGTTAAAACTCCATGGAGATACATTGTAACGGGCACAGGCTTTAGCGAATGTTATCCGATGCATCCCATAGGACCTTAACATTATTCGATGCAATTTCCCCCCAGATTGCTTAATGTTATGTGGTTTTAGTGTTATCTGATGCAAACATTATCCGAGGTATTACTGTACAATAAATAAATCCAAGGAGGACAAAATTGAATTGTATAGACTTGTCTAGCTTCTCTTACTGGCTTTAGCCACCTAGTGGGGGTTGGCAGTGATAAACCATCTTACATACCTTGAACAATCCTATTGGGATCACAGTAAGTTTGAAATGATAGGTTTGAAGGTCTGCTCATGATCCAAGTTTGATCCCGATGGGCTCAAGGTTGATTTTACCCTTCCACTCTTTTGAGGTTGGTAAAATTAAGTACCCACCATGTTGGGAGTAAAATTCTAATTGCCTTGTGACCTGTCCAAAGTCACACTAAGTGCTATGGGGCGGTAGATAAGTGTGGTTGCTTTTGCTCTTTAAGTGGTTTGGGGCAGTATAAAAATATAATTGCTATTGCTACAAGCAGCTGCTGACAAAATGTGACTAGTGCATTGATTGGAATTGTATTTCTGTGTAAAGGGAATTATCCTGTTCAAGAGCAGTGCGAAAGAAGTGCTGGAAAAAGCCAAGGAAGCCAATAATGGGAATCTGCAGCTGCGAGACAAAGACGTGACATGGGTGGTGCTTGAAGGAGATGAAGCCAGAGAAGCACTAAAGAAAATAATGGAGGGACAGCAACAATCATTTAATAGAAATAAATTAAAATATGTAAAAGGTGATGTCTTCTTTGGGTTTTAAGTATCAAGTTAAGTTTTTTTTAATTGCCTCATTTTCCTAATTAGGGCTCCAATTTTGGCAGGTTCCTTTGTAGGGACTGCAGTGGCTCAAGTCACTAAGACGCTGACTGGGAGGCGGAAGGTCAGCAGTTAGATTCCAGAGTACTGCAGGATGGAATGAGCTCCCGTCTCTGTCTCAGCTTCTGCCAACCTAGCAGTTCGAAAGCAAGAAATTGCAAGTAGATAAATAGGGACCACTTTGGTGGGAAGGTAACAGCGTTCCATGCGTTCCAGTGTCTAGTCATGCCTGCCACATGACCATGGAAACGTCTGCAGAAGCAGACAGTGCTGGCTCTTCAGCTTAGAAACAGAGATGAGCACTGACCCCTAGAGTCGGATACGACCGGCTTTCGAACAAGGGAAACCTTTACCTTACCTTTGTATATGCACTCGTACAAAAGTGGCAAACCACAAAGCCTGTAGGCCATTATTTAACACACACACCAGGCTCCCTTCATGTTCTTTTTATTTATTTATTTAATGTGAAAGCAGAATTATACAGCCAGACGTCATAATCCCCTGAATATTCAGTAAAATAGCATCCTGTATTGGGGCTTGTAACTTCTGAAACTTAACTACTGGTAGTCTAACATGTATTTATCCTGTCTGACAGTTTACAAAGGTAAAGGAAAAGGTGGTAAAGGAGCACAAGGCGCACAGGATAGAAAAGTGAAGTTCCAAGGCAAGAAAACAAAGTTTGAGAGTGATGATGATGAAGAAGAAGATAAAGACAGTGGTTCAAAAGGTGAGCTCTTTTTTTGTAACATGTTTTGTAATATATGTATTGGTGCTCTGAAATATTGTTGGAAGAACTGTCATAACCTATTTTAATATATTTAGATTTCCCTGGTTTTAAAAATTGCTTCCTGAAGCAGACCAAGAGACAGCTGGGATAAAAGCAAACAAACCTTTAGTTGTTAATTCCCTGTGTAGTGGCATGATTACCCTGAAGTTTTCATTAACATCTGCATTTTTAGGAAATATACAATTTAGTTTTACTGATGACATACTGAATCATTCTGATTTTATAAGGATTTAGTGGAAGAACTAATAAAGGAGAGGGTTTTAAATCTCCCATGTTGAAGAAAATGCTGGTCTGTTAAGGATGACTTGGTATGTATGGGTAAGGAAATGTTTAGTAGTCAATAGTGATGTCATGGAACGGCCTAAGGCCTGAGATGCTAGAGTCAGGAGCATATCAAGCGGTTGTCTGCATTCAGAATGGATTATTCAGAAAGCATGCACTTGCTCAGTTTTGCAGTTGCCATCCCTATAGCAGAAACTGCAAAATCTGGTCACATGATTCAGTCCAAATAGCCTTTTGTTACAGCAGAAATCCCTTTAAAACCCAGTTTTTCTTTAAATCAGTGGGGGTTTATATTACACCGCCAGAAATCAAAATAATTTGTATAATTTAATGGTATCGTCAAACAGCTGGTCTGCTTGGGTATGTAACATAAACCTTTGATACTTTCTAAGGAGCTGAGTAATGCAAGGACACTCAGAAAAATTCTACCTTGTTGCCATCAGCATATCTGATACCGTAATACTGTATTGAAAAATATCTCCATCTTGCAGGGCCATCAAGTCTTAAGAAAAGACCACTTGAAGATGCAGAGCAAGAAGAACCTGTCCCCAAACAGCTAAAAACAGAGAATGGAGCTGAAGACAAGAAATAGTACCACCAAAAGAATTTTAAAGTGTTTTTTAATTCTTTCAAAGAAGTTTTAAGTCATTCCTCCATCCATCTTTTTTGCACAAGAGAATCTAATAAAATCAACTTCAATGTCGACCTGAAAAATGCAAAGGAACATTTCACTTCTGAGAGTCTTTCCTTGGGATGCTTGCATATTTGAACATACTTTTTTTTAAGAATTAGTTTTGTATGTAGGTTAAAGGGAAGGCCTGTAAACTGAACCATTCTAATTCAATGTGCAAACAACATAAGTAGTACCTATATGACATAAGTTCCAGCATATTTGGTGTTAACTATTGAGTTAAATTACAGAAACTGAGCAATCAATCTGTCACATTGTATCAACACCTTGTTTTATGGGTGAAGGTGGACTCGAGGTGAAATAAAGCTGTATACAGTTATCTTCACAATTCAGTTTTGAACTGTTTTCCAATAATGTTTTAGAATATCTATCTGTGTTTTCTTTGTATGATAATAACAGAAGCGGTCTCATTCTGTTGATGGAGAAACAAATTTGTGGCTTTTCTTTGGTGAGTAAATAGAGGATTGGTATAATACTCTGCTTGTCTGAAAATGCTGAAGTCACTTAGACTTAGTTTTCCTTGGGTGAAAATTCATATATAGAGGTCCTTCATATAGTAAACTCCAGAACAATGGAATTGTCAGTGATCTGTCTTCTAAAAATGTTGCATTTGAAATCCAAAATAAATTAAGTTGCTTATTTTTAAATAACCTTCCTTCCTTCAAAATTCAAATGAGGACTAAAGTGAACTCTTTAGCACCAAAAAGTTTATATTGTCATTATAGCAGTAGCTGCTGACCTCCGTCTTCAAATATTGCTTGCATTCTCATTGTCACATCTCATCCCCCCAAAGAAGCATATGTTGTGCATTCACAAACAGAAATAAAACCACTGAAGTCCCTCAATGTTATTACTTCACAATTAACCTTCCACCAGAGGCTCAGGAGATTTATTGGCATTACTGGCATTCTGTTGAGGGTTTGTGTGTTTGGAAGGGCAAGAGAATACATGCATACAGTAAAAGCGTACCTTGCATGAGATGTTGCAAACTATCACCCTTCACCATAATTTCAAGTTTCTACTCTGTTAGAAACTCTCTTGTTCTATATAAAGCTCAATATAAAAGCTTGGCAACAGAAGTCTCTGTTCTATTCACAGTGCCACTTTACGTGTTTCCTGTACAGACACAACCCTTGTTAAAAATTAACATAGGTCATGCTGTTTACTGCATTCAGCTTTTAATATACAGACTCAACTTATTTTGGATGAGGAGTGGGTTAATACTTACTGATTTCTTTTTGTGAAACTTATATGATGCTGGTAGGTCATATCTCAGTTCTAAGAAGAAGCCAAGAAAACAATTAAGATATAACTGATGTTTACATTAATATTGATAAAATACAGAACAAGTTACCTGGGAACATGGAGACCAGAAAAGGCAAGTTAGCACAGCTTCAATACATTTTTAGACAGGAGAAGTTATATTAGGCTGTAATATTCTCTACACACCCTAAACTCAGCTGGAAGTTTCACAAGGATAGACTAAATGACTCAACTGCTGAATGATATAAGTCAACCTCACTGCCACAACTAGTTATACAAATGTGAATGTCAAAGGGATTCTGGTCAATATTTGTCTATTATTTGACGGAAAATAGAAACCAGCATTGTTTTAGGAATTCTGCAGTAGGAATTTAGTATCAGTTTACAGTTTAGAATTTAACACTGCTCACTGCTAAGTCAAGCTAGCACCCAGTTATCACAAAATGATTTTCAGAACAGCCTTGAATTTCAAGCTTTAAAATAATAAAAAGACAAAACAGTTTCTATTTTTGGGGTAAACCTACATTAGCATCTAATTCTCTTAGTTTTAATGAGTGCAACTCATATCACACCCTACATCAGAGGATCTTATGATTTCCATGTAGCACATCCATTTAGTTACAGAGTGAATGGCTTTATCATGGGAACAATATTGTGTGCCTTCAAGTTGGCCAAAATATTAATGGCTAGTTCTTACCTGCCAAGACTTCCATCTTCACTTTCCATTCATCTGCTTTCTTCTGAATATGCTACGCAAAGAAAAAGCAAAAGTATTAGTGGATATCTTGAATACTGTATACGTATAACTAACCTCTTGTGAACTGAAGCAATGGATGCTATCCTACTCCTCTTAAAATACATCCACTTCTGTCATATTCCAAAGGCTATAACCCTAACCTTTTACCCAACCCTAGCCTAACTGACTGTGATACTGTTTCTCAAAGTTACAATCTTCAGACTACTCCATTGAATAATTGTGGAAAGCACAAACATAATAATTGACGCACTTGCCGAGTTGATGTTTTATGTAAGGAATATACAGCTGTTCTTGCCATCTGCAGTGCTGTCTTGAGAAAAGCCATATCCATGCCTATTAAAATAAAGATTTGTTATAGTTTTATGCCTCTTACTTAATTCAACAACCTTAAGTTTGACTGCTATCTCGTATGTTCCTAGGAGGTATCACAATAATGAACTGGCTTTAAATGTTCAGAAGAACTTGATAACTTAAGAATTGATTTTCTCAGAAATCTCTCACCCTCTTCCCTTGATTTACCATATAAATTCTCATTAATGTATTTGAATTTTCAGCTTTTACAGACCACATGCCATCAAACGGTAATCTGAACTGTCATTGGTAACTCTTGCCTAATGTGTAAACAACAAGTTGTTTTACTAAAAAGCTTAGGTTAGTTTTTGTATGATAGTTGACAAATAGGGGAGCAGGCAGGTGATATATTTAATCTTTGGTAAGGTTATGACCTTTTAGATGACTTAATCCTTCACAAATTGGAAATAACAATATTTCTGTCACTATTAGATGTGTGTGCAAATGATAGGAAGTTCATTAGGCTAAGTGAAAAGACAGCAAGGACATCGAGAACAAGTTTAAGTGGTATTGGACTAAAACTCCTATTTATTTTCTTCAAACTTTTATTTCAATAAGGACAAAAGAAACTCAACCATTACAATAGTACATGTCTATCGGGTAGATAGTTAGAAAATTAATTACACCTAATGAGTTAATAATTAGCATTATGTAATTCAAAAGAAATCTAGTTTCTTGAAGACATGGAAGTTATTTCCATTTCCTGGCTTTGCCTATACTGTATTCTGACATGAAAGGACCACTAACCTTTATTATGTTTAGTTCCAAAGGGAGGGTTCATAATAACTGTATCAAATGTTTGAGTCATTTCGTCAGATAAAGAACATATGTCACACTGAACCATGTCAATATTTGTCAGTTCAAATTCTTCAACATTCCTGTTAAATACTTCCAAGGCATCAGCATCTATGTCGAATCCTATACATAACCTGTACAGGGAAGATGTTTAATAGAACAGCAATTACAGCAACGTACCTCTACTTTTAAAAATATGCTTCAGTGTGTGCATTAATGAAGCATTAAAAGACTGGATACTAGGAATTATGCAATGTTTAATATATCTTTCAAAAGAAACAAATTGTCAAGCTCTGATGCATACATAAATAATTACACAATTCAGGCAATAAAATGACCATTTCTCACTTTTAAGCGAGTTTCTTCCAAGCAGACTAGCCATATTACATATCCTATTTGTTCAGCCGTAAGTATTCTCTATGACGGGGATTATCAACCTGTGGGCTGGATGATAACTACAGTGGCACACAATCTGATCTTCAAGTTATACAGTATCATGCTGATTATGTAGCTCAAAGGTGGCTGCATTGCACATATAAACTATAAACAATGTTGGGTATGGGAAACCTACCCAGCTCCCAGCATGGAACTTCCAATGCTCAGTACTCCGCAGCCACATCCAAGATCTGCAACTATCTTGTTTTCAATGTCATCAAAAGTATTGTGAATTGTATAAAGCATACATGCTGGGGAATAATAAAAATGGAGGCGACATCAGGTAAATACATAATTGTTTCAAAGACCTAAAAAGAAATGAAGGTTATCTGATTTCCTTCTTCCGCCCCCCACTGCCAATATCTTGTGTATGCCTGAGAAGCATGCAAATCCTAAGACTTAATTTCATAACGGGCAACAACAACTCTGCTATCACAACTAGGGGTCAAATAATCATTTAAAATCAGTGCTTCAAGCAAATGGAAGAGAGTGATGCCTGGAGTGAGCAAGCTCTTCATGACTCCAAATGGCTGCATTATAAAAGTAAATGTTATTTCACTAGCATTTCTTCTAACTATGGATCCCTGATTTTCAGGAGTTGGGGAAGGAAAAAGATGAAAATATTAGGCAGGCTTAACTCAATATTCTTTATCAACAGTGAACTCCTATTTCAGGGAAATAACTTATGCTCTTGACTGTAATGACTTTTCCTATAAAACTTCCTGATTTGCAACCCACAGTTTTTTGTTACCTTGACAACCTTGGAAGCTTCATTTATGACTACGTTTATTATATAGCTTCAGCATACATAATTCACATCAACAACTATACCCTTTTAACATGAGAACTTCTCCAAGTGGCTCATGAGAGCTTGCATTACAGGATGAAAAACAATCAAGATTTACCTGCAATATGTGGCCTTGTTGGATATTGTTCAAGCAGCAGTTTTGGATTGTCAAAGGCATCAATTTGTTGAAGACAACTTTCAAGTTCTTTCAACTTCAACTTCTTCATGCTTCTTGTTTAAGTCTGATATACACTTAGCTTTACAAAGGGGTACACAAAAAGAGTCTCCCCGAAGATTGTGATATTTTTGAACCACAATCGGGCAACAACAACCTTGTTGTGCCAGCTAATCTTTCTCACACTAGGTCGGGCGAAAGGAACTATGGAATTTACCAAAAGGTGGCTTCGTTTTGGCAGTTTAAAGTCTGACCTAGACATGAAAGAAGAAAATATACAAAGAAATTAAACATGGGCTTACATTTTTACATAAGACCCTAAATGCGCAACAGCTATTTATTGTTTGCCACTGGTGGTGAGTTTAGAATACAGTCAAACCTCGCATAAAGAGCACCTCGCTTAAAGAGTAACTCGCCTAAAGAGCAGAATTTTCTCTGAATGTTTTCTTCACTTAACAAATAAAACCAACCAAAAACTCGATAGTGTTTCGTTTAAAGAGCAAACTCGCTTAAAGAGCAATCCTGTGGAACGCATTATGCTCTTTAAGCGAGGCACAATTGTAAGACAATTAGGCATTTTATGAAGTGGCTCAAGTGGCTAAGATGCTGACTGGGAGGCGGAAGGTCAGCAGTTCAATTCCCAAGTACTGCAGGACGGAATGAGCTCCCATCTTTGTCCCAGCTCATGCCAACCTAGCAGTTTGAAAGCAAGAAATTGCAAGTAGATAAATAGGGACCACTTCGGTGGGAAGGTAACAGCGTTCTGTGAGCTCAGGTGTCTAGTCATGCATGCCACATGACCATGGAAATGTCTGCAGAAGCAGACAGCGCCGGCTCTTCAGCTTTGAAACAGAGATGAGCACTGAACCCTAGAGTCGGATACAACTGGCTTTCAAGCAAGGGAAAATGCATTAGAGATTAAACCTTAGCTGCTAAACTAAAGGGCCACAGTAGCTTAGTTGCTGAGCTTAATGAACAGAAGGTCAGCAGTTCAAGACCCGAGTGCTGCACAGTGGAGTGAGCTTCCTTCTCTGTCCCAGCTCCTGCCGCCTAGCAGTTAGAATGCAAAAAATTACAAGTAGATAAATTACAAGTAAATAAATAGGTACTGCCTCAGTAGGAAATGTAATAGTGTTTCCTGCGTTGTGGCTGCCACATGACCACAGAAACGTCCGACATCGCTGGCTCTTTGGCTGTAAACGAGCACTGACCCCTAGAGTCGGACACGACGAAGAAGTTGCCGATGCCTCAAAGAAGCCTACAACCCTACGGACTAGCATTACCCCTATTATATACAGCCTGTAAACCGGCACTTGCTCCCAGGTTAAATGTGTGCCAAAAAATGCGCCCCGACGACATTTTTATTTTATTCTCATTCCCACCAATGTTCCCTTAGAACCTGCAAATTGAAACCATGCTCCTCCTCCCAGCCATATGAGTTTTCTGCAAACTTAAAAGAAAGGCACATCTCCCTTCCCATTTACCTTTTCCGCGCATTTCCTCCCGAAAAAAACACCCCCAACCCTCACATTTCCGCCATGTGCGGCAGGATTTCAAACCATCCCAACCGCGAGAAACACAGACTCTTGCACGGCAGTTCCTCTCTCCCATCCCCACAAACGCAGAGCCGAAGTCCCTTTCACACACACACAAACCCGGGAAAGGAAGGAAACCGGGTTTCTCTTTACGTCTGGACACAGACGGAGATAGACCTGGGATTTTCAGCCGCAACTCCGTTTTCCCTCCTCCGCTGCTAGCTGAGTTATCTACAAGATTTATCAGGGTGGTGGCCATGTTTGTTTCACTGCCTATATTAATAAAAAGAAAACACACACACACACGAAGTACTGTATTGCACCTAAACAGTTATATTAGGACGTAAATAAATATCGTTGACCGGTGTGGGGTTTATTCCTTTTGCATTAAACGCATCTTGCGGATCGGCTACGTTTTAAATACAGTTCGGTTCGCCTGAAGCAATAACATTTATATCCCTTAAACACCAACTGTTGAATTCTAATGTTAGCTTATTATCCCTCTTTGTCTCCAATGAGCTCAAGGCAATATGGAGGGCTCTCTTTTTTTACTTCACTTGTTTTCACGACCTCCCTAGTATAGAGAGGTGAATATTGTGGGTCAGTAGGGTTTGAACCTCCTGTCAAGTGAGTTGCGTCTCCAAAGGTGCCACCCTTCAGAAAGGGGGTGAAGACCTGGCTGGCGGGGCATGTCAGTGTGGGGTGCGGGCCAGACGGTCAGCTTGGCCGGCTGGATCCTTTGAATAACCCCACCTCTCTCTGTGTTTTTTTTTTTTAACTTTTATTTTAACTTTCTTAACTTTTAATATTTTTAACTTTTAATTTGTTAAACTCTTATTGTAGATAATGTGTTTTTAATTGTTTTAAATTGTAAGCCGCCCTGAGTTCTTGGATAAGGGCGGGGTATAAATTCAATAAAATAAAAAAAATAAAATAATAAATGTTCATATTGTTGCAGCGTTTAACATTTGAGCCCTTCAATTTAAGTGAGTTTCGGTCCCTCTTTAATGTATTCAGGAATACAGTATTTATAATTCATGGTTGTTGCTTCAGAAAAATCTTTGGGTCTTGTCGTTCTGCAACATCTCCATTTGGTATCGTGTTATTGTTTGGGTGCGGGTTTAACTCCATAATTTACTTTGTGAATCCCATGACGGAAACATTACGCTGCAAAATCCTGCCAAAAATAAATTGGGTTTCTGCAGAGCCCCCCCCCCCCCCGTCTGTCGTCTTGCTGTTACATGCTAATATGACTAGTCACCAGCCCTTTGTTAGCAGTATGAGTTAATTCTGAATAACCACGTATTCTTCTTTGACGCTATGTTTGTAACACATGAGAGTAATAAAACAAAACAAACAGAAAAAAGTGGCACTTTAAAGACTAACTGCTGTATTTTAATGTTAGCTTTCGTGGATCAAGTCCACTTTATCAGACTTAAGAGTGAGACTTCATGGCATCAATGCATACGTATCAGGCATAGAGGAACACACCAGTTGGCTAGCATAACAGTTAAGTTTACAAATCAATGTGGCTTTTTACAGCTGGTAATAATAGACACTGAGTTTGACATGTCAGCAGTTCGAGACATGAAATCTGTGAGACCGAGTGAGCTCCCATCATCTGTCCCAGCTCCTGCCAATGTAGCAGTTACAAAGCAAGAAAATGCAAGTAGGTGAAATAGGTACCACTTTGGCAGGAAAGGTGAGTATGCCACGCACTTTGGCATCTTGTCATGCTTGCCACGTGACCACAGAAATGTCTGCTGGCTCTTTGGCTGTAAATGGAGATGAGCACCACCCCTTAAGAGTCAGAAACAGCTGGCTTTCCAGCAAGGGGGACCTTTAATAATAGAAGATCCCTGATTGGCATTTAATTTTGCTGTGAAGTTTGGTCTTGTTGAGTTGCAAATGGTTAGTAGGTGTTTAATTTTCTGTATTGAATTGTTTTTTAAAAAATCTGTTGCACACTTGCCCAGAGTGGGAGAATATCCCAAGATGGGCAGCATATAAATACAGTAGATACAGTACTGTAAATCAGGGGTGCCCAAACGTTTTCACATGGTTCAGGGGGCTGGCCGGATCGAGCCCAACGCCAATGCATTCAGCCGAGGGAGCCATTGTCACTCCTGGAAGCGAAAGTAAAATGTACCCATATGGGGCATCGGGGCCCAGATCTGGCCCTCGGGCAGTAATTTGGGCACCCCTGCAGTATATACTGTAAAAAAAAAAGAAATAAATGGCCCAGGAAGTGGTGGTCTTCTAACGCCGGAAAGTTCCCTCCCAGAACCGGCCAGCCTAGCCTGACTCCGACCATGTAATGTGTCCACACGGTTATAATACACGTGTCTACTAAAGAGAGACGTTGCTCTGAGGCGAACCCCGGGGAGCAAGGGGGTAAAAAAAAGGGGGAAAGAAAGCGAAGGCGGGTTCATGTCAGGGGCGGGGAGAAGCAGGCAGGGAGGCAGGCAGGGAAAGTCCCCGCCGAGGGCCCGAAAGTGGGAGACCGAGAGGAGGAGTAAGGAGGCGGCCTGAAGGCGCCGGCTTTCTCGGGTATCGCGAGAGGCACCGCTGGGAGGGGAAGGAGAGGCGAGAAGGAGGCAGGCAAGGCAGGCCGGGGAGAGTTGGTGCCGCTGCCGGGCTGCTCTGGCGGTGGCGAAGGGGACTCTCCGCCGGGGCCCGTCATCATGGCGGGAGCCGCGGAGAAGCAAGCCACGGCGGCGCGCCTGAAAGCGGCCCTCCTCCTCAGCCTCAACGCGGCCGAGGAGAGCGAGGCGGCGGGCGAGCTGCAGGCGCTGCTGGCGCGGGTCCTCCTCCTGTGCCCGCCGGCCTCGGCCCCGGGCGAGGCGTCGTCGGAGGCGCTGTCGTGGTGCCGCTGGCTGCTGGCGGGCGGCGAGCCCTGGGAGGGCTTCGTGCAGGCGGTGAGGGCCTACGACCCGGCCACCCTCTGCGGCCTGGTGTGGACGGCCAACTTCGTGGCCTACCGCTGCCGGACGTGTGGCACCTCGCCTTGCATGAGCCTCTGCGCCGAGTGCTTCCACCAGGGCGAGCACGCCGGCCACGACTACAACATGTTCCGCAGCCAAGCCGGCGGCGCCTGCGACTGCGGAGACGGCAGCGTCATGCGGGAGGCCGGGTGAGTGAGGAGCCAGTGCGGGTGTGTTGTTGTTGTGTTGGCGTGGGTGTGCGTATCGTGTGTCTGTGCCCCTGGGTCGGTGGTGGGCAATATCTGTGGCAGGAGGCCTGGCGTGACACCCGAGGGTGTGTACACGCGAGTGGGTGGGTGGGTGGAGAAGCACACCCTTCGCACACACGTGCACAGGTCTGGCTGCATTCACTGTCACACTACGGCCACAGTGAGTGTCTGGGACAGGGGTAACCATACTTTTTTGGGCCACGGGCCGGTCACATGGTTCAGGGGCCGTTCACTATGGACCTACGCCGCCAATCCATCCGGCCCACAAAGCCCTCGTCACTCCTGGAAGAGGAAGTAAAATGCGCCCGTCCAGGTGTGTCCAGGTGTGTTTTACTTTCGCTTCCAGAAGTGGTGAGGGCTTCATGGGCCTGATGAATTGACATCAGTGGCCGGATCCGGCCCACAGTCCATAGTTTGGGGGGGCCCTGGTGTAGAAGAACAAGTACGTGTAGTCATATATACAATCCTAATCTCATACTTAGTAGGCAGTCATCTGTGGTTGACCTGAAGGCAACCTGCTTGATTTCGGCATATCAGAGACTAAACAAAGCAAAGCAAAAACAAACACACTGTAGCACTTTAAAGGCTAACTTTAAAGACTAACTGTTATATTTTAATGTGAGCTTTCATGGATCGAGTCCACTTTGTCTGACATCTGATGGAGTGGACTTGATCCATGAAAGCTTACATTCAAATATAACAGTTAGTCTTTAAAGTGCTACAGCTTTTTTGTTTTGTTTATTGTCTGACATGCCTGAAACAGACTAACACAGCTACTATTCCTCCCCCCCCCAAAAAAAAAAATCTGCCTGAATTTGGTTCTGATTTGTTGCGTCCAGTCAGTCAGTCATTCTTTCTCCCTCTCTTTTTAAAATTTATTTTTATTAAATGTAAAACAACAAAATAGTTTCGCACCTGGCCTAGACATGGAAGAAGAAAATGTGACAAATGTACTATTAATGCATCTAACTTCAACAACAAACATAATCTGAACAATTTAAGAAATAAATTACAAGATTACATAACTAATAAGTGCGCCCACCACCTATGGGACACCTAAACCCTTTTTACTGTACTGGTCATCGACCGCAATAAAGTTTGATTGATTGGGACATTATATATTTCAATCACTATATATAACACACAGGTAAATCTTGTGACCTTTCTAGATATGCAGCCTAAATAATGTATTTACTCGGAGATAAGCCCCCTCCCCCACTCACAGCAACCTCTCTTGTACTCTGCAAACTTTATATTATAAACATCCTTCACACTAATGGTATTTAAATAAGGATAGGATTACAGTTGTATTATGGCATGGGTTTTGGTGGGTAAGTGTTGCTGTGAAGTCAGTTTCACAGGAGTACGTGCCAGATTATACCTTATTAGTCAGTGAAGTGTCACAAGGTGTTTGTTTGCTGTAGAGTGACAAACTGGGCTGCTCCTTGGAATCTGTCATGTTATTTATAATCTCCATGTCATGAGGAACTATTCATTCCAAAGGGAAAAAAGTCTCTATCTTTTTATTTGTACCGTAAAAAAATCTTTAAAGAATTTGAACTATTAATGTGTGGTTCCTAATCTTGTAAAGATGTGTACATGCGTTTATGAAAGTGTCGAGAGGGACAAAATGCCAGTGTTGAAAAATACAAAACAGTATGCTAAAGAAGTAGGACTTTTATGTGGCTACAAGTGTAAGAGAATTATGTGAAATTTCCAGCAGACAAATTGTTATGTTACTACAGAGTGGATGCACATCATCATACCCATTAGCCTCACCAATTAATTTCAAAAGGGGACTGAAACCTGATTCTCTGTTTCTACAAATACCTTGGATCCATATTAGAATAAACAATCTGAGTTTATACCAGCTGATATTTGTTATTTGGATGTAATGGACTAGGACTGAAGGAGATCTCGGTTTAATTTCCTGGGTCTGCCATGAAAACTCA
Organism: Furcifer pardalis; assembly: GCA_030440675.1. Classification (NCBI taxonomy): domain Eukaryota; kingdom Metazoa; phylum Chordata; class Lepidosauria; order Squamata; family Chamaeleonidae; genus Furcifer; species Furcifer pardalis. The sequence continues at coordinate 156,363,450 of CP126894.1, read as the reverse complement.
CTGGGGGGTGGAATTGGTAAAATGACTTATAAAATGCCCTATTAGAGTTGCTAATTAGTCCCTTGTGACTTGACTACACATAGCAACATTTATTGTTTGTCATAGCCAAGTGTGGTGTGGGAGGAGTAAAGTAAAAGCCATGGAGCATATCAACTAGGCCAGGGGTGCCCAAACTTTTCAGTCCCCAGGCCGGTCATGTGGTTGAGCATGCCTGTCATGTGATCCCTCCCACTGGAAGTGGAAACAAAACACATGCATGGGTGCACAGTGCGCCCATGCACACGTGTTTTACTTCTGCTTCTGGAAGTAGAGCAGGCACTGAGGGCAGATGAAATGGCATCAGGAGCCGGATCCGTCCTACAGGCTGCAGTTTGGGCATCCCTGAACTAGGCTCTGCCTATAAGTGAAGTGGCTTTTGCTAGTCAAAGAGATCCCCTGCCTTCCAGTATGATATTTGTATCTTTCCCAATGTACAGTACAGTAATCCCTCATAACGTTTACCTCGGATAACGCTAAAATCGCATAACGTTAAGTAATCTGGGGAGGAGAATTGGATCCATCCCATAGGATTTTAAAATGCATCGGATAACACCAAAAATTGATTAACACCAAGACTTGTGGAACCAAGTCTTAGCGTTATCCGAGGTATTACTGTATTTTGAAAAGCTGGAAGAACACTCTAGGGCAGTTTGCAGAAATTGTGGAGTTTGCCAAATTGTAAAAGAAAATTATCTTGCACAAGTGAAAACATATTTGCATAATTTTGGATTGTGGCCAGTTATTTGCAGTCATAAATGCTTTTTTTTTTAAGTAAAAGGTTAATAAAATATGATCTCTTTTTGTGTTGATTTTAATGTTATTTATTGGTGGCATACAAATATATACAATAGGTTAAGCTTGACGAAGAGTAAGAAATAATTTGGAGGGTAATGCACAGAAAACTATGAGCTGTTAAGATTTTAACCTGTTAAATTCAGAATAATATTTGTTTGTGGTCTCCTTTTTCCTCAGTGTAGACAGAAGGTTACTAGTAAACTTTGTGACTTCTGACAGTGAGGGAGGAGTAATCTGAGGTCCCGTTGTGAATTATCTGAGCTCAGTGAGAGCTTCTATCACGTAGCTTCTTTCATGAAACCAAAGTTGTGTGTTAGGCATAATCAGTATTTATTTCTCAGAAAGGTGGTGTTCTGTCTCTTGGAAGAGTAGTCTAGAAAGTAAACATGTTGTTGGTCGCTTACACTTGTAAAGTAGTATTTGAAACATCTACACCACTGTTTCTCAACTTTGGGTCCTATATGTTTTTGGACTTCAATTCCCAGAAGCTAACCTTGGTTTCTGGGAATTGAAGTCCAAGAATACCTAGAGGTCCAAGATTGAGAAACCCTGATCTACACCATTGTGACTCTTCTCCTGCTGAGGGAACAAAACATCTGGTTTAGGGCCACAATCTTATTTTTCAAGGCTAGGTAAATTTCACATTCAAATAATTCAGTTCTTTAGTTACCTAGTACATATGATAAAGGAGTGTGGGCAGTGGTGGGCAGCCAAAAATTTACACTACCACACTGTGGGTGGAGCCAGCATTGTGAGTGGAGCCAACATCATGATGTCATGGGTGGAGCTAATGATGTGGGAGGAGCTAGCGTAATCCCCCCCTAAAAATAAGTACACATAAAAATGCAAATTAAATAGACATAAAAATACATAAAACTACACATAAAAACACATAAAATACACATTAAAATAAATACACATTAAATAGACATAAAACACATAAAATACAAATTAAGTACACATAAAAATACACATTAAAATAAATACACATTAAAATACACCCACCCACCCCACACCCAAAGGTGAGTCACATACCCTGGGGAGCAGGCTAAAGGGAGCTTCAGGCTAGCAGCTTCTCTTCCTCCCTGCTTGGGAGCACAGCACGCATGCTGTAGGCATGCATGCACACCAAGCGCTTGGTGCGCATGGACAGTGAAAAGGTAAGTCCCGGTCAAAAGGTAAGTCCCCGAGGTAGTTCCCCCCCAAAAGCTGCTACCGGTTCTCTGGGACACCGGGAAAAGTTACTACCAGTTCTGGCGAACTGGTGAGAACCTGTTGCTGCCCATCACTGAGTGTGAGTCCAGGATACACAACTCATAGGCCTGCTCCTGATCTTATCCCTGAACCAAGTAATATTTGAACAGTCCATGTAATTTTGTTTTTGCTTTTCATGCTCATAATTACAGGAACACATCTGTCATAAGCACTTAAGGTATACTGTACATTGGTTTCTGATTTTGACTGTGGTGGAAGAAGAACATTGTTAACTTATGGTGCAGCATATGGAATATGAGGAAAATAAAATTAAGGGGGTTCGAGAGGATTGGAAAACCTCAAATAAGGGACAGAAAAAAGTAGGTAGGATAACAGAATGGATGAAGCTGTTAAAAGAATGAGGTTGCCGATTACGAGGTTCTCTCAGCAGTTGGGCTGCTGTGAAGAAAATGGAGGTAAAATAAATTTCATGTCAGAAATTACTCTGGGTTGAAGGGATTTTTGCTGGAAAAACTCCGCTCAGGGAATGCCCAAATAAGGCTTCTTTCATGACCCCAAGATTTGTGAACGTAGGAGACATGATGTACCTGTTACCCTGTGGAGATTGTACATTTTGGTGTGTATACAAATGCTCAGAGGTTTCTGTAGAAGCATTGAAAGTACAGTAAGCAGACATAAAGCTTTGAGGGTGTCATGTCAGCTCCACAGTAGTAATTTTTGGCAAGACAAGATGGTAGCAAGTGGTGCCGAATAGTGGCAGGTGTCATTTGCTGTCATAGTGGAAGCACGTGAGAGCTGGAGCCCTTCTATCCTTTGCCCAGGTTTTAATAAGGATTAATGTGTGAAATCTAAAGGTATGCCGATATGTAAACTGTTCTCAAGTATTGTTTATATACTAAGATAGACACTTGCCTTTGTTAATGTGAATCATGGAAAGAGAAGGTAAAGAGAGCTTTGGAACTTAGTCATGTTACTTTCATGAATGAATACTGTATCCACTCAGAAGACAAATTTATAATTAAGATTAAACTCTGCCTTATAAATTGAATGGAAAAAAAATAATGTAGTGGGTGAAAATCTGTTTAGTATTGTCAGTTGCAACTTGAGTAGGCCCATTTGAACCAATGGAATGTGCAGAGAAGTTTACTCACCCAATCCCCACTGATTCAGAGGACCTACTTTTTGTGACTACTCTAAGCAACAGAATTTCAGCAAATATATTTATTACAGAATACAAAAGACAATGTTTCCTGATCTGTTTGCAAAATTGTCATGACCAACGTTTGAGGTGCCTTTGGACATTATTAATATCATATGAATGTGATATGTTCTTGAAAATATGCAAAATCTTCTGTGCCTAGTGATGGTGTGGTAGGTCTGAGGAATTTCTGAGACTTTGTTTTTATTTGTTGTGGCATGCTGGCAGCCAACAGCCACGTTTTCAGGTGTGCTGTATATCCTACTGAAATAGACGATGTCATGTACGTTGGATGCCAAACTCAAGGGTCTACAAAATGCATTTCTCAGATTACAGTATCCATCCAATATGGTTAAAGAACAGATCAACTGGGCATGACGAATACCCAGAACCAGCCTACTGCAAGACAAGCAGTAGGGAAGACAATCGAATACCACTGGTTGTCACTTTCAGCCCACAACTGAGACCTCTAACACTTATAATAAAAGATCTCCAAACTATCCTAGACAAGAATACACTACTTCACTTTCCCAAGCTCTTGGTGGCATACTTCTACTTGCCTACAGACAACCCCTCAACCTCAAGCATCTATTGACACACAACAGTGAAACAGAGATGGGAACTAAACCCTACTACAAATCCAGGTGCCAGCCATGCCTCCACATTTACTTGGGCAAAACAATTACAGGCCCCAACAATTTTACTTATTCCTCTGCTAATGTGATTTATACCTTCTCTTGCCAAAAATTCCCTTCTGTGCTCTACATAGGACAAACAGGACAATCTCTGTGCAAAAGAGTTAATGGACATAAATCATACATCAAGAGTGGCAATACACAGAAAACCATTTCACACCACTTTAAGTAACCTGGACACTCGGCACAGGACTTGAAAGTTGCCATTCTAGAGCAGAGAAATTATAAGACTAGAATCCAGAGAGAGACACAGTAGAAATTAAGTACATGTATATGCTGCACATTCATCTCAGGGTTTTGAATATTAGTCAAGGGTTTATGGGACAATATCAAATTTGATGCACCACCTAACAGGTTTATATGCTGTAATTTTGTCTGGATCACAATTTTTTTTAAAACCAATAGCTGCTAACTCATTGGCAAATGTGTAATGTCTGCTCGTTATGTGAGCGTTTTGCTAAGCGAGGCATTTGTTAAGTGAGGTTTGACTGTATAAGGTTTTTTTTTTTGCAGTTCTTTACCTGGACATTGAAGACTTTTTCTTAGTCTTACAAATATTGTTTGGTGTTTCTCAGTCTTCTTCTCCCACGTCTAGGTCAGACTTTAAACTGCCAAAACAAAGCCACCTTTGTTGAATTTATTCTGACCTAGTATGAGAAAGATTGGATGACACAACAAGTTTTCTGTTGCCCTGGGCACACCCAGTTGTGGTTCAAAAATACCACAGTCTTCAAGGAAGGTCATTCTGTGTACTTCCGTGTTTCTTAATACAATATATTCAGTCAGTTTTATAGTTTTTAATTTATAATTGCTGTCACACACATGGATTTCATTAAATTGCTGTATATAAAATAAATGCACAAATGATGCTCTTGAGTATGTGAACTTTAGTATGAGTGGACATGTTGGTCTAATCTTTGCATTAAAATTCTTCTATCCATATAATTATCTGTGATTCTATTTGCAAAGATTTTAATGCCTAGTTTAGCGGTAGATATACTATCTTTCTATAATTGATTAGTCATTTAGAAAGATTGCATTCTGTTTAGAAGTACTGTACTGTACTTTGTTCTAGGATGGGCAGGTGGCTTGAATTGTGATTTAAACTGGGAAGAAAAAGATTTGAATAAGAGACATTCTTTTTGGTGAAGGCCAGAATCTTACTGAGAAGTAGCATGTTTGTATGGGAAATTATGCAAATAGTTTTTGCAGTTTTCTGACTGACTACTGTGCAACAAGATGTGAAACTGAGTATGCATCAATAGTATGTCTGAGACCCTGCCGGGCATCTAGAATGATTACACATACCCATTATACATTTTTTTGGTTTGTGCTATGAGATTACAATAAGATTCTGGCCACTAAATGGTTTTCTTATACAATAACATGGATCTCTTAACTGCTAAACCATGCTCATTTTTTTGACACATCTAATATAAGGTTGGTAGAGAGAACGGTTATGGATAACTTGCAGTCATTCTTGGAAGATACCAACAGTGTGGATCCATTTCAATAAGGGTTTTGGCTAAGGCACTGGATGGAGAAAGCATTGGTTGCCCTGCTAGATGACTTCCTCCAAGAGGCTAAGACGGGTAATATGACCCTGTTTGTCCTCTTGGATCTCTCAGAGTCTTTTGATACGTCAACCATGGTATCTTACTGGACAGGTTAATGGGGTTAGATATCACTGTGTCTGCTTTGCATTGGCTCCAATCTTTCCTCACCTGGTTGCGATAGTGCTCCTGGGTGAAATGATTTTGGCCTTCTGGGTATAGGAGTATGCTGTGCCACAGGGGCCTCTGCTGTCTAACATCTATATGAAGCTGCTAAGAGAGGCCATGATACACAACTCTCTGTCTCCTTTGACAGTGGAAGCCCTGGACTGCTGTCTGGTCACGATAATGGATTGGATGAGGACCAAAAAGGCTAAATTTGACTCCAGATGAGATGGAGATCCTGCTTTTTTAAGGTTCCTCAGATAGGTTTGCAGTAGCAATTACTATGGGGGAGGGGAGATACTAATTACCTTGTGAACCACCTAGGTCAGTGATGGTGAACCTTGGCACTGCAGGTGTTCTTGAACTTCAATTCCCAGAAGCCCAGATCACCAGGAGTGCTGACTTGAGCTTCTGGTAATTGGAGTCCAAGAACACTTGGAGTGCCAAGGTTTGCCATTACTGACCTAGGGAATCTCTTAAGCCAGGGGTTCTCAACATTTTCCTGCTGCGGGCCAGACCACATCCACTCAGGAGCTGTGGGTAAGAGGCATGGTTCCTCCTATTGCTTCTGCCACTTCTGGTGGCAGTGGTGGCAGGTGCATTACGGGCACATTTTCTTTCTTTTCTTTTTTTGCTGCTTCCACCACTTCCTGTGGCCGTGGGAGTGAGGGCATCATGTTTTTGCTATTTTTTGGCAGGTTTTCCATGCTTCCGGTGCATTTTGAGTGCCTTTTTGCCACTTCCGGAGCATTTTGGGCCCTTCTGGTGGCGGTGGTGGGGTCTTCACTGCAGGCTGGATTAAAAGGTGCCATGGGGTGGGTCTAACCCTCAGGCCATAGGTTGTGAATCTCTGCTCTAAGTGCAATGTGCAGTATATAAGAGTAATCACTATTGCTATGGCTGATGACATCATCAGCTTTGCACATTGTAACTTGTAGCAACAGCGTTTCAGCCATAATATTTGACTAAATTGTTATTTTTTAAAAAAGAGATTTGCTAGAGCTTTTATCTGCTTCTACCAAAATTATTTTATAGATCATTTGGTAAAATTTATTTATTAATCCTGACAATGCTGTACAGTATTATCTAAAATCCTCTTGCATAATTTTACACACAAGCTTGTGTAAGGTTAGATTCACAACAAAGCTGTTTAATTTTTTTAAAAGATAAAACACCAAAAAGGAAGGGGAAAAATAATACTTCAATGTAAGAACTAATATAATTGGGGGGGGGGGGAGTTTTTCAGCTCCCACCTAGAAACAATTAGAGATGGAGGCAACATACTTTTCTAGGAGAGAGGAACTAAAGGTGGTATTACCTTGAAAAAAATAAAAGACAAGCAACACGTGAACCACCCTGGCAACAGTGCTCTTCTCCTAATAATAATTTTGTGTCTGAAATTATTCTGGGTTGAAAGGATTTTTGCAGGAGAAACTCCGCTCAGGGGATGCCCGAATGTGGCTCATTTCATGTCCGCAAGAGCTGGGACAGAGACGGCACTAAATCCATCATGCAGTACCCGGGTCTCGAACTGCTGACTTGCCAACCTTCCAACTAACAAGGCGAGCTTCTTAACCACTCAGCCACTGCAGTCCCTAGTTGAGTCCTTTGGGGGCATGCTTGACATAACATGTAGAGCAAGGGTGTGCTTAGGCTTCTGGGAATTCTGGGGCACCAAGGTTGGCCACCTCTGATGTAGAGGAACACAATAGATAAAAATTTCAAAAAAAAAAAAAAGGAATGAAAACACCAAAATCTAAAAACCACAGTTGGGTGATATGTTTTTTAGGATCAATTGCCAATGCATAGAAAATTTCATATGTCTACTAGTGCCTCTAAAAAAATCTGTGTATTTGGCCCTTAACTGGTTTCAGATGCACTTCCTTTTGTGTTTGCAGAAAAAACTGAGTCTTTTTGTTGACTCTTGACTTAGCCAGAAGTTAGGTAACACCTACATGACTCCTCCAAAACTGTTTTCCATCTTGGGCCTGCAATGGCTTTTCCCATGGCAATTTCTTTTACCATATAGCATCATGAAGAGTAGAGGATGCAGTGGCTCAGTGGTTAAGAAGCTTGCCTTGTTAGCTGGAAGGCCGGCAAGTCGGCAGTTTGAGACCTGTGTACTGCATGACGGAATGAGTACCCATCTCTTGTCACAGCTCCTGCCAACCTAACAGATTTGAAAGCAAAAAATTGCAAGTAGATAAACAGAGACCACTTGGGTAGAAAAAGTTTTTGGGAACATGAAAGGAGCCTCATTCGGGCGTCCCCTGAGTGGAGTCTCTCCAGCAAAAAATCCTTTCAACCCAGAATAATTTCTGACATGAAATTATTATTATCATGAAGAGTTGTACAGAACTTGAAAGCTTGTATATTTTTTAATTTACACCCTGTCTTAATAAAGATAAGAACACAGTACTTCTCTTTATATAATATATTGCCATACGTTTTCAGTGGTAAGGATGCTATCACCCTTGTTTTGTGTAATTTTTACATTAAAAAAAACAAGCTAGTTGAATAAAATTTATTTTACTGCTTGCTGAGGATGAATTTGAGATATGCATCATATATTATATACTTTATAGAAAAATCAGAATTTATCTGTTCTCTTAGGCATTTGGCAATCATTTAATTTCTATGTAACTTTCTTTACAGGTTTTGTAAAAGGCATCGGATAAAGTCAAGCTCAGAAGTTCCATCTGTCCCAAAAGATCTGTTGATAATGTCAGAACTAGTACTTCCACAGTTCATCTTCTACCTTATTCAGTACTTGAGGGAAGGTTATAATGAACCAGGTATGGGTAAAATCATTATTTTTGAGTAGTCTCATAATTTAGATCAGCAACACAAAGAGTTTATATTTTTACTTCACATAGCCCCCTTTAAAAAGTAATTGTTTTGATGAGTCTAGCCTTCTTTACTAAATAAACTTTGTGTGTAGCACTGAGCAGCAGTTTGCATGGGTATAATACCTTAGGACTGCTAAGTATAAATAATAAGTAGGATTTGTAAACCAAAAGAGTTTCATTCTAAAACTTCTCCACAAAATAAGGAGAAGTTTTTACTGACAGGTAAAAGTAAAATACTGTATAAGAAAATTATAAACTCAGTTTTTTCATCATGTAAACATGAGCTTTTATGTTTCTTCTTTACAATTTTACACACTTTCTGTTTGTAACATGTGGATGGATAACTCTGACACAAGTTTTATCTAAACCCAACAGCATTATTCACTAGAGTAATTGTAACTCACAGCTCTGTCTGATGCTCATAACTAACCCATGTCTCTTAACTAACCTACAGCTCTTCATAAATAAATCTCTATCATACACTTTTATACAAAAAAGTGTTGCTTCAGCCAGGAAGCATACAGACCAGTCAGTTCACAGTTCAATTTGTAAACACTTTCCCACACATAACAGCTCTCTTAACTGCTGGTCCAGCCCAGTTTAGCATTCCTGCAGATACCAACTTTTATGTAAAACATATTCTATGCAAAATTGCTACATATATTCTCAGTGAAGTTGGATATACAGGATTCTCTCGAAGTTCTTTTTTGGCTTGAAATACTAAAAATTATAAGACAATGTTGTGGTGACTTCAGTGACTGCCAACGGAAGGAAAATATAAGTACTGTACTAAAGTGTCTATCATGATAATTAATTTTGAAAGACTAGGGCAGGAGTTCTCAATCTTTTTAAGCTGGGGGCCAGGTCGCGGGCAGCAGGTTGAGAATCCCTGGACTAGAGGGTACTTGGCTAATAAATTTACAATGTTAAAATTTGGAATTGAAGGACCTTTGGTGTGAAAAGTTTGAGAATAGCTGCAAGTCTTTTTTAAATACAAGAGGAAACAGATAACCATTCAGTTGACAAAAAAGTTTAATCATCATTAATTATTTATCCCGATATTGTATTTGGGTATTTTTATACTGTTATGCAGGGCCCAAATTCTTGGAATCATATTCCAAAATAGTCATAAACCAAGTTAAAGGACAAGCGCAAATTTCATAGAACCACAGAAACAACTGTTCATTCCAAAATTGGCAGTGACATAGCATTGATGGATAAAGTTATGATTTTAAAACTTAGACTAGCACCCTAGTCAAGTCAAAGCAGATGTAAACAAACAGAATTTTTCAGTCTGGGTTTGAACCAGGGCAGAAGGGAACCAAATAAGTTTCCTCTGGCAGGAAGTTGTCTAATAATGGGGCCACCATTCTATCCATTGCTGACAGTCCATGTAAACCTGGTTTGTTGTTCCATTGGCAAACCTCTTAAGATCAGATATGGAGGCTGTGCCCTTGAGTTAGATTTCTTGAGTCAGGGTTAGATGCTCAGTTCACTGGTTCCCTCAAGCAACAAGCCACACTAGAATATGTTTCTGAATAGTTTTCAGAGTCAGACCCCCACCAAGAGTGTCATAATAGTTTAGTTGGATGTACTCAGGCATAAATGAATTATATGGAAGTTCAGATGGTGAATCACTGAAAAGTGATAAAATGTACATCTAGCCAGTGATGTCATTTGCACCTTTTGTAGATGGTGCTGGGTTTAGCAGAATATATAAGTCACAACCCTGGTCCTTCAGAAGGAAAACAATTGTATCCAGCACAAGTCACATACTTCATCCATATCAGTGGATTTTCTTTCCCACAATACTGCCATCTTATCTGCACTAAGTTCCAGATTGTTTGCTTTCATCCAACAAAAACTGTGCAATCCTATTCAAAGTCTTGATAGGTAGGAGCCCTCAAGTGGAAAATATCCAAGTACAGTAATCTGTATCATTCAAAACCATCTAGAGAGAGATGACTACCCTTTATGTTGTACAGCCATTGTACAGTGTATATGTTGTGTTTATGAACTTGTAACGTTACATGTGTTGTGAACCGACCTGAGTTGGTCCTACCAAGCAGGGCGGTCTAGAAATCGAAATATAATAATAATAATAATAATAATAATAATAATAATAATAATAATAATAATAATAATAATAATAATAATAATAATAATAATAATAATAATAATAATAATAATAATACATTGTGCTTGAGGTATATGGTTTAATGTTCTAGTTGTTATAATGGTTTCATGCTTGTGGCAGCAGGATAAGACTGATGTTGATATCTTGATAGAAAAAAATGGTAATTGAGAAGTTATAAAATAATTAGGACTGCTTGATGAAATCCTCTGCAATCTCTTTGTTTGATTTCCCCCCAAGTTCTTGATATACCATCAGAAAAAGACCTTTACAAAGTCCTTCAAACACTGGAACCCCACATTTCATTTCTGGAAGATCTGACAAAAATGGGAGGTGCAATGCGTTCTGTCCTTACTCAAGTTCTGACAAATCAGCAGTTCTATAAAGATCTAAGTTCTGGTGAGTTGGTATTTTATTTTGTTCAAAATATGTAATTTATGATTCCAAAATTATCCTTGGCTTCTTTCTAGTGTTATGTAGGCAACCCATGCCTTGATCTCTTTGCCAAGGAAGCATTTCTGGCAAGTCTGAGGTATATTTTTCTGTTCTGAGGCCATTTATAGTGCCAAAGTACGCACGTATGTGTGCGTGTGTGTATGCGACCAGGCGAGAATGAGCATGCTTCCTTTAAAAAACCAAATAAAATAATTGACAGATTCACAAAATGGCAGTGAATTAACTGCAAATGAAGATAGGCTTGATAGTGTCAAGATTTTGATTAAATTTCTGATCAGGAGTGGTACTGTGGGATGGTTGAGTCTTTGAGTTTAAACCATATTAAAAGTCCCACTTGAGCCACTGCAGTCCCAGTCTGTGTATTATATAGCCATAATTCTGTGCTTGTTTTGTCTCCCAGCAGCTGGAAGGTTTGCTAGAAGTAAATCAAATTCTCCTTAGGACAAAAAAGTTCAGAGGTATAACTCCTTTAGTTTGTTGCCACAACTACCTGTGTAGGATGGTAATAATCTTAGAACTACAGAGTTATAAAAGACTATGAAAATCATTGAGTCCAGTTTCTGTCAATGTTTGGCTCCACAACCAGATACCCAAACTACTGATCAAATGTGTTGCCTCCAAGAAAACCTATGCCAAATAGTATGCTTTTGTTTTTAACAAGTGTTGTAGTTCCTTATGAAAAAGCATTATCATTTGCAAGCCAGAGAGATACAACGTGTATACATTTGAAATCATTGCTTGAAGAAGGCCATCTGGATTTCTTGCACCTACTAATGATGTGATTGTTGAGTGAGCTAAGGTTTTAAACTTGTTTTGGAATGTCAGGATTATTTCCTAAAGTTAACTTCTGTCTTTGAAATGTACTTAAGGTGGTGAAGAAAACACGTGTGTGAAGAAAAGTCATGAAAAGTATCTCATAGCTCTGAAAGGTTCGGGACTGACATTTCCTGAAGATAAGCTCACCTGTGGAACACAAGAGCAAGCATCTGGAGCTAGTGCTTCCGTAGCTCAAGGTTTGTGCAAAAAAGAAATAAATTAAAGAGTCTTAAAAAATGAAGACTTACACAGAAATAATTTTATCATACTGTATGTCAACATGCAGTCACTTGGGAGGTATTTTGAAACTACACAAATACTAGAAACAAAAAGTGTATTGTAATTCTTATTCAGTTTCCAAAATGGAGCAGTACTGTATCTGAATTACTATCTCAGACAATACATTGACTGTAGAAGCATTAGATCCTATTACTGCTGTTTATGAATTTTGAGTGGACACATAATTGCTGTGACTCAGATGGCATTTCAACAAAAACATTCATTCTAGGCAAAATTGTATGCCAGCGATTAATGAAACATGGGTTAAGAGTTCTTCCTATGTTTAAAATAGATCAGAAAGGGTGTCTGTCTTGCAGTTGTTAAACAGCTTTAGTAACAGAAATACTAAACAAACCTCTTATTTGTTCCATGGGCAAATTATATATTTTTGAATCTCAGAGTTGCATAGCTATAGAATTGCTATAAAATGTTGGTACAACATATAGTTTTTAAATTTTATTTTTTCTTCCACCTCCGTCTTATTACCCCCAATAATTTCCCCAGGATGAAAAGAATCCCAGAGAAACCTTGGGATGTTTGGAGGGGAACCAGAAAGTTTTAATTTCTGGAAAACCATTGCAGTTGATAATGTCATCAGCCGTAACATAATGTAAATTTTACTGTTGGATTTCAGCCACTATATCTTCCATGAGATACTATAGGTCAGGGATGGCGAACTTGGTGCTCCAGGTGTTTTTGGACTTCAATTACCAGAAGCCCAAGTCGGCATCCCTGCTGATCATGCCTTCTGGGAATTGAAGTTCAAGAACAACTGGAGTGCCAAGATTTGCAATCACTAGTATAGGTGTTGGACTTTTTTACCTCTTTTTATTTTTGTGTGTGTCTTAACTCTGCCTCCTACCCTTACTTCTCACTTGGTTGAAGTTGATGGCCTTTAGAAGTTAAGTAAAATAGGAGAAGTTGGTCCCACATTTTAGAGGTCTGCTTCCCTCTCACATTCTAGGCATAATACTAAGTCACACATAACACTTTGAGGATATAGCATTTTCCCCTGATGTATTTGATTTTTAGTCAGTAACAGATCTAATGATTAATCCAGTTTTTACTTGGACGAAAATGTTGTTTTATTTGAAAAACTAAAACGATCAAATTTAATCCTTTCTCCAGTTATTTGTGAATTGTAAAGGATATTTTAATTTTTAATTTCACAAGGTTTTGCAGGTGCTACACCAACTTCAGGGCAAGGTGACTCTTCAGAGGAGGTGAGACTTCTTTAGAAATAACATAAAATGTACTCGTGTATTAAAAAACAACAACCCTAAAACTCATCTTGTTCATTTTTGCTACTAAATAGATTGGTTGTTTCAACGCTCTTAATTTGCTACATTAAAGTTGCTCTTCATATATTTGCAGTGCCAGTCCCTGTCGGCTTTCCTGCACTAGGAGAGTTGGTGCAAATTCTGTTTTTCTCAAATTAATTTTAACAGCTCTGGAAATTGTATTGTAGCTAGGAACTTCTAGACGAATAGTAGCTCATTACAGCAGTATTGTGCTGAAATGTTTGACATCTATCACTCTTGTATGATTGAATTATTAATGGCAGTAATGAGTATACAGTACTTCCTGTACGTACCTTACTTAGAATTTATAGAAGAAATATTTACTGCTAGTGGAATCATAAACATATTTCCTCAGAAATAGGTCCCATTTACTTCTGTAGCGATTATGTGTAGATGATTAAATGTAGGACCTCAGCCGAATTCTCTTGTGTAAATGTGTGAAAGATGAAGTGATATGATGTGATATAGATGAGGGGAAGAGCGTGTTTAAAATAAATCCTCCATTATATAGATACAGTAAAACACCAGATAACGATTGGATCGGATAACGCTAAAATCGCATAACGTTAAGTAATCTGGGGAGGAGAATTGGATCGAATAACGTTAAGGTCCTATGGGATGGATCGGATAACAACCGCTAAAGCCTGTGCGGTTACAATGTATCTCTATGGAGCTTTAACGTTATCCTATCCATCCCATAAGATTTTAACATGGATCGGATAACACTAAAAATCGGATAACACCAAGACTTGTGAAACTAAGTTTTAGTGCTATCCGGTGTTTTACTGTACTTAATTTTCTCAGCCAAGAGTTTGCTGAACAGTGGCAGGCTCCTGTATTATGGTTTTGAATTGCTGTTGCATAAATTTTGCCTTGATTTTCTTACCTTGTAAACAGTCAAGCGAAAATAAAAATAAAATAAAAGGAGCAAAGTAGAGGAGAAGGGAGAAGATTCTGGCTTTCACTAGTTCTAGTCTCTGGACTTTTGGCTGCTGAACCAGAAAATTTGTTCCTAATACAGTTTCCACATAATGGGCGGTGAAGCACCACAAATTGAAACCATGTATTTATTTATTGGTTATTACATTTACATTCTGCCCATCTGGGTTATTTCCCCACTCTGGGCAGCTTACAACATATTACAAAAACCTTTACAATAAAAATTAAACAAATCGAATAAATTATAAATAGCAACAAGAACAATGTTTGTTTATTACATTTTCATATAGAGATTATCTGGTGGTTTTCAGTACACTAGGATGCTAAGGTATTATTTCCCTATTATTTTTAAATGAATAGAATTATGATAATGAAAAGACTATTTCATGAAAAATAATCTGTGGAAAACATATTGCACTTTTATTAAAATCATGAAAGTTACTGGAAAAGAAAATATAGCACAAAGTTTAGCAATCTTACTAAATACTGTATATTTAAATTATATTGCTGTGTCAATAATCTACAAGAGTCTATAGTATACATTAACCAAGAAAACACATACTGTACATATTCATATTACTCCAGCAAAGAATGAGGTTCTACAGTATGGGTGGCCTGACCATGCCTCCCAGAAGTGGAAGCAGGTGCATTTACAGCTGTTGTAAATTCACCCACTTCCGTGTTTACAACAGCCGTAGGCACATTTGTGCATGAGGAGGCACTTTTTACGGCTGACATAAATGTGCCCACTTTCACTTCTGAGTGCGGTGGAGGCAGTGATGGGCTGGATGGGATGGCATCGGGGGCTGGCCTGGCCTGTGGTCCGTAAGTTGGGAACCCCTGTTCTACAGTCTTGAGTCTTGCTCCAATATGTTGTAAAGATGCTTGATCTCTCTATAACTTTATTACCTCCCTTTCCTTCATGATGTGAGCATGTTTTGTTACATAGTTCCCTCTGCCTTTCCCCACTTCTATATTTCTGTTCTTTTTGCGTGGCATAACATATAAACATTTGCTTACTTTCCTGTTTGTTCAGTGTTGAGACATTAGTCTACAGCTAGACATCTGCTTGTTCGGTGGCTGCGAAAAATGCCAACCTAAAGTGGTTTTGAAAGTGTTACAGCTACTTGAAAACTATAAATGAAAATCATTATGAACACCTCATATTTTCTTTCAGCTTTAGGAAAGGAATCACCCGGCAGCTTTTATACACTAGTTTTCAGTTATAATCTTAGGTGTTGTAATACAGTTGACCCCTGAACAAGGTGGGTTGAATCTTGTAGGTCTGTTTATACAGATTTTTTCCCTGAAGTTCCTAGACGATCACTGTTTGGCTGCAGTGATTATCTAGGAACTTCAAGAGCGGGATTAAATACATCCCCTGACCCTCCTCAGCCTGCATATGGTCAGGGGAAGTGTTTGGCAGTCAGTAAGTGAATGTTAAAACTGTGGTTGAGCCTAACTCCTGCAGTACAACGCTGGCAGTGGTAGCAGGCAGAAGAGTATATTAGCAGGAGCACTACCAGCATCAGGAGCTATAGGCTGCATCCACCCGCCTGGGAGAGGGAGCACGTGGTGACCTGTGGAGGCAAGTGATGGTTCTAGCTCTGATGACTGGGCC
The DNA here is from genome assembly GCA_030440675.1 of Furcifer pardalis. NCBI lineage: Eukaryota > Metazoa > Chordata > Lepidosauria > Squamata > Chamaeleonidae > Furcifer > Furcifer pardalis. The sequence goes on along the minus strand of CP126894.1, from coordinate 156,347,395 downwards.
CTAGAACAATGTAGACTTTCAGACTGTGCTCTTAATCCCCACATATTTCAAAGGCCAACTGTATCTGCAAAGTATTCTGGTTTGTGGCATATTCTATTTAGACAGGGATACAGGGGCAAGTAGTTATTTGTTTATGTTCACAAGAATTTATTATACTCTGTCATCTAAGCAGCAGAATTTTTTTCTTTTTTTTAATATTTTATTAGGTATGTAATACATTACACTCAAAACAAATACATAAGACAAAAAAAAGAATAAAATAAAATTACATAACTCTAAATTGTATAAAGAGAAAATTCAACAAAGAAGATAATATTTCACATAGTTAACAATACTACATTAATATCATTCAAATGTTATTACCTCATTATAAGCCAATATTTAATCTTTAAACTTAAGCAGCAGAATTTAACACTTGTTTTTTAGTTGATATTTTTCAAAGTACAGTAATACCTCATATAACATTAGTATCGAATAACACTAAAATCGCATAACATCAAGGAATCTGGGGGGAAGAATTGCATCAGATAACATTAAGATCCTATGGGATGCTTCAGATAACAACCGCGAAAGCCTGTGTGGTTACAATGTATCTCTATGGATCCCATAGAGGATCAGATAACACTAAAAATCATATAACACGAAGACTTGTGGAACCAGGTTTTAGTGTTATATGAGGTTTTACTGTACTGTACTGCTACAGTATTTTTCATAGTTTTAAAACGAAAGAGAAACTGTTTCACTGAAATAAATTCTCTAGTTTAATGACAAATATTTGGGCATCTTGTCTTGTACAATTTATATTGAAGTCATATTTATGTATCACAAGACATTGGAGAAGTATGTGTAAGTTGAAGCATTCAAGCAGGAGGTTTAGCATAGGGACAACCTGGGTTACTATTTGTGGTTTTGAAAAGGAGAAGCACAAGCTCATTTGGGTGCAAGATATGTATCTGAAAGGTTTGGGGGGGAAAGTATGTGTTCTTAAGGGAGAGGTGTATGTAGCAGATCCTTTAGTCAGTGGCTCTTAGGATGCAACAACTATATTATTTCAATTTGTTTTTGCAGTATTTAAGAGTACATAAATAACCAAACAGCTTGTGTCTGTATTCCTCTTTTTGCAACTGATGTGAAATACATATTGTATATGAGTGTATTAATCCATCAAAACTACACAAGCTTTAGAGATCAGATTTCAGGTTGAAGTAACACAATTGTGATCTTATCCAGAAGCTATGAACTAGAATTTTACATGCCTAGTTCACCATTCCTGTACAAGTAATTTAAAATTAACTTGCCGAATACCTTAAGATAGTAGTACATGCTTTAGTTGTTTACGTTTTGTATGCCAGTGGCTTGCTTCTAAATCTAATCCTGTTGTATATATACGTATAGAAAATAAAATGAGATAATCTGCCTTTGGCTTTCTTAAAATATGGGTGTATTTCAACTATCTTTGCTAGTCTTTACCTCTACATTACTGCATAACTAATAACTAATGCAGGTACTATATATAAAGATAGATGTCACATGAGACAGCTTGTTTTATGGAAGAAGTAGTTAAGAGCATCCTTCTTTCCATTTGCAAAGTACATGTCAGTTCATGATTTCTGTTGTGATATTGTCTGTTCAGTGTTGCTTCCCTTGAGTGCATGCTTACTGTTTCTAAGAAGCCCTGTGTTATAACATAAGTTTGATCCATGGAGTAACTGTAGCTGCATCTTTAACCTTAAAGCTCACGAAAAGCACACAGGGAAGCTAAATTATAGATAGTTTTCATGAAGGGAAAGCAAACACCTAGGAATGGACACTTTGATACCACACTAATAAGTTCTTGTGTAAATTCTTGGCTGAATTAAAAAAGATATCTACTCAAAATGCTTTGAGGTTTTCTTCAACTTGGAAATGTTTTACAATCATTTTATAGTTAGCATAACTGATATTGATAATACAGAATACTGGTTAAGTGCATTTGAAATGAGACAGTGTTTGTTTTTAAATATATATGTTTGGGGAAGGTGACAAAATATAAAATCATAGAGGATTTGAGTCCAGCCTTTGTATTAATTAGAAGATCTAGACTCATAGTTTATGGTTTTCTATTTTAATTTTTAGCCACAGATTCTGTAGAATCTGTCCACAATGATGAGACCCATCCAGTAGTATAAACAATTTGCTTATAAAATTAGTAGTATTAGCAGAAACAAAGTTGGATAGGAATCGTAAAACATTTTCTAATGATAACTATATTACTAATATTGACAGTTTTGAAACTGTCTTTGGAATAACATACTGTAGTAATCAAATGTTTTCAGAGCTCTCAGTTCCTGTTTTATTGTTCTTTCAAAATCAGACGTACAGGGCATGAGGTCTCTGACATTAAGGCATTTATCCACTTTCAAATTCTTCTCCTATCTCAGGAAGACCAGGATGGTAGTCAAGGTGTGGGAAAACGCAAGAGAGTGAAATTAAGCACCACCACCAAAGGTATGTGGCAAAATTGTTGTTGGATACTTTGTTTCAAATCTTTATAGTGTTTTCAGAGGGACTGTGTAGTTTTTGCCACTTGTTGCTGAGGTGCTTGACCAGACCACATGACCAATACATGCTTAAGCACTTAATCAGTTAGCTTCAGCAACTTATGTAGTCCCTCAACAAACACCAGTAAGAGTTTGGTCATTGTATTTTGTTCTCTTGAGATAATCAAGACAGAAATATGCTAAGATAAAATACTTATGAATGAAATTGCAATCCTACTTTTCTTCTAGTAATTGTGTCCGTATTGTTACTGATTATCAGTATGTATTGGGATGTAGGTTGAATTTGAGAATGTATAACATTTCATACATGGAAAAGCGCCTTAAATTCTAAAACATGGAAGGTTTTATACTTGCAAGAAAAGTTAGCAGATATAAGTATGTAGATTGTTAAAAATCTGGATGTTGTTTTATCTCTCTCCCCCCTACCCCAAATGTGGATGTGTTCTTAAGGGCATAGAGATATCTTTTTACATGTGTGCATGTACTCTCATTGCCTTTCTTAGGGCCCACAAACCATATCTAGGATTGGGAGATCTGGGCACGGTCCTGTGTGGTCCTGTGGTCCTTTTCTGTTCAGGCCAGGAGCATAAGTTTGTACCACTGTTTTGAGTGTGTGGCGCAGGCACAGTCACACCAGAATATGGAGAATCATATATGTCTGCCACCTAATATAGTCAGTGTACTTTATGTCCATGTGTCAGGGTAGGTTGGTGGAGAGAAACAAAAATCTGTTAGGAGATGGTCCATGCCCAGGCAGCAATGCACCTGCAGGAAAAAGAAATTCTGTTCTTTTACATTTCATACTCTTTAAAATAATAATAATAAAGCAGAGTGATTTACAGTACAGCAAAAGTTCTGTCCAGATATTTTTTGTGCTGGATGCAAATGTTTTAATTGCTTCTAATCCCCCGCCCCCAGATTGTGTCTGTCTGGGACATTGAGAAGGAGGAAACCTAGAATTGCATCAAATTGAGGCTTTAGTTCAGTGGTGCCCAAACTAAGGCCCGGGGGCCAGGTGCGGCCCCCGACGCCAATTCATCCGGCCTGCGAAGCCCTCGTCGCTCCTGGAAGCGGAAGTAAAATGCGCCCATACAGGCACGTTTTACTTCCACTTCCAGGAGCGACGAGGACTTCACAGGCCAGATGAATTGGCGTCGGGGGCTGTACCTGGCCCCCAGACCTTAGTGACCAGCTCCCTGAACCACATGATCGGCCCACGGCCCAAAAAGTTTGGGCACCCCTGCTTTAGTTGTATATCTGTACAATAGGTTTGGATTAATTCTTGGCAGATGGGAAAGAATCAATTATTTTGAGAAATTGTGCAAAGGAGAACCTTTTGTAATAGTAAAGTCTAATGTTTTAAATTCTGAGAACATTTTACCCTGTCTTCTAGGAATTACCCAGCTTTCTTTTATTACAAGGAAATATTCACCATTCTACTTACCCATTTGGCTCTCCCCCCCTCCAGCTAATTTTATGAGCCATGAAGGGCAGGGGTCCAATGCATGCGTAGCATCTCTTATATTTTCAGAGATCTTATTTACATCCTTAGGCTATAGAAACTGAACGTTACCCATTTTCAGTAGACAGGCAGTGCTCGGGTTACCTTTTCTGGACCTGTGTTAACTGGAGTATCAACATCAGAGCAGATCTGAATAATTGTGTCACAAGGTGTCGTGCAATTTCTTCACAGCTGACGATCGACTATTCTGCATTCTTTTCTAGTGGGCCATATTGTAATAACCCCTTGAGACAGCAGCTCTCAATGGATGTGTGGATGTAGCGGTGGAAGAGAAGAGCGTCTTCTTTGCCATTGCCTATTGCAGTGTAGCTGAACCTATGGCAAGCATGTCAGAGGTGGCATGGTGCGTAATCTGGGGGTCCTCCTGGACTCACGGCTACTGTTCGAAGAGCAGGTGGCAGCCGTGGCCAGGAGGGCTTTTGCACAACTTCGTGTAATACGCCAGTTACGCCCACTCCTGGACCGGGACGCTCTGCTTATGGTCACACATGCGTTGGTCACCTCCAGACTTGATTATTGTAACGCGCTCTACATGGGGCTGCCCCTGATGACCATCCGGAGACTCCAGCTGGTACAAAATGTGGCAGCCCGGGTAGTGGTGGGGTGTGGGCGTTATGCTCGTGCTTCACCGCTGCTCCGGGAGCTGCATTGGTTGCCAGTATGTCTCCGGGTGCAATTCAAGGTGCTGGTTATTACCTTTAAAGCCCTATATGGTAGTGGGCCAGGATACCTAAGAGACCGCGTCACCCCAAGAACATCTGTCCGTCCCACCAGGGCGGATCGGAGAGGCTCCCTTGTTATTCCTTCGGCGAGAGAGGCGCACCTCGCCTGGACCAGGAGGAGAGCCTTCTCCGTGTCCGCCCCGACCCTCTGGAACCTCCTGCCCACCGAACTGCGCCTTCAGACAGAGCTCCTGCCCTTCCGGAAGGGCTTAAAAACCTGGCTGGCAGGGCAAGTTTGGGGACCCGGGAACGTGGGTTCTCATACCAAGTGGCTTATTTAATGGGTTGCCACCCCTGGGTCCGATCCTGGGATTGTGTATTGCTTTTAACTTCTGATGATTTTTAACTTCTGATGTTTTTACTGATGTAGATTGTTTTATGCTTTTATTTTTTTTGTAAGCCACTCAGAGTCGGGTTCTCCCGATTGGGGCGGGGTAACAAATGCAATTAAATAAATAAATAAATAAAAATAAATAATAAATAAATAAAGATCCCTCTCTATGGGCACATATGCTGTTGTGGGCAAGCCCCACCCTGCGATACCAGTGTCCTAGGAGGCGGGGGCGGGGATGAGGTGAGGCGCCAGACCCCCACTCCTCTGGTGGCACCAATGGCAGCACCGCTTCTCCACCTACCCATTTCCCTCTGCCAATGGGGAGGTGAGAGGAGAGGCTGAAATCCCGGATGTGTGCCTCCGGTGACGTCACATAGTGTGTACACTGCTCAAGGCATGCTGGCCATGTCACATGGGTGCGAGCGCATTTGAGGTGCCTGCCCATGCACTGCTGCCACCTCTTTGGCCATAAACGGATTCTCTGGTTCTTTGGCCATAAACGGATACAACTGGCTTTTGAGCAAGGGTGACCTATTACACAAAGTTTCATTTTTAACCTTGGGCAATGCTAAAATGGCTGATAAAATCTGTAGTCTAAGCTCAGGTCACACATTTCCTATCTCTGCTGTAGACCTATCAGAAATTGTGTCAGATTATTAGTGAAATCAAAGCCTTGTATCTGATTTTTAGTTTCAACTAGCTAGAGTAGACCAGTTGAATCTGCTGCTAAATTGTGAGTCAGCACATACGTAAATTCCATTGTTTCAGTGGGTCTGTAATTGAGTTGTGACTACAAATTGGATTCAGGCTGGAATGCTAGCTGTTATTCTGTTTCCTTCTTTGTCTCTCTTCAATGTTTATTCATCTTTTTTTTACAGATCAGTCTATCATGGATGTTTTAAAGCATAAATGTTTTCTTGAAGAATTATTATTTTGGACAATAAAATATGAATTTCCCCAGAAAATGGTAACTTTCTTACTGAACATGCTTCCTGATCAAGATTATAAGGTATTCATATGTTTCTGTATTTCTCATATCAAAATTGAACACTTTTATACATTTTGCAGTAACATGTGGGAAGGTTACCTGAGAAGACCATCCTGTCTTATGAGGAAACCAATATTTCTTAAAGGGCTGACAATATTTTTATTAGTTTAGGCTCTTACTACAGTTATCTTTACACTGGTCACCTCCCAGATGGGTTACTGAAATGAGTTATATATGGACTTATCTTTGAAACAGTTTTAAAACTTCAGACAATCTAGATAGGACAGTAAATTTCTTAATCTGGGAGAGTGTGATAGAATTGTATCTGGTTAGACAGCTTTGTATTTGCACAAGCTTTTAGTCTTTCAGTTTGAAATATGTACTCATGGTTCTTAAATCCTTAACTGTGATCTGTTAGTTTTTCTGTGTGCTAGAGCATGGATGTTGAAGTAGCTAATTGAAGCTAATTAACAAGGCGTCAATCACATGTTTGTTTGTTTTGCCAACCATCATGCAATGGATCTCATGACTGGCAGCCTGTTAGCTAGGTCCAGTTAGCTACTGCAACTTCTGTGTTTTATTTCTCTTATGTGCACATAACACCCCCCCCACACACACACACACAGGATTCTGCCCCATGTGTGTCTCTTATCCTCTCTACTGGTGTTGCTTTGGTTCTATTTTGCAGCTTTCATAATTTGTTTTAGGCTTTACTTTACTATATTTACCTACAATTTGTTTTGTGAACTACATGTAGAACTTCACCTATTGGCTGGCCCCAGTGCTGCAGTAAGGTATCAAGTACTGTATTGGAAACCCTTGTGGGAAAAGCAAATTGTATTGCAAACATTCGTGTTATTCTTTGCAGATTGCTTTTACTAAAACATTTGTGCAGCATTATGCTTTTATCATGAAAACACTGAAGAAAAGCCATGAATCTGATACCATGTCAAACAGAATTGTACACATTAGTGTCCAGCTATTCAGCAATGAGGAATTAGCACGTCAAGTGACAGAAGAATGCCAGCTGCTTGATATTATGGTTACAGTCCTTTTGTATATGATGGAGAGTTGCCTTGTTAAAAGTGAGCTACAAGGTGGGTTGAATTCAGAACTTGTTCTAAAATTGCTCAATAACTTCAACAACAATTTTCTTTACATGCTTTGTTTAGCTTTGTAGGCTATGTTTTGGTTTGTGTGTCCTGTTTTGCAGATGTAAAACTCTTCTAATGTTCCTGAAAACAAGCTACTCTATTGTTCCACATTACTACCCATACTTTGCTTCGATTGGAGCTAATTCAGTCTAATTAGGCGTACATAACTGAGAGTGGATGTTCTGTTTTCTTTTACACAACAGTAGGCAGTGTTTCAGTTACATTATGGTTAAAAAGCAACCTTGCAATAAATTGCAAACATTACTTAACTCATACAATGTTTATCATCTCTCCTTTATCTATATTTACCGGTATTCATTTTAGGCCTGGGAAGGAAGCTAACTTAAAAAAAACATTTTTAGCTTCTTCTTATATCCCAGCCACTTGCAGAATCTCTCCCTCAGTATCCCCACCATCACATAAGAAGCATGTGGTGACAAGATAGATGGGTTTTTAAAGAGCTTTAAATTATGCGCTTTTTAATAATTTTGCCTACTTCATTGTAGCTTTAATTTTTATATTCATTATTTGCTGTTTAAAATATATATAACTGTTGCTACTGGTGAATCAGTGGTAACATATGTTAAATAATTTATGTGGAATTGTTTCTTACATATTGGGGATGTCTGGGTGAATTTACATTGCACATTTACACCCATTTGGCACCACTTTAACTGTCACTCTGGGTGTCATGTCCTGTGGCAGTGAAGGCCAACCTTGGCAACAGGAGTTCTTGGACTTCAGTTCCCAGAAGCCCTGATCAGAAGGAGTGCTGACTTGGGATATGACGATTAGAGATCAAGTTAAAATTCTGTGCTAGAGAGTAATGCACTGTATTCTGTCTCTAGCACACTCCTCTGAAGTGCAATACAGAATTCTAAGTAACTCGCCAAACTTTTAAATCCCAGGATTTCTTAAGATGAAACAATGGCAATTCAAAGAGGTGTCAAAAGTGCTATAGCATTGTGGTGAAGAATCTTTGTTTCAGGTTGTGAATGTCTTGTAGGCACTGGAATACATTTATGTTTGAAAATGTTTTCATTTGTTTCTAGATGAGGAAAACAGTTTACACGTTGTGGTAAACTGTGGGGAAGCCTTGCTAAAGAACAATACTTATTGGCCACTTGTCAGTGACTTTATTAATATCCTTTCACACCAGAGTGTGGCTAAGAAATTCCTAGAAGACCATCGGCTGTTAGTTACTTGGATGAACTTTGTATCATTTTTTCAAGGTATCTGATTCTGTTATCTAACTGTTATATAACTCTTTGAACAGTTTTTGTGCTGGTAAGGACTGTTGAAAGGAGCTTTTACAATAGGTAGTCCAATAGCTTGCCTTGTAGCAGAGGTGACAGCTGTGGTCTTCCAGATGTTCTTGAGATATATTTTTAATGAGCCTTAAACTATATAGACGATGGTAAGAGATTATGAGAGTTGGTTCAAAAAGATGCAGAAGGTCACAGTTGCCCACCCTGTTTTATAGTGTTAATTCTCCCAAGGTCTTATGATTTGCTTACTTGGTACATATTCTGACTCAGCCTTCCATCCTTCCGAGGTCAGTAAAATGAGTACCCATCATGCTGGGGGCAAAAGGCTAATTACCATATTTGCCAACGTATAAGACACACCGTGTTTAATATACATTTTTAAGGGGAAAAAAATTCTAGTTTTTTTTCATGAATTTCCAAAATTTACTCCAGGATCCAGGGAGAATGGGATTGGCAGAGGAAGAATGCTCTTTTTGAAGCCCCTTCGCCAGCTGATCACTAGGAGCCAGGTAAAGGGGCTTCCAAAGCATCCCTCTTTCCCCGCGTCCCACCCTCCCTGGCTCCTGGCAGCCAGGGGCTGTGGGATCAGGGGGAGGGGAATGGGGTTCAAATAATCCCTCCCCACATTCCACCCTCCCTGGCTCCTGGCGGCCAGCGGCTGTGGGATGGGGGAAAATGGTCTCCAAAGGATCCCTCTCCCCCCCCCCCATCCCACAGCCTCTGTCCGCTAGGAGCCATTTATTGATATCATTGTGATCTAAGTCTGGGACAGTATCTGTTATTTGTATGTACCATACTTGTTGAAATAATAACGCTGTCTTTCAAATGTGAAAGTTTCTCTGAGCTTTCCCTGTAGATCAGGTTGGGCAGTCTGAAGCCCATGGGGTGTTTATGCCTGTTGCTGCCCCCTTTCTCCATATACCTTATTTTAAGTGGAGACATGAGTGACGTTTAAGTACTTCTACACTCAATTTCCATGGTGCTCGGAGAGCTGCAGCCCCGGAAGGTTATGCAGTATTTGTGTGGGGTGAGAGATTAGGGCTGCACGTACTGCCCAGATTTTCATTTCTTAAAACATTTTCTCAAAAAAGTATTTTTTTCCTCTCTCTTTCAAGCGCTTACTGAAACGCTTTGTTGGTTTTTCATTGTCTCCCTCTGTAAGATTGGGCAAACTCCCCTCCCCGCTTCCTAAGAAGGATGGGTGGGGCCAATCCACCTGAGAGATGCTCCTGTTAAGCTTTCAGGATTTGCCTGAACTGTTGCTCACCCCATGCACGGTGTAGGAAGTGAAACCTGAGTCTCAAAATTCCCTTGGTAGTGAATGGCCCAGAGCTGGGCGGGTTGAGGAGGATGGTGGAGGACAGGGGTGCCTGGAGGGCAATGGTCCATGGGGTCGCAAAGGGTCGTAATCGACTGTGAGACTGCACAACAACAAAGCGAACAAAGCCACACACAATCCAGTCATCTTTTTGTTCTTTTATCAAAGGCAAAAAGGCAGAGAGAAAAAATGAGAACTTTTCTGAAAACAAGAGTTCAAAAGCATAGTCAAAAAGACATTTAGGCAAAAATTTGAACAGCATTAAAGTTCTCGAAAGAAACTAAGAAACCTGTCTAAAAGCTATGAAGCTTCTAGGCAAAGCGTTTCTAACCTGTGATTAGGCAGAACCATTTCAGCAAGTAATCCTAAGCAATTTATTTCAACTCTATCCCACCCCCACCCACCCCACTCTGTAACCCATCAGGCTGATAAGCAGTCAGTCAGACATCAGAACCAATCAGAAACTCGTTACGGAAATTTGGGGCTTCCTCTAGGCTGACTAACACACCTCCGTTCCCAGGCCCATTTTTGTTATGGAACACACACCTCCCATGGTCTTCTGGCCCTTGCTTTGAAATGTTCACACCTGCTGATAAGCCCAGGCAGTTTTCTCAAGCCAAACTTCAAAAAGGACAATTTTTCCTTTCCCAGGCCTAGCAAAGGGCTTCCAGGCCTTTTCATATTCATGGGTACAGCCAAACTAAATCGATATTTCTTCCCATTGACTCTTCCACCCTCTACTGGCTGCTTGGAGGAATTTCACCTTTTCATCTTCTATCATTGTTGCTGCCCTGGAATAGTTCTAAGGCAGGGGTTCACAACCTACAGTCCGTGGGCTGAACCTGGCCCGCAGTGGCAAATAATTTATTTATTTATTTATTTGATCAAACTTTTGCTGCCCCCCTCACAAGGACTCAGGGCAGCCTTGTTGTTGTTCAGTCGCACAGTCGATTCTGACCCTCTGCGACCCCATGGACCACTGTCCGCCAGGCACTTCTATCCTCCACCATCCTCCTCAACTCACTCAGCTCTGTGCCCATTGTGTCACCTTTCCCAGCATGAATGCAGCTAACAGACTTTAATCCGGCCTGTGGCAATGCCCCCAGATGTGGGTGCATTTACAACACCCATTAACATGCCTGTACCTGTGCAACTGCGCCCACCACAGTTTATGGCAGTGTTTACGGTGGGGGAACCACGTGTCTGGCCCACTTAGCTGTCTGAGTTGGTGTGGTCCGGCCCGTGTCATGAAAAGGTTGAGAAACCCTGTTCTAATGGATTTTCAGTTGGGGGAGACACTCCTCCCACCCAAAATAAGCAGATTTGTGTTGGTGCAGTGGGTGGGGTGTAGTTGCTTTTCCAACTTCTGAAGCAGTTAAAAATATCTTTAAAATATTTCCAGGGCTATTGAGAGAGTTCAGACATGCAAAGAGGGTTGCAGGAAACCATTGCCCACAGAAGTGGAGAATACTGAAATATAGAATTTTGTATCCATCTCTTAAGGGATGAATTTGAACAAGAGAGAACTTAACGAGCATGTGGAGTTTGAATCCCAGACTTACTATGCTGCTTTTGCTGCTGAGCTCGAGGCCTGTGCGCAGCCAATGTGGGGGCTGTTGTCCCACTGCAAAATCAGGGTAAGTTGATTTCTATTTTGCTGACGTGGTTCTTTCAGTGACTGAAATTTTTGAAAAGCAACATGTAGTTTTACCAGTTAACATACCCATATATATTATCCAAACCATTACATGTCCTAAGGCCCAACTAGGGCAGCATGATATCTGGCAATATATATTTTATATTGTCAGATAAGTTGTTTGGAAGATCTGGTTAGAAAGCAGGCAGCCATCCATAAATAAAGGAAGCAGTAGAAAAAGGATGATTAGGTTGATCACAATTTTTATTTATTGGGATATTCACTAATCTGTAGTGTAAATGAGAGAAAAACGCATAGTTTTCTTGAATAATAATCAGCATTTAAAAATATTTTTATGTTGTGTATATTACTTCCAAGTTTATTTGTATTACATGTTTATGTATGTGTTCCTTTAACGTGATTATATATTTATATTAATATAAATATGATATGATAGAGATGTGCTGCTCAATAATATAGATTCTAAGGACTGTTTAAAAGCAAAAATAAAGGTCTACATTCAGTTGTTACTCCTGTCAGTGCTTCTTTGGTAAGTCAAAATATGTGGGTGTCTTACATTCAGTCTGTCTACTCTAGTCAGGACTAACAATTGGATTTAGCTCCAATTTTTAGAACCAAGGGGAGCTTATTGGAACACGTAAAGGTACATGTGTTCAGACACCACGCACCCCAGCAATCTGGGTGGAGCGCGGAGTGGGTTTCAGGCTAGTCTGTTTCCTCTCCATTCAACTTTACAGTGCTAAGAAAACCCCAACAACAACCGAATCTGAAAATTACACACTAATCTGAATGCAGTGTTTCTTTATGGCTGAAGTTGTTTGGGTGAGGTATTTCAAAGAATATTTTGCCAGAGGAGTCCCTTCTATTTTGCAGAAAGAACTGAGATCCAGTGGTCTTTCTTCATCTTTCTGGTGAAAGAGTGGGGAAATGATTTTTTTACAAATTTTCCTGCTTGTGCGTTGCATCAGCTTCTACGCTGTTGTGGAAGATCCCCCATTCCTCTCCTGTAGCTTTGCAGAGAGCTGCCGTGGGAGGAGGAATCGTGAAAAATCACTTCCCTTGCTTCCTTCAGTAGGAGTTCTCATGAACAGAATTTTGCTTATTAGAACTCTGTATCTAGGGAACTCTGTACTGGCATTGAACATAAGACATCCGGAGTGGATAGGGAGGAGACATGCAAGCATGAAATCTATTCCCAGTAACTTGGAACACGCAGCTCTTTCCAAGAATGTTGTATGAAGAAGCCTGTGAAAGCTAATCCACCTCCTAAAATGACAATTGGTTTCCATTTCTAAGAGTATGCTATTTTTGTCATGGGGGAAAATATTTCTGCTTAGCTTGCTTCACTTCATTTATATGTTTTAATGAGAAATCTCATGGGTGAAATATCTTGTTTCCCAGGAGCTCTCCTGGAAAAGAGGAGGAAAAACTATAGTGCTCACACTATGCTCAGACCAAAAAAACTGTTGCATGCAGTGAGGCTTTAAAGTTATTAATAGTGCCATGGCATGCGCATGTCTGTGTGTGTTTCTTCCTGTGTTTTGAGCCAAGTATCTTAAAAATAGAGGAGCAGCCTTTGTCTGCAATGTCATACTTAAGTTTTAATTCTTTTTAAATGTAGTGTCCCTGAATGTAAAAATATTAAACTAGGTGTGTTTCATTGATTACACTAAGGCTTTTGACTGTGTCGACCACAACAAAATGTGGCAAGTAATTAAAGAGATGGGAATACCGGAACACCTTATAGGCCTCATGAGAAATCTGTACATGAATCAAGAGGCAACAGTTAGGACAAAAAATGGAATGACGGAGTGGTTTGGAATAGGAAAAGGAGTAAGACAAGGCTGCATTTTGTCACCCTGCTTATTCAACTTATACACAGAATACATAATGCGCAATGCAGGGGTGGAGGAATCACAATTTGGGATCAAAATTGCTGGAAGAAACATCAACAATTTGAGATATGCAGATGATACCACCCTAATGGCAGAAAGTGAGGAGGACCTAAAGATGCTCCTGATTAGGTTGAAAGAAGAAAGTGAAAAAGCTGGCTTGAGACTCAATATCAAGAAAACCAAGATAATGGCAACAGGCCCTATCAGTCCCTGGAAAATAGATGGGGAAGAAGTAGACGCAGTGACAGATTTTACTTTCCTAGGATCAAAGCTCACTGCAGATGGGGATTGCAGCCATGAAATAAAAAAGCGACTGATTCTTGGGAGGCAAGCGATGAGAAACCTGGGGAGCATAGTGAAAAGTAGAGACATCACATTGAAAACAAAAATTCGCATAGTCAAAGCAATGGTATTCCCTGTGGCGATGTATGGTTGTGAGAGCTGGACCATTAGGAAAGCTGAGCGCAGAAGAATAGACGCCTTTGAGATGTGGTGTTGGAGGAAAGTTTTGAGAGTCCCCTGGACAGCAAGGAGAACAAATAGGTCAATCTTAGAAGAAATCAACCCTGACTGCTCCTTAGAAGGTCAAATAATAAAGATGAAGCTAAAGTACTTTGGACATCAAATGAGAAGAGAGGATTCACTTGAGAAAGCCTTGATGCTTGGAAGGGTCGAGGGCAAAAGAAGAAGGGGACGGCCCAAGATGAGATGGCTAGATGGTATTGTAGAGACAATGGGCACAGAGCTGAGCAAGTTGAGGGGGATGGTGGAGGACAGGAGTGCCTGGCGGACAGTGGTCCATGGGGTCGCAGAGGGTCGGAATCGACTGTAAGACTGAACAACAACAAAAATCCATTTAACATAAAGAGTTTTCCCCCAGTATGTGTTGGCTAATAAGGTATTTTCTTGTTGCAGAAAAATGTTTTCAGGTGCTTGATATTTGGTGGAAGTTAAGTAGATGTCTCTTTAAAATTTTGGCTGAACTTCTAAAACAAAATCTGTATGTTGGTCAAACACAATAGGCCCCCAGATAGCGAAAGCCCGTTCAGAAAAAAGCCTATCCTTTTTTCTGTACCCAACACACAATTGAATATGTAACATTGTGAAGAAATTTATTGTCAACATCCATTGTTTAAAAAGTAACTTTGGTCACACAGTAATTAAAAGAAAGTTGTAATCATTAAACACTACTCCCTATGCTGATTTTGGAGTGAGTGACATATTACTAAGGACCTTTTTTGTGGGTCTCTGGAGTTGTATTCGTGGTGAGATTGGCAATAGGCTGTTGGTCTGTTCCCTTTTATTTCTTCACTAAAGAAGAAAATGACCAAGATGACACATTTAACAACCATTTAATTGAAATTAGGTCCTGTCTCATTCTGGGAGGGCAGACGAAAAATATAAGCTTATATAAGCTAAATGAGGAAATTCTCCCATCGAGAGAAAGGAAGCATATAACTGAGACAAATAAAATCAAAATAAACAAACTGGACAGTGGTTTTTCTATTTGGAATGATTAATTCAAATCTAATAGCATAATTTTATCTCAAATTGTATATTAGAAAAAAGGAACATAGGGCATTCCTTGCTATGTCTTTAAAAGTTTTGGAAGAATCAATTTTCCCACCAGTTTGTGCAATGCTTTTGTCCCTTTACAGGAGACGCAAGAATACACACAAAATGTTGTTAAATATTGTCTAGAAGCGCTTCAGGATTGGTTTGATGCAATCAACTTCGTGGATGAGGTTTGTGTCTTTTGTACGTTTATTTTGGCACTGTGGAGTCTCTTTTTCTATATTAATATGACTTCTCATCTCCTTGCCATCAAAGTGAGCCTTGTTTTTTAGTCCACAAATATCTGATACACTGGTAGGTGATCATTCTCTTTCCTTTGTATTGTTTCACTTTCCTTCTGTTGTGTCATTTCTTCTCTCCATCCCTTTACTTTCTCACTAGTTTTCCTTTGATGACTGAAAAACCTGTTCAGAAAGCTTAAAATAGTTGGCTACTTAAAAACCCAGTAACTTTTAAGGTTCCCTTAGTTACCCATTAGCTACATTTTATCCTGCTTTTCCTCCTGTGAGCTTAAAGTGGGGAACGTGGTTTTCCTTCTGACTGTATGCTGACAATGACTCTTATGTGGTAGGGCAGGTTGAAAACTTGTGACTCAACCAAGGTTGCCCAGCAAGCTTCAAGATTGTTGTGTTTCACATGTCCAACTTTCATAGTTCTATAGATATGGTAGTGATTCACATGTAGACAATGTTTTCTCCATCATTAGTATGGAGTTTAAGTGAAGGAAGAGATAGTCTGTCTTCTATTAAACTAGTTATTACATTGTATTGTAATGTAATGTATTGTCTGTAAGCCGCTCTGAGTCGCCATGGCGAGTGGGTGGCAATATAAATGTGAACTAATAATAAATAATAAATAGGCCCTTTTGCTATGCCTAGTGGGTGCGTACAGAGAGAAACTTGGTATTGTGTGGGCCTTTCAGAGGATCTAGTGCATCCCAATTTGGTCAAAAGGATCCCTGTTTGATATAATAAAAATGATTGTCAAAATAATTATTTATTTACTGTATTTTAAAAATTAAGATACAGTTGTACCTCGCTTAAAGAGCATAATGTGTTCCACAGGATTGTTCTTTAAGCGAGTTTGCTCTTTAAGTGAAACACCATTGCAAGTGACCAATTGTGACTTCTGGTGGGGGGGATTGCGAACCCCAATTTAGTTGTTAAGCGAGTTTTGGGTTGGTTTTATTTGTTAAGCGAAGCGAACATTCAGAGAAAATTCTGCTCTTTAAGTGAGGCACTCTTTATGCGAGGTTTGACTTCAGTCGAAATACTGTTTACTTACGCATCTCCAGATTTTTGCTTCTTGCTGCTAGTGTCCATACTGCATCAGAGGCCACTCCAAAAGGCACATCTGTCCTCAGCCTTATGTGTGTAGTGTGTATAGCTGTCATGGGGTGATGTGTATTTTGGAAGCATTGGAGTGGAAGTATAAATTCATATGTATACCGTATATGAAATTTTTCCTGTGATACTATGCTAGTTTCATAGATCACAGAGGAATGGAAATAGAAAATAGTTGAAGGTACATCATTTTAACTTTTTGTTGCTGATGGTGAAATTACTTTTGTTTCTCTTTCAGCCTACTCCTAACCAAGTCACATTTCACCTGCCATTGCATCGTTACTATGCAATGTTTCTAAGTAAGGTAGGGTAATGATTTTTGAAGGGAGAAAGGGGATATTCATTACATAGATTTGTAGGCTAAGTCATGAAATGTGTATTTGATTTTTGTTGACAGGCTGTTAAATGCCAAGAAATAGAACTGGATTCACTCCTTCCAGACCAGGAGATGTTGATGAAGCTATTGGTTCATCCACTTCAGATTCAGGTACTGTATAAAGCAACCCAAGACTCCTGTAGATTTAACAATAGAATATAATTTGGAGAAAAGTGGGTAACACTATTATGCAATGAACTAGGTCAAGTGCAATAATTAGTGTATGCTGGGGTTTCATGGTCGGGGGAGCAAGGAAAGGAAGGGGAACTTGGCAAACAAATGAGGAGGGCAGTAAGGGTAAGTCAGAGTAAAATGCTGGAGGCATTTCAAGATGGATCGGAGAAAGATGTATTGCTAACATCCCACTACATCTAGTAGCAATTGGGTTCATGCATCTGGATGCAAACACTAGGATAATCATTTCATAACCGTTTAAATCAGCAACATACATGAAAATCCCAGGAACATCTATCTAGAATGACAGCAATGCCACCATGGAGATGAGTTTTAAGTGTTGTGAAATATCATGTCTTACTCTATGCTGTACAAGTGTATTGTTAACACAAGTTCACTTCAGTTTTGTCCAAACAGTATATTGGTTTGTTCATACTACCTGATTGTCTTTCAGGGCTGTAATACAAAGATAAACCATTCAATAATTTTGTTTTCATTTGGCAACAGTTAAAATCAAGGTGAGAAAGCTCAGGACAGGGTTATGTAGCAAGCATGCAATCTCAAAGAGTTTGGCACAGTTGCTCAATACCAGGTCTGGTATGTAAACTATATGGCCCTCATGGTTTAGTTCAGGGGTGCCCAAACTTTTCAGGCTGTGGGCCGGTCATGTGATTCAGTGGGCTGGTCACATGGTTCCTCCCACCGGAGGTGTATGTAAAACGTGCCTTGCAATCTGTTTTGCAACAGGATGAGATAGATTTTTAGGCTGCCATTTTCTCTGCTTAAACCAGAGGTGTCCAAACTATGGCTCAAAGGCCGGATCCAGCCCGTGCGCCATAGTTTGGGCACCCCTGGTTTAGTTGAACTGAAACTTAATGTGTGATTGACATGTCAATAAATTTTGTAAATTTATAGTTTAATTATTTTTAATTGATTTTTTAAGTGATTTTGAACCTTAAGGTTTTAATTTCTGAATTTGTAGGGGGATTGTTTAATTGTTTTGCATTCATTGTGTATAGTCTTTCCCCTTTTCTGTAAGCTGCCTAGAGTCAGGTTCGCGTGCGGGATAATAAATCTAAATAAATAAATAAATAAATAAATGTCATGTTGTAAGATCATTGGTTGGAATCCCTAAGGAGGAGGGCCACAAGGTGGGATCTGTGGGAGGAACTATAACCCAGAGACTCATGTACACACACTGAGACACACTCTTGGATGCTATGCTTTTAAAACTGCAAAAATGTAGAGGCTTGAGAAAGAAGGGGGAGCTTCTGATGCTTTATTCTGAACTTTGCTCTGATTTCAATATACATACTTTTAAAATACCTGAAGAGACTTGGAGTGGTTATTTGGCTTGACGCTACCTTATCTACACATATCTAGATGCCTGGGTTGTCCAGCCAGGGAGCTACAACTCAGAAGAATGATAGGGCCTACTCAAGAGTAAGGCATCCTATTGTTACAGTTGCATCTTCTACAGTTGTTTGTGAAAGTCAGAGCAGAAGTGACAGTTTGAGTGCCATAGGAGTTTAAAGTAGTGTCTGTGGAGTCTAATGTACTAGTCCTCATTGAAATACAGTGGTACCTCGCATAATGAACACATCATATAGCGAAAAATTCGCACAACGAAGCATTCGTTATGCCATGGCGATACACCACATAACAATTTTTTGTCTCATTATGAGGGTTTTTTTAAACCTGGGTATACCTGCTTAATGGGAATCCCAGTTATCGCATAACGAAAAAACCGCATAGCGAAGAGCTTGGTGGTACGGAGTTTTTTCGTTATGCAGGTTTCTACTGTATTATGAAAAAGCTATGTAACTCATTACAGAACAGGTTTTCTCAGCTTTCCTTGTGCTTGAAAACTGATGAAATTAAAAATGTACCTAAACAGCATATACGGTACATGTGTTTGCTTAATACTTCTTGGAGAGAGAGAGAGAGACAGACAGATGCACATACACACGCACACACAATAACCAGTTTTCTTTTTACTTTCTTTGGTAGGCAAGCCTCTCTGAAATTCATAGTAATATGTGGGTGCGGAATGGTCTGCAGATTAAAGGACAGGCCATGACATATGTGCAGTCTCACTTCTGTAATTCCATGATTGATCCTGACATTTATCTGTTACAGGTAAGTCAGTACTTTCTGTGACCTCATCTGCTCTATGTTAGCAGACAGCTGAACAGTGATGACTAATACATATATTGTGCTTCTTTTGGAGAACAGGTCTGTGCTTCTAGACTTGATCCAGATTATTTTATTTCTTCTGTTTTCGAAAGGTAAGATGCTGTGTGTGTCATTAAAAAAAATAAAATCTGTGTAAACACATTATGTCGAGTCCTGCAGTTTGGTATTTTAAGAGTGGCCCTTTGTTTTACATGCACAGTGGGGTTGTGGAACAGTGACAGCCAATGTACTGAATTGTTCCTGTGCCTATTCAGTTTTCCTTGGAGGCATAAGTATAATATAATATATCTCATGGTTTATAATATATCTCATGGTTCCATTTTGGTCACAATATCTAAAATATTCTAGCTGGGCCTACTTTTTGTTGCATAGTAGGTGTGGCGTACTGGGAAATGCCATTGATGGATTTAAGGGAAATGGGTGCAAAGGATGGAAGACCATGTTGAAAATATTTGCAGATGCTCTGGAAGATAAAGGAAAAGACAAGCCTATCAATGTGTTGCTTGCTTTTTGTGTTTATTATTTACTTCTTTATGAAAAAATTTATGGCACTTCTCATTTACAAAATTCCAAAACTGCTTATAATTTTATAAAAATACTTAAAAATAATCATTAAAACAGTGACCAGTAAGAACAAAGTAATACTAAAAAACTTGAGTAATTTACAGATTTAACAGTTAGGAAATATCTGTCAAGTGGCTGGGCAGGCAAATAGATTTTCAGTAAATGGAATAAATTCCATACACTCAGTGGTGGGCATCAGCAGGTTCGCACCAGTACGTGCGTACTGGTAGTAAATATGGCTGACCCCTCCTACCTCCCTGCCCCCCCCAGCCCTCCTCCTCCTCCTCCTCCTCGAGGAGGCTTCGGAGGGGGCTGGCTCCATTTCTCCCTTCATCAAAGGCTTTTCCTGGGCTCCGTTTCACCCCAAATCACATCCCCAGCCGCTCCGGACTGGCTGGGGAGGCACTTTGGGGTGAAACAGAGCCCTGGAAAAGCCTTGGACGAAGGGGAAAAATGGCTTCAGAGGTTCGTTATAGAGATGAAAATAGAAGAGGCTTCTGTTTTCATAGCTCTATAGCGAAGAGCAGTCACATGGCCAACAGGCCATGCCCACCCAGTCACATGGCCACACCCACAGTGTGGTAGGAATTTCTTTTTTAAGCCCACCACTGCATACACTGGTTGCTTGCCTGATCCTGGTTGCTTGCCTGATCGCCTCTGGGATTAGATTGTTCCTTGTGGTGGGTGACTACATAGAGAAAGCTCTGGTCTATGTTGTAGTCAAAGAACAGGCTCACTAGTGTGTTCTGATGCCTTTTATTTCTAGCAAGGGTCCATTTCATATGGCTTGAAAATAAATTTTTGATATTCAAACCACATCTTGCACATTATAGTTCTTCTTCACGGTCTTCACTGAGGGTGGAAGAAAAAGAAAAAGATCTCCACAAATCTCCAAAGTGCAAAAATACATTTCAGCAGCTGTCTCTTTAAAACCAGAACACAAGAGGTATACTATTGCCAGCCTCCTCTCCCACGTGTCATTCGGACAGAAGAGATGATACACACAGGGTGAATCCATACTAATGGGTTTTATGAAGTAAGCAGATTCCAAACCATGCCTGGACTCCTCTATTTCTGTCGTTATGCTACCATTTCTTCAGGATCAGAACAAGCTCAATATGACAGGACTTGCGCAGTGTCCTGTGCCCTTCCAGTGTTTTAAGATCAGAAAAGAGAACTCATCTCACCTCAGTGGCTGTGTCAACTGAGCCCTGCGTGTATCATCTCTTCTGTCCGAATGACATGTGGGAGAGGAGGCTGGCAATAGTATACCTCTTGTGTTCTGGTTTTAAAGAGACAGCTGCTGAAATGTATTTCTGCACTTTGGAGATTTGTGGAGATCTTTTTCTTTTTCTTCCACCCTCAGTCCCTCTGAAGGAATGGGTTAGGAACTGCAGAATGAATTAACCAAAAGGTGGCTTCATTTTGGCAGTTTTACATCTGGCCTAGACATGGAAGTACAAGAAGAAGTTAATGGGTTTGGGAGGGAGACTGAGAATTAGTTATATCATATTTACTCTGTTCAGAGTAAATTGAAACTCTGTGGGGTGTATAATTACCCTCAGAAATTCATGGATATTATCCGTCCCTTTAAGAAAGAGTGAGCGATATCCCACCAAGAATGACAGCTGCCACCTCTAAGCATAATATTTCCCATCGTTTAGATAACAGTGATTTCTGAACCAGAGTCCCCAAATGTTGTTGGAATGGCAGCTCCCAGAAAATTTGGCTAGTACAGCCAGTGGTGGAAGCTGCTGGTAATTTTAGTCCAAGAACATCTGGTGACCCAAGTTTAGGAACCACTGGTATGGAAGACTAGAGAGAACACAGCGGGAGGAGCTTCAGAAAGGTGCAGGACAAAGAGGGTGAGGAACCTCAAATGTTGCCAAATTCAAGGTGCTTTTATTTTAAAAACCTAATAATATAATAATAGTATGATAGTAATCAGATAATTTTGTATGAGCACATGATGCATCAGATCTTTGGCTGGTGAGTTCTTACAGACTTGTAGAAGCTGTCATATTCTTAAGAATAATAATTTTTCTCAATTTAATATCTCACTTTTCCTATAGGTTCAAGGTAGTTGACCTCTTAACAATGGCTTCACAGCATCAAAATACAGTGCTGGATTCTGAGCATGAGAGATCAATGCTGGAAGGTGCCTTAACGTTCCTCGTCATTCTTTTAAGTCTTCGTTTACATTTAGGTAATACGTTCAATTTTCCCACCTTATGTTCCATCTTTATTCTAGCAGTTTCTGAGAGGTATGTTTGATCTCAACTCAAGTGATCAAGTGCATGGTTCAAGTGAGGAATGGTGACTATACAGCAGGTAGAATGACATGCTAATAATGTAGTTAATTTTCTAGAATTGTTTAGTTGGCTTTCTTTAAGAGTGGAGTATAAATTCTATTAATTTGTGTAAAAATTTTATGCATAAAAACCCTGGGCCTTTATCAGTAGTAATTGAACATCAGTGTAACAATGAAATTGAGCATTAAAATAGGACCCAGTAAAATAGGACCAACAAGATTAAACCAAACGAAATTACAGTTGTATCTTGCTTAAAGAGCATAAATGTGTCCCACAGGATTGCTCTTTAAGTGAGTTTGCACTTTAAGCAAAACACCATTGTAAGTGACCAATTGTGACTTCTGGTGGTGGTGGTGGTGAATTGCGAACCCCGATTTATTTGTTAAGCGAGTTTTTGGTTGGTTTTTATTTGTTAAGCGAAGCGAACATTCAGAGAAAATTCTGCTCTTTAAGCGAGCTACTCTTTAAGCGAGGCACTCCTTAAGCGAGGTTTGACTGTACTGTATATTACAAAATTGACCATACCTGAAAGTCATAATACTACACTTGATCTTAGTCAAAAGGGCAAGAAGCAAAAGTCATAATAGGGGAAACTGGACCTTTCCAGTAACAAAATTCACTCTTTGGTGCTACAGTTGGGGGAGGAGGCCTGCAGGATATGCTGGGGAAGACTATTCCGTAAATGGGGGGCCACCACTGAGAAATCCCTATTTCTAGTTAACGGTTTTCCTGGCCTCTCAGGGGCAGGCACAGTCTTCAAGTTTGTTGGTTGCCCTGGATGTATGTATTGGAGAAAGGCAGTCCACCAAGTGTTGAGGTCCCAAACTGTTCAGGGCTTTCTACATATAACCAGTGCAGCCACATCTGTGTAGGAGAGACCAAGTCTCACTGATGGACCCTGCCACCACTTCAACAGCTATATCTTCCAGTTATGGGTTTAGTCCCTACTCCCTCCCCAGTTCCAGGCTCTTTGGAGGATTGCTCTTCTGTCAATACTCTTATCACAAAGCAGTGAAACTCCACTAGTGGCAAGTAGAAATGTGGGGAAATAAGATAGGCAGGATGTTAAGAATGTGATAACAAATCTTCAACATTTGCTTTTCATTTGGGGCTACAGCATGTCTTTTTGTGTCCTGGGGCAAAATCCTTTATTTGATGTAATAACCCAATCTGAAGGTTGCTTCAGAGCAAAATGGGCAGATAGCCTTTGATCACATGTTTTGTGATATGCGTTTTATTAAGATGTTAGTCAAACTGATTGAATTGCAGTTTATTTGGAAGCAGTGGTACAGTAGATTATGTGGTTCTATATGAATGGTTCTTAAACATTTATATCATAATGTTTATCAAAGTTTATATGATAAACGTTGGTTTTACTTTGTGCTTTTAAAATTGGGAACGGATTCTTTAGTACCATTGCCAATCCCCCCTCCCAAAGTGTCAACTAAAAAGAAAAAGGCAATATATCTTTGAAGATTATTTTAAGAAGATTTAGCATTCTACTAATTATTCTAATCTATTGATGTATGGTGGATTTACAAAACGACTTTTGCACACAGAGACTTTGTAAACTGTAGAGAAACAATCCTGTGTTTTATATTACATGGTATAATCTAATTATCTTAATTTCCTGTTCTATTTCTGTAGGAATGACTGATGATGAGATTCTGAGAGCAGAAATGGTAGCTCAGCTATGCATGAATGACAGAACTCACAGTGCACTACTGGATCTGATATCCTTAAAAAGTATTAAAATAATTTTTGATGTATGATTAATTATTTGGATTATTTCATTTTCATTTTGTGCAAGAAAAAGTAAGGATAGTGATAACCACAATTACATTTGTAGATATTTATTTGTGATACAGTAATACACTGGATAACGATTGGACCGGATAGCGTTAGAATCGGATAACGATGCAAGATTTTTGGAAAAATCTTGCATCGGATAACGATTGTTTTAGCGTTATCCGAGCCAATAGTGTGTGTGTGTGGGGGGGTTGGATTGGGTAGAACATCTACCCAATCCACCCCCCCCCACCCCCCAGCAATGGATTGCTGCTACTGAACTAGGGTCGGGCGAAAGGCAGATGGGTGCCTGCCTTTCCCCCCGACCCTAGTTCAGTAGCAGCGATTGCTGGACGAAGCCTAGTGGTGCACGGGCTAGCTAGCCCGAGCGCCGCTAGGCTTTGCCAACAGCCTTGTCTCGCCACCCGACACCAGCCTTAGCAAGCGCTAAGGCTCTTGGCGGGTGGCGAGAAGTGTTGCCCGCTCGCGCACCACAATGGAGAACCTGTGGAGTTTGTCCCTTGTGGCTTGCGATCGGGAACCTTGTCTCGCCACCCGATACGAGCCTTAGCGCTTGCTGGTGCGCAACAAAGCACACGAGCGGGTGCCTTGTCTTGCCACCCGACACGAACCTTAGCCCTTGCTAAGGCTCGTGTCGGGTGGCGAGAAGAGGTTTGCCCCCGAAGTCAAGCTGATCCTAGGCTAGCAATCGCTATCCTAGGGTCAGTTTGACTTCAGGTACAAACCGTGCAGTTTGTCCCTGATGTCAGGGCTTTTTTTTTTTAGCGTTGTTCGATGCATGTGTCGGACAACGCTAAAAATTGGATAACGTCATGACTTGTGGAACCAAGTCATAACATTATCTGGTGTATTACTGTATTTGATTCTGCTAGTTTTAATGTAATGCATTGTCACATTAAGTTTACAATAAATTGAAATCTATTTTAAAAAATTGAAATGCTACTTAAAATTCAAACAAATAAACAGGAAATCATAACCCAGTCTTCCTTGTTTCTGTCTTGGGAAATTATTCATTTCTTTTCCTACTCTCCTTTCAATCACATTCTGTTTCTGACAGACAGAGAATGGATTGAAATGGTATTTCTGTTTCTATTGAGATACACTGGTATTTATTTTTCTATTGAGACACCCTGCCTTCAGTTCTTCTACTCAAGGGACCAATTGAGCAGTGATACAGTTTTAAAGATACAGCATGTTTTATACTTAAAGGCCTGAAATAAGTTTTGCTTTTCTGATCCTAGCAAAAGAGATAAATATAAAACTAGAAGTATAGTTCATGGGTGAAGGGCAGCTGTGGCTTCTTTATTTTTTTAGGTTTATACATGTAGGTGATTTTGATTCAATGCAAGATAGATTAGCAACAATACTATATGTGATATTTATACAGTTATTATTTTTGATGGTGCTCTTTTAGAAATGGTAGTCTGCAAGTACCATGAGGTATATAATAATGTATTGTTTTGTATTTGATCTATCTTGGTTGTACAGTTAGAAGAGCAATATACCATTTACAAGCATTTATATGCTTACTCTACAGTAAACAAACAAAATTCAGCTTGAAAGGTTGGGATTTGTTGTAAAATATAGACTTCTTGTGGTGAAATTAAAAAGCTGCAGAAATCCTTAAATTGATTATAAAATGCTCATACAAAAATCTTTCCATTGAAAAATTTCTAGCACTATTGAGTGAAGCCAGAACAAGATGTATTATTTTTTTGGAATATATAAATAAAATGTAATGATATTTAAATGAAAGTTTATAATGTCCCACTGGTAGCAGGTGCACATGGTAATTATATGTAATTTTGTTAAGCTACATATACAGTAATACCCCGGATAACGATTGCATCAGATAACTCTAGAATCAGATAACGATTCTGGATAATGATTCTTAGCCTTATCCGAGGCAATGGTCTGCGGGTGTGGGATGGTTTGGGTAGAACTAGAAACCCAATCACGTCTCTCTCTTTCCCCCTCCCTGTAGTTTAAATACAGGGAGGGAAAGAGACACAAGCAGTCTCTGCGCCTTTCTGCTGCAGTTGCAGAGACCACTGCGGGTGGGGGGTGGCTTTAAAGGCAGGGAGGGAAAGAGACCCGATTGGGTCTCATTCTTTCCCTGCCTGCCTTTAAAGTGGTTTGTCCCTGAAGTCAGGGCTTTATTTTTAGCGTTGTTCGATGCATGCTTCGGACAATTCTAAAAATCGGATAACGTCATGACTTGTGGAACCAAGTCATAACGTTATCCGGGGTATTACTGTATATGTATTTGTTATGATGTTTTTCTTTGTTTGTTTTAAAAAACACTATTCATCTTAACACAAAGATCACATTCCAGAAAACCCTAATCCAAAAAGTGGGATTGTTCCTGGAAGCTTAAGCTTTGAAACTATGTTGTCAGCTGTGGCTGATTTTAAAGCTCCTGTGTTTGAGCCCGGAGGTTCCATGCAGCAAGGAATGTATACGCCCAAAGGTAAGCTAAGTCTTTGCCAGTATAGACGGGCAACAGGTGTATGTATCAATTAGATGGTAATAATCAGCCCAAATCCTCCTGCCTTGTTTGGACGCCAGTTGTCTCAGGTTAAGAAATCACGATAGACATTACATGTTGCATCGTAAGTTGTACGACTCAGAAGCTGACTACATAGACGTTTAGCCTACTGTTTGGTCCACTGCAGGGATGAGCTGGTTCGCTCTTAAAGATGGTGATCAGGTGACATCTTTGCTGGAGTGAATCAGCCTGCGGCCAGGTTGATATGGCCAATACCTTTTTGGCCCTTGTCAGCTGCTTTTGCTTTTTGGGTATGGGTAGGATTATTCTCCTTTGGTCCGTTTCCAGAGTGTGTGAGAATGAATTAAAAACTTTCTTTTTTTGATTTGCCAATATTGTAAAGTGGCTTAATATTGCCACTTTAGGAGAAAAGGTAAAGGTTTCCATTGCTTGAAAGCCGGTTGTATCCAACTCTAGGGTTCAGTGCTCATCTCTGTTTCAAAGCGGAAGAGCCATGCTTTTTGCTTCTGTGGATGTTTCCGTGGTCATGTGGCAGGCATGACTAGACATCGGAGCACACGGAACGCTGTTACCTTCCCACCGAAGTCCCTATTTATCTACTTGCAATTTCTTGCTTTCAAACTGCTAGTTTGGCAGAAGCTGGGACAGAGACGGGAGCTTATTCCATCCTGAAGTACTTGGGAATCGAACTGCTGACTTTCCATCTCCCAGTCAGTGTCTTAGCCACTTTAGGATACTAGCTGTTTAAACATGAATTAAACAAGATGAGAATTTTTATTTAGAAAATGTGCTGCATCACTTTTTTTCTTTTCCTTGTCTTAAAGGGCTGGTTAAGAAACTGTCAGTAGCCACGTCTGCCACTGTGACAGTTTCTCGATTGGCCCTTTTAGTCAAGGAAAAGGAGTGTATTTGTGTATTAGTTATTTGTATTAGGGAGGGCCACATTGGTTTAGGGTTAAGATGCTGAACTTGACAACTGGAAGGTAGGTAGGTCAGCAGTTTGAGACCTTAGCGCTGTGTGATGGAGTGAGCACCGTCGTCTGTCCCAGTCCTTGCCAACCCTAGCAGTTCAAAAGCAAGAAATTGAAGGCACTGCATCACAAAAAATAAATATTGTCTGCCACTTGGTCTAATCTATGTGTCCTATACCAAATCAAGCGTGCTGAATCCAAATCTGAAGTCGGATTCTGCCTAGGACATTAGGATCTTAAGTAAGCAAATCTCACCCTCTTGGTTAGGTTCTTGTGTTGATCACACGGGGTATATTTGCCACAAATGTAGCGTGATAAGCAAATTCTGAGTTCAGATTTTGAATCAGCAAACTCAATATGCAAGAGGATTTGGGCCATTGTATTACAAAATTCCTTGTATTGCATTTTAAATTTAATGTTATTCTATGCTTTTAACTTTTTGTGACTTGTCTGTCTAGGAACCTACCTGAGTTTCTTAGCTTAAACAGGCAAATGGTGTAATGAAACAAATAATAATAATAAACAAAATAATAAACAAAAATAAAAATAAAAATCATACTTTTTAAATGATTAATATAGTTAACTGGTTGAGTAAGTATCAGGTTTAATCTTGCACTTTGAGAAACAGTTTAATAATAAAGATGTACTTATAGAAAATTAAGCATGAAAATATGTTACTGAAAAATGGGAAGTAGTTTGATAAAAAATAAACTCAAAATGTTAAAGCCGTGCTGTAAAGATAAACCTCAAGTAAATTTTTGGAATTTAATAATAGACATGTTTTATCTCTTTAACAATAGCTGAAGCCTGGGACAATGAGTTTGACCCAGTCATGGTAATTCTTCGAACTGTTTATCGTAGAGATGTACAATCAGCAATGGACAGATACACAGCATTGTAAGTTGAATATGTTCGGAATCATGAAAGGCAAATACTGTCTACTGGCAGTCTTTTAGATTATTATTTTAGTAACTGTTTTATTCACTTTCTAAAATTAATCTTGTGACATTTTATTTTTTTATTCTTGTGTATTCTATAGGACAGTGATGGCAAACCTTTTAGAAACTGAGTGCCCAAATTGCAACCCAAAGCCCACTTACTTTTTGCAAAGTGCTAACACAGCAACAGGGGAGGAAGGAAACGCTCCCATTGGGCTGCTGGGCAGAGGGGCGGGATGAAATCTGTGCTGGGGGGAGAGGAAGCACCCCCATTGGGCTGCTGGGCAGAGGGGTTGGGTGAACTCTGTGCTGGGGGAAGGGAGGAAGCACTTTCATTGGTTTGCAGGGCAGAGGGGTGGGGTGAATTCTGTGCTGGGGTGACTGTACGAGTGCCCACAGAGAAGGCTCCGAGTACCACCTCTGGCACGCGTGCCACAGGTTTGCCACCACTGCTGTAGGACAACTGCATTTGCTTGTTCTTTTGGAGTGCTTTAAAACAATCCAATAAATTTAATAAACCTTGCAACATTACATTAAGATTGTTCACAACACTCAGGCCCTCTATCAAGGAGAAAAAGTAACAGACTCTGCATTTTTTGATCATTGGTAAGCAGCTCCAGAAAGAATTAACCCATTAACTAAGATTTTGTAGATTTGGGATTTCAATAAGCTATATGTTTGGAGATGCGCTTTGCAGGTAGACTGTAACCTGCTTCTTAATATAGCAGAAAAGACTTCCTTTGCTACATTCAGACCAAGAAAGGGAGCATTAATTAGTGGATCTCTGTAGGATGTATTGCAATTCATCAGCTGTTTCTTGGAGGTAGTTTGCAGTCATTTGTTTTCATATACAGTTGTACCTCGCTTAAAGAGCATAATACGTTCCACAGGAATGCTCGTTAAGTGAGTTTGCTCTTTAAGCGAAACACCATTGTAAGTGACCGATTGTGACTTCTGGTGGGGTGGGGGGATTGTGAAACCCGATTTGGTTTGTTGGTTTTATTTGTTAAGTGAAGTAAACATTCAGAGAAAATTCTGCTCTTTAAGCGAGCTACTCTTTAAGTGAGGCGCTCTTTATGCGAAGTTTGACTGTACTCCAAAAAGAAATTATTTAGTGAGGAAAGATTATTCCAGTTGCAGTTATTGCAAGCCATTCACTTTGAAAGGATTATTCTTCATTTTGGATCAATGTGTATAAAACAGGAGTACTTGAATGCATAATTTTGTGCTTTCCATTGGGATAAATTCTGTGAAACATGCAGCTTTAATTCTTTTTTTTAATGGTTTGGAATGCTAAAGTGACATGTCAAAATGATATATTACCTGCCATCTTTTTAGCAAACACATAACCTTTTCATTTTTGGTGAACTGAATAAAGTGTTCCTTGAGGCTACGTCAAAACAAATTGAAAGTCAACCTTTTGAGTTACACCTCCTCTTCCCCCTCCCTCAATCTTGAATCTTTTAGACTGAAAGTGGTATCCAAGGTCAGGTTTATTGTTGTTCCTTATTTTCAGATTAAAAAAAAAAAGGTAAAGTAAGAACTTGGTATTCTTTCAGTATAACTGAGAAAATGCTCCATATCCTCTTGTGTAGTTGTGCTGGGGAAACCTAAGTGCTGTACTTCAGGAGATAAATTGCCCTAAATTATGAAATCACTGCTGTGAATATCATCTATTATATATTGGGTTGTGTGACTCAGCATGCAACTGATAATGTCTGTGGTGATTTCTAAAGTTGGGACAATTTGCTAAAATCATGCCTAAAGTCATGCCATTTGCTTAGCAATACAAAAATATTTGGACTGTGTTTTGGGAGGTTTCTTGAGAGGGATCCTTTATGGAGCAAAATGTGCAAGGGAAACATTAGAATCTCACAGTCTGGCAGTTCCTTTAGAGCTCAGGTTTTGTTCAAGCCACTTCTTTAATCTTCTTTAAGATTCATCATGTTCAGTGGAGCCTTAATTCCTTTGTTCTGAGCAATTCAAATTGCCTGAGAGGATTTTCATTTTTGGGCCCAAAGCCCTCAGAATTCTGACTAGGGATTTCTGCCAATTTGGGGGGGGGTATAGTAAAACAAACAAACAAACAACCCCATAATGAAAGCCCCGTGCCTACTCTCCATACATAAGGTTGAGTCGAAGCAATTATAAACTCTTCATTGCGGGAGGGGATCTTTCCAGCACCATTAATACATGCTTTGGTGCGCCTCCTCCTGAAAAAGTCATCGCTTGACCCCATAGTGCTTGCCAACTACCGACTTGTATCCAACCTGCCCCTTTTGAGTAAGTTATTGGAGAAGACAGTGGCATGGCAGTTACAGGAGATCCCGGATGAAGCGGATTATCTGGACCCTTTTTAGTCAGGATTTAGGCCTGGATATGGTACTGAGACTACATTGGTTGTGCTGGTGAAATGATCTCTGGCGATAGTGGGACAGTGGTCATCTGTGTGTCCTGGTGACTTCTCAGCTGCTCTCGATACTGTTGACCACGGTATTCTTCTGGAGCAGCTCCAAGGATTGGGGATCCAGGGCACTGTTTTGTCCTGGTTCTCCTCATTTCTGAAGGGCCAGTCCCAGTCAGTGTGGCTGGAGGGCAAGAGGTCCAGCCTTAGGCCCCTCCAATATGGGGTGCCTCAGGGCTCGGTGCTCTCACCTTTCCTATTTAATATCTACATGAAGCTGCTGGGTGAGATCATCCCTTCCCACGGGGTGAGGTATCATCAATATGCAGATGATAACTCAGCTATACATCTCAGCCTGTGGCGATCCAGGTGATGCAGTGGAAGTCCTCTCCAGGTGTGGAAGCTGTAGGGTCTGGATGGGGGACAATGGGCTACAACTGAATCCTGGAAAGACTGGGTGGCTATGGGTCAGGGGTCCTGCATTATCACGGGAGCCACCATCTTTGGTTCTGGATGGGGCTGTTTTGCCCCAAACAGACCTGGTGCGTAATCTGGGGTCCTCCTGGACTCATGACTCCTGCTCAAAGAGCAGGTGGCAGTCGTGGCCAGGATGGCTTCTGCACAGCTTCGTGTTATATGCCAGTTACACCCGTTCCTAGATTGGGACTCCCTGCTCATGATCACACACACTCTGGTCACCTCCAGGCTTGATTATTGTAATGAGCTTTACATGGGGCTGTCCTTGATGACCATTTGGAGGCTGCAACTGGTCCAGAATGTGGCTACTTGGGTGGTGATGGGCTGCGGGTGTTATGCACGTGACTGACCACTGCTTCGGGAGCTGCACTGATTGCTGGTGTGCCTCCGGGTGCAATTCAAGGTGCTGATTATTACCTTTAAAGCCCTACATCAGTGGTGGCGAACCTATGGCACGTGTGCCAGAGGTGGCACTTGGAGCCCTCTCTGTGGGCATCCGTGCAGTCACCCTAGTACAGAGTTTGCCCCACTCCGCTGCCCAGCAGCCGAAAGGGAGCACTTCCTTCCTCTCCCAGCACAGAGTTCACCCCACCCCTCTGCCCAGCAGCCCAATGGGAGAGCTTCCTGCCTCCCCCCAGCACAGAGTTGGCACCCCTCTGCCCAGCAGCCCAATGGGAGAGCTTCCTGCCTCCCCCAGCACAGAGTTAGTCCCGCCCCTCTGCTCAGTAGCCCAATGAGAGTGTTTCCTTCCTTCTCTGTTGCTGTGTTGGCACTTTGTGATAAATAAGTGTTTTTTAGGTTGCAATTTGGGCACTTGGTCTCTAAAACCTTCGCCATCACTGCCCTAAAGCTTAAATAGGATGATACTGAATTTCAATGGAGTTAGTTCTTTGGGGGAGTGGTGAGCATCGTATGCCTTGACTCCTTTTCCAGTTTGGATCCCACCCTGAAGTGGAGAAGGTTTCCTGATTAATGTCTCCTGTTACCTATCACCACTTATAATTCATGTTCTTCCCTGCCTGGGATATGATGTTTCATATTGCATGTTGCAATGCTTTAGCTTAGGGATTCTCAACCTGTGGCCCACAGGTTAGGTGCAGCCAACCACACCAGGAAGTGCCATGTGGTGGAAGAAGGGCAAAATGGCCAGCTGGCCCCCAAAGTTGTCTGAGGGAGTGTGACCTGGCCCGTGGCTTTAAAAGGTTGAGAACTCCTGCTTTAGCACATACATTAGGACTTTAGACATATGTTACTATCTGATGACATGGATAAATCCGTTGTCATTATACCTTCAGTTGAGGTTCCAATCGCCATGCATCTTTCAAGCAGTTTTACGGGGGTCCAATTGATGTTACAAGCCAGCTATCATATAACTCCTCCACTTGTTCAATCCTTTTTTTTAAACCATTGAAGATATATTAAGGAAGAAAAGAGCAAAATAACAATGCAGCCTCCTTCAAGGATGGATGAGAAAATGTAGAGGCACCATGGAAGGAAATGACCCTGTAAGGGTCAGAAATGAAGTTGTGGGAGCTTCTTCATTTCTTCCTGTGCGTTTTCAATGTCAAAGCTCTTTCATGTGCTATGGATAATTTCCCCTGACCTAGCAGCTCTCCACCTTAATTATCTGCTTCCTAAAATGAGATTTCCTCAATCCACAGACTTTAATTATCTATTTAAATAGTAAATTACATTGAAGGCAGTGGTGCTTAACTTCAGAGAACAGATGCGTAGATTTTGCCTGTAATCCTGTAAGAAGGTGGCAATCTTGTAGCCCTGTGCTTTAGGCAATTTCTTTTATTAAAAAAAGGAGCTTGTATTTTTCACTGTTGTCAGTGGTAGAGAAGTGTAACCAACAAACAAGGAAAATGAAGTAGCAAGGTTTTTTTTAGTCAGACTGTAAAATTTACTAGATTAGATTCCTTTAGAAAGATTCTGTTGTGAAATGGAATAGAGTAGATGTATGGCATTCTCAGCTGAAATTACTAGCACTTAATGGCCTGATGCATATCCATGTCTCTTGAGACAAAAGCTTGGCTGCAGTCTTCTCCCCTTCTCCCCCAGGCACTTTGAAAAATAAATGACAAGGGTGCTATGTCAGAATCAAATAAATAAATAAATAAAATATTCATGTGTAAAATATTTGTCCATACTCTCATGTGTCAAAACAGTGCTAAGAATCACCCTCTTCTGAATATAAGGGAAAGGATGTAGACATATAATATCCCCTGCAGGGTTGAGAAAGGGGAGCAAGGAACACTGAACTGTAGTAATGTCATCTGTCCATGAAATGTGCTCTCTAGTTGCTCCATCTGCCAGAGAGGTGCATCTCTCTG
Organism: Furcifer pardalis; assembly: GCA_030440675.1. Taxonomy (NCBI): domain Eukaryota; kingdom Metazoa; phylum Chordata; class Lepidosauria; order Squamata; family Chamaeleonidae; genus Furcifer; species Furcifer pardalis. The sequence goes on along the minus strand of CP126894.1, from coordinate 156,314,013 downwards.
GCACTAGAAGGAGGGCCTTCTCCGTGTCTGCTCCTGTCCTATGGAACCTCCTGCCAACGGAGCTATGTCTCCAGACAGAGCTGCTGCCCTTTAGGAAGAATCTAAAAACATGACTGGCGGGACAGATATGGGGTGCAGAAGGTATAATGACCCCAGTACACTGGATGATCTGAGCCCCTCTCTTTTTCTACTTTTTTATTAGTAGTTGTAACATTTGGTGTGTTTTTAATCTTTTTTAGATTTAAATTTTAAATTTTAACAGTTTTAAGGTTTTTATATGGAAGCTTCCACTTCCTAATTCTGGGCTCTACCTGCCCAGAGAAGGATAAGACTAATGTCCTGTTTGTGCTGTGTTGTTTTTTCTTATTGAGTCGCCATGGCGAGTGGGCGGCGATATAAATCTAAATAAATAAATAAATAAATAAATAATTTATCTTTGGTTTTCTCTCCTTTTCTGCAGTCTAAAACAGAGCGGAAGAGTTCATGAAAACCCTTGGCCTCCGTATAAGAAACGAACACCTTTGCATCCAAGCTATAAAGGACTCATGAGGCTCTTGCACTGTAAAACCTTGCACATTGTATTGTTCACTTTACTCTACAAGGTACTGCTGAGTAGACTTTGGGCATATCCTTGCAATCCAAAGTTCAACCTAATTTTACAGAACCTAGCTTTGTAAGGAATTTTGATATGGAACATATTTGAAGTAGAGGGTTGTATTGTGTAGGAAATCCAGCTATAGGTTGGATGGAGAAAAACGTGTCAGGTTCAAAGCCCTGCCTCTCTCATATAAGCAGGAAGAAAGACAGTTATGGTGAACCTTGGCACTTCAGGTGTTCTTGAACTTCAGCTCCCAGAAGCCCAAGTCCCTGTGAATCCACATGAATGGGAAGTAAACCCATTTGTGTCGATTCACAGGGACTTGGGTTTCTGGGAATGGAAATCCAAGAACACCTGGAGTGCTAAGGTTTGCCATCATGGAAGTTAGATATGGAATTTAGTTTTATTCCACTCTTTTTATCAGGGTTCCCTCTGTGTATCAAGTTTGTACTGATTCTAGTGCAGAGGTGCCCAAACATTTTGGGCCATGGGCCGATCACATGGTTCAGGGAGCCGGTTACTAAGGCTTGGAGGCCGGATGAGGCCCATGATGTCAATTCATCTTGACCGTGAAGCCCTTGTCACCCCTGGAAGCAGAAGTAAAATGTATCTGGACGGGCGCGTTTTACTTCTGCTTCCAGGAGCAATGAGGGCTTTGCGGGCTGCGTGAGTTGGTGTTGGGGGCCACATCTGGCGCCCTTGCCTTAGTTTGGGCACCCCTGTTCTAGTGGGAAGGGATGAATCAAAGCAAATGCCAAGTTGGGCATAGGTTAGCTATCTAACTGAGGGCATTTTTAAAATTTTTATTGTTTGTTTTAACAGAACACTAATCATACATTTAAGGTTAGATGCTGGGAGAGTATGCTTCTTTACAGCCCTAATCAAAGTCCTACTTTGTTAAATTTTCTTACAGTTTCCCTTTTTAACTATAAACACTCAAGCTCAATTAGCAAAGTCACTTGGAACTGGTTAAAACTTTGTGTTATTATTTTTGTTTTATGTATATAATGTAAAATGGCATATATTGTTACAACATGAAAGTTTGTTGGGGGAAGTCTGTGCTTAACTATTGAACTATCCCTGGAGTCTTATTTTTTAAGTTGAAATTGATAAACAGCTTTTGAGTTTCAGAAATCTTTCAGTGCTTAAAACTATATGATATTAAATTAAAATAAGGAAATGTTATACCTTTCCTTCTTTTGGTCGCTGGGATCTAAAATGGAAAAATAGGAAGCACTTTTTATTTTTGTTATAGATCTTAATGGATCACCAAAACCTATCAGAACATGTCCTCTGCATGGTTTTGTATTTAATTGAATTGGGACTAGAGGACTCATCTGAACAAGAAGGAGATGAAGAAGTAAGTACTAATATGGTTGAATGTCTTGCATTTTATAATTGGACCTTTATTTAATTTTTTAAAAAGTGTACTGGAGCCCCACAACGGAGTAGTGTAGTGTGGGGTGCTGCTATACAGGACTCTTAAGTCGCTCTTTCCCAGTTCATCTTTCCCAGTTGTCAGTTGACTTCCATGGAAATACAGAGCCCTCATTGGGTACTCATTTTACTGAACTCAGAAGAATGGAAGGCTGAGTCAACCTTCAGCTCTAGTCAGGATCAAACTCACAATGTTTTGGCTTCAGGACAGCAATTTTAACTACTGCGCCACCATGCTTCTTCAATAATGATAATACATCATCATTGGTTTAAATCTTATCTTAATATTCTTTGTGATTTTTATCTACCACAACCACTATATGAAATTGTTTTGACAAAACATATTGCTTTTATATAATTTCCTGTCTATCCTATTATAAAAAGCAAAGGAGCCCAATTATAGTTTTACGTTGGAAAATAAATTGCATGAGTAAACTATATTACTAATCTTGTTATTCTAGTGACTTAAAAATAATGTTCATCATTATATAAACCTATTCTCCTGTTGCAGATACAGTAAAACCTCGGATAACACTAAAACTTGGTTCCACAAGTCTTAGTGTTATCTGATTTTTAATGTTATCTGATGCATGCATGAGTTAATGTTAAAATCCTATGGGATACATCGGGTAACGTTAAAACTCCATAGAGATACACTGTAATCTGCACAGGCTTTAACTAACGTTATCCGATGCATCCCATAGGATTTTAACATTATGTGATGCAAATTTTTTTCCAGATTGCTTAAAGTCACGCGGTTTTAGCATTATCTGATGCAAACGTTATCCAAGGTATTACTGTACTGTACTCTACTCTTCTCTTACATGTTGCTTCTATACACTCTTGCCACATGCCATACTTTCTCTGGCCAAACTTTAAGGAAATATTAACTTCCAATTCAGTTAAAAGCCTGCTCAGATACCATATAATAGTACAAGGCTCCTTGAAAGACATATGAGAAAATGAATGTTCAGTTTTACAGAACGCTTTGCAAATTTATGTAATTTCATAAATGCTAAGGCTGTAATCCTATGCATTCTTTTTAAAGAATATGCCCTGTTGAATATAGCGAGATTTGCCTTCAAGTAAATATGCATAGAGTTGCTGTTCTTATTAGTTCAGATTAAATGTTTCAAAAGACAGATGCATTTATTACACATTTTTAATGTGTTGAAGTAGATACAGGTTAACTTTTAGCTCATCCTTGTCCTGAACGCATCATCTGTCTAACCATACCTTTAATGCTTGTTTCTTTTCCGTTTTTCCTGCCTTTGTAATACCTGGTGTGCCAGGATTCTGTGGGAAGTCAAGAACGCTGCCATGATAGTTGGTTTCCAGGGAATAACTTGCTATCTAACATGCGTCACTTTATTAATTATGTGCGTGTAAGAGTACCAGAGACGGCTCCAGAGGTAAAGAGAGAACAACCTGCAAGTACAAGCTCTGATGGATCAGCAGCTTCTCAGGTAGGGGGTCTTTGTTATAGTGGTTTCAGATCTCTTTAATTACTGGCTTTTCATGCTCTTTAGGCATGGCTAAGAATATATGTCTGCTGTGTATCAAATTTCTTAGGGTTTTAATGCCCTCCTTTTCCCTCCTACTCATCAGAATCCAAGGCGGCCTAAAGGACTTCAGAGAGAGGTAGATTGTGCATACCTTGTGTTCTCTGGACATAACGGCTTTAATTGTGCTTATCCTAACTTTAGTACAATTCTACATGTTTTTAAGAACATTGCTGGGAAATGGTCATTTTTGTAGATTTCTAGTGTTTGTATCAAAAGGTGTGCTGGCCTAGAATTTGATGATATATTATATTATGTATTCATTGGGCCATTTGCCAAAGTTAACTTTTTAAAATTGCTTGCCTTTTACTGGTATAAATGCTAGTTTAGTTTGTGTGAATTTCTGCTACAGTACTGGCTAACCTTTAATAATGCAACTTTTTAGCTACCCTGTACACAATAAGCTCGGCCCTTGCATTTTGTTAAAAAAATATTTTGAGTGATAAATGGTTAGTTGATTCATCTTTGTGAACACATAATGAATTTGTTTAAATGATTTATAGCCCATGCATAATGGGGTTGCCACCTTCTGTAGTGCAGGAATGAAAAAGAGCCTAACCATGCCTCATTTTCTTATATTAAATTGACTCTGCACTTCTGTGTATTTAATTTCCATTGAGACTATGTTAAAAACAAAGATAAATGGAAGGGACACATCCTAATTTAGTTGTATGTGTTTTAAATTACAAGGTGGCTGTCATTAGACAGGAGTTGCAGTTGTAAAGCATACATAAACTATACATAAAATTAGATTCTTGTATTAAGTTGATTGCTAAGTGTTTACACTGTGGTGTCCTGGAAGAACATTCCTTCTTGGTCTGTTTTTCTGTTTGCCAGAACTCTCCATTCCTTGATTGACTCCTTACTGATATTTACCATATTTGCTGGCTTATAAGATGCATTGGAGTATAAGACGCACTCCAGTTTTCTGGTGTATTTTAAGGAAGGAAAGTGTGTTTATACGATACGGTAAATACGATAGATGCGTTTCCCAGTGTATTTTAAAGGGGAGGAAGCGTGTCTTAAACACTGGCAAATCTTGTACAGTACTTCCTTTGAAACCCAGCTATGTAGCTCCAAATTTATTTTCTAAGGGGAAAAATTCAGGAGAATCTACCAATTCTTTTACTTGCATTTAAAGAACAATATATGCCAAAATCACACCTTATGCTCTCTTCAGATAACTAAAATAGAGTACAAATCTGATCATCAACAATCTGTTCACCTCCTAATAAACCTGTAAAAATCCACCCTCTTTCTTTTGTAACCTAACGACACAAGCTATTGCTAATACCTGTCCTTTTGCTTGCTCAGTGGAAAGCTTTAACAATGAAAAGAGAGAGAGAGAGAGAGAGAGAGAGAGAGAGAGAGAGACCGACCTGTGACTTAACAATGAAGGGATGGCCATGGCAGAAATGACTTTTTGTTTTGAAGGATTATTTATCTACTTAAACTTATTTGTAGGTCAGTTTTACAGGTGGAAGCCTCTTCTTCTTTTTCGGTGTCTAGACCTGATGTAAAACTATCAATTTCTAGCTTTTAATACTAAGTTTTTAAAAAGTTTTAAAAGTTTTTTTTAATTCTTTTAAATGGTTTTATAATTGTTGTAAATCGCCCTGGGTCCCTTTTGGAAGGAGGGCGATAAACAAATTTAAATAAATAAATAAATAAATAATAAAATAAAGCCACCTTTTGGTGAACCCTTTTGCCTGACCTAGTATGAGAAAGATTAGCTGGCACATGGCGGCTGTTGCTTGGGTACGCCCAATTATGGTTAAAAAAATACAGTAAAACCCCTATTAACATAATGCATCCCTTGGGACATTTCTTAAAGCAAAAATTACTTAAACCAAATTTACTATAGGAATGCATTGCATGCAGTTTCCTATAGGAATGCACTGAAAACCAAAATAAGTTAACTGAAACACGGTTTCCCATAGGTATGAATTGAAAACCAATTAATCCGTTAAAAAAATATTCCTTAATCCGAGCCTATTTTCTATGGATTTCCTTTTGTTATGCGATTTTTATGTTAACTGAGCCATTTGTTAACTGAAGTTCTTGATGAGGCTCTTTCTTTGTACCCCGGTGGAAGCCTCTGAAGGTAGTATACATTATAAAAGCAATAATAGGACAATAAAACAGTACAAGTTATGGGGTAGTTGAATTTTTTGGAATAGTAGCCGTGTTAGTCTGTGTTTCAGGCATATCAGAAAACAAAAACACTTCAGCATTTTAAAGACTAACTGCTGTGTTTTTAATGTGAGCTTTCGTGGATCAAGTCAACTTCATTGGACATAGGAGCGAGACTTCAGGGCATGAACTTATATGATCACTCTATGCCTCTATATCTAATGTAATAGGTTCATGCCTTGAATTCTCACTCCAGTGTCTGATGAAGTGGATTTGATCCACAAAAGCTCATATTAAAAATATGGCAGTTAGTCTTTAAAGTGCTACAGTGTTTTTGTTTTCTGATCTTCCAGCAATGTAGTTCTAAGATCTAATAGATAATATATGGTAAAACAGCTAATATCTAGTCCACAAACATAACAGTTGGGACTAAATCCATCAGCCTGACAATGATCCAAGAGAGAACTAATGGAAACAAGAGAGTCTTCAGCTCTCCAGAAGACCTCCCCCCCAAAGGGGGGGGGTATCTAACAATTTTGAATTCCAGAGGTGTAGGGCCACTATCATAAAAGGTCCTCTTCCTTTGGAGATGTGAAAGCAAGAAAAAAAATCTGCTACATTCTCAAGTTGTAGACAGGTTTAATATTGATTAAGATAGTCCTTCAAGTCACTTGGACTTAAGCCATTAAAAAGCTATGACAAGAAATTAACAAAGAGAAATGTTAGGACTTTGTTTTCATCAGGACCTTACTCAGAGTGGAAGGCCTGTTTCCCATTATGTTTCAATAGCCAGTCATTGGCAAGGCCTGTTGCACAACACTTCAGTGTATTGGCTTACATCTAGGTCTTTATGGGGGTGTGGGAGCAAAACAAGCCTTGTTTAGACTCCCTGTAAGCAGAATCCTACTTCTTCATAAACTATAAAGCTAATTATGGTCTAATCGCTTATCTGAATGCAGTTGCTGTATGAGTAGTATGTAATCCTCTGGTCTGCTCTAATTTGTTACTCCATTAAGCTGTTGATCATCTAACCTGTTTGCATTGACTAAAGAACATGAAATTCATTTAGAAAATAGAAGTACTTTTAATAGTGACTGTCAATTTAACTACCTCTCCCAACAATTAAACAGGAGAATTGTTTTAGACACAAGGAAGGGCTTTTTTAAAGTTTCTGTTTAATTTTCATAAGTACCTACTCATTAATGCACCTAATGTAATTTTTATATTTTTCATTAAGAATTCAGGGACAGCACAAGCATTCAGTTTAGTTGCAGAACGTCGGAAGAAATTTCAAGAAATCATTAACCGGAATACTACTGAAGCCAGTCAGGCAGTTCGACCCAAGACTTCAATGAAATGGTCTGCGCCAGGTGCCACTCCTCAGCTAACAACGGCAATCTTGGAGGTCAAAGAAAGCATATTGTCTCTGCTAATTAAGCTTCACCATAAACTGTCAGGAAAGCAAAACTCTTACTATCCTCCTTGGCTTGATGAAATGGAAACTATAATTCATCATGAAAGCCCCAAGTATTTACATGGGGATGGAATGACGGCCATAGAAAGGATTTTATTGAAAGCTGCACTCCAGAGCCGATTAAATAAACAGATCATTGAGGAAATATGCAGAAAAGTTACTCCACCTGTACCACCTAAAAAGATCAGTCCAGCAGAGAAGAAAACTTTGGATAAAGAAGAACGGTAATTTATTGAGGGGTGGGGATTATTTCAGTGTTTGATTCTACCAGAATGTTTGGTCATTGTACTCTTATATTAAAAATTGTCTATACAGTGGTGCCTCGCTTAAAGAGCATAATGCGTTCCACGGGATTACTCTATAAGCAAGTTTGCTCTTTAAGCGAAACACTGTTGTAAGTGACCAATTGTGACTTCTGGCGGGGGGATTGCGAACCCCGATTTATTTGTTAAGTGAGTTTTTGGTTGGTTTTATTTGTTGTGTGAATTCTATGTACATTTGCAACATACATAACGTTTGGTTCTGCATAACAGTAGGCTAACCATCAATCTAATCTGGATGTAAACAAAGGAACCACTCTCGATAAAATAATGGCTGTCATAACTATGGATAAGACATCAGGAATCAGCCTTTCTTAGTGTCAAAATCATTCCTTCTGGCTTCAAGGCAGTTAAGGGATGTTTTGGCATTTCATTTATCTGGTTAATGTTAACTCAAATCAGAATTTGAAAAACTTGTATTTATTTATGAGCTTTGCTTTTTCTTTTAATAGACGTTATTATAGTTCTACAGTGATAGCCAACCTTTTGCAATCCAGATGTTCTTGAACTTCAGTTCCCAAAAGCTCTGATCAGCAGGTATACTGATTTGAGCTTTTGGGAATTGACATTTAAGAACACCTGGAGTGCCAAGATTGGCCATCACTGGTAGTACTTGGTCAGCTCTGTGTGATTTGGAAAGATGACAGATTAAACCCGGTGATTTTATTTATTTATTTATTTATTGGTCACATTTATATGCCACCCTATTTGCAGAGCGACTCAGGGTGGCTAACATGGAGTCATAAAACAACAATAAAACACAACAATCTAATCATGAGATTTGTCAATGTAACCCTTACCAATACTTAAATTTAAAAGATTAAAAATTTAGGGAAGTTAGGAGATTTAAAAGATTAAAAGATTTAAAAAGGGAGGGGAGTTGTCATATGAGCCAGCAGACAGGGGTAATCGTGTGACCAGTACCCCACACCTGCCCCACCAGCCATGTTTTTACTTTCTTTCAAACAGTATACACTAGTACCCCGAATAACGTTATGACTTGGTTCCACAAGTCCCGTCGTTATTCGGTTTTTAACGTTGTGCGATACATTGAACACACAATGTTTAAAAAAGCCCTGTTTCCCTGGAGGCTGCAGGAAGCGAGAACATCGGGATTTGAATCCTGACATTTTGGCTTGCTGCTGCCTCCAGGGAGGTGGGAGAACTTTGGAAACAGCTTGGAGCGGGTTTCCCCACCTCCCTGGACCCGGCGGGGGGGTCAGAGACCCCAAAATTGGTAAAAAAAACGTCCGTTTTTTTTACCAATTTTGGGGTTTCTGACCCCCCCGCCGGGTCCAGGGAGGTGGGCAGACCCGATCCAAGGTGTTTCTGGGCTTCCCCGACGTCCTGAGCCAGTGCAGGAAGCCAGAACATCGGGATTCGAACTCTGACATTCTGGCTTGCTGCACTGGCTCAGGACGTCGGGGAAGCCCAGAAACACCTTGGATCGGGTCCCCACACCTCCCTGGACCCAGCGGGGGGGGGGTCAGAAACCCCAAAATTGGTAAAAAAAACGGACTTTTTTTTACCAATTTTGGGGGCTCTGACCCCCCCCCCCCCGCCGGGTCCAGGGAGGTGTGGGGACCCGATCCAAGGTGTTTCTGGGCTTCCCCGACGTCCTGAGCCAGTGCAGCAAGCCAGAATGTCAGGATTCGAATCCCGACGTTCTCGCTTCCTGCAGCATAAAAGAGGGTGGGGGAAGTTCAAAATTAGCGCACATCAGCTCTAGGGAGGTCGGGAGACCCGATGCGCGCTAATTTTGAACTTCCCCCACCCTCTTTTATGCTGCAGGAAGCCAGAATGTCGGGATTCGAATCCTGACATTCTGGGTCGCTGCACTGGCTCAGGACATCGGGGAAGCCCAGAAAAAGCTTGGATCGTGTCTGCCCACCTCCCTGGACCCGGCGGGGGGGTCAGAGACCCCAAAATTGGTAAAAAAAAAACGTCCGTTTTTTTTACCAATTTTGGGGTTTCTGACCCCCCCGCTGGGTCCTGGGAGGTGTGGGGACCCGATCCAAGGTGTTTCTGGGCTTCCCCGACGTCCTGAGCCAGTGCAGCAACCCAGAACGTCGGGATTCGAACTCTGACATCCTGGCTTGCTACACTGGCTCAGGACGTCGGGGAAGCTCAGAAAAAGCTTGGATCGTGTCTGCCCACCTCCCTGGACCCGGCGGGGGGGTCAGAAACCCCCAAATTGGTAAAAAAAACGTCCTTTTTTTTACCAATTTTGGGGGGTCTGACCCTCCCGCCGGGTCCAGGGAGGTGTGGGGACCCGATCCAAGGTGTTTCTGGGCTTCCCCGACGTCCTGAGCCAGTGCAGGAAGCCAGAACGTCGGGATTTGAACTCTGACATCCTGGCTTGCTGCACCGGCTCTGGACGTCGGGGAAGCCCAGAAACACCTCCAGAGAGATCAGAGGACCCGATCTACAGCTGCAGGGTGGCTGGGGAAGCTGACGGGGACTCCCTGTCGGCTTCCCTAGCCACCCGCCCATGCCTCCGCAGCTGTGGGGTGGCTGGGTAAGCCGATGGGGGAGCCCCCCGTCAGCTTTCCAGCCTCCCCACCCCTGCCTCCGTAGCTGCAGGGTGGCTGGGAAGCTGAACGGAGAACCCCGTTCAGCTTTCCACCCACCCTGCTGCTAAGAACGACTGTATCGTGTAACGTTAAAATCGCGTTACTCGATACAAGATGTTTCCGAAAATCTTGTAACGTTATGCGGTTTTAACGATATACGGTACTCGCGTTATACGGGGTATTACTGTATTTGTAATTCATGAAGAATATGACATCTTGATGAATGTAGCCACGATGAGTGCTGGCAACAATTATTTGTTCTCAAACAATTGCAAGTAGTGGTTCTAGAAGTTCTCCTTCCTGGTTTCTGTGCTCCATACTAATGGGTTGTTCGTGCGCATGCACGATAGGCCGGCTCTTCCAAGCTGAGTTTTTTCTTTCTAGAAGAAACCCTATCCTGTTGTGCCTAGCGCCAGCATCCCACTCTTTGCTCAGTCAAACCTCGCTTAGCGAGCGACTTGCTTAGTGAAAAACTCGCATAACGAGCGGGTTTTTCAAAAAGCGATCCGACTCGCACAACGAAAATTTTCGTTATGCGAGTCAGACTTTCCCTATGGGAAAACTCGCATAACAAGGATTTCTATGGGGAAAACTCACATAATGAAAAAGTTTTTCCATAGAAATGCTCGTTATGCGAGTTTTCCCATAGGAATTTTTGCTGTGCGAAAAAAAACCTTACATAGTGAAAAACTTGCTTAGCAAGCAACCTTGCAGAATGAATCATTTTTATTATGCGAGGTATGACTGTATTTAAATTTTCTTGCTCTTAATTCTTCACTTGATGAATTAAGTTGAAGCTGTTACTTAAAAAATGATGATAGACAGAAATGCAAAAGATGAGGATTTTTTTCCTGCTGAAAGAAGCTGTCTCTAGCTCCCAGCTGCCATCAAGAAGTTAAAGAGCTCTGCCATTGATGTTCAAGGGACAATTAAACAGCAGGAAGAGTTGAAGATGTGATCTGCTGCATTAGCTGCACTTTCTTTCAGCTCATGCTTTTGCCTTAAGGAGAAAATGTTGTTTGACTAATACTTCCCTCCACTGTCTTACAAGACACACACACAGAGACATTCTCTGTGTGTGTCCATCTTCAATCTGTTACTACTTTAGAATACATCCTTCTTCCCTAAACCACACTGGCTGTGTATGCTCCATGTCACTGACCCACACAGGGAGTTTTAAGGGGTGCCCAGGGGTGACCCCTATGGCCCCCAAGGTTTGGAAGTGTGGCTATGCTTCTAATGAAGCTGTGGCTTGATATGGTGTGATATGATATGGTAGCTGGCGAACAGTCCTTTTAAAAAGCCACCTTCCTAGTAGGGACACGGAGTGGAACAGGCTCATGGGAAACCGCTTCATAAGTCATTTTTACTTTTAAAAGTCCTTAGATTATGAGAAAACAAATGGCCAGTTATTCCCAAGGCTCAAACTAGGGTGTAGGTGTGCCTCCTCCAAAATTACCCTGGCAACTTGTTATCTTGGCTCCAGCAAAAAGTCTTATTATTATTCTCACTCCATCTCTACTTCCCCCTTTCATCCCTCTGTCAAGGTTAAAATGTTCAGAAGTGTATCCAGTAGCTCTGCTTCCTCCCCCAAGCTTATCTTCACAGTGACTTAGTCTCCGAACTCCTCCCTTCTTTCTCCATAGATGAGGTGGTTCGATGTCTTTCAGAAGTTGTACAAGCAGATGTAAAATCCAGATACACAGAATAATAAAAATAGATGCACAAAAATCTAGGTAAAATAACTTTTTTTCTGACTACACTATCAATGATCCCAGATGGATCTCCTAAATCTACACTAGACTTAAGAAACTCATAAAACAAGAAAGAACTAACTTTTCTAAGAAAAAACATTTCTTCTCAGACTAAGATCTTTGTTCGGCTGGTTTCAGCAAAGACTTAGAAAATGTGTCGGGCCCCCATCTCCGTTTAGCTAGGCTTTCATCCTGATCTTGAGCAACAATAGCTCCCGCGGGATCTGGGTAAGGTCCCTCTCTTAAGATCTCAAATCTGAGGGTTTATATCCTATTCCTAGGACATTTTCCCAACCTTAGGAATGTCTATTTCCATAAACAATTATGTGTTATTGATGTCAAACTTTTCACACAGGTGTTCTTCTGCATGATGTAAGATTTCCATGCAGGTGTTGTATTCCTGAGTGGGTACCAGAATGCTTTGTGTGTTGCTTTTTACCTTTCCCCTTTGATGATGTGAAAGTGTAAAAGTCCCTGTCAAAGTGTATGTAGATGTAACAGGTGAAAGTTTCCTTTCTGTTTGGAATGGGTGGAGTTCCTCTCCCTCCTTGGAAGTTGAATGTCGGTTAATGACCTAGGGTTTATCTAAATTCAATTCTTTTCAAGTGCTAAAGCGCATGTTTGAAAAGCCTTGCAAGTGTCTGTCTTAATGACTCTGGTGTTTCGGTTATGTAAATGGAATGTCTGTCACTTTCCATTGCTTTCTCTGAGAGAATCAGGCTTTCACAACCTAAATATCTGACTATAACTACAGAATAAATGAATGCATTAAAAATAACTCAAAGGATTTGTAACGATTTCTTGAATTCCCTGACACTCCATACAGTGACTACGCAGAAGCTTTCGTAATACTTAAGTTTCCTTGTAAAATAGGTTTTTTTTAAAAAAAGTGATAACCATTCCTATGTTACCATTATCATTGACCATCACTGCTGTACTAAGATTATGTGCATGTGTTTGTAGCTTAGGACGTGGGAACTTTTAAATTGATTGGAATGTCTCTACCAGTCTTATTAGACGTGGGGTTGTCAGTCATTCAACAACCATTCAGCATCCCTAAATATATTTTGTATTTCTGGAATGCTTGGAGTTTGCCCAAACCTCCCAATACTTTCTGCTTGTGTATGGTTTGGTTCAGGATTTCTCAACCTTTTAAAGCTGGGAGCTGGGTCACACTCCCTCTGACAGCCTCAGGGGCCATATGGACATTTTGTCCTCCCTCTACCACATGGCACATCTGGGTGTGGTGGAGGCGGTAGGGGGCCACATGAAATGGTGCCTCGGGCCCCATCCGACCCATGGACCGCAGTTTGAGAATCCCTGGTTTAGGTAGATAATTTACAGAACAGACCTCACACTGTTAATTTTGGAATTAGATGCAGTAGTGATGCTTGTAAAATTTCTGACAGCAGAGGACAGAAAGGCAAGTGACATAAAGAGCGTCTCGCTTAAAGAGTAACTCACTTAAAGAGCAGAATTTTCTCTGAATGTTCACTTTGCCTAACAAATAAAACCAACCAAAACTTGCTTAACAAATAAATCGGGGTTCGCAATCCCCCCCCACCAGGAACCACAATTGGTCACTTACAATGGTGTTTCGCTAAAAGAGCAAACTCGCTTAAAGAGCAATCCCGTGGAACACATTATGCTCTTTAAGCGAGGTACCACTGTATATTTAATTGCAGAAGTCCAAAGTGAAGATGCATTTAAATTAAGCCATTTTTCATGGTCTTAGTTTGGAGGGAATTAGTCTTTACAGCTTTACCGTGATGAAGACTGAACAGGCTACAGGCACTCATGTGATGACCTATTTTCTGTTTTCTTCATATTACAAAGACAAATTTGGCATCACCTGCATAAGCTGTTACCATAGAAACTAAGGCACAGAGCTAAAGAAGAATTTAGCAGAACTGCTTTGCAATATCTTTCAGTCTCTCTATGAAACCCCTTGGGCCACTGCGGAAAATTACCGAGCTGGACTGAATCTGTCAGTTTGTTCATATCTTCTTATTGAGGGTCTCTTTTTACAGATAGCCTATTTAGCAAAAGCATCACAGAGCAAGATTTGTTGGGGAAACCGTGTTCTTGTGAAAGCTGCCTCCTATGCTTGATGCTTCATGTTTATATGTAGCTCAGTGAGTTAGGTATCTGGCTGTGGAGCCAGAGACCTAGAAGTTCAGTTCACTCTTTGCATTCTCAGAAGAGCCAACTTGGCCTTGGGCCAACAAAGGGAATGGCAAACCGCACCTGAGTACTGTCAACTTAGAAAACCCTGAAAAGGGTCACCATAAGTCAGAATCGACTTGTCAGCAGAGGGTTGTTACTAACATAAGCTTAACTTCATACCCATTTGTGCTTATGTACAAAGCAGTAATGCAGGGGTGCCCAAACTGTGGCCCGGGGGCTGGATCCGGCCCCTGACACCAATTCATCCTGCCCATGCCACCCTCGTTGCCTCCAGAAATGGAAGTAAAAGGCGCCCATACAGGTGTGTTTTCCTTCTGCTTCTGGGAGCAATGAGGGCACCGTGGGCCGGATGAATTGGTGTCGGGGGCTGGATCTGGCCCCTGGGCCACAGTTTGGGTTCCCCTGAACCATGTGACCGGCCCACCACCCTAAAAGTTTGGGCACCCCGGCAGTAATGCAATGGAGATATGTTAAAATTTGTTGTTGTTCAGTCACACAGTCGATTCTGACCCTTTGCAACCCCATGGACCACTGTCTGCCAGGCACTTCTGTCCTCCACCATCCACCTGAACTCGCCCAGTTCTGTGCCCATTGTCTCTACAATACCATCTATCCTTGAAAATCTGGGACAAGTGGTTCTTGAATTCACTGCATTAGGTGTATTGTTTCCTTTTAAACTAATTTACAGAGAAAAGGAAATGATTGGAAATCTAAAACTCCTGTCGCTTTTCTCTCTCAATTTTAAGATCATATCATAGGTGTGGTCGCAAAATGCCTGTGATATTGGGAGTGGAGGGAAGAGTCTTGAACCTAAGGTTGAGCCCTATTCCACTCACTAAGAACCTTCAGAAGATTTGCTATTTTCATTCCTCTCCTTTGACAGCATTATTACTGAACTGCACACACAAAAATGTATATCTACGTACATTAAAACACCGGATAACGATTGGATCAGATAACGCTAAAATCGCATAACGTTAAGTAATCTGGGGAGGAGAATTGGATTGAATAATGTTAAGGTCCTATGGGATGGATCGGATAACAACCGCTAAAACCTGTGCGGTGACAATGTATCTCTATGGAGCTTTAACGTTATCCGATCCATCCCACAGGATTTTAACATGGATCGGATAACACTAAAAATCGGATAACACCAAGACTTGTGGAACCAAGTTTTAGCGTTATTCGAGGTTTTATTGCACAGTATATGTAAACTGCAATGTGTCCAGTTTGTTTGCTCTCAAACACACCTAGTAACTTCTCTTCATAGCAGTCTCAGCTGATCCTTCAGACTCCCAGTTTGTTCTCTTTACAATTCAAGAGGAAACCTAGTTCTAGACCCTCATTAAGTTAAACCTCTCCAACATCTCCTGTCATTCTGAAATTCTCTTTGTCCTAGATCCCACCACCCATGGCCCAATGGTTCTGTTTCTTCTCTTTATCCCTTCTTTCTCATGGTTGGTTTATAAACATACTACTCAGTCCCAGCCTGTTGCTTCTTCCTCTTCTATCACGCCAGGTCACCCCCAGCTTCCCTCTCAGCAGTCAGCTTTTTCCTTCCTTCTGGCCCCTGTAAGTTTACATCCTAAGAGCCCACATGGAACCTGAAGATATTCTGGGGAATAATGGATAGCAGACAGTACACAGAAAGAGTCTCCTGAAAAATTGTGCTATTTTTGAACCGCAGTCCCGAGCAACAGCAATCTTTTGCTGGCTAATCGTTTTCACACTAGGTCAGGCGAAAGCAACTACGGAATGAATTCACCAAAAGGTGGCTTTGTTTTGACAGTTTAAAGTCTGACCTAGACTAGGAAAAAGAAGAATAAGCTAGCTGCTAGATCAGTGTTCTCCAATGTGGGGCCTTCAATTCCCAGAAGCAAAAGTCAGTACATTAGCTGATCGTTGCTTTGGGGAATTGACTTAGGGTTTTGGGAATTGGAAGTCCAAAAACCAAAGGTTGGAAAACACTGGAGCAGCTTCATTTGGTCACCCAGTTTTCCTCAAAACTTTGCTCTGCTGTAGAAAACCACAAGAGGCGTGAGTAGGGACAGTATAATATGAGGGCACTGCGTTATCAAATCCAGAGTTTGGTTTTGAGGCTTGGTTGCTATTTGAAATCCACTGGCAAGAATATGGCCTTTTAGATCTGACAGCTTTCTGTGCTCTACCAACCTAAAAGAAACTCCCTTAGAAATAAATACCAATCCATCCAGCTCATGAGTGTGCTTCTTCTCTGTTTCATCTAGGCGACAAAAGGCCAGGGAGAGACAACAAAAGTTGTTGGCTGAATTTGCATCAAGACAGAAGAGCTTTATGGAAACTGCCATGGATGTTGGTGAGCTTTTATGTTGTTTTTCATATACATTGTTCAAGTCTGAAAGTGATTGGAAAAGAGGTTAAAAAGTAAAGTAAAAGTGTTATCTAAGGCACACTTAACAAAAGAGAACTTTGATATTGAACGTTCTCAAGGGCCAAACATTTTTTTCTTCTTAAACTACTATTTTTGTACATCTTGGTGACTTTTTAAAACTAGGAAAGTAGTGGTTCAGTTTCAAAATGTAGTTCATGCACAGTATTAAGAATGAGCAGAACTACAAAGGAATAATTTTATGCATGCTTAACAGATCTCTCAGTTACATTGCTAGCATTCATGATCCTCCCTATATAATATGTCTGGAAGAATTTATTTATTTGTTTGTTTATTTATTTAACTTCTATCCTGTCCCTCTAGGAAAAACTTTCCTACTCTGAGTGGCTAACAGCATAAAACTCAACAATACAAACAGACACAAATATTAAAATGTTCATATAAATACACCAAAACCCAAGAAACCCTAAAAAGAAAACCTATTTGTTTGAGAACTAATTAAGAATCAATAGGACTGATAGAATAGTTTCCTTTCAGTGTTCTTGAGCACCAGAACTCGGAGGAATTGATAGCATCATTCTAGACAGGTAAAGGTAAAAGTCACCCTTGCTCAAAAGCCAGTTGTATCTGACTCTAGAGTTTAGTGCTCATCCCTGTTTATAGGCAAAGAGCAAGTGCTGTCTGCGTTTGCAGACATTTCCTTGGACAAGTGGCAGGCATGACTAGCCAGAGTACACAGAATGCTATTTACCTTCTTACCGAAGTGGTCCCTATTTATCTACCTGCAATTTCCTGCTTTCGGACTGCTAGGTTGGCAGGAGCTGGGACAGAGACGGGAGCTCATTTGTCATGTGGTACTCGGGTCTCGAACTGCTGATCTGCCAACCTTCCAGTCAAGTTCGGCATCTTAACTACTAAGCCACTGCAGTCCCTTCATTATTCTAGATACAGACTGGCAAATTTTAAGGGGAAGGTGACCTATAAATGCAACAAAGAAATACCTCTTTCTCTAATAACTGCTTATATGGATCTAAAGCTTCAGAGCAGCTGTCTG
This sequence comes from Furcifer pardalis, assembly GCA_030440675.1. Classification (NCBI taxonomy): domain Eukaryota; kingdom Metazoa; phylum Chordata; class Lepidosauria; order Squamata; family Chamaeleonidae; genus Furcifer; species Furcifer pardalis. Next base: position 156,296,553 of record CP126894.1, on the reverse strand, counting down.
CTGCTCAGAAGAAGTGGGAGATGGAGTTCTACCTAAACATGGAGTTCAACAGGTAGTCTCTTCCGTGGACGGGCGGAGAGGCTTGTCACTTGTTGTGGATTTAGCAATTATTTTGTTTTTGTTTAGTTCTCTGTTTTTTGTAAAAAAAAATTGGTGTAAACTTGACTGAGATGTGGAAACTTTTGATTGTTACCTGATATTGATGCTTATTGAATCTTTTTGATACTGCAATGATATTATGATATTTTGATGTTTTGTGGTACTGATGCTGATTATTTATGATATTTACATGTTGTGTTTATGAACTTGTAACTTTATATGTGTTTGTGAACCCCCCTGAGTTGGTCCTACCAAGTAGGGCGGTATAAAAATTGAAATAATTACATACATACATACATACATACATACATACATACATACATACATACATACATACATACATACATAGTCATCATTCAGTTAACTGTTCCATTGCTGCCTCTTTATCAAGGTAGTGTTTACACATTGCCAAGTTGGACTCCCACCTGTTGAACTAGTATCTTCCAGGTGACCCTGAGAATTCTGTTAAAAAGTAGAATGTAATTACTTTCCAAAAACAAATTTCAAATGAATAAATAGATAAGGTAGATTTACAGCTAATCCATATGAGCAGGAGGGTAATATGTCTCTCAAGCCAGAGTTTTAGCCATGCTGATAAAATGTGATGTATGACAACATGGGGAGTGGTTTAGGGGGATGAAAATGGCAATGTAGTTATAGTACAGTAAAACACAGGATAACGATTGGATCGGATAACGCTAAAATCGCATAACGTTAAGTAATCTGGGGAGGAGAATTGGATCGAATAACGTTAAGGTCCTATGGGATGGATCGGATAACAACTGCTAAAGCCTGTGCAGTTACAGTGTATCTCTATGGAGCTTTAACGTTATCTGATCCATCCCATAGGATTTTAACATGCATCAGATAACACTAAAAATTGGATAACACCAAGACCTGTGGCACCAAGTTTTAGCATTATCCGGTATTTTACTGTATATGTATCACCTTGTGAAGATAACCTGGCACTCCAAGGGCCTAAGGAGACCTTCTTACTGGCTCACTTATCTCCGCTTCAGATCCCCTGGTAGAACGTCAGGCATAAGGTCACTGGATGTGTTAAATTTAGGCTCACTGTTATCCACAGTTCCAGATACCTGCAGATGGTTTCGGAACATATCCCCTGTGGATAGATATAGGGGGAGATGTGTAAGCCATTATGGCAAATAGATCCCTATTTCTAAAAAACTGAGAATGTTCATTTTAGGATTCAAGCATGGGTCATGCTGTGCTTCTTCCTGCTGCCTTGCATGTTTTGTGGGCAGTGAGATGACAAGGAAGATAGGAGAAAAATGTGTTTTGCACCACAGGCCTGTAGCAGTCATTTTTAAAAAGTATTGAGGTTCTGCACAAGGGTAAAGTAAGTACCTGTACTCTAGTGCACCACAGCAAAGAGAATTCTTCAATACACTCGTTTTAGTTCATTTGAAGGCGTCATAGCAGTCTCTCACTTCAGATGATATCTTGGAAGATGCTTGCTTCAAAATTTCTCTGAACAACAGATTACTTTCTTGTTGATGTTCTAATTTTATTGATGCAGTGTAAAGCACTTTTTCATCCCACTGATTTCAAGAGGAGAGAGTAAAACCATGCATTATTCCATTGTTGTAGTTCATCTGCTTTAACAATGTCTGTGCTCACTATGTAGGCTAGTGACTGACTTGTGTAGTTTGGGTGGCTCTCTGTAAAAGCAGGTCTTAAGACATGAACAGATATATTTGTCAATACTTATGTTAAAATATTCAGCACTCTAAATGGATGAAAAAACTTGCAGCATTTTTTTTTAAAAAGGAAACTTACTGTTATACAGTATTTGCTTAAATTATATCTGCTCTTCTTCTGGTTGCCACTAGGTGGTAATACAAGATTATACACTGACATACTCTTCTCTATTTTCTAGTCTTTTCTTGATGTTATTAGGATTGGCAGGGGCCAATTTGTGGGCATTGCCATTAAAAAAATGAATTAAAGTGACACTTTGATTGCTCCATGCCTGTGACACAAAAATGGTATGCCAGACTGGCTGAAACTCAGCTGGGGGAGAAAGTACAGCTGATGTTATCTTGACTCCTAAAGATGAGGGAGCAAACAGATTTGCTTTTCAAAATGAAGAAACTACTGTATTGTCATTTTGTATTGAGGAGCATCAGATGAAAAGGTGGTTAACATAACAAACATTCTGTGGTAAATAGTAGATGTAGGTTAAAATGAGAATCAGAATCTTCTAAGGCCATTTTATTATGTTTCATACCATTCTTTTGCCATGTATTAATACAGTCAAATCTCGCATAAAGAGCATTTCGCTTAAAGAGTAACTCGCTTAAAGAGCAGAATTTTCTCTGAATGTTCGCTTTGCATAACAAATAAAACCAACCAAAAACTCGCTTAACAAATAAATCGGGGTTCGCAATCCCCCCACAATTGGTCATTTACAATGGTGTTTCGCTTAAAGAGCAAACTCGCTTAAAGAGCAGTCCTGTGGAACGCATTATGCTCTTTAAGCGAGGTACCACTGTACCAGCTTCAAAGAAGAAGAAAAAGAGAGAGATGCAAATACAGTAATACCTCATATAACATTAGTATCGAATAACACGAAAATCGCATAACATCAAGGAATCTGGGGGGAAGAATTGCATCAGATAACATTAAGATCCTATGGGATGCTTCAGATAACAACCGCGAAAGCCTGTGTGGTTACAATGTATCTCTATGGATCCCATAGAGGATCAGATAACACGAAAAATCATATAACACGAAGACTTGTGGAACCAGGTTTTAGTGTTATATGAGGTTTTACTGTATGCTCTTAGTGAAGAATTCCAGAAATAAGTGGGAGTTACTCTTCCTTAACCCTGTTAATAAGAAGTATAGTTAGAATAGCTGTGATGATATCCAGTCTCTCGTAGGAATGGACTAAGGAGGAAGAACATAGCGAAAACTATATGATGAAGGAGATACAGCTTTAGCTCTATCTTTGTGGAGGTGTATCTGACAGGTGACTAGATTAAGTTAGATAAAGTTTGAAATTCTGATTTAATCAGTAACTATTGCAAGAGTTAACACTTGTGTAGTGAGGTGGAGAAAGAAGATGTCCCTGTGTTAGTTTAAGAGATTAGTACAGTTGTACCTCGCTTAAAGAGCATAATGTGTTCCACAGGATTGCTCTTTAAGCGAGTTTGCTCTTTAAGCAAAACACCTTTGAAAGTGACCAATTGTGGGGGGGATTGCGAACCCCGATTTATTTGTTAGGTGAGTTTTTGATTGGTTTTATTTGTTTAGCGAATAGAACATTCAGAGAAAATTCTGCTCTTTAAGCGAGTTATTCTTTAAGCGAGGCGCTCTTTATGCGAAGTTTGACTGTATATTGAATAAAAATAAAATGACTGCCATTTTGCCTGCCTTCTTTCTAGTACAGTATTAAACATGCATTTCCAATTGGATAATACAGTTTAAAAAAAACAACAATTATCCAATTGGATAATACAAGTTTTTTTTAATTGTCCTGTATCTCTCACAAAGTCCATTTGGATGAATGCTGAGCAGATAAGTGCTGAAGAGTGTCTCTTGCCAGGACAAGATTCTGGCTAGACCATTTGGAAATCATTTAATAGACTTTAAAGTGAAGTCGGAATCGACTGTGCGACTGAACAGCAACAAAAAGTGAAGTAGGAAGATCAAAGAATAATCAACTAAAATGGAGCTATTGGATACATTACAAATATTGTGTGAATGTGCAGAAATTCAGTCAGTGCAGCATTTGTGGGCATGCAATTAATGCCCTACTCTGTACAAAAAGAAGATCTAGTAAAAGCCTGAGATAACATTGAAGTAACCTGCTTCTGGTTAAAAAAATATCTCATTTTAATATTTTAATTCGTTTGAAATATCTCTGTATTTCATATATGTCCATAATTTTCAGTTGCATAATGTTCTAATACAAATAAATAAAGGAATACCAGTTTTACTGGCAGAATGTTGTAGCTTACAAGAAATCTAAGACTGAGATGTGCATTCCTCTACTCCTCCTTTGGTTTTAAAGACATTTAATAAGATTAATTAATAAGTCTTTGTATTTTTGCATTTGTATGCCGCTCTATTCGCCAAAGCGACTCAGAGCAGCTAACAACATAGATCATAAAATATCACATATCAAAACATATCAAAGTATCACAGCATTATAGTATCTCAGCAGTATAGTAGTCAGCAGTATAGTAGATTTTTTAAAAATGTTTTGAAGCATTGGTGTGTTTGGTAATGGTTCAAATAATGCTTTTTAATAATTATTTTTTTAAAAAAGGCCAGTTCCCTTGTGAGAGATGTTGTTCTTTGTTTTCTTTTCTCATCTCTGTTCTGTAGAGTCGCCAGATGCAGATATCGCTATGGAAATTGCAACAGCAGAACATCATGTTTCTGAAGCTACATATGACTGTGTTATTTGTGGACAGAGCGGCCCTTCTACTGAAGAGCGGCCAGCAGGATTAGTTGTGCTCCTTCAGGCTTCTTCAGGTGTGACTTCCAAATCAGATTGTTGTGGTAGAATTTACTGAACTACACATAAATATGTGTGCTTGTGTATCTCGCAGGTATTTTAATGTCAGTTGCCAGTTGCATTGTACTAGACGCATGGTGATCATACATGGATACATTCTCTAGGATATTTATCCCTATAGCCGTGATGGAGAACCTTGGCACTCCAGATGTTCTTGGACTTCAATTCCCAGAAGCGCCTGTGAATCCACACAAATGGATTTACTGCAATTCATCTGGCCCGCACCACCCTTGTCACTCCTGGAAGCGGAAGTAAAATGTGCCTGTACTGGCGTTTTACTTCCGCTTCCATGAGCAACAAGGGGTGTGCGGGCTGGATGAATCACAGTAAAACCATTCGTGTGGATTCATTGGGGGCTTGGGTTTCTGGGAATTGAAGTCCAAGAACATCTGGAGTGCCAGGGTTCACAATCACTGCCCTATAGAGTGTGGAAAATCTAGATTTAGTATGATGAGTGTGTATTTTGAAGATTATAACCCATTAATACTCAAGTCTCAAAAACATTTTGTTCAGGTTACAATAAAGGCTATGCAAATATTTTCCCTCTACCTCTGCATTTCCTCCACTGGCTCCCTGCTGTGATCTTTGACTAGAGATCAGAGATGACAGCATAAGTTGATCTACATGCCATTGACCTTCCCTTTAGGAGGCCAATGCCACAGGGCACTCTTGCTGATGGTCTCTGATCTTTAGCCAGAGATTGGGGGGGGGGGGGAATTTTCCCCACTCTCTTTCTGTTTCCAGTTGGGAGGGTGGGAGATTTCTGTGTGCATGAAAAGGAGGTCACTCCTAATATTCCCAAGGTGGAGAGGGCTGGATATTCTCCTTCCTTCATCTTGGATGAACTTTAAGCCTGTTGTCTGATACATTGCTGGTATTCTTTCTCTTCATAGTTTTGGGGCAATGTCGCAATAACACTGAACCCAAAAAGCTGCCAACGTCAGACAAGGAGCAGATATATCCTGGGGATACGTGTGCAGCTGTTTACGAAACACGCCTTGCAACTTTACAACAGTTCTTTAAAGATGTATGTTTTTGTAGCAGTATATGTGATAGTAATTCATTTATTTAATTATATCAAATTGTATTCTGAACTGTTTTTTCCTGTTTGCATATTACAGTAACAGCTGCAATTTTGTAAAATGAAAATTACAATTGTGAAGACTTTTACTAGGGAAGTGAAAATCCTCACTAACATGATTGCACGGGATAACATTATTGCACAAACAGCTGTACAACCAGTCACACAGACAGTCGTACAAATGAGCCATCACAGCTGCTTGAATAACCAGTTGTATGACTCCATGTGCAGTAGAAACATGGATACTACCCTTGTGGCAATTGTGAAAATGTCCGGTTCTTTTTTTTAAATAAAATAACTAAGTGGATTGGAACTACCCTTTAGTACAGTTTATTTGTTTGATATTGAGGCTGCCCTCCTTTGCCATGAGCATTTCATCTGCTCCTACAGAAGGTAGCCAGTTAGGATTGACATTACAGTCTTGTCTTTAATTAAATAAGATGGGTTCTGTTCAGTGGCGTCGCATACGGCCCTGGGTGGCGCTTTTTGGGCTGTGTGTGTTCTTGGACTAAAATTCCCAGAAGCCCTAGCTGGAGCGGGTGCCAGCATCCACCAGGGGGCAGCAAATTTGGCTTCAGCCCTGGGCGGTTGAAATCCACACAACATTACTAGTTCTGTTGAAATCAATAGGACCTGTGCCCGGTGGCTATAAATAGAATAGTGACCTCTGGTCCTTTCTGAAGTACAATCTTGAGAGTCATTCATCCCTAGAAAACTAGGTTCCTGCTTTATAAAATGTAGCAATTCCCCCAAACTAGTCTATTTTTGCATATGAGTTGCATTATTTTAGAATCTGACAGGTTTATGTCATTGTGAGTTTTTCTAGATTATGATTCTCCCTGTTAGGCAAAAGTGTCATAGTTTTGTTTTTATTTTGTGTTTTGGTCTAATAATGCCTAATCAAACTCACAGGTTGGTTATACCAGATATTTTTGCTTTCTTAGTAATTAGTAGGAAGGAATTAATCCTTACATTTCTGCTGACATGAAAGCAGAAATCTCTTTTAATCCTGTAAATACTCTTTTCAGCTGAGCACAGCAGCGAAAGAAAAAGTCCTGTTGTTGATAAGCACTGCCATATCATTGGGCATATTTTGCTTTAGTGACAATTGTTACAGAAAGCTTCAAAAAATAATTTTACTTCATTATAAAACTGTGTGCAAAGTATAACATTCAAGTCATATACAGTAATACCTCATATAACATTAGTATCGAATAACACTAAAATCGCATAACATCAAGGAATCTGGGGGGAAGAATTGCATCAGATAACATTAAGATCCTATGGGATGCTTCAGATAACAACCGCGAAAGCCTGTGTGGTTACAATGTATCTCTATGGATCCCATAGAGGATCAGATAACACTAAAAATCATATAACACGAAGACTTGTGGAACCAGGTTTTAGTGTTATATGAGGTTTTACTGTACTTTGTTGAAAAGAAAACTTCAGGTTTATTTCAAAAGAAGCCTGAGCTATATGCATAGCAAAATGTTTTCTGTGATTATTTCAGTAGTAATAACAGCAACTGTAAGGGTTCTTTCAATACCATGTGACCTAAAATAGGCCACTTTTTGACTCCCTCCCCCTTTGTGACTTTCCGTGACCTTTGACCGACCCCCCCAAAATCATGTGGTTTGAAGATAGATCTATGTCCAGCTGGATGTGAAAAGCAACGATAATTTTGGAGTCACGTGGCTTCACGCTGAACACCCCCCCCCCCGGTGACTTTGCATGACTTTTGGTCAACCCCCTCCCCCTAAGATGATCAGATATTCATGGTTTGTTTGTCAGTTTCATTCAGAGGAATGCATCTGTAAGACATTTGCAAGGCACTAACTTGGTCTCAGCCCTTGATGTCCATCAAAACATTATAGACTATATGTCAGGACTTGATGCTGTATTTGGCAGAACAGTAATTTCTTATATGTTGGCGTGATGCCCCACCAGCCAGTAAGTGAGTTTGTCAGTCAACTGTATGTGTGATTCATAGAGACAATGAAGAAGTAGGACAGGTTTCTTACCCTGTAAATTTAGTTTTTTGAATGGTTGTCTGTGAATTGTAGAGTGGTCATCCTCCATCCGTCCCCCACGCAAGTGTTCTTTCTGTGTAAGACTGGATGGGGGAACTGATTATTAGCTACAGGCTGGGGAGCATATTCAGAGGATAAAGAGTGGACTACCATTCTTTGTAGGCTGTAGAGAGGTGCTTCCCAAATGTTAGTTTTTGGACTTCAGTTCCCAGAATCCTAAGTCAGTTTTCCAAAGCACTGATCAGCCAATGTACTGGCTTAGGCTTCTGGGAATTGAAGTCCCCCTGTGGGGTGTGGGCCCCACGTTGAGAACCACTGCTGTAGAAGGTTCCAAAGATCTTCTCACAAGCACAAAAGGAACTCATGTGTGCATTCACAGATGACCACTTAAAGAACTACAGTGACAGATAAGGAAACTGTCTTTTTGTTTACTATGGACGTGTGGTCCTTATTTGGCTGAAAGATTGTGACCTGATTTTTGTGTGAAGAAACTAGTAGTTTACAATTATGCACGCAGTATTTGACTCATCCTCCTTTCTTCCTGGCATGCCTGGCACGTCCATGAGGAGAGATTCAGGAAGTTTTGTTTCTGTTTTTAGTAAGCTGAGGTTCAGTGGCTAATCTTAATTATAATTAATCAGAACTGATGAAAATTGGCTCATGTCCATAAATATACAAAGCTGCACGTAATTAAAGAAATAAAACTTATGAATTGCCTCTTGAAGCTGCAGCAAAGTTGGAAAAGGAGCAGAGAAGTAGCAAATGGAAGGCTTATCCTCCAAACTGAAAACAGTATCTTAACAGTACTTCAGAATATAGCTGGGGCTGTTGTTGAGCGTTTTGTAGTACAGTAATACCTCAGATAACGCTAAGACTTGGTTCCACAAGTCTTGGTGTTATCCGATTTTTAGTGTTATCCGATGCATGTTAAAATCCTATGGGATGGATCGGATAACGTTAAAGCTCCATAGAGATACATTGTAACCACACAGGCTTTAGCGGTTGTTATCCGATCCATCCCATAGGACCTTAATGTTATTAGATCCAATTGTCCTCCCCAGATTACTTAATGTTATGCGATTTTAGCGTTATCCGAGGTAAACGTTATCCAAGGTATTACTGTACTTGCAGAGTTTATTACATGTTATGAAGCAAATCTGTGTCGTTGTACAGTCAAACCTCGCATAAAGAGTGCCTCGCTTAAAGAGTAAGTCGCTTAAAGAGCAGAATTTTATCTGAATGTTCGCTTCGCTTAACAAATAAAACCAACCAAAAACTCGCTTAACAAATAAATCGGGGTTCGCAATCCCCCCCCCCACACACACAATTGGTCATTTACAATAGTGTTTCGCTTAAAGAGCAATCCTGTGGAACGCATTATGCTGTTTAAGCGAGGTACAACTGTACTTATTCTAGAAACTGCTGTTCAGAATTAACAACCTGCATCACCCATATTTATTCAAGCTAAAATGAGATGATCTTAGTGAATCCTGCTTTTTTTAAAAATAGTAAATTCCTTCTCTTGCTCTTTTTTATTTTTAGAGTTCCTGTTTGCAATCAGTGTCAATAGGTTGGGAAGGAGGTGTATATGTACAAACCTGTGGGCATACATTGCATATAGATTGCCATAAATCTTACATGGAGTCATTACGGGTAAGTCAAATTGGAATTTTTGTAATTGATTTTTAAAGAAACCCAAGATTCTTCTGCTCATGTAGGTAGAATCCTAGTTGTATACCATTAAGAGTTTTTAAAACGTGAGACTAGAAATCCCATAGTTTGCTCTGGATTGTAAGTCTATTGAATTTTTTTTAAAAAAATAGTAGCCATGTTAGTCTGTGTTTCAAGCATATCAGATAATAAACAAAACAAAAATGTTGTAACACTCTGAAGATTTATGGTTATATTTTAATGTTAGCTTTAGTGGCTCAAGTCCACTTCGTCAGACATGGGAGTGCGTATGTTTGCTTTCTATGCTAGCAACTCAGTTTTAAGTTATGGTGACTCTTTACCAGGTTTTCTATGTAGAACATACTCAGAAATTGAGTATAATTCTCTTCCTCTGGGAGTCCCGGGGGACTGCACAGCTTATCTAAGACTACATAGACTGGCTCTATTCTTGGGAAGCACGGTTGGGAATTGAACTCCTGACCTCTGCGGCCAGATATCAGACTCACTGAACTGTTCAGGTAGTCTACTGTTCCCACGTTACAGAATCCAGCATTCTTGTTCCAACAAATCCTAGAAACAGGACACGAAGGCAGAAATTCTTCAACCATAGCTTTAAAAAAGTTCTGTGTAGTGGAAGAAGAGCAGCTCATGGTCCAAGCAAGAAGGACTCCTCACACCAAAGTTTGGGACTGTGAGCCACCTACGGTGGTGAAGAACGTGCTTGTTCATGCAATTTTTTGATTGATTATTAAAATCGGGACAGTGCTATCTAATAAAATTTACAGTGATGTAGATACAAATTGAATAATAACTTGCAGGAAAATCTTTTGCATAGAAGAGTATAGAACATCTTACAAATCAGTGCAGTGTTGGGCTTTTGATGTGCTTAAATTGTTTAATCCTTATTATAAACAATGGACAAATTAGAAGAATCAGGAGAGAAACAAGGAGAAGCTTCCTTTGTATCATTTAACATTCAGATGTTGCATATAGCCCTAAATCTGAGGTACTTTGTTTTCTGACAGCAAGATGCAAATTGGGAAGTCCAGCACTTTGCAAAAAGCTCAGAGTGCTGACTGACAGCTCACAGAGTGGCCTAGGTTGGCTTAGAGCAGCTTGATGCTCTTCATGGTAATTTTGTACAGCTATTCTTAATGTTCGAGTCTTTCTTGGTGGGGAGGTGAGGTTTTGGAAATGACTTTTGTAAGAATTGAACAGCGAAGGGCTTATGATACAGTGAAGGGCTTATGAATTTTGTACCCCCCCCCCCCAATGATTTATCCATGAGCTATATTGACCACTCTTGCATGGGACAGAAGTACACTGTTGTGTAAAATAACAGAGACCTTTGCTTTTTCTGTGAGATGTAAAAGAACTGAGGGCATCTCTTATGACCAGGATAAGAAAGCAGGTACTGTATTTAGCTTTCTGCTTCTGATGAAAAATATTGTTAAATGTACAGAGAATGGTAAATACAGTCAAACCTCGAGGTAAGAATGGCTCGACTTAAGAAAAACTCAAGATACATCTGAAAATCTTAGAAAAATCAGATTCGAGATAAAAAAATTAATAGGATTTTTTTGAGATAAGAAATTCAATTCATTCCTATGGGAAATTACACTCAATGCATTTCTATGAGAAATTCAAGATAAGAATTTTTTCCAGATACAACCAACCTCGAGGAAGAAATTAAATTCGTATGTAGAGGTTTGACTGTATTACTCTCCTACTAATAAAAGTAACAAGTTATTTTTCTAATAAATTATCAGTAAAAGAAGGTGATTAAATTATAGGGGTTGAGATTAGATACTGCTCTGAGTATACAGCAAGGAGAGGAGAATAAAAATGTACAAAAGCTTGTTTGACTCATTTGGGTTTTGCAATTTGTATGCATTCTGGATGGTTGGCAGATCCAATGGAACTTACATCACGAACATATTTTGTCTACTGTGTAACTTTAGAAGACCTCTTCATTAATAACTAGTACCTGTTCAGTTTCTATAAATTAATTTCTCCCCCCTTGATTTCAGATCTTGCTTTGTATTGAAATTTGATGACTGGATTTGTTTGTTGCTTCTAAAATTCATTTATATGTCTGTTTTTTCTCTCTGTGTGTGTTTTTGTTTTTTAGAATGACCAAGTTCTTCAGGGGTTTTCAGTGGATAAAGGAGAATTTACTTGCCCTCTTTGTAGACAATTTGCTAACAGCGTCCTTCCGTGTTATCCTGGCAACAGCGTGGAAAGAACTCTATGGCAATGTCATAGTAACAAGAGCATGCAAGATCTTATACAGAAGGTGGAAGAGCTTCAAGAACAGCTGGGAACTTTCCCAGTAAGCATCAGTGTAAGGCAGAAAGATACTTGTTAATTTGTCTCGATCTTGCCACCTTCTATCTTTCTCTTTATCTCTTACACTCATTCCTCATGATCATTTTCATTGTATAGAATTTAAAATGTGGATGTTCCCTTCCATTGCCCTATTAAACACTTAAAGAGTTTAAATTACATTAAGATTTAAGCACCTTTAAAATAGGATATGAGTATGAGAGCATTTTATCCTACATTTCATTATTTATTGGTCATTAAGTTCATGCTTTCCATCTTACTTTGCTTAGAACTCAGTAATACTACTTTGTTTATGGTACAAAGCATGAATCATTTGTATCTATATTGAAGAATGTACCTTATTCATTTTACTGTGAATGTTATGTGAAAAAGTGCACGATGGAGTTTCATGGTGTTGTTCGAAACTGCATAACTGTAATTGTAAAGTTTCAACTATTATTATTATTATTATTATTATTTATTAAATTTAATACCCCGCCCCAATCGGGAGGACCCGACTCTGGGCGGCTTACATCCAAAGTAAAAACAAAATAAAACCCAACACTAAAACGTCAGAGTTAAAACCATCAGAAGTTAAAAACAACACAGGGCTATATTCCAATGTTCCCAGAATCCAACCCAGGGGGGCAGTCCTTATATGAGCCATTTGGTATGGGAACCCATGTTCCCGGGTCCCCAAACCTGTCCTGCCAGCCAGGTTTTTAATCCTGTCTACAATCTACAATCCTGTCCACGCTTACATAGGAGTAAGTTGACTTGAACTTGATGAGGCTGATGTCTGACTAGACTTCCTAGGGCTGGGGTACCCAAACTACGGCCCAGGGCCTGGATCTGGCTCCCAACGCCAATTCATGCGGCCCACAGCGCCCTCATCGCTCCCAGAAGCGGAAGTAATACATGCCTGTATGGGCGTGTTGTACTTCCGCTTCCGGGAGTGATGAGGGTGCCGCAAGCCAGCTGTAGTCACCAGTCCCTGAACCACATGACCAGCCTGTGGCCCAAAAAGTTTGGGCACCCCTGTTCTAGGGCTTTATAGGAGTGTAGTGTTAAAGCATTACAGCAGGGGCACCCAAACGATGACCCGCAGGCCCAATTAGGCCCACATATATCATTAATGTGGCCCGCAATGAGTATCTGGGCTCACCGAGGACCGCCACTCCACCCGCCCCCACTGTCTGTCTGGCGCCGGCGGCAATCGTGTGTTGTCCCTGCTGCTCCGAGCATCCTTTGGCTTGGTCCCATTTCCTCTGCAGCCTTTGCCAAAGCCGATCGCCGCATTAGGGAAAGTTTTGGAGCCTCCTCCATTTCAAAATCCAGGGCGCTAGGAGAGTCACCTGTCAGCAGCGGGAGCAGCTCACTTCCAGCCCCCGCACCTGCGTGTCGGGGGTGGGACTGGCCCATGAAAAAAAGTTTGGGCACCAATGCATTACAGTCTCAGTAGAAACCTGAAAGTTAGAGATTGACACATTTCTTTTGAAAAGATTGATGATTTAAGATTTTCACGTTGTACTTTGAAATAATTGTGGGACTATACACATTAATAGTACAGTATTTCCATAATTTCTCAGTTACAGTAGTGCTACAGTGTTTTATAATATGTACTGTATCTTCTGTTGTATAATTTAAATAGTTTATAAAAGTTTATAAAAGTGTAATTCTGTAGTCACTTCCTATTGAAGGTTAAAGAACTTTTAAAATTTGAGGTTTTTTTACAGTCAGAAACTAACTTAAGTAAAGAAATGGAGTCTGTGATGAAGGACATCAAAAGTACTACACAAAAGAAATACACAGACTACAGCAAGACTCCTGGTTCACCAGACAATGACTTTCTTTTCATGTATTCAGTAGCCAGGTTAGTAAGAAGTGTGTTGTTATTGTAGCAATCAAATGAACTGAATATAGTCGTTACTTTGTATAATTTGGCACAATTTCCTTGATTAGCTGGATTCTGAAGAAAAGTGATCTAATGGCATTAGATATATCTACAGTTTGTCATATCTTGTGTTTCACTATGCCCTTTAGATCCAGAATGCTGAAGGAGCTTCAGTTTGAATGGAGCATCTTTCATTGAACAGGCTTTTCTATTATCTTCAAAATGCACCCCCGTAAACACATTTGTTTGAATTAAAACAGAATAGAATAAAATCAATTTTTAAATTTATGCTACATTTGGGACAGGTATCTAGTTTAAAAAGAATAAAACAGCACATAAAACAGTTTAAAAGTTATAGTTACAGTTATCATATAAGTCGATAATAATAATAATAATCAAATAAGGATAAAAATGTCTATATATAAATGTACACAGTAGATACAATTGCATGAGTAGGATATAAAACAGAATTACTAGTGCAAAATAAAAATAATTGTTGGTTTTTACCTGTCCCCGCTGTAGTTGGTTCTCCCTAATGCTATGTATCCGGGTAGCCCTCCAGGCAAATCTGGCAACAGATTTAGCTTTCCATCATCTAATATGTGGCTAAAAGAAAGGATCAGTGGACTTTCAGATAATGAAATTAAGTTAAGCTTAATTGGATGGAATGCAAATATGGAGAGCGTTATTCCAAATTTGCTTAACTCTCATACTTTTAGAGAGGCATCAAGAACATTTTTAGATTGTGATCATTCAGACACGGGGATAAAGATATTCACGTGTCTGATAGATGAAGTACAACTTGCCTTTAAAAAAGTGAATGTAAAACAAACGCAGGTAGCAAATAACATAAACAGATCATGGTTCGATAAGGAATGTTGTCAGGCCAAGAGTGCTTTAAGAGCCAAATATAGAGAACATAGACTGAACAGATATTAGAAGGGATAAATTAACTCCAGCCAAGATAGGGAGCAGACACCCCAGTTGCTGCCGCCCCCCGCCCCCCCCCACATTATGTCCACAGAGTTGGACATACCAACAAATCTACTGTAATATAAAGCCTCCAACTTCAAACTCTGATAGCCTCTCTAAAAGGATACCAAGGTCAATTATATAAAAGCCACCAAACGATCCAGGAGCACCAGGAAAAATTCAGCTTCCTGGACATGGTCATTGAGCAGTGTGACTAGTGCAGTCTTGGTGCTGAGATAAGGCCTGAACCTTGACTGGAATGGATCAAAACAATTGGTTTTATCTAAGAACACTTACAGCCAAGGTACCAGCCTCAGTCACTTTGCCCCTGAATGGCAAGTTGCCTACTGCCACTGGTCTAAAGTGGTTTATATCGTCGGTAGCTGCATTTGACTTTTTTGAATGGGCCGAATAATAGCCTCTTTAGGCAAGAGGGCATATTACCTTCTTGCAATGAGGAATTGCTAATCCAAAAGGGCTGCTCCCATGGAACTTTTTGGGCAAATTTTACTACCCAAGATGAGGAGAGGGTCAAATGAAGACATGATGGGTTCACAGTGTGCAAATGCCTTGTCAACCTCATCAGATATTAGAAGTTGAAACTGATCCATAAAACAGATCCAAATGGATGTGTTGAACATTTCAACCAGAATCACTATATTAAATGAGGAGTCAGAAATCCTGTTAAATGAACTTGGCTTTTAATCTAAAATGGGTGGCAGAGTGCTCACATGTTGGTAAATTATGTTAAGGATCACATGGCTGAACAGCTTCGGTGAGGCCTTGTATTATAAGGTATAATTAACCTGTGTACATCGCCCAGAGTCCATTGGATAGGGCGGTATATAAATTAAATTAATTCTGCCAGCTAATTTGTGGCCTCGTGAGCTCGCTGTATACCATGTTTCCCCGAAAATAAGACACCGTCTTATATTTATTTTTCCTCAAGAAGACACACTATGGCTTATTTTCATGGGTTGTCTTATTTTTATTATGTCACTGGCTTTGCGCCAGGATGCTGCATAGCCACACCTATCACTATAGCTGCCTGTCTTCTTTACCGCTCTGCGCCGGGACACTGCATAGCCACACCTATCACTATGTCTTATTTTCGGGGTATGGCTTATATTGCGCATCTGCTGAGAAATCCTGCTACGGCTTATTGTATGGGTATGTCTTATTTTCGGGAAAACACGTTGTTATAATTTTCCCCAGCTTCCCTGATGTAATGTAAGTATTTGCTGGTCACTTCTTTTACTTGAGCCAAATCATAATCTGAGGGAGCTTTCCTCCACCTTCTCAGAATTTGTTTTTCCAGTCTGATGGCTGTTCCTCCTTTCATTTGAGCCTTTTAAGCTTAAAACAACAGCTCACAGTGCTTTAAGTTGATACGGTACACATGCATCCACTTACTCCCACGGATTGTTTGATCATTCTTCTACATGTTCTTCTGATGCATAGTTTCTTGACGCTGGAGATCACCTGCTTTCAAAGTCAAGAAAAGGCCTCAAGGCACCTCCATCTTGTTGATTTTCCTCCTTAGTATATTTAAGTCACTGGTATATGTGATGTCTCAGAAGGCTGAGCAGCCTTTTCATTGAACCTTCAGGAAGTCTTCTGTTGAGGCTAACTCAAGAAGAGCAGTTTTTTTAAAATTCTGCTGATGAATGAGTCTGTTTCATGTCTGGCCTAGACATGGAAGAAGAATGAGTCTGTGCCTTGACCTTTATAAAAAATATTAGGAACTGAAGGTGGTTGGATGAATACTGCAATTCCCAAACCTCTTGTCCCAGAATTAGTTACGTACTTCTAGATTCTTTCCCTTGTGCCATTAAATAAGAGATTGCAGGTCTGTGGCCTTTACTGTAAGGTCGTAGGACTCTTAAGAGATCTAAAGGACAAGTAATCCATCTTTCTGCCAAGAGGAAAAACTACTATATAAAAAGACTTGCATTCAACACGAGGTGAGATTTTGCTGAAGTAACTTTGAAAGCAGGTTTTAGTGTGCATCTTAAAGGTATAACAAAAAGCATATTGGTCTAAAAAGCTGTATTCATTGTATTAGAGGATTGCTCTGTCCTAGTGAAGTTTTTCATTTCTGGTTTTTCACAGAACAGTTTATTTATTTATTTATTTATTATTCATATTTATCTACCGCCCTCCTCACCGAGGTGACTTGGGGCGGTTTACAGATCATGTCCAAGCTTCTTATGAATTGTCCATCAGTTGAAGGTCAACTGCATAATGGGTTTTTGAATACTTTACAAATGGCAAGGTCGCTGATGCCATTTCTCATAATGAGTTGCAACTAGAGTAGTCCCTTTTGAATCAGTGGTACTTATGGAGGAGTTGACTCACTAAATCCTCAGTAAATCATAGGCCTTGCCTACTGTAATGCTGCTTTCTGTACTAAGCAGCAGGAATTTCAGCCATGACTTGGTTAAGGAAGAATGACATAAAACATAAAAAGCTTCTGTCAAAAGGTCTCTAAAATGTCTAAAAATACCTTTTACAGTAATTTTTTAAAATAATTTGAATGCATGACTCAGCTCACATCAGCTTGTGCCATTACAACTTGTGGCATTGACTTTTAAACTTAACCCAGTTATGCCTAAAATCCACTGTCTTTAATTAATTTCTTCAGATTTCTGAATTTTGTGTATTTAGTAAAATACTTTTCCTGCCTGCTCATAACATCTTTTTAATCAGTGGCTAGATGACTGTATAGATATGTAACAGAAACAGTCTAGTCTAAAAATGGCTGTCACAGTTAGCTTTTGGCTGGTGTCTTTAAAAAGAAACTGCCTTCAGAAAGATTGGCTCATTTTTCTATTGTGTCATCTAGTGATGTAGTAGCAACGTGATGAATAGTAAGATAGCTATCTGGAGAGGTTTCTCATTTGCCCTCTTCTGCTCCTGTTTTTAAGTTGATTTGTAAAAAAGATTGGGTTTTTAAAAAAATACATATACAGTGGTACCTCATACAACGATTTTAATCTGTTCCATGGGGCTCATTGTTGTACTAAACAATTGCTATACGATGCATGAATCGTATAGCAATTTTGCCTATGGGATGCATCATACAACTTTTTTTTTTTGCTAAATGGTTTTTCCCATTGAAAAATTGTTTTATGATTTTTTTCCATAGGGAAAATTGTTATGCAGGATGTCATCCCCCCCCCCCCTAATTGTTATATGATTTCATTGCTATATGGGGCAATTGTTGTATGCGGTTCCACTGTATATGATTGAACAAAGCGATTCCTGCTTGTGCAGAGAATCCTGCTGCCCTGTATTTTCATCATGTAGGGATATTGCTGCAAAACAAAACAGAGTTGGTAGCAAGATTTAGCTTATACGTGTGAATGATTTACAGGGTGGTAGGGATGGCAGTGGCTCAAGTCACTAAGACGCTGACTGGGAGGCGGAAGGTCAGCAGTTCGATTCCTGAGTACTGCAGGACGGAATGAGCTCCCGTCTCTGTCCCAGCTCCTGCCAACCTAGCAGTTTGAAAACAAGAAATTGCAAGTAGATAAATAGGGACCACTTTGGTGGGAAGGTAACAGCGTTCCATGCGCTCCGGTGTCTAGTCATGGCTGCCACATGACCATGGAAACGTCTGCAGAAGCAGACAGCGCTGGCTCTTCGGCTTAGAAACAGAGATGAGCACTGACCCCTAGAGTCGGATACAGCTGGCTTTCGAGCAAGGGAAACCTTTACCTTTACCTTTAGGGATGGCAATAGTTAAACCATTCCTTAAATACTTCCCATACCTTGAAAACCCCTTTTGAGGTCACTGTAAGTTGCATGTGATGTGACAGAGCAGAACAAATCACTGATACTCTAGAGCAGTGCTTCCCAAACTTTGGTTTTGGACTTCAATCTCCAGAAGCCTAAGTCAATTCGCCAATGTACTCCTCAGCCAGTGTACTGACTTAGGGCTCTAGGAATTGAAGTCCACTCGTGTTCTGCAGAACATAGTTAGAGAAACGCTGCTCTAGAGTCCAGACATTCTTACAAAGCCATTATTTATAGTAGGGGTGCCCAAACTTTTTGCGCCGGGGGCTTGACCATGCCTCCGGAACAACTGAGCGGCCTTACCACACCCTCAAAGCAGACATGTTTGTGCATGCGCATCTGAAACCACTTCTGGGAGTGACACGTATGTGTTTGTGCATGTGCAAATGCATCTGTGCCACTTCTGGAAGTGGTTCCGGATGTCCCAACGCATGCACAAATGTATCTGCACCACTCCCAGAAGTGGTTCCGGAAGCACATGCATATGTAATACACTGGGGACTCTCCCAGAGCCTTGCTTTTTTATAGTACCAGATCTTCCAAAAATGTCTTCTGTTCATTCAGAGTTGCAGTTCTCTGCGGTGCAAAAGCTAGTCGTGGTTGTGTTCATTGGATAGTATCTGTGACATCACTGACAGGAGGTAGGTCTGTTCTGCCATTTTATTGGCTCAGCAGTTTTCCCTCTCTTCTTTTGGAGATGTTTCCTTTCCAGCTGGTTGTGATAAGTAGACCAGAGAGATCTGACTGCATCACATTTGGTCTTTATGTATAGCACTTTATAATGTGTGAAGAATGTTTCATGTTTTTCATTTTTCTTCCTTTTTTCTCTTTTGTGTCATGTTTTGAGGGCTGCCTTGTTTTATTCTTTTGCAAGCTGCTCTGAAAGTCTTTCCAGCTGTTAGGAATGTGTTAAATAAATAAAATCAAAAAAATTATGGAAATAAGCGTTTGTCTTTTCAATATTCCAGTGGTGAATGGACATGTGGTATGCATTTCCTATTCTGCACAGTAATATGAAATCTGTGTCCCAGCTTCTTGGCTGGTAGGTTTTTAGAAGTTCAGTGAGCATTGCAAATCGCCTGAAGAGTGGAAAATTCCCTTGTCACGTGATGGTCTTATCAGCAGCAACCAGATGGAGACCAGGACCTGAACATTATCAGTGTTAAATTGCTTTTCCCCCCTGAGGTAGAGAGGATTAAAGCACTCCTTCAAAAATGGGTGACATAAGCTGCAAACTTGGAGATATTAATATTTCAGAACTTTACTATTTTAGTAATCTGTGACTATATTTTAATAAACATTCCATACAAACTGAACCCTCTTTCGAATGCTGCAGCGGGAATTTTTGCACAGCATATTGTTTTGAATGAAAGCATTCTTTTCTACTGATTAGCTGTACTCTATCTAACGCCATAATCTAGGGATTTAACACACCTAAAAGATTATTTAGATATGAGCTCTCACTCTAACTGAATAAATGACAAATCAGTTGGACTGTACCATGTTTACTGGAATTTTTAAGTCAACTTTGCTGCTGTTTTGTGGTCTCTCAAGGTGACTGTGGAAATACACTTGAGTATTATACAACCCATTGACTTCCTCTTCTTGGGGAAATTCGCATGCAGTTAATTCAATAAAGGAAGCTGCGGCCTTGATTTTTGTGAGATAGGCTGTAGATAAGAGGAATTTTTGGAGGCTGCTAATTCATACCATCCCCAAGGCTGAAATCCAGTAGTAAGTCACAACTAAGTGGCCCCACTGGAGCAAAGGAACTTACAGAGGAGTTGGTTTACCAACTCCCCAATGATTGAGTGAGTTTATTCAATTTGCGACTTACTTTTGTATTTCAGCCCATGGTGCCAGTGGGAGCTTATTATATAACTAAATTAACTGCAGTCCTATTTTGCATATCAAAGCAAATGACGTTTGAAAACTGTATTCATGAATTGTTCTATATATTTAGAATTAGTAGGTAATTAACATACAGACTTTTCTCTTTTTTCTTTATTCAGGACAAATTTGGAACTTGAACTGGTTCATCGGGGAGGGAATTTGTGCCAGGGAGGTGCGAGCACAGCTGGGAAAAGATCATGTTTGAGTATGTATGTTATGATTCAGTGATACCTAAACATTTTAAGTAAGGATTACTTACAAGGTCAAATGTAATATTGGAGTTGCTCACCGGTTATTTAACAGTTAATGTTTGCTTAGCATTGGTGTCTGTATTGGGTAGCAGTTTTGCTAAATGCAAAAAACTACTAAAGCACTCAATCTCCAATTCAGACATACTCTTTGACACAGACATGAATCAGGTAGATGGAATAATTTTTGTGTGCAGATGATTTCTGTTCTCCAATTAAAACAATTGTTCTGAAGGATAGGCAAATTTGGGCAAGATGTGCTCTTTTTTCTTATTTTTCTTCGTTCCCTCTGGATAACTCTGAATATGATCAACTTTTAATGATCGGAATTGCTAAACTGGATTGGGATTGGTTAATACAGTAAAACCCCGGTTCACAAATTTAGTCCATTCTGATACAGTAGTTTTCTCAGAAACTGGATCAGTCATGAACTGAAGCACATTTCCCCATAGAAATTCATTGAAAAATTTTAAAAATCCCCAAAACCCCACAATTAAACTGAATAAAAGACAATGCAAGCCTTTTCTACCACTTGACTTTCCTGGGCTCTGGCACTTTTTCTTGGTGGTGGGCGTCGGGTGTGCTAGCCAAGGACTCAGCTCTCCTTTCGGCCAGGCCTGTGCTGGAGAGCTAATTTAACTCTGCTCTGCTCCATGGGAGAAAGTCAGAAGTACTTCGGCAGCTTCAGGAGAAGGACCACACTGATCCTTCACTGCCTGGGTTGCTGCCACTCCTTGTGCCGAGGTCCAGGAGGGTAAGAAAGGGGCAACGCGGTGAGCACTTGCCCGGCAGTGGCGCCTGCAGTGGGGGAACGCAGGAGGTGGCCAGACAAAGGACTCCTCTTTCTTACCCTCCCGGACCTCGGCACAAGGAGCGGCAGTGACCCAGGCGGCGAAGGGGCAGCACAGCCCTTCTCCTGAAGCTGCTGAAGGGCTTCTGACTTAGACTTCTGAGAATTGAAGTCCTCCAGTGGGGTATGTGCCCCACATTGGGAACCTCTGTTTCAGAGGATCTGCATCTTGGGATCATTGTATTGCCATCACTTATATAAATGTAGAAGAATCAAAGGATGCTTGAGAAGTATTTTACTATGAACCAAAATAATTTTTTTCCCTGAGAGAGTGCAAGATAAATGAGTTTATAAGAAAATACAGTAAAACCGAATCTTTTGCCAGGAGAAGAGAGACCTTGTTTTGTCCTCAAACAACACATCTGATTCAAAAAACAGGTGACAGCAATCGCTTTCAATGTCATCTGCACCTTCAATTAACTCACAAACCCCAGGAGCTAAATACTGCCCTCAACTTTTGCTGGAATCAGGTGACTTCAGCATTAGACTGTTATAGATTTCTAAGTGCCTGTGAATAATTGCCTATTTGTGGAACATAAATTAATCCCTTCTGTGATTTATATTTAAATCTGGCATCTCCAGGAGTCTATTCAAAGGCTAGTATCTTTAAGTATTGAAGAACAAAATTCAGAAGAATAAGTACAACGAAGTGTGGCAAATGATAAAGTTTTACAGTGGAAAGAAATGTATAAAAATGTCATTTTGGGACTGAAGAAAGGCTGGCTCTGAATTAGCACTTATTGACACTACCATGTATGCAAGCCAAGCTAGATTTGTAAGAGCTCATAATAGCTCATGTTCCTTCCACATAAGGGAAGTATGGTCTCTGAAATAAATTGAATATCTACCGCTCAGCTCAGTCCTGTCTGCTCATTGGCACTGGGACAGAGCATAGTGGATGTAGAACTAGTTATTACTTTTGTAATCACACTACTATTTTAGAAAAGTTGTTGCTTGGCATTTGTTTTTGGTTTTTTAATAATATTTTTTATTAATTTTAAGAAAGAAAAATTAACAAACACATACACAAAAATCAATAACACACCAAATACAATACAATGCATATATTTTTAAAAAAGAATATCTTATCTAACGCATTTATACTCCTTATCTTTATATTTTTGTTGTTGTTCAGTCGCACAGTCAATTTTGACCCTTGGCAACCCTATGGACTATTGCCCACCAGGCACCTCTGTCCTCCACCATCTTCCTCAACCTCAACCTGCCCAGCCCTGTGGCCATTGCATCTACAATATCTAGCAATCTCATTTTGGCCACCCCCTTCTTTTTTGGCCCTCCACCTTTCCCAGCATCAAGGCTTTCTCAAGTGAATCCTCTCATCTCATTTGGTATCCAAAGTACTTTAGCTTCATCTTTACTATTTGACCTTCTAAGGAGCAGTCAGGGTTGACTGGCATGTGGGCCAGGGCCGGCCCTTGCACTGTAGAATGTGAACCTCTCATTTATTTATTAAAAGCTTGCCTGAAAAGAAAGATCCTGACAGTCAAAGGACAGCAGAGAGGGGGGCTAGCCTGATTCCCCGTTGTGCCCCCTGAGAGAAGAGCCGTTGTGGGATAGCTGTACAGTCCCAAGTCGTCCCAGAAGAAGGGAATAGTAAACCACACCTGGGTATTCTCTGAGTAGAAAATCCTGAATTTTTCCTGGCAAAATTGACTTGATGGCACACAATCATTATATTATTGTCTACACCAGGAGTTCTCAACCTTTTAAAGCCGTGGGATGGGTCATGCTCCCTCAGACAGCTTTGGGGGCCGGATGGCCATTTTGCCCTTCTTCCACCACATGGCACATGGCACTTCATGTGTGGCGGAGGCAGTGCCCCCCCTCACATGAAATGATGCTGTGGGCTGCATCTGGCCTGTGGGTTGCAGGTTGAGAATCCCTGGTCTACACTATATAACACTGTCTCTTTGTGGTGTCAGAATAGCAACAGGGGATTGAATTGATTGTACATTATATAACCAGTGATGGAAGTAGAATGTACAAAAAGCCTCCAGTTAAAAAGAGATGTGAAACAATTCAGTTCCTTCCAACTAAACTATGAACCCATCAGCTGTGTTCCTTTTTTTTTTCAGATCAATTGTTTCATGTGTTGGCTATGCACATGCGTCTGTACAGCATTGATTCGGCATATAATCCATGGAAGAAATTAACACAGTTGATAAAGGATGAGAATTTTCAGTAAGTATAGTTCATCAATGGATTTCCATAAAACAATGATGTTTTAAACTTTGTGATACACAAAGTAGATCTATATACTTCTGCTCCTGTATGCCATTTTAAAGGTATAGATATAAGTCTACATGTTATGCAGTGGGAGTGTGTAGTTTCAACTAGGGAATACCTTTTTCAGTGGATTTATGTAAGTGTTGATTTATAATTCTCATTCCATCTAACTTATTTTTTGTTCAGACCAACATTGGGTTCATCTGTTCATTGAGTACACTTCTATGGTGCCCATCTGAGAGACGTTCCTACTCCGAGTAGTTTATACTCCTAAAACCAAAGACATTACAAAAGAAAGCACGTACAACTATGAAATAAAAACCCATTGCTCAACCTAGCAGCATCATGTTAAAAGTAGAATTTTTGTTATTCTCCCCACCATGGAATATAAGGTCTGTAAAATTAGAACTAAAACTAATTGGCTGCAAGGAAAAGATCTTTAAATGCCTCCTTGAACAGAGTGATTTTAAGTTGATTTTTAAATGTGTAAAGGGAAGGAGCCTGGCACAGCTCCACAGGTAAGGTGGTCTACAGTGTACGTGCTGCCACCAACCTGGTCTGTCCACTTGATACCCAGGAGTTGTAATTAGACTGCTAGATTAGAATTCAGGAAGCCTGGCTTTGATTCCCTGCTTAGCCATGGAAACTCCCTAGCCATGGAAACCACTCCTTAAGTATCTCACGTACTTTGAAAGCCTTGTTTGGGTCTATGTAAGTTGGTTCTGACTTGATGGCACATATCAACAACACTTGTGTCCAAAACCATTTCATACCCATTGTCATTTGGGTGCCTGTTTTAAGTTCATACCCATTGTCATTTGGGTACCTTTAGTTTTTGAACTTCAATTCCCAGAAGCCTAAGTCAATTCCCCAAAGCACTGATTAGACAATCTACTTACTTAGACTTCTAGGAATTGAAGTCCCCTGTGGGCTCCCACATTTGACAACACTGGTTTAGAGTTGCACCATATTTTTCTGAGCCTTAAGGACATTCTGCAGATATCTTACAGGCAACAAATGTAACCATATCAGATGAATAGATGGTCAACTTAATAGCAATTGCAACTACAGAGTGCTAACAGCAGTACATAATTCAATGGGTTTACTCTGGTTGGGACTAATAATTGAATTTTGTCCTAAGTGCTTCCATGGCAAAGAACGTAAGTTGGCATGACAGCGAGATGGAGGTAGAGGTAATTCGAATTATTAAAATATCTGTTTATGCCAGCGTAATACATTTTGATTCACTTTATAATACTTGCTTCATCGTTATCAAACATTGCATTCATTTTTAAATAACTGCTTCCGTAGCAATTTTGGGGAGCTACAAGTATCAGGTTCTCATTTGCACTGAATGGATTACGAGAATGACTCCCTTCCATCCTCTAAACAGGTTCTGTGAAAGGTAGTGTTCAGTGTCATGAAGGACTTATTCAAGTTTTTAAATAAACGATGGAACATTTTTAAATGCACGGTGCGCTGGTGCTTGACATAATTACAGAAGCTTATCTAAATCTTGGCATTTTATATTATTCATCAGTTCTAAAAGAATGAACAGATGAAGTCAAACAGTTCACTTTTCCCCCAACATTATTGTAGTGTCACTGAGCCTCCTGGTGTGCCACATAAATTGAAACAGTTAATTGATCATGCAAACATTAACATCAGACAAGAATCCTTTAAAATGGAAATGTTTTTATCTCTAAGGGAAAGGTTTTGAAATACAAATATTAGATATTAGGTTTCCTTTTTCCATTTGGAAAAACTTTATGGATAACTTTGTCATGTATAAAAATGGATACTGTATATACGTGAATATAAGCCGACCCGAACATAAGCCTAGGTACCTAATTTTGACCTTGAAGGAAAATAGAGTGACCTGAGTATAAGCCGTTAGTGGGAAATGCAGCAGCTGCTAGTGATTCTCAGTAATTAAAATACAGTCAAACCTCGCATAAAGAGCACCTTGCTTAAAGAGTAACTCGTTTAAAGAGCAGAATTTTCTCTGAATGATCGCTTCGTTTAACAAATAAAACCAACCAAAAACTCGCTTAACAAATAAATCAGGGTTAACAATCCCCCCTCCCCCACAATTGGTCACTTACAATGGTGTTTTGCTTAAAGAGCAAACTCGCTTAAAGAGCAATCCTGTGGGACGCATTATGCTCTTTAAGTGAGGTACAACTGTACATTAAAATACAGTAATCTTAATTATTTTAGTGATTGTTTAAAACTGTACTTGCACCACCCACCAATGGTGGCGCTGCATATAAAGTGGGTGGGCAGGTCAATTACACTGAAGCAGGAAGTGTTGCTATAGTCTATCCTCTTGCTCCCCCTGCAAGGAAGGAGAATGGCTTCCTCCCTCCATCTTGGACACATGGAGCAGGGACAGTAAGTAAAATCCTTTCTTTTTCCACACCAGTTTGGAAGGGGGACATGATTGCACTGTAGATCTTCTTTCTTCATTTGCGGTTTTCCATAGGAATTAATTGAAAACAAACCAGAATAGGAAAACTTGATTTTCAATGTATTCTAATGGAAAATCATGATTTGCACACTCTTGTGACCAGTTATGTAATTGCGCCTCAGGTTTCTTTGCCGCGGAAGTCTCGAAACTGACTTTTAAAGTGCTGATAACTTTTTTTAAACCCATATTTTTAGACCTTATGGTTTTTGACCCATCTATAGGCCGAGTCCCCTTTTTGGACCTCTTTTGGGGTTAAAAAACTCAGTTTATATTCGAGTATATATGGTATGTTTTAAAGAAAATAAGCATATAAAAAACATCAGCTTCAGTTAATTCTTTCTGTTGGAACAGAGGGAGCTTTTGTGAATATACACATCTTTAGTAATAATGTATCTATATACAGACTAAACGGTATATGCACATACAAGTCCATTTATTTATCTGTTTCCTGATAATTATTTTAGTCTGATCAAAATAGCATGTTATTTATTATATGTCTTTAAGATTCCAGAGTTTAAAAGTAATTGACAAGCAGAGAAAGCTCCCCTCTATCCTTTTCCTTTCCTTTCCATTTTATTCAAGTGGGCTTTTTTTCTTTTTGAGTTTCGAAGCTTGATATTGGGACTCTGCTTTTGTTAACAAATTGGAAGACAACGTTTGTCTGGAAATGAGGCTCAATATAGCAAACAATATCTGATAAAATACTTTTCTAGCAGCTTCTGTGTCTCACATACAGTATATGGTAAAACCCTGACTTATGTAAAAAAGTCCTGTCACTGGCCTTTTACGTAAATAGGTTTTTATGTAAATCAAAACAAACCCATAGGGAAAAAAGATTATTTACATAAACTGATGCAAACCGATAGGAAAAATGATTTTTTAAATGTAAATCAAAGTAAGCCCATAGGAAAATGAGTATTTACTTAAATTGAAGCAAACCCATGGGGAAAATGATATTTCTACATAAAGCAAAGCAAACACATAGGAATCGCATTACGTAAATCAGGACATTTATGTAATTTGGGACATTTACATAAATCGGGACACCATTTTAGCAAAAAAATCCTTATGTAAGTCGAATTTTGCATAACTCGAGGCATACGTAAGTCAAGGTTTTACTGTATGTTCTTTTCCTTGCTTTAACTTTCAACTGCTTGTGATAATTAGGTGTTTTATATTTGGGGTAATTGATTTGTACTCTTGTATCAAAGACTAAAACTTTAAAATCATTTCAGAGAGATTCTGCTTAGGGCAAAAAATGTTAGATTTGATCCAGATTGAATTATTTGTTTGTGTAGGTAAATTATGGTTACCTTTCCCTATAGATTTCAGTGTGGCAGAAGTGTGAAAGATTTAGCCAGGATCAAAACATTTTTAAGAGAAAATGTGGATTTTTACTAATTGTGCAGTTCAATTGTGGGCTGGAGAAAGCTTAGCCACCACCAGATCAAATAATTCCATTTAACATGCACTGTGTAGAAGATGAATCCTGAAAGTATAAATGCAAACTGTGTTTGCTTATTGCAGAGTATTTGCCTAGCTAAATGAATCTGGACTAAACTTTTGAGTGAACATATATAGCAGTACCCATCAGGCTGCTGTGGCCTGGGAGTCATATAAGACTTTTCAAAACATCAGTTGCAACTTAGGTCTCCTTTGCTTGAAAGCCAGTAGTATCCAACTCTAGGATGTGGTGCTCAACTCCACGTACAGCCAAAGAACCAGCACTGCTGTTACCTTTCTTGCTGAAGCAGTACCTATTTATCTACTTGCAGTTTCTTGCATTTGAGCTGCTAGGTTGGCAGAAGATGGGACTGAAATAGGAGCTCGCTCCATTGTGCAGCACTTGGGTCTCGGACTGCTGACCTGTCGACCTTCCAGTCATCAAGTTCAGCATCTTAACCGCCAAGCACTGCAGTCCCCCGGTTGCAACTTACTAGCCAAGAAATTTGCCCATAGGAGCCTCATTCTCCATGAGGCACCACCTGAGCTGGAGTAGCTACCGAAGGCATAGGAGTATATCTGGCAATGCAGGGGAGAGTAGAAGGAATGGAAGGGACATGGAACACAGGAAGAGAGGGGAGGAATTCCCTCATTGAGAGGCAAGGTTAAAGACAACTGAAGAAGCATGGAGGGCAAGAAGATGGAGGCTGTTGCCTAAGAGGTGTGGAAAGAAACTGTGTAAGGAAGAGAAGGTAGTGAAATACCAAAGACCTTGGAGATGTAGGAACAGCATGAAAGGAATTAGGAACAGGGTCAGCTAGTTAAAGGGGGTCAAGCACAAACCTGGGGTAGAGAAGAAGAAGCTGTTGAGCTCCAGCAAAGGGTGAGAAGGATCTGAATACCTGCTGTTGGTTTTAAGGCACAAACTTCTATTTCAAGTGATATCAGGGTGTTTTGATTATATTACAGTCACAAACCATTCTAAAAAGATGGTTATTGTAACAAACATGATTATTTTCATAATTTTTCAGGACGTACGATGAAGAGCAGCCAGAGGTTCCTGTACTTTACAGAGATGTATTATCTCTCCTGCTCATCCAGATTTTAACCATGCCACAGCCATTGCGCAAAGGTAGGTTACACAAAATGCATAAAGAGTAAAGAAGGGGCAAGGACCCTCTCCCTACTTCAGTTTCTAAGTAGGGTAGCAGATCAACCTTTTCTGCTGTGTTTGCTTAAGATCATGACTTTGCCTTATCTCTAGAATCTGCCACTGAGCAGAGCTTTTTGTTGTGGTTTTTGACAAGCTTATCTGTGATTCCTGTCTTTTCACTTTTATCAGACCAACAGTACAGTAAAGCCATAAAGCCAGAGAATGAGTATTAAGTTCCCTCAGTTGTGAGGCAGAGAGAAGGTTCCTCTATGTGACCTTCATTTGTTTCGTCTAGTCGGCCTCCTAACACTTCATATTGAACTGTAAATTCCTATGGGTAAAAGCAAATGATTTATTGTAATTTAACAGCACAAATTGTGGCAATTATGTTACACATGACAAAGATAATTGCTGTAATACAGTATCTGTAATACGGTCTGTAATGGTATACCGGGATGATATAAAATTCAACACACTGTTGGAATCTCAAGAGAGTTTTGAAGCAGAAGAGATTTATTGCTGCTTATTATTTCAGGTTTAATGCTTATAATATTAAGATTTTAAAACAATGCCAACCCCTATCTCTTTCATTCTCAATGATGAGGGGTATGTTTTGATAAAGGGTTGCTGTAGGGTTTACAGTACTGTACATATAAATATCAACATAACATAATAAAACATAAAACAAAATAAAAATAAACCAACCAAATAAATACATCCTAAAATAAAATAACTGGTGTCTGTGGGCACAAAGGATCAACTGACTAGTTAATTTATTTTTAAGGGGATAATATTCTGAAAGGCTTCCTTGAACAGGAAAGTTAAATTGTTTTTTGAAGATTCCCAGTGATGTGGCCTAGTGCAGCTCCACTGGTAGTGTGTTCCACAGCGTTGGTGCCACCACTGAGAAGGCTCTTTTTCTAGTTATAGACTTTCTAGCCATCCTCGGGTCGGGACCTGGAACTGCATAGACTATAATGAATGGGTGATGCAGGAGTTGTTCTAAGGAGAGACAATCTGACAGATAACAAGGTCTCAAACCATATAGGGCAGTGATGGTGAACCTTGGCACTCCAGGTGTTCTTAGACTGCAATTCCCAGAAGCCAAAGTCAGCACTCCTACTGATCAGGGCTTCTGGGAATTGACGTTCTAGAACACCTGGAGTGCCAAGGTTCACCATTACTGATATAGAGCCTTGTATGATAGCACTAATACCTTGTATCTGACACAGTAGGCAACAGATAACTAGCTCTGTTTCTACGTTTGTGAGAGTAAGGTTGCTTTTTAGACCAATTTTTGACTCTTCCCGCCATGGAATTTAATCTGTCAGGCTGTCATTTTGAATTAACTTCTTTTTTTTTGTTTTAAAGTACATCGGTATAGTACTTCTTGAGAAAATCAGCACTTAATAAGCAATGTCCTAATAGCATCTCATGACCTTCAATAAAAGGTCATGTATTAACTATTATATCAACTGTTGAATGACCTTGGTTATCTCGTTCAGTACAGCATTGATTAAGGCAAAGTAAATGCTATTACACTGTACATTCTCTTCTTTCTGGGAGGAAAAATTGATCTGAGTCCATCCCAGAAGGGAGATTACAAATTAAATCTCTGATTGTAGGGAAGCCATTGTGCTGGAGGGTCAATGCACTTGCAGTCAGTTCTTCTCTTGGTTTATAAATAGAGGGCTCACAGGGCAATAGGTTGCAAATGATCTCTCTTCAGAGGCACACACCTACTGTGCAACCTACAGGATTATCACAGTGCTGAAGATAGCGGATATTTTTAAAGCATTAAGATGGGCAGAACAAATAGAGGTGTTTAACATGCAAAAGCCATTTTACACCATGCAGGTATGCAATGATGCTAGTTTATCTTCAATTTTTTATATTTATTGTGCACTAATCTGCAGAACCACAGTAAAAGTGATGATAGGAAATTTGTTTCAGAGAAATAGACTGTGTTTAGAAGGTAAGCTTCTGTATGGTCGGCAGGACCAGGTTTACTGTTGAAAGAGCAATCCGTGGCATTTTAGCTGATGCTACCAGAACATAATTGCAAAGAGCTGGGAGCAGTGGTGGGCAACGACAGGTTCGCACATCCCCGGGAGGGGGGTAGTAAAACTGGGTGGCCTTCAGGCAGAGGGGGTAGCGAAATTGGGTGACCAGACCCACCTCCCTGCCCTGCCCCATCAGGTTTTGCCCCTGCAAGTGGTTCAAGGTCTCCCTTGCTCAAAAACCAGTCATATCCGACTCTAGGGTGCAGTGCTCATCTCCATTTACAGCCAAAGAGCCAGTGCTGCCTGTGTTTGCAGATGTATACATGGCCATATGGCAGGCATGACTAGATTGCCCATGGTGTAGGCTCTGCCCATGACATAGGCTTCCCCCATGACATAGGCTCCACCCATGATGTAGGCTCCACCCACGGTGTGGTAGTTAATTTTTTTGCTGCCCACCACTGGCTGGGAGGTTGTTCTACAACATTAGGAAGACCTCTTACTTAGACTCCACTACTCAGTACTGGACAACCTGAGTCATGAAATTGGCTGAGAAGTTTAAACGAATTCCTAGAAGAGCTAAGGTGATGAGAGAGAATCTAGAAGGCAGATTTTCTCTCTAAGTAGACATTTGTCCACAGCAGAAGTTGCTATTCTTTAAGGTGCTATCACATTTTTGGTTGGTTTTCTGCAGCAACCTGATTTGGATACCCCCTCGAAATTTCAGCAGCAAAGTGCTCGCTTTGAAACAAACATAAAATGGCCACTTATTTATTGGGACAGTAAAACTACTTTCCCATATTAAAATTACAATTGCTTTCTGGATGAGGTTTTAGAGGTAGTCATAAGAGCATAAAACAATTGTGCCATACTTCAATTTTTGATGTCCAGCATAGACTCTTAAAACATAAAAGTGCTTTATTCTGATGTCATGTTTACTGCTTTTACTTTGGAAAATATAGATTTAATAAAATATTGCTAAACTAACTGTTCCTGGATCAATTGAAATTGCTTTTTCGTTTTATTGACTGCTTAACAGACAGCCTTTTTTTAAACTGAAGCCGTAGCCTTATATTTAACTTGGAATTTAATGACAGCCAATCAGGATATGCTGAGTTGTTTCATATACCGTAATACCTTGGATAACGCTAAGACTTGGTTCCACAAGTCTTGGTGTTATCCGATTTTTAGTGTTATCTGATGCATGTTAAAATCCTATGAGATGGATCGGATAACGTTAAAGCTCCATAGAGATACATTGTAATCGCACAGGCTTTAGCGGTTGTTATCCGATCCATCCCATAGGACCTTAATGTTATTCGATCCAATTCTCCTCCCCAGATTACTCAACATTATGCGATTTTAGCGTTATCCGAGGTAAACGTTATCCAAGGTATTACTGTAACATTTTCTGAAACATGTCCTTCAAAAAATGAGTAGGATTAGGAGTTTCATAGCAAATTATATTTTCAAAAAGAAGTTCACTACAGTTTAACTGTGATAAATGTTTCTAAATTATCCAGTGTGTTTTCACTTTTGACCCTTTTCAACAGCTTGATATGATTGTAGTAAATGGCTTCATCATGTCTATACAGGAGCTGACATTCCCATTAAACCTGATAAGTTGATTAGAATGGATTTATAAAGGGGTGAACATTTTGAACTGACATGCTATGGAAAACTATTATTTTGTTTTGATTTATTTTAACACAATTTCAGGTCTTAGGTAGTCCTTTTGAGACTTTTCAGTTTGCCAAAAATATGAAATCTATAATCTCTGTACATGTACTTCTAGCTCACCTCTTATTTACACAAGGTGGTTCACAGCCCAAATCATTAAAAAATCAACAGAACAAGTAATAAGACTGCGTAAAAAATAAATAAAATGCACAGTGCAGCAGTATTGAAATATTAATTTAAATCAGGTTCTCATGTAGAATTGATACCGTGTAAATTATAAGCTACAATTTATGCAGCTTTGGGTTACTCGTTTGCAGAAGAAAATGTTTGTAAACTTAAAGAGTGTGCAATTGGTATAAATGTGTTTGAGACCTTATTTCAAATGCCTGAATTGCCTTGTCTGTTTTTGTATTTTTATAGAACACTTTGTCTGTATCATAAAAGTGCTCTTTACATTATCGTACGTGCAAGCTCTGGTCGCACTTTCTGTTAAATGCAGTGATGAAGACAGAACGACTTGGAAGAACTCTGGTGCTCAGAAAAAGGTTTGTGGTTTTATGAGAAACTTCAGATTGACTGCAAGAATGTAATTTTCTCTCCACTTGACCATGTTTGTCGTTGATACTCTGTGCTTGTTGACATAGTTGGGATCTGGAATATGTGATAGCGATGGGCAGATGTGCTCATTGAATAACATGGGTACTTTTGAGGAAGTAATGGTAGGATCAGTCTGTACAACCAATTTCTCATGGTGGGGAAAGCAATGAAAAGGATGGGGATGCATATCCTAATGGAATGGACTTACCACTTATAGCAAATATTTATGTTTGCCTTCAGTTCTTTAGGTTTTTTTGTGGGGGAAACCCCCATTTTTGGTCCTTTAAATGGAGGAGATAGCTGACATGGTGTTGAGACTTCTGGTATGATCTTTCTGCTGATCAAACCATAGCCCACAACTTTCAGGCTACGATATATCATGGACTACCTCTGCTTAGCAAAAGCTGTCTTACACCTAGTCCTTTAGATTGATCTTCCCGGTCCCAGCCTAGGCCTGAGTACCATATAAACTTGAGTATAAGTCATCCCAAATATAAATTGAGGTACCTAATTTGGACCTCTAAAACTAGGAAAATAGATGAGTATAAGTCGGGGGTGGAAAACGCAGCAGCTGGTAGTGAGTTTCAGTAATTAAAATACATGAAAATTTGGTACAATTAATTTATTCAGACATTTGCATGGGTATGTTTTCAGTTTTTTATGGTAGTATTAGTGTTTTGTTTTGTTTTTTAAATGTATGTTTCAATTTGCACCACTGCGGTTTTGGGACCCTTGGAATCATTGACCTGAGTATAAGTCGAGTCCCTTTTTTGGATCTCATTTTGGAGACTAAAAAACTAGATTTATATTCGAGTATATACAGTAAGTGTATTCATCCCCCAGCTACTCTGACCCTGAGATACCATGTAAGAAGTGGCCAAGTAATCTGAGAGATGCTATGAGTTTGTAGTCCAAACATAATACTTCTGTATTCTGTGAAAGAGCTCTGTTACCCTGATAGTACACAGAAGGATTTGTGGAGTTCCTTAGGTTGGATCCTTCTTTGATTGCTGTTATAGGTAGCAATTGGACCTCATAACAGATGGTCAGTGGTGGCTTCCAGTTGGATCTGCAGAAATGGTGCTGCTTTAACTTTGTTTAACAACAACAAAAAGAGTTGCGTGATGAGGAATCTTGACGGAGTTACCACAAGTACTGCTCCTTTTGTGTTTAGGTCAGACATTAAACTGCCAAAATGAAGCCACCTTTTGGTGATTTCATTCTGCAGTTCCTTTCACCTGACCTAGTGTGAAAAAGATTAGCTGTTTGCCGTTGCTCGGGTTAGGCTCGATTGTGGTTCAAAAATGCCACTCTCTTTGAGGAGGCTCTTTCTATGTACCCCATTACCACCACTAAAAGTTACCCTGCTTTACCATTGCTGATAAAAGGCAGGTTGTCATGAAGGACAATTGGATCCTAATATAAAGCCTGCAACACTTTACTGCTCTTGCCACATCGTTACTTCAGGATTTATTTTGTAGACACTGTCAGAATGTCATGAAATCTCAGTTTTATATGCCTCACTTCTGCAGTGCATCCACCATTTCCTTCTCTAAAAGCGATGAGAATCAGTAGACAGTTCTGCAGTTATACCTGTGGAGACAGCGCAGTTGAAGTACCGTAGACACAAATTCTGTGACTTTTATTCTTTCACAGACAGCTTGATGAATACAATCTGTTTTCTGCTTTTGATAAGATATAAACTGTGTCAAAGTTTGGACTTTATCCTACAATATATTTCAAACTGTTCAGTCCTGTTTATAGTAAATTATATTATTACAAGAAAGTTTGACACACTTGTGAGCTGGTTGCTTCATGTTAATACAATACAAGGATACCTTGTGACAACAAAATAAGAATAAGGTTTTGCTCTGTCAGCAGTGAAGGCCCAGGAGACAGTTCTGGGGCAAGACTGTTGGTAGGTTACTGGTGATTGCAAGGAAAACTAATCTGAAACCCCCTGTGGTGCACTGGATTAGCTACACTGTGGTTTGGATTCTGAGCAATTGCAGTGAAGTATAGTACAAACTACATTTGCACTGAATAGTATGCAACAGTTTTTGAGAACTGTGACTTATCTTTCACAAGCAAGCAGTCTGATACAGGCTCTCTCCTACTCGTTTTTGTGCCACAGGAATACCTTTAGTAACTAGAAGTTACCAGCAGGAGGAAACGTAAAAGAAATGCCCAATCCTAATTGCTGGCTTGCTGATTCCCTGCTTTCTGTTGTTGCTTTCATTTTTTAATTAGCTGTGCCAGAGTGGGTAGTTTTAGCAGCAATTGAGCGCTGTCCTTTGTAACATTTTATTTCTGAATATTTTCTTGTTCGCATTTCTAGAAACTCCTGGGTGAAACAACATGATGTGGTATTTACAATAAAGGAATCGCTGGCTGAAATCTTGTTGCTTAATAACAAGTTGCACCGAGGCCCATTGAATCCGTGGAATGTATGAAGGAGTGGATTTGCCAAATCCCTGCTGATTTAATTGCCCTACTCTAGTTAAGACGTATCTAGCTAAGCAACAGGATTTCAGCCGCTCAGACTTCACTTATTTTTATTCTGCATTTCAATATGTCAGAAGCTATATTGGCACAATTCTTTTCCGGGGGGGAAATCAACCAAACAGAAAGTGTTTAAAACGTTACACTGCACCAAAGACAGTGACCCAGTTCAGTTTCAGATGTGTTGATAAGCAAGTTCTCTCCCAGTGGATTTGGTGATTAGGGAAGAGTCCTTTTAAAACCCACATAGTTTAGCCAAATTTTAAACAACATGACACACTCTTTATAAATATGGTTTGCAGCTGCTTGGAATAATGGATGCAAACATTTCTAAAAATGCTTGGGTATCATCTTGTGTTACTGCCTGTCTATCTGGAAGAAAGATGGCTTCAGCTATCTTTCCCCCTAAAGTAATATTAGTACTCCTACAGGAAAACTGTCAAAAAATTTTGAACGTGCATAGAAGGTGCCATGCTTTGTAGCTATTCCAAGAAGCAGGAAAGTGAAATGAATACACATATAAGGCAGTTCTCAGACCACTTGACCCACTTGGGAGGTATGCAGATTTGGGAGCAGGCCAGTTCTAATGTGCAGCTCTATTTGGTCAGGTCTCCGTTGCTTGAAAGCCAGTTGTGTGTGACTAGGGTTCGGTCAGTGGTGGGATGTCAAAATTTTTACTACCCCACAGTGATGTCATCACAATGTGGGCGGAGCTAATGTCATGACATCGTGATGTGGGTGGGGCCAAAGAAAAAATAAAATAAAAATAAACACACATACACACCTCAACCCACCCACCCACCCACAACACAAACCCATAAATAAATTAATTAAATGAATAAATAAAATAAAAATTACAATAAAATACACCCACCCACCCACCCCGAACATAAATCAACCCACCCACCAAACACAAACCCGTCACTTACCTGTTAGTATAAGTGCCTGGGCAGCACCATGTTGCAAGATGGATATGGTCATCGTACCGGTTCTCTAGGATAATATGCCTTACAGTAAATGCAAAACAGCTGTACCTCCTTAAGGGTTCTCCAATTGGAATAGCAATTGGAACAGCACAGGTGTAGCTTATTGATGAGGTAACTCCAAGACTTTGCTTAAAAAACCCAAGCCAGGCCTCCAGGACTTTTTAGGAACTGTGGTAGTACGTCAATATAGGTAAAGGTATTAAATACACATTAAAATACACACAGACACACCACACCCAAAGGTGAGTCACTTACCCTGGGGAGCAGACTATAGGGAGCTTCAGGCTAGCAGCTTCTCTTCCTCCTCCCCGCTTGGGAGGACAGCAAGGAGGCCATGCATACACACCAAGCACTATAGGCATGCATGCACACCAAGTGCTTGGTGTGCATGCGCAGTGGGGGAACCAGTGAAAAGGTAAGCCCTGAAGGTGGTTTCCCCCCAACAGCTGCTACCGGTTCTCTGGGACATTGGGAAAAGTTACTACCAGTTCTGGTGAACTGATGAGAGCCTGTTACGTCCCATCACTGGGTTCAGTGCTCTTTTCTGTAGCTAAGTATAAATAGGTTCTTTCAGGTACCTGGAAACCTAGCTCAGTTTTCCCAAGCATCACTATATGTTGCTATATTAAGAACTTTCCATGTATAGTACAGAACCACTTAAAACAAGATTGATACTGCATGTCAGTTGCTTGTTATTTCATTGGTTTTAGTATACTAATACTCATCTTGACTTTTCTGAATAATATTTGGATCTAAAAATTAGTGTGTGCACTGCTTCCATGCCTACAATGGAGTTCTGCCCTTTTCCAGATTAT
Organism: Furcifer pardalis; assembly: GCA_030440675.1. Taxonomy (NCBI): domain Eukaryota; kingdom Metazoa; phylum Chordata; class Lepidosauria; order Squamata; family Chamaeleonidae; genus Furcifer; species Furcifer pardalis. The sequence continues at coordinate 156,259,244 of CP126894.1, read as the reverse complement.
TACATTTCCCTTAGTGCAGAACAGTTGCATGGTTTGTCTCAGTGTGGGGTTAGGAGCACATCAGACCATAGGAAAACTACACTGATAAACTGAGCCACATTTATTGGAAGGCTATTTCATTCAATCTTTAGACCAGATGTCCTCAAACATTTTAAGACAGGGGCTGGTTTATGGTCCCTGAGACGGTTGAGGGGCTGGTGACGGAGGCAGAGGAAGCGGTGGCAGTGGGGGCTGGTTCACAGTCCCTCAGATTGTTGAGGGGCAGCCGCTACCGCCACCGCTGCTGAAGCAAAGTCGTGGGCTGGATTATTTGATGCTGTGGGCTAGATTCGGCCTCCAGGCCGTAGTTTGATGACCCCTGCTTTAGACCATGTGCGTTAGGAAAAAAAGATGTTAGATTGGTGTTAATAATTTTCTTACTTTGCTGATTTGATGATGGATTTCTTTTAAATCACAGAATATATCTAATGCAAAAAATACCTGGGAAGTATTATTGAGCCATGTGATCAGTGAACTCTCCAAAGGGAAGATCTATGAGCAAGAGGAAACTGAAGATCTCGCCATGGTATAGTTTTAAGCATTTCTATTTGTCAACCTTATGTTACTTAAATTATATTTATATGTGGTCATAAAGTTTGCACTTGTATTTTATCAGTACAGTAGTACCTCGGATAACACTAAGACTTGGTTCTACAAGTCTTGGTGTTATCCGATTTTTAGTGTTATCCGATCCATGTTAAAATCCTACGGGATGGATCAGATAACGTTAAAGCTCCATAGAGATACATTGTAACCGCACAGGCTTTAGCGGTTGTTATCCGATGCATAGGACCTTAACGTTATTCGATGCAATCCCCCCCCCTTACTAACTTTATGTGATTTTAGCGTTATCTGAGGTAAACATTATCCGAGGTATTACTGTATACGAGTATTGGTTCTGCAGGAGCAAAGTTGCACTAATAAAGACTATTTTTTTTTAAATCACCCTAATGTAGGACACCTCAAGTGCTTGGTGCCCAGATTCCATAGAGATTTACTTGCAGCAGTTCTGTCTACCCTTCCTCAGGATCACCAGCCTTCTACAGCACCATCTGTTTGGAGGGGAGCTGCCTACCTGCCAGGTATTACAAAAATCTAATTCAGATTCTCATTCGTTATAATGCGATATGCATCAAGTTTCCTAACAGAAAACTTACTACAGAGATCTTAAAAACATTCCACTGAGATTCAAGGTTTAAAATTTGTTATGTGAATTATTTCAGTGGTATAGCTCAGAGGTTTAGGCATCTGGCCTCAGAGCCAGAGGTTGGGAATTCAGTTCACTGTGCCTGCTGGGAAAAGAACCAGCCTTTTTGTCCTTGAGACAGCTGTATAGTCCCTAGTTGTCGCTTCTGTTTATTCTGTACCTAGAAGAATGTGGAGAGGGTCACTATAAGCCAGAATTAACTTGATGGCATGCAGTTGTTATTATATGCTGCCTGAATGTGCAGACCAAACATGAATTTCTACATGCAGACTATCAGCACTGTGTTTATGAAGAGGCATTATGCTGAATATTTTGTTTATTTATTCATATCCCACAAATAATTAGTGTTCAACACTACTCTAGGCAGCTCACAATAACATTTGCCTCTTCCCACTTCTCGGTATGGCTCTCGTTTCTAATTTGAATTTTCTTCTTTTGGTATTTAACAGGAAGATGAAGAGTTTACTGTCCTTGCCAACTGCTTGGGTTTGTTGCCATCATCATTTCAGTCATCACAGTTCCCCAGTGCCTCTTGTCTTGATTGGCCTGTGGAAGCCTTTGACATAATCTCCCAATGGTGCTCAGAACTGGTTTCCTTTTCACATAAGCATCCAACACAAGTAAAGGTAGAGAAATCATTTTCATACATCTTAACGTGTTATTGGAGTCGGTAACTTATTTTGTTTATTTTTTTTCCTTATGCTTGCAGCATAATCCTATTTTTTTTTAAAAAAAAAAATATTGATTACTGTATACTCAAGCCATATTTCTTTGCCTGCTTTTTTTTGGTTGACAGTGCTGGCAAGTTATTGTGAATCACATAAACAGCATACTAGATTCTTTTAAAAAAGAAAAGCTTTATTTGAAAAAAAGCAATGGCTGTTTCACTTTGAATTACATACTGTAGTCATGACGATTTTTGGCCAAAGAGCCAGCGCTGTCTGGACCTCCAGACATTTCTTTTGTAATATGGCAGGAATGACTAGACTAGTGCATAGACGCTGTTTGCCTTCCCACCAAAGTGTTACCTATTTACTTGCATTTTCTCAAACTGGTAGGTTGGCAGGAGCTGGGACAGAAGGCAGGAGCTCACTCTGTCATGCAGCACTTGGGTCTTGAACTGCTGACTTTCCAGACAAGTTCAGCATCTTAACCACTAAGCCACCGCAGTCCCTTTGGATTGTTCTTATACAAAAATAAAAACATTCCATTTCTAATACAGTAGTTTAGTTTACAGTGTTTAGAAAGTGCCTTTAAAGATCAGTTGAGATCAGTTCTGGACCGGACAAAAGTGCTGCATCATTGTGAAAAGCAGAATTGCTATACTCTGTTGGGCCAGTTTTGGTGCCTGACAAGATTAATCAAAGCAGAGGGCAAGATTGTACAGGGGGAAAAAAATAAACAACAGAGGAGAGGGGGAAACCCCCATACTGTAATCCTTTGTTTAAATCAATTGAGGTAGTCATTGCCTCCTTTAAACCACATTTGACATGTGCAGCCAACATAAAACCTCTGAATCAACCCTATCAATCATTTATCAGTTATAGAGTTGTCTAAAATCTTCCATAAGTTATCATGGTTAATTGAAATCAAAGGCCCTTTATCATAAAGGCCGTGAAAAGGCACTAGTGTATTTTCCTGCTAAATGCTACAACTTGAGGCAATGGCCAACTGTAGAATAATTCATTCTAAAACCAATTTGTTCTTGGCCTGTAGCCATTCCTTTACTCTTTTTAATAGATCATGAGTATATAATTTGCTTAAAGAAGAGAGGAGGCTAATTGGTCAGCAGCACTTGGGACTGGATATTGGTCGTTTTAAAATGCCGGTAGTATTGTGGCATACTTGATATCAAGGTGCTGATCCTGTGTAAAGGTGATAAAATTGAAATTATAATCTTTGTGATTGCCATTCTCAGAACTGTTCTTTGTCTTTGTCTGCTGTATCCTTCTGCCTTGGTAGCATTGGAAAACTTAGACTGGCAAGAAGGCTATCTTTAGTCCCTTTGTAATGTGCAACTTCAGAGAATCCCTCCAAATCTCAACAAAGAGGAGCACAGGAAGATGAGGTGGACCATTCATGTTCTTCAGGCAGCAAACTAGTCCTAAATTATTGCTTGTACTAGCTTAAATTACTTTAACATTGACTAACAAATCAGCCACATCTACAAATAGTGAAACTTCCCTTTAACTGAAATACATCCTTTGGGCTTAATCCAGGTCCTGTAGCAGAAGAGGAGTACAGTAATACCTCGGATAACGCTAAGACTTGGTTCCACAAGTCTTGGTGTTATCCGATTTTTAGTGTTAACCGATCCATGTTAAAATCCTATGGGATGGATCGGATAATGTTAAAGCTCCACAGAGATACATTGTAACCACACAGGCTTTAGCGGTTGTTATCCGATCCATCCCATAGGATCTTAACATTATTCGATCCAATTGTCCTCCCCAGATTACTTAACGTTATGCAATTTTAGTGTTATCTGAGGTAAACGTTAACTGAGGTATTACTGTGTTTTCTCTGGGAACACTCCTATTGATCTCTTTTATGCTGCCCTGTTCCATCATCTGTGTCCATAGTGACACTGCCCTCATGGAACTCTTCCTATCACCTAAGGATCTAAGCATATCAGCTCTAAAAGCCTCATTACTTACAAAGGACTCTGGAGTGTGGCCTTGACATGGGCTGTTCGTTCCTAAAGAGAACCAAGAAGACTGTTACCTCCCCTAAAAGGGTTAGAATGTACCCAGCAAGTTCCAGTTTTGCTGTTCCCTACCTGAGAGGCAAAGCCAGCCCACCTGGCAGTTAGGAGGGAGCAGGGCTGGGTCTCAAGCTGTGGTTGGGTCAGACTAGTCCAAGATTGAAGCTCCATTCACCAACCAACCTTAGTGATCTTTGAATTATCAGTAAAGCAATTGCCAGCACCTAACCACATCTGGTTTTCTTAATTTATTTATTTATTTACATTTTTATACCACCCTTCTCACCGGGGTGACCCAGGACGGTTTACAACATCATAAAAGCATAACACAACACAACCCGAACCCATTATTAAAAACTACAAAATTACAATTATAAAAATTTAAAAAGTTGAATAGGCCATACTCTCTTCATTGCCTTTGTTCATTTTTCTGAGGAAGAATACAGTCATACCTCGCATAATGAATTTAATTCATTCTGCGAGGCTGTTCGCTATGCAAGTTTTTCGCTATGCAAAACAAACTTGCATAGCGAAAATTCCTATGGAAAAACTCGCATAACGAGCTTTTTTAGGGGGAAAATTCGCATAGGAAATTTTTTTCGTTAGGTGAGTTTTCCCCATAGGAACGCTCGTTATGCGAGTGTTTCCATAGGGAAAGTCCGACTCGCATAGCGAAAATTTTTGTTATGCAAGTCAGACCGGTTAGCGAAAAACCCGCTCGTTATGCGAGTTTTTTGCTAAGCGAGTCACTCGTTAAGCGAGGTTTGACTGTACTGGTGACTTTTTCTCCTAGTCAAAGCTGATGGACGTGAGCTTTACTTCAGAATGAAGCTGCATGAACCCATGATCAATTCAAAGCATATGAACCTAGTTTTGAAAATATTTATTTGTAATTTAAGGTAAAGTAATGAAGTACATAAAAACCTTAATTTGGTCTCTCTCCCTCCCTCCATTTTCTTTTTTCTTTTCACAGATTTTACTTACACAGGAACCTAAATGGGACTTGCCACGTCTCCTTCAGTTACCTGAAAATTATAACACTATATTCCAGTACTATCACAGAAAGAGTTGCTCAGTTTGTTCCAAGGTTCCTAAGGATCCTGCTGTTTGTCTCGTTTGTGGCACATTTGTGTGTTTGAAGGGACTTTGCTGCAAGCAGCAGAGCTACTGCGAATGTGTCTTGGTAAGAAATCGTTAATAATACCTACCTGTTGCTAAAAAGTAGCTAGCGCCTGGCCGAGACATGTATGTGTCCAATGAAGAATGGTCTCATAATGGCCTGTATCCTCAAGAATGCTTATGACTTTGGATCATAAATGGGTTCTGCCATTTAAGATAAGAGATGTGTGGTTGTTGCACACGCACACCAGATGTTGTTGTACTTCAGCTTCCATCAGCCCTTCAGCAGTGAGGTATTTTACAGGCCAAAACCATGCCCCATTTCTAGCTGAAAACTAATCATTTTGTTTTCTTGAAGTACAGAATAGGCAATTGTTTAATTCTCAAAGTATGTAATCAAAGGCTTGTTCTTTGTACCTATTGTCAAACCATTCTCAAGGACTTTTATCTCCCCCCCCCTTCTCTCCTTTGAAATAAAACTTCAGCACTCACAAAATTGTGGCGCTGGAACAGGCATCTTCCTTTTAATCAACGCTTCTGTAATCATCATTATTCGTGGTCATCGCTTTTGCCTTTGGGGGTCTGTTTACCTGGATGCACATGGTGAAGAAGACCGAGATCTCAGGTAACCTTCCTGAAGACAATTTAATTTATCTCTAACAGTAGCCAAACATCTTGTTTAAACAGAGCTGTCTGTGATTTTGTTCTGTAACCTAGGGCTCCTGCTAAATTGGGGGGGGGGGGGGAGGATTGCATGTCTAAAGTAGTCCTTTCTCTGTGAGAAGCTCTTCTGATTCAAGAAGGTTCGAATGCATCTTACTGAGATCAAGCCTCATGGATCAGTGGGGGGCGTATCTTCTCCTGCCCAAACAGAGCAGATAGGCAAAATCCACGTCAGGGTTGGGAAAAATCTGTGCTCCAATTACATGTTGCTAAGCTATAGCTTCCATCATCTTTGACTACTGGCCATGGTGTAATGGCGGAAAGGAGTTTGCAGTCCAATCAAATCTGATGGTCGTAAATTCCCAGCCCCTGCCTTAATCTATTCCCCAAGTCAACCTAATTGTATGATCCTCCCAGTCAGTCCATTTGGGATCTCTTTTGGTGCTACAGGGAATGTTTAGTGCTACACCTAAGTCCAGACACTTCAAATAGCGAAAAATTGTTTCAGGCTGGCTCTCATCATCGTACTTACTACAAATGTCTGTTTACTTCTCATTTCTTGTAGGCGTGGCAAACCTCTCTATATATGTAAGGAAAGGTACAAGGTGCTTGAACAGCAATGGGTGTCGCATACCTTTGATCACATCAACAAAAGATGGGGCCCGCATTATAATGGCTTGTAGATCCCTAGCCATCTTTTGCACCATCACATCGCCTTTACTCTGAACGCAACAGGAATGGTTTTGCCTTGGAAGTGAACAGAAGCTCTTCCTTCACTGGAAAAGTGTGAAGCTCAACCATTGTATGAAGTTGTGTGTTAGTGACATGCTGGTAATAGAAGTTTAGCAACTAAAAAGCAACAAAGCCATTAGCCCTTATTTAAGAGCAGAATCTAAATTCATTTGATAGTTGTTGCTTTCTAATCCACTAATAAAACAAGCACAACCTGTACTTTTAAAAATTGTGGCTAAATAGCTCCTGAGTGTTTTATTTCCCCCTGATTTGGGGCTGTTTATGCTGAAGCACTGTATATGTGTAGTACACCTGCTATAACATACTGCTGGTTTTCTTCGCCTTTCTTTGTGTTCACTTTTAAGATTTTGCTCAATATGTACCTGTAAGTATAAAAGAGTTGTAACACTTTGGATGTGCGAGATTGTATAGAAATGGTCTAAAGGATTTTTAGAGAATATTTCGCTTCTTGCCAGAGAGCTATTGAAATTGTTTCAGACATTGCTGAAAACCTTATTCATTCTCAGGAATTTCATAGATAGACTCCAGAGATTAATGAGATAGCTGTATAATAGATAGCTTGCTGCTCCTCCTGTAACGCAGTACATATACAGTATTCTGAGATATTCTGAGGTTAATGAGACTTACAAGTAAATACTAACATGCCGATTTTAGGGTCTGTGTATAGGCAACATTTGTAAAATGCCCCAAGGGGTACATCATATCCCAGCCAAGCATGCCGTAGCCCATTTCCACCTAGCTGTGTATTTCAGTATGGTGCGGGCGGGTGACATACCAGATACTTTGAAGGTGAGGCATACTTTGGGAAGGTTTGTGAGTTCAAGCAGGTTTTTTTCCTTTGTATTTATAAATCACTGCCCTTTCTGCTTGAATTCTTTATTAGGGAAAAGGGGGGACATGGGAGAGGTGTAAAACTGCAAGAGGGAGGGAATGATTCGCTCCTCCCAATGTGCGTCTCACACAAAGAATGCCACACAAAACTTTCCTCCAGGAGCGTTGAAGGCTTGTTACCCACACAGCCGGTTTTTAATAGCAGAAATTCTGCTGATCTCTTGTTTGGCAGAGGAAGGAGAGAATCAGGCAAACCTTCTTTCTCCCTCTCTCAAACAGCAGGTCGCCATATTTGATTATCAGCTGGATCAGTGAGGCAAATTGCGTGCCCTGCGTCTAGTTGCAAACTTTGGTACCCACAGTATAGAAATGTGTGCAGAACCCAGTTATTGTGGGGCCTTCAAGGCGCTTGTTTCTAGGAGTTTGGACATCCACCTGAATTGATGTCAATTGGAAACACAAACACTTTAAGCAGGCAGAAGACATGACAACACCGTATGGCTCCACTGCTGCCAATTTTTTTGCTCTTTCCTTTTCACAGAGTCATCGGACATCGTACGGCTCCACTGCCGCCAAATATTTCCCCCTTTCCTTTTCACTGAGTAATCGGACATCTGTTGGTTATTTCAAAAAGTGCTATCGGGCACTTCTCATATTTACATACTTCTACTAGTAGCCTTTTTATGTAAAGTAAACTTTTTAATCTGTAAACTAGACCGTTGTAATCTTAAAACTAGATTAAACTCTGCTCTCTATTCAGGGGCCTGATTGGAAATTGGCTGCCAAAAAAATACAAATAACATAAAGTGGGAAGATTCATGTAGAAAGCCTTGTAGACCACTTACATTTTTACTAAAATAGAAAATAAAATGGAAATGGGTTATTCTTCATATATATATAATTGGGTGTGGATACATATATATACACACACTTTTAGATTCTTCCCATGAGCCTGTCATTCCTTCCAACAAACAGTTTACCCCCAGAACATGGCTACATTTTAAAAATAGATATTATGTGAAACCTATAATATTTTTGCATTGCTGACTTTATGAGTGTTTGGCCATTTTGTAAGCACAGTGGACAAGCAGAAATATTCTTGACACCTCCCAACCTGACACTGTTACAGGGCTCTTCAATTCGACTGCTCTGTAGTTCAGAATGTCACACAGCTATTGTCCATAAAAATTGAATAAAATGTGTTATTTAAAATGGGATGCTTTTTGATTGTGTGTATGGGGGTGACATGAAATTATCAGCCTTAACTTTGTATTTCATGACATTTATTTTAAAATGTAAAAAGAAAAGGCACTTGTTTAAAAATCCTACTTAAAATACACCTGCATGCTGCTGAACTGTTAAGTTTGATTACCGCCATAGGTTTTTGAAAATCTGCTTTAATAGGCTTACCTTGAAAAAATAACAGTCCACATGAGAATGGGCTCTACATTTCTGTGTGTGTGTGCGCGTGCGTGCGTGTGTGAGTGTGTGCGCATGCACTTGCAGATGTCTGCTTGTGCTGGCGCACATGCGCTGCTGCTATTCCTCCAAACGTACTGGGTGTGGTGACTTTTATGGATGAACATTTAAGTACAGTACATTACTGTAGAAGCAGAATCAGTTTTTGGCAACATTGAAAACTGAACTAGAACTCCCATCATCAACACTGTAAAATATGTTAATAAAAGTCTACTGTCAGTATATGTGTGTGTGTGGGCTTCTTTTATTTTTATTAGATTTAGATTAAAAACCAATTACAGCTTGAATACTTCATTGCAAACCCTCCTCCTCCATTTTTGAGAACTCTTCTGCGTTTCAAAAAGCCCTACCAACTAGCGCCGCAGTTACAGACTGTTTTCTTTTGATAAAACTAATTTTTAAACTCTTTTAAAATTGGAAAACGTTATATTTTACCATAATGCTATGGGGTGAAGATCGATTTGTATTGACTTAAGTGCATAAATCAGGAGAGCAATTGCAGCTTTTCCATATGTGGAATTTAGCTACAGGTACTGTAGATCGAATGGTTCCTGAGATGCCTTCAGCTGGTTTGTCATTGCTTAGTTGTAAGGGAAGCATAATATCTGATAAGGGGGGGGGAGGGGACCCCTAGTAACATGCTATTGGAAAACACAGGCCAGTAGTGTGTTTGTTAGTTTAAAAGGCTTGTTTTTCTTTTTGGTATTGATAGTACCAAATTAATAAATACTTGGCCACTTATTTTCTTTAAAAAAAAGAACAAACCTTTTAGTAAATCCATAGTATTGCTCATATACTCATTTTTAATTATAGCTATTACATACAGGTAGAATTAACAGAAATTTTAAACCCTTAAGGTTTTTTTTAATAGTGGACACAGATAATTCTGGAAATGGGATTTCTCCCACTGCAGAATTAAATGCTAATTCATTTCAGACTTTGTATTTGATGATCTTGTGTGGGAGAAGCTGTGGTGGACAGCAACAGGTTCCCACCCCCACCCCCCGGGAGGAGGGGAGCAAAATTGGGTGGCCTCTGGGCAGGGGGATGGCAAAATTGGGTGGCCACGCCCACCTCCCTGCTCTGCCCCATTAGGTTTTGTCCCTGGAAGTGGTTCAAGGTCTCCCTTGTTCAAAAGCCAGTCATATCTGGCTCTAGGGTGCAGTGCTCATCTCCATTTACAGGCAAAGAGCCAGTGCTGCCTATGTTTGCAGATGTATACATGGCCACATTGCAGGCATAACTAGATCGCCCATGACATAGGCTCCACCCATGTCTTAGGGTCCACCCACTACATAGGCTCTGCCCACGGTGTGGTAGCAAATTTTTTTGCTGCCCACCACTGGGGAGAAGGACTCCTCTTTAGATGTCAGTGTGTTTGACTTCATTTAACTCAGTGTGATAAGCAAACCACATTTTGGCTTTACTTCCTAAATGCTGGTGCTGCCTACCTATAATGAGATGAGATCAGCTGTACAGTCAGGCCCAGAAATAGGCCCAGTCAGGCCCTTTCCACCTGGCCACACCCACCATACCACGTCCACAGAGTAGGTAGTAATTTTTTTTTGAATCCCACCACTGGTTCCAGTCCAAATCAATCCAAGTCACACTGCTTGTCTGGACAGGCCTTTGGTCATTTGCCACAGAAGCCGAGTTGCACCAGCATTTCCTAGGTCAACTACTGCACTAACTGATATTAATAGTGTGTATCATCATTTTAATGACCTTTCTGGTGAAAAATCATTTCCGAAATACAGCCTGCCTTCACTTTAGGTGATACAAGCCACACTATGAAAAGTCAAGAAATCTGTACAGCACATATTCCCATCAAGACTGTCACTATTGCGATGAAATATTGAATAATTTGTGTACTTGAACAAGCCACGGAAAAGGGGACAAACCACATGCAGAGTTCACTGACTAAAATGGACACTGGAAAAGGCCAATGTGTAGCTGGAGGGGCATCATTATGTGGGCAATAATTATAAATTGCAAATGCCCTTTTTGCAAAGTGCTCTTTTGTCAGCCTGCAGCTCTGCATTTTAGTGAATCATTCAGTTTGCTGCAGTGAGTGAGTGTGCCGATGATCATTACTGCACACAGAAATGGAACAAGCATGCTATAGTCATGAATACTAAAGAGCGGTTGTCATAACAACTATAAATGGGAAAGGGCTGGCTCAGTTTAAGTGATTTACCTTTCCAAGTTCTCTGGGCAGCCTAACTGTTTTTGAAGCCATCCATTCATTGGAATTGGTTATACCTGAACAAACAAGCAGGTTTCCCCCTACCACCACCACCACTACTGCTGCTGTTTATTATTTCTTGATATCTGGGGATAGTTCAACGCATGATTCAAGGGTTTTCCAATAACCTGTGAAATTATATAGAACTATTTCAGGTCTACATGCCTGAGAGAGATGGAGGATTAAACTAGACAATACATTCCGGATGATTTTGGGAGAGATGTTTCCACAAGTGCTGGAAGGCATCTGTCACAGTGGACATCTTCACCCAAACATGCCACATTGTGTATACAGTAAAACCTCAGATAACACTAAAACCTGGTTCCACAAGTCTTGGTGTTATACGATTTTTAGTGTTATCTGATGCATGTTAAAATCCTATGGGATCCATAGAGATACATTGTAACCACACAGGCTTTAGCGGTTGTTATCCGATGCATCCCATAGGATCTTAATGTTATCCGATGCAATTCTTCCCCCCAGATTGCTTAATGTTATGCGATTTTAGTGTTATTCGATACTAATGTTATCTGAGGTATTACTGTACTTTGTTTTATGATTGGTCACTAGAAGGAAACACAGGCTTAATCTGCAAATCTGACTGCTGAGTCGTGTATCAAGACAACTATAGAACAATGCCTCTTAAATCCCATCCCAGTCAATGGTATCAAAAACTGCTGAGATGTCCATTGAAGCCAAGAGGAATAGGTTCCTCCTGTCCATTTCCCAATGTAAATAATCTACCGAGGCTATTAAAGCCATGTTTCTGAATGCTTCCTATAACTCACTGTTTCCCAACCTTTGGTTTTTGGACTTCAATTCCCAGACACCTAAGTCAGTCCATTGGCTGAGCAGTGCTTTGGGGAATTGACTTAGGCTTCTGGGAATTGAAGTCCAAGAACCAAAGGCTGGGGAACTGCTATAACTCACTGAGTGACTGAAGTCACTTAGTTGAGACTAGTAAGTCTTGACAACTTTGGCGGAGCAGAGGGCATGTTTCCCCTTCCCAGGTCACTCCAGTGGTCAGGCAGCCCATCAACAATGCCTGAAAACAGAAACACATTAGAATTCATGTCCCGACCAAACCTTGGGCTGCCAAAATGAAGCCACTTTCTTCGCTTTGTCGTTGCCCAAACCCAAGTCCTCATTGGTGCATGCCTCTGGCAGCAATTGGCAGACCAGTAAATTTGCTGGGGTACACAGAAAAGAGCCCCCATGAAGATTGTGAATACAATTGGGCATACCCTGAGTGGCAACCTTGCCAGCTAATCTTTCTAACACCACATCAAACCAAACCAAAAGACTGGTAAAAATGGCTGTTGTCCTCTGAAGGTGCTGAGAACCAGCTGCCTTTACTCCCCTCACAAATGTATGATCCTAGACTATCTTTGCAAGTGAAGTGGGCAGAGAATGGCATCCATGACGGCACAGAAAAAAACTGACTCAAGAGTCCTGTTCGGTGAGCCGGCTAGAGTTGAGAAATTGAGGGGGCAGCATATAAATGTGAATATACGATACAATACAATACAGCACAATACAATACAATACTGCATTGAGAACTGTCAGGGAAGCTTCAGGAATAAAACATGCTATGTTATGAGAGACAGAATTGGTCAGAATCATGCCAGGAAAGCTAGTCTTAAGAACACTGAATGGAAGTGACATGCTGAAGCTATCCACAAATGAACAGTTAGGACATTTCCTTTAAACAGTCAGTTTCTGCGATGTGGACTACTCTGGTCCCTTCCAACACTAGGATCTTAAATGAGGCCCCAGTGGAGTTTCTCCTTGCCTCTGGCACTCTAAAGGGGGGAAAAGATTATTAGTTGTTTCAGGGCTGTGTTGGTTAATGCCAAATCTGGGTTGGTGGGGCAGAAGACTAGCTACCGGCTGCTGCCCTCTTTCCCCAGCTCTCTGTCACACTTGGCACACAGAAAGGCTGCGATGTGAAGAGAAAGGTGGAGAGAGCTGACCTTCTGTTTCTGGCAAACAGGCAAGCAGGAATGGCTTAGTTGTGTGTTGCTTGAGGAGGGCAGGATGTCCTAGACCAGACACCCCAGATTAGCAGGGCAAGGAACATGTATGCTAATGGAACAATAGCTGTATGTGAACGCAGCTCTTTATACAATGGTTACACAGGGTTCTGTCAGTATTATAAAACATCAGCTGAAGTCCTGTTGCTTAGCATTGTAAATTGCATTGGAGTAGGCCCATTGAATCAGTGGGGGGTTGATAAGTAAATTCTGTACATTCCATTGATTCTATCACTTCCTTTAGTGTAGTAAGTCCTAACCAGAGTAGGTCCGTTTATGGAATCAATGCAACTTATGGAGGAGTTGACTCATCAATTCCCTACTGACTCAATGGACCTAGTCCAGTGAAACATACTATGATGAGCAACAAGATTTCAGACCTTACGGCAGGAGCAACAGGGCCCAGTGGAGACTGACTTCCGGAAGCACAGTGGTTTGTTTGTCACAAGCAAAGTTCACAATGGAGGGAAAAGTCAGAATCCTTATGACAGAAAGACGGTCTGCCTGATTTGGCTTAACTGACAAAAGTTTTGGGGCATGATTTCTGATGTTAGTGACATCAGAATTTGGCCCATTGTCAGCGATGGGATGTAACAGGTACTCACCAGTTCGCCAGAACCGGTACTAAGTTTCCCCAGTGTCCCGGAGAACCGGTAGCAGTTTTTGGTAGGATCTACTTTCAGGGCTTACCTTTTCACTGGTTCCCCCAACGCGCATGCGTGCCAAGCACTTGGTGTGCATGCATGCCTACAGTGCTTGGCACGTATGCACGGCCTCCTTGCCGTCCTCCCAAGCGGGGAGGAGGAAGAGAAGCTGCTACCCTGAAGTTCCCTATAGCCTGCTCCCCAGGGTAAGTAACTCACCTTTGGGTGTGGTGTGTCTGTGTGTATTTTAATGTGTATTTCATACCTTTACCTATACAGTATTGACACACTACCACAGTACCATAAATACAGATTTATGTTTGGGGTGGGTGGGTGGGTGTATTTTAATGTATTTTTTATTTTATTTTATTTTATTTATTTACAGGTTTGTGTTGTGGGTGGGTGGGTGGGTTGAGAGGTGTGTGTGTGCTTATTTTTATTTTTATTTTATTTATTTATTTAAAAAAATTCTTTGGCCATGCCCACATCATGACATCATGATGTTAGCTCCGCCCACACTATGATGACATCACAGTGGGGTAGTAAAATTTTAGACATCCCACCACTGCCCATAGTGATACAGTGAATGCTTAGTTTCTACTTACTTTCTGTATGCATCTTGTTGGCCCAGCATCTTCCATTTACGTAATTATTCATCTGCCAAAATAAGGTCTGCTGACCTTCTCATTAATGATGTTAATCAGTTTTTAGGAGAGAAAGTGTTGCCAAATGGATTCTAGAGAAAGTGCCAACAAGTTATTTTGTTTTTGTCTAATGAGCATTTCTTCTATGATCTACCATCTTGGAAGAAGCGCAAATCAAAACCAATGATGATGTTCTACCAAGCAGACACTGAGCTCTTAGAAAGGCTCCCTGAAAAGAAAACCCTGAATGTCCTGGAAAATGACAAGAGGAAACTGAATTAAAGAGGAGAGGGTAAATGACAGCCACACTTGAACTGGATACAGGAAAGGACTCCTGCTAAGAATGGTGTGCAGTCGAGAAACACTTTCAGGAGGGAGCGCAGAAGATTTGCACATTCCTCATTAAAGACTAATTCAGTTATATCTTCTGTGTTGGAGACCTGTTCTCACACTAGGGGAGACTGCTAAGGATAGGAGACAACAGATCCTGGTGGATCAGTATATCTACCCTCTGTGCAAATGTTTAAGCAAGAAAATAACTGGATCAAAAAATGTTGAAAAGAAAATAGACAAAAGAACAAGAAGGGGACAAGATGTAATTGTGTCAGCTTCATGTACCAGGAATCAGGTGAGTATTAGAATCTCCTTTAATCTTTTGATAGGTTTTGTCTTAGATTTTTCTGTCTTCACAGCTGATTTACTACACAATTTGTATTTATTGCACAGCTTAGGTGATATATAAGGCTGCATATAAACATTTCCCAACCTTGTTTTACATGAGAAATGTGCTGCTTCTCCTAAATAGAGAACTGCACTGCACAAGTAGTACAGACCTCTTTGAACATTGGGAGGATGCTGGGTGAAACCAGCTCAGTTTTAACAAACAAACAAACACACACACACACACACACACACACACACACACACACACACACTCCTGGGAAGATACTCCTTAAATTTATTTTAATTCTTCAAAGATTTGTGGCATTCTTTTAAATTATAACTTATCCTGTTATATTTGGAAACGAATGTTGAATATGTAGGCTGCTATTTAGCCTATGAAGACAACACATATACAGGTTAGTACAGGAAAATATGTGTCCTCTGACAGCATTTCTTAGAACAATATAGTACTTACAATGACCAGCCTGAGAAGAAATGCTTTGACAAAATACAGGCCAGTCTTTCTTCTGGCTCAAGGCAGGTGATATGTGGACTTTATATTCTAGAAGACTATAACAATGGCCAGTGGTGTCGCATAGGGGGAGCTAGGGGGTGGGCGGCCCTGGGCGGCACTTTTTGGGCTATGTGTGTTCTTGGACTACAATTCCCAGAAGCCCTAGCAGGAGAGGGAACCAGCGTCCACCAGGGGGTGGCAAATTTGGCTTCAGCCCCTGGCGGCAGAAATCCACGTGACATTACAGCCAATGGCTGACTGTCCTTCAAAGTCTCAACGTGATTTGTTACAAATGTTTCCAGTAACTGGTTTCTTTCCCCAATAACTGTGGTACACTTGCATTACAGATTACAAACATCATTTAAGGAGGCATAACATTACTCCTTTTGTGGTATTAATGTACATTTCCAACTATGGTGCTAGAGTTGCTGTCTCACAAAATTGAGGAGGACCGTCATGTGGTACCAACTCTGACTCATGCCAAACCTTTTCCTGTTGTCTTTCATTCTTATAGCGCTGAGATTAAAATCAGGTGGATGGGAGGCTACTACAGTATGTGTTTTGCATGTTGCCCCTTGTTTGAAGCACAGTTGTATCCGACTCTAGGGTTCAGTGCTCATCTCCATTTACAGCCAAAGAGCCAACACTGTCTGTGTCTGCAGACATTTCCCTGGACATGTGGTAGGCATGAGTAAACACCAGAGTACACGGGACAGTGTTTACCTTTCCACCAAAGTGGTACCTATTTATCTACTTTCAATTTCTTGTTTTCCAACTGCGATGTTGGCCGGAGCAGGGACAGAGACATCAGCTCACTCCATCATGCAGCACTCAGGTCTCGAATTGCTGGCCTGACAACCTACTAGTCATCAAGTTCAGAGCCTTAACCACTAAGCTAACATGGCTTGTATTAGTTTTAAATTTAAAAAAACCCAAACTATTTTAATTTACCTAAAATAAACATTTGTAATTACAACAATTGGTCACCACATGGTGGTCCTTGGAAATATAGTGGCAAAAATTTACTATTTAAAGCAATAATAATTTTGTGTCGGAAATTATTCTGGGTTGAAATGATTTCTGCTGCAGAAACTCCACTCAGGGAACACCCGAATGAGTCTCCTTTCATGTCCCCAAGAGCTGGGACAGAGACTGGCGCTCAATCTGTCATGCAGTTCCCCGGGTCTCGAACTGCCAAGTTGCCTGCCTTCCAGCTAACAAGGCGAGCTTCTTAACCACTGAGACACCACAGCCCCTACTTTTTATAGTAACAATGTTCCATCTTTCTGCATTTTCTGTAGAAATCTGCTTAGTTGCTTTCCTCTTTGGTTTATCGTGTCTACTGTCAGCTTCTGGTTTGGAGACCTCAGAAAAGAGTCACATGACCACCTCTTGATTCAATTAAGCTGAAAACATCCTATCATGCTTCTTGCAGATGTGAGAAAACTATAGACAGCTCATTAACAAGCTTTCTGCTCAGTATTGGCTGCTATCCCATAAAACTCATTAGTCTAAAACTGAATCCAAGAAAATTCAATATAATTAGCAACAAATTCATGAAGCAACAAAGATACACGGTACTGTATATGCAGGTGCAAAGAAAGCTCGAACCACTATTGTTCCTCCTTGTTGATGTAAGTGCCTACACAACACTAACCATGTAACTGCAAGGCAGAATATGGTTGCGTCATTTTCAGAGAAACTCACTGAGAATAACCAGGTGTTATGTGTCTGCCCTGCTCCAAACAACTGATGAGCATATTAAGAGGCTGGTCTGAAGGTGTTCTCTGGCCTGCATTCACTTGAGAGCCCTCGGCTCGCTCTCTCCTCTTTGATTTATGCCTTACTGCCTGAGCCAGGACCTGGAAGTGTTTGGCTCAGGAAAGCTATGCGGTGACTGCCATAAAGCCAACCTCAGGAGTTGCCAAGGAGACTGCTTCACTGCTTCTTCTCTGCAACTCTTCTCTGTGTCCAGATGTCTAGGGCATGGGTCAGCAAACTTGGCTCTCTAGGTGTTCTTGGACTTGAATTCCCAGAAGCCCAAGTCAATACACCTGATGATCAGGGCTTCTGGGAATTGAAGTCCAGGAACATCTGGAGAGCCAAGTTTGCTGACCCCTGGTCTAGGGTAATTGCTACATTGACGGACCTGGGGACAAGGTGCTTCTGGCTTCACATAGCTGCCTACCCATGCTGTGTGGGAATATGTGGGTAAGCCTATACTAAGGATGAGTCCTGCCTGGACTCCTTTTGCCCACAAACCACCATAGTAGGACCACTATCACAGGTGGGTGCCAGGGCACTGCCTGCTAATTCTGCTGCTACCATCTCAACACTCCTGGTGCTTTTTAATGCCTATTTATTTAAACAAAATCTATCTTGCAAACACTTGTCAGGAAGTAACTTTTTTGTCACACCTTCCTGGGGAATTTCTTCAGTGGCTTCTCTCCAGAGGGAATAAAGAGTAAAATCTTTCTCAAGGTTCCTAGCATTCCTATAGGCCCCCCCCTTTCCGTTTTAACTACTTTGACTAAGCAAAAATTGATCGATCGTATACATCAATATTTAGCAAGCATGCTAGGCCAGATATCAAGTGCAATTATATAAAAGTGCTTGTCTTGCAAAAAATGTGCCAATGCCAAAAAGAATTAAGTGACCATGTTTATTGACTCTGTTAGGGACAGGAAAGTAGAACTATCTACACATATACAATGTCCAAGGACAATGCCAGGAAAAGAAACCACAAATAATATTTAAAAACAATTGAAGATCTCAATTCAAATGGGCCTATTCTAATGCCAACTTACTATGCTAAAGTAAGTCACAGCTAGAGTAGGCCCATTAGAATCAATGGCATTTACAAAGGAGTTGACTCCAAATCCCCTCTGATTCATTGGGCCTGCTCTCCTTATGACTTACAATGCAGGGTTTCAGCCATTGATTGTCTGCTCAGGTGAAATATGGCAGCAATAACATTGATCCATAAAAACAAAGCATGAAAGAGACCCTTATTGGTTGTGCCATCCAATTGTTGACTAGAGCATCTGCAACAGGCAGCTGCCAAACATCTGCTTGGCACTCTCCAGCAAGGAAAAGCACACCAAATGAAGTCAGAGGAAGTGACAATATAAAACAGAAGCTGTCCTAACCTAACAGGACTAAATATAACTTTCTCAATTTTGGTAATTTGTTCTCTTAGGATCCAGTTAGATGAGACTCCAACTTATCTCCAGAGATGAATTCCTTCAAAGCTACAGTGCTTGATCAATCAAAGTTGAAAGTGAAGCTGAGGTTTACCTCAACAAAAACAGTCTAATTTGGAACATGTGGCGCTGGGGAAAGTTCAAGTTAAAGTAAATAAGTATCTTAAGTAACACTCACCTTATCTTCACCTGAAATTGACCTCGCTATATAGCATAAGCCTGTTACAAATGCTATGGCTCTTTTATAGCTCTCCCGAGTACTAGATAATACATCTTTGGGATCTTCCATGAGTTCTACAGGCATTATCTGAGCAGACCTTGACAAATTGAGGAACCAGACTTACAAACAGAGCCTGTGCTTGCCTGTTGATGGGTGATTGCTAATCCAAGGAAACTAATTTGCAAACTATGGGAAGTGTTGAATACTCCAGTTGTGACAATCAGATGTTCCAAAGCAGTTACATTGATACTCTGTGCCTGTATGTTGAGTGAATTAAAAAGGGAAGGGAAAGAGCAAAATAGAGAGGTACTGTATTTCTAAGACTAAATACAGTATATTTATTTCCTTGTGCGTTTTTTAGGGTCAAACTCACTTCTCTAGATAAAAGGAATGCAAATGCATGAAGAGAAATACAGAAGACAGTACTTGGCACGTCATGTGTCTAAAGAAGTAGATGCTTGAAAGTTCTCACTGAAAGCAATCTGATAGTCTTTAAAGTGCCACAGCATTTTGCCTTTTCATCTCTTCCTTTCCCCCCCTCTTCCTTTTTAATTTTGCCAAAAATCAAATGTTGCCTGTACTTAACAAATTCCTTTTCTGAGTGATAGACTCTTTGTAGCTTTTTTCCAAAGAATCAGATTGGTTGCAGCAATGCTGTTGACTTACTTTCTGCATGTCCTCCTTGCCATCGCTTCATTAAGTGACTTCAACAAATTCAGAAAATTTGTCATAATGTACAGGGTGGGCAACCGATGAGGACTGTGAGAGTATAGAAGAAAAATGGTATTGTAGTAGAGAAGCAGCTTTCAAACACAGCAAGTCATGTTTTTCAACTTCTGTTAAAGAAACCACAGAAACATTGGAAGCCTCTTTCAAAACCATGAAAAAAATATAAACAATTACTTTCTGCTCATCCCATTTAGTTTGAGTGTGTAGGTGGGCCATTACTATCGGAAGTGTCAATAGCAACCCATACGAAGCGGAGGCATGTTCCAAAGAGCAAGAAAGGCTAGTCTGATTTAGCACAATGGCAGTTCCACAAACCTATACCAAATAAATCAAAGAACAAAGAGGCTTGGCTTCTGTAACACAAGCTGTAATTCTGGAAGGGCACTACTACGGTAGCTACTAATCAATGCCGAGGAGTGATTAGTGAAAGGGAATCTTGTCAAACAAACAAACAAAAAAAAAAAAAAAGCAAAAGAGCATATAAAAGGTGAAGCCTTCAAAAGTATCTATCTTGCAAAATGTGAATAGGTACCACCATATGGTGACTGGTGAATATGCAAAACCACACTGTGGAAATAAACCACTCCAGTTTTTCAAAGATTTTAGCCGGTGTGTTTCCCCTCCTATTATTTACATACAATGTCAGGTTTCTAAAGCTTTCAGATGGGCAAGTTAAAGCTGTAAAGCAGGGGTGCCCAAACTTTTTGGGCCATGGTCTGGTCACGTGGTTCAGCAGGCTGGTCACATGGTTTCTCCCACCGGAAGCGGAAGTAAAATGTGCCTTGCAATCTGTTTTGCAACAGGATGAGATAGATTTTAGGCTGCTATTTTCTCTGCTTAAACCAGGGGTGCCCAAACTATGGCCCATGGGCCAGATCTGGCCTCTGACACCAATTCATCCGCCCTGTGCTGCCCTCATTGTCCTTTGCCCATACTGGTGCATTTTACTTCTGCTTCCAGGAGCAACCAGGGCAGTGTGGGCCAGATGAATTGGTGTTGGGTGCCAGATCTGGCCCATGGGCCGTAGTTTGGGCACCCCTG
The DNA here is from genome assembly GCA_030440675.1 of Furcifer pardalis. Classification (NCBI taxonomy): domain Eukaryota; kingdom Metazoa; phylum Chordata; class Lepidosauria; order Squamata; family Chamaeleonidae; genus Furcifer; species Furcifer pardalis. The sequence continues at coordinate 156,238,513 of CP126894.1, read as the reverse complement.
CTGTAAAGCTATATACAGTACATTCATTCACTTGAGAGTATGCCCCATTGCTAATGTAGGCATGAGATCAACCTGCAAACCATGGAATCATTATCTCAGCAAGCTTTTCCAAAGCCTCTTACAATAGAACTGGATTCTCCGGGGCCTAGTTTTGAGTTTCTCCCTTTCTTAACTGCATCACACACACACTCAAGTTCCTCCTCAAATTCTTGTTAATTATTAAATCTTTATCTGTTTTAGGTTTTCTGCTCACATGAGACCACACTTCTTGCTTACTGCAGCATATGGCCAAGATGAACTATGGCAGGTAGGAAACGGGGCTGTTCTCTCCCCAAAGGTATCCGTGCCCTCCCCATCTTCTTTAGAAAGGAGGTGTAAATGTGTAGAAGCGGCCATGGGATTCCTCACCAGATGTTGGGCTCTAGATTGCCCCTGGAGCAATGCCAGAGGTCTCAAGTGTCTTGAAGGGGTCATGGTCTTGCATTCTTCAAATGTCATCTTTCTTTCTTTTTTCTCCCCTGCAGCTCCATTTGAAAACACTGTGAGCCCTGAAACATGTCAAAGTGGGTAAGATGGACTTATGATGATAATTTATTTTAATCAAATGACATTGGGAAGGGCTGGACGCTCAGGAACGGTTGACCACTGCAAAAAGTATTAGGCAGTCTCACCTCCCAGAAAACAAAGAGTGGGGAGTGAGGGTAAGAAATCTCTTGTTTGGGTCTGCTAACAAATCGTAATGAGAGTCCAAATGATCTAGTAGAGGCTTACTATAACTGGGAGGTGGATGAGTGGGATCTGCTTCTGTGTCAACCCTGACTGGATTGAGCTGTAGTGCTGGAGGCGAGGTAGTAATAAACAGATGATATAATTCATATCTTACTGTGGTACAGAATGAAAATAATAATCTCTTGATTTGGGTTCTTGATTTCACCTCTTTTATCTATCACAATGGCGTTGCTTTTATTCTTATCTCTCCCTCTCCCCCTCCATTTCTTTTGATGACATGCCTAAAACTGTTTGACTGAATAAATATGAGACTGAAAGAAATTGTTCCACAGTCTGTTCTACTAGCATTCCTTAGACGCAAGCCTTAAGCAAGCTGTTATTTTCCCCTTCCTTTCAGACGTCCCTGTTGAATAGTGGCAAGTATATCAGAAAGATGCTCCCACAACACTGAAGGGATACTCTTGATTATAAATTAAGATTGGTTTTTGATTTTTTGGGAAAAGCTCTTAAAATTAATTGATCTAATTTTGACAGTGCGTATCAATAATGGTCCAGCTCTTCAGCTTTATTATTACAACACCGGGCATATTTGATTTCCTCTAGACGCTGAGATGAAATGATAACAGGGGGACCCTATAATCTGATAACAGCCAGCTAACCTGGTTGTGGAGCTAAGGGTTTGATTCCCCATTGTTCCTCCCCAGAGAAGGGACAACTGGGGCAGTCTTGAGCAGGTTGTACAATCCTAGAGTACCACCAGAAGGAGAGATTGGTAAACAAAATCTGGGTACCTTTATGCTTCAAACCTCTTAGGAAGACTCGCGGTAAATTGGGAGTTGAGTTGACATACATAATCCAGCCTGTTTTTCTTGATAGAGCTGCAGGGATAAACGTCAACAGGAAATAAGCCATCTAACTGAATCCAAGATCACAACCCTATTCTTCACTATTAAAAGCATTGCAGAGAGGATGGATTTTTAATACATGATATCTTTTCCAGTTTTAGATCTTCTTTTCCAGGGACTGATTTCATTCCTCTTCCAAAACTGCTAGCTCAAGAATTGGTTTCTCATCCTTGCTTCTTTTTAAACTTCTTCTTTGCTAAAAGAAGCATACATGTGCTGTTCTGTCAAATACTGAAGGCTTGTAACTAGGTAATTCTGAGTAAAGGAAATGCTTCCTCAATTTGTTCTGCATTGGCTCCTTGAGAGCATTTAGGTGTCATACAGCTAATTCTTCTTGACCTCAATTAGAAGACTTTCACACTTCTTTGTAGCTGCTGTCCTTGAAAATTCACTAAAAGTCTGAGTGTTCCCCCCCCCCCCATGGGTCATCAAAGTATTTGTGGAAACTCTCCTCCAACACCACATCTCAAAGGCATCCATCCTTCTGCACTCAGCTTTCCTAATGGTCCAGCTCTCACAACCATACATAGCCACCGGGAATACCATTGCTTTGACTACAGTGTGACTTCTTTTTTTTAATCTTCTTTTTTCCCCTTTAATTTTTATTGAGGTTTTTAAAAATTAACAAAAATACCAACAATTGCAGAAAAAATAAACAAAACTACATACATAAAACATACTTTAAAAAGATATTAGTAATAATAACAGCATAACATCAACTACATCTATCATCAGATATATATTTTCATTTTTCCAACCTCCTCATATATTTCATTTCAATTCTTCCATTTATACATCTATATCATTCTTTATATATTTTTATTTATCCTCCAATTTTTATTCTTAAACAGTTATCTTATATACTAGCTTATTTAATATCTGATTATCAACTTTTCTTAACCTAAATTATTACCAATTTAAGGTAATCAAAATAATCATATAATAATAATATCACCCATGTGCTATATACATTGTCCCAAATTCACCACTTGTTTTCTAATCATCTTATTCTTCCCAAAAACTCAATGTATCATGTGGTGGCTTGTTACCTCTATTATTTTTCAATGTATGCAGCAAAAAAGGTTTCCAAATGTCCCAAAAGCTATTTTCTTTTGTTATTCCTCTTTTAAAATTTAATTCACATGTAAGTTTTTTTCATTCAGGGTAGTTTCCCATATCTCCTTATACCAATTCTCGACTTTTAATTTTAAATTTTTCTTCCAATTTTTTGCTATCTCTTGTCTTGCAATTGTTAAAAAAAATTGAAATTAAATCTTTTTTATTCCTGTCTAGATTCTTCTCCTCTAAATCTGTTAACAGAGCTATATTCACATCTAATTTAATTTTAATGCCCATTATATCTCTAATTTCATTTTCAATTTTAACCCAAAAATCTCTTGTTATTTTACAACTCCACCACATATGTTCGTATGTTCCTAAATTTTGATTACATCTCCAACAGTTTGGGGATTTACTCCTATCCATTCTTATTTAACCTAACTGGGGTTAAGTACCATCTCCACAGTATTTTAAAATTATGTTCCTTGACTTTGATAGAAAGACGTTTTCATTATTCTTTTTGTCCATTTACTTTTCCAATTCTTTTCAGAGACTGTAACATTTAAGTCATTTCACCAGTTTTTTAAAACATTTCTTGTACTGTATTACCATTTCCACATTCAAAATTTTATAAATTTTGCTTACAAGACCTTTGCAACAGTGTGACTTCTAGTGCTTTAAAATCCATGCGCCTGCTGTGATAGCAGAGGAAGGTAGAGATTCTGTAGGAAAAGTAGTGAAGAGGTGAGCTCGGTTTCTCTGGCAAGGCATTAATACAGAAGAAAACATGACAGTTGGGTCTGTTGCGCTAAAGTGACTTTGGATCTTACAAAGCAAAATGTGCTGTTGATTAACACGTTCTTGCAAGGTTAGGCAAAGTTGCTCATCTGTGTAAAAGATCTGAGCCCTTTTCAAGATCAGGTGTCTCTGCTCTTGATAAAGCCAGCTTTGCAAGTTAAATGCTGATTTCAACTGCAAAGTGGTTTATGAGGTGTATTGGAGCCCCTTTCCCAAAATGCTGTGTGTAGCAGCCACTGGCAGTGTATGCAGAAGGAAACCCTTGGGAAGTGGATGTGGGAACATCTGGGACCTTGCCTCTCCTGGCATGAACCCCCTAGTGCTGACCCCAAGGCATTAGGCTGCCTGAGTCAAGGATAAGAGGTTTTCTTCTTCTATTCTACATACAGAAACTTTCTGGCACTTCAATTTTACTGTGGCGTTGGCAGTAGGACTGGACTTCTTTACTATACAGTACAGTACTTGAGAACAGCAGAGGAGCTCATAAAGTGAAGAATAAGGCAGGCGGCACTAGAGATGGGAAGTTCAGGTGGAAAGGTCACACTGCTGTCCTTTCCACCTTCAGCCGTGTGCCACTTGACACAGTGGCTTCATGCTGCAGTTCCTTTCGCCAGACTTAAAGATTAGGCAGCAATACAAGGTTGCTGTTACCAGGGTAAGCCTGTTTGTGGTTCAAAGATACCACAATCTTCAAGGAGGATCTTCCTGGGGTACACAGGATTGCTTTGCAATCTGATGTCTGGGAATTTGAGGGAGCACCATTTTGTAGCTACTGGGTTAACATAACACCTCGTTCTAGCAAAAAACCCAGGACAGTACAAAGAGAGGAAAAAGCTGGAGAAGCCCCTTGCTGCTTCCCTGCTATTCTTCCACAAAAGCAGTTGCTTAAGGCAAGCTCTTGCCAACAAGAATCAAAGGGCATCCATTTGTGAGTTTGACAGGACAAATATATTATGGTATTGAGTGCGTACTCCAATATTGACAGCTACTCCTTTAACAAGGCTTTCACAGCTGCAACTACTGAGTACAGTGACTTAGCATTCTTGCTGTATAAATCAAGGGGCTCTGAAAGCCCACCCCTCCAGGAGAGTCAACAAGGAAATCTTACCAGGAGAATTATTGGGAGGAGAGCTACTGTGGGAAGAGTCAACCAAGGAGTGTCAACCAAGGGGAGTTTACCAGGATTGTCTGTGTGACATTTTGGCTGCTGTTGCTGGTGAGTGCTGAGTGCTGTATCACCAAGAAGCAAGCAGTGTGTCCTGGCCTGAAGGGGTTTGCTGGTTGCCTGTTGCCAGCAGCACTCTGTGCATGCTCTCAACCCCAAGGATGGTCAGCAACTGTTACCTACTGTTGTCTACTGTACTCTGCTGTAAGTAGACTGTGTTCTGCTGTTCGACTATCTACAAAGACTTGAACCAAAGGCTCTTCTGCTGTACATAGCAACAGCGTTGTTGGTCCAGAGAAGTAATCTGTTTGCCTTGGTTTCCTCCTTAAGTAAAAGACTTTGCCTTATAATATCAACTCCTACCCAGGGGTGCTAGCAGTTCTTCAAGCACATTTTTTCCACTGGTGTGCTCTGCATGATAGCCAAAGCAGTCTATCATATTCTATCATCCTTGATGCTGGTCTTCTGCTTTTCTCACCACTATATTCTGTTCTAGGAGTCCTGGTGGTGCAGTGGTTAAACTGCTGCACTATAACCTAAAAGTTGTGAGTTTGATCCTGACCAGAGCTCCAGGCTGACTCAGCCTTTCCTCCTTCCAAATGAGTGCCCAGTATGTTGCAGGCAAAATGCTAATTAACTTGTGAACTGCCCGGAGAGTGCACTAAACGATATGGGGCCGTATATAAGTGTGATTCCTTTGCTTTTGCTTGAAAGTCCATAGCAAAACTCTCACTGATTTTAGCTAGTTGCACTCAATGGTTTGTCACTTCAGTAGGGTTTCTGCTATCAAATCCTTGTTTGTTGTCTGACGAAGTGGACTTGATCCATGAAGGCTCACATTAAAATACTGCAGTTACTCTTTTTAAAAGTGCAACAATGGTTTTTTTTTGTCTTTTTGTTTTGTTTACTCTCTGATATGCTTGAAATTCCTGTAAGGGATTTTCCTGAACTCCTTCCCCGTGAGTCCACCTAATTATCCCAGCACAGTTCTAATCATTCTTTTTGATGTTTTAATGTAGAAAGAAAGAGGATCATTAAGTCTCAGTGTGTCCTATCACTCTCAAAATGATAAATATAAATAGAAAAGGTAATGTAACAGATATATAAACCATAACAGGCCAGAAGATAAGATGTACAATGCAACATATATCAAGCACTAAAAGCACTAATATTAAATTTACAGCATAATATAGAATTAGAAAATACAGGGTAGTATAGCTTCTATAGAGAATGTGTTCTGCCCTCTAACAAAACTGTGTTTCCCTGAGGCCCTGGGGGGCAGCTTGTTCTAAATGTTGTGTTTGTTTTGGTCCAGATGATTCTCCTACTCTCCTGAAAGACTTTCTGAATTCTTATTTGCTCACTTTAAACCACAAGCAAGCAAAACAGATGACCAACCAGTATTAATATTTTATCAGCCAGGCCTATATCGTGTTACACTTTGGGCTTAGAATCAGTGTACCTCTTACGCGCTTCCTTCAGCTGACGTTCTCAAGTCTGTCTTAATATAGTTGAGTGTAGTTGCCAACAAATAAAGCAGAGAGGAGTCCCGGATGGCTGCACGGGATCTAATCCTCATATAGATGAACAAGGGCAACTGAATGGTAGGCAGCTGGATTTTAAATGTTAAATTCTGGAGGTTCTGAAGGTTCTTTTCTGTGAGTGGGACTTGTCTAAAAGGAGGCTGTTAAACCTGATGGATCTTCTTTACAATGACTGTGTGAGATATTTGTCTATATGAACATCAGCCGAATATTGCCTAGGTCTGGGCAAGGGGTGTATGAATATGCATGTATATTTGTGGTTGAAGGAAAGATGATTGGAATATGTACAACATATATCTTTGCATCACCTTTGGTGTTATTTTTCTTTTCACCATTGCTACTATGTCACTACTGTGTTGACTCCTAATATCAGCGCCATGGCATTTCCATAAGGTGTGATAGCAACAGTTTGTTTACAGAGGGGAAAGTAAATGGGTTTATCTTTGAGGACACAGCTGGTAATCTCCCAGCCACTGAGATTCATGTCAGCTTCTGCTCCCTAAGCCCCATCTTGGTTTTTCATTGAGTCGAAGTGGAAGGACATTGAAATGTCTCCCACAATTCAAAGCTACTACGAATTCAGAGCGCTTGCTTTGAAATTAGTGACAGGTTGACCCAACAAGTTTGTGGCAGTGTGTGTGATTGTCATAACATGGGGGCAAGATTAAAGGAGTTTATCTGCATATCATTGTGAGGAAATCTAGAGTGCTGAGGGAGTAGTAATTACTATGTATTAGATAAAGGTCACCCTTGCTTGAAAGCCAGTCATATCCGACTCTAGGGTTCAGTACTCATCTCTGTTTATAGCCAAAGAGTCAGTGCTGAATGCATCTGCAGATGTTTCCGTGGACATGTGGCAGGCATGCCTCAACACCAGAGTGCACAGAACACTGTTTGCCTTCCCACCGAAGTGGTCCCTATTTATCTACTTGCAATGTCTTGCTTTTGAACTGCTAGGTTGGCAGGAGCTGGGACAGAGACAGGTACTCATTCCGTCTTGCAGTACCTGGGAATCAAACTTTGACCTTCCAGTCAGCAAGTTCAGTGTCTCAACCACTTGAGTCACCACAGTTCTAATTACTATGTATTACTCCTGTGTAATTGTGGCTTGTTATCATGTGGCTGTATGAGCCAGGTTTGCCTAAGAAATAATGTTGCCGTGTGATGCTTGTACAACATCTCTCCTTGTGTTTACTGTCACCAAAATAACAACTACTGTACTACCAAATCCCTGCACTACATTTGAGGTTGCTGTTTAAACTGTGAATAGGGTTTCCTTCTGGATCACCCCCATCACCATATTAAGTAAACAGCTTACTTAAAAAGTGATAAGAACATTTTGGTAGAACATTCAACCTTAGGAACTTGATGACACCACAGAAACTATGTGTTCCATCAACGACCATTGGTGTGTATGGGGATAATATCTTGTCTGATGAAGTGGATTTGATCCACGAAAGCTAACAAAAAAAATATAGCAGTTAGTCTTTAAAGTGCTACAGTGTTTTTTATTTTATTTTATTTTGTTTGTTTTGTTTTCTGATATATCTTGTGACCACTATCTTAAAATAATAAATAAGGATTTTAAACCAAAACTAAGTTTAAAAACACACACACACCAAAGAATAGAAAGGTTCAGCATTCCAAGCTGTTAAGTCCTTTCTTATACATCCACAGGCCCTTTTACTTTCTTGATTTATAAATACATTCGCTTACATATATCTCCTAGTTTTGAACACGTTGTTGTTATTGTTATTGTTATTAATTAGATTTGTATGCCACTCTCCTCAGTAAAAACCAACTCGGAGTGCTTCACAGAATCCACAAATATCAATATTGTAGTGAAAACAAAAATACAATCGCATGCAGTATAAGACGTTCCAATAAGAGCACACCATTTTAACAGCTTCTTCTTCTCTCCCTCCTCCCCATCTTCCTCTCACACACTCAGCTCTAAGTAACAGCACATTCCTTAGTACATTCTAGTCAGACCACGATCTCATAGATCGTATCCTTCTGCCACCCTCAATATTCTTCTATTCAAAACATTTCTCTGTCCAGAATTCATACATACCAATCAGTCCACAGTTCCATTCATAAGCCTTGTTCTACACCTCTCAGCTGTTTTATCTATGTCTCCTGGCATACATCAACCTACAACTATTGTTCAAACCCCTGTTACTCACCATGCACGCCAATACAAACCAATGTACAAAATACATTTGCAATGTATAATTGCCATAGGCTCAAACCTTTACATGCCTCTATTCCTATGATGGCCTTTTAGATTAGGTTGCAACATCTTGTAATTGTAGCATGTACTCTGGATATTTCTGTTGAGCTCTTTGACTTGTGCAGATGCCCTCTAAATGTTTCTTATGGTTTCTAAAAAGAATCTTAATTTGTAGCTGCCTAAAGAAGGTGACTTCGTGGTTAAAACTCTGAGCTTGAAGATCGGAAAGTCAGCAGGTAAGCAGTTTGAGACTCGAGTGCTGTATGACGGAGTGAGCTCCCGTCTCTGTCCCAGCTCCTGCCAATCTAGCAGTTCAAAAGCAAGAAATTGCAAGTAGATAAATAGGTACCACTTTGGTGGGAAAGGTAACAGTCAGTGGTGGACAGCAACAGGTTCGCACTCCCGTGGGAGGGGGGGGTTTAGCAAAATTGGGTGGTCTCTGGGCAGGGTGCTGGTGAAATTGGGTGGCCTTCGGGCAGGGTCGGGTAGCAAAATTGGGTGGCCATGCCCGCCTCCCTGCCCTGCCCCATCCGGTTTTGTCCTTGCAAGTGGTTCAAGGTCTCCCTTGCTCAAAAGCCAGTCATATCCGACTCTAGGGTGCAGTGCTCATCTCCATTTATAGTCAAAGAGCCAATGCTGCCTGTGTTTGCAGATGTATACATGGCCATATGGCAGGCATGACTAGATCGCCCATGATATAGACTCTGTCCATGACATAGGCTCTGCCTGTGATGTAGGCCACACCCACAATTTAGGCTCCGCCCACAGTGTGGTAGTGAACTTTTTTTGCTGCCCACCACTGGTAGCAGTGTTCCATGCGCTCTGGCATCTAGGCATGCCTGTCACATGACCAAGGAAATGTTAGCAGATGCTGTTTGGCTGTAAACAGAGGTGAGCAATACTCGCTAGAGTCGGATACGACTGGCTTTTGAGCAAGGACAGAACACTATGAAAAAGAGAAGGAAGAGAAAGAAAAAAGAATTATTCTGTCGGAGGCAGTCCTTTCCACTGCATTTTTGGACTGCACCTCATAGTTCTCCTTTGACATCCCAGTCAAAACCTTCACCTTTCCAACACCTTGCCAGCAAAAACCCCAGATCTTGAAATCGTCTCATGGCAATCATCAGAAATTTGATGGCACTGCTTCTTAACAGTTGAGACTGAGAACCAGGGAAGGAAAAAGGCATGGCCCATTAGATTAGTAGATCATCTGCTACACATCTCAGACCTTCCCGTTCCCTTTCAGTGTAGCTGAAATCCTTATAGTAGCTTGGGAAGGGAGTTCGTTTTGTGTGTGTATCAACAATAGGTTGTTGTGAGCTGATTTTGCTGTGCTGTGAGGTAAATTGAGGCAGTTTGGTCTTGAGCTGACAGCCCAGATTCATTCATTTTACAATAAACTTCTCCTGGTGAATCTGATTTTTTAAATATTTTAAGTATACAAATCTACAATTAGATTCACAATCAAAGACTGGTATAAAATCAACAGTTCAAAACCTAACCAAGGATCTAAAAACTGTTAACATCTAAATATATAGGTAGTTCCTAGTAAAGGTGGTTTTTTTTGTAAAGTTTGGATATTCAAATCCAATAAATCCAAAATTCCCAAATATCTAGGGTAGTGATGGCAAACCTTTTAGAGACTGAGTGCCTAAGGAAAAGGAGGAGACACGCGGGCAGGCACTTTGTGTGCTCACGCACCCATGTGACATTGCCGGCATACCTCTGGTGATGTTACATGGGTGTGTGCACACCTCCCCTGCAGGTGAGCTGGGAAGTGTGGCCAACCCCCCTGCGAGTGTGCCTCACCTCATCCCCACAGTTGCCCCCCGGGTGGAATTTCAGCCTCCCCTCTCACTTCCCCATTGGCATAGGGGGAGGGGTGGGTGGGGAAGAGGTGCTGACATTGGCAGCCTGGTGTGGTGCGAGGCTTCTCTGTTAGGGCATGCATGCCCACAGAGATGGCTCTGCGTGCCACCTCTGGCATGTGTGCCACAGGTTCACCTACACTGATCTAGGGAGACCTTTAGGTATTATTATACTAAAAATTTAACATCAGAGTCAAGAAAATCCTTGCTGCCCCTGTTGAAGCACGTAGTAACTAAAGGCTGCCAAGTTATTTTGGTCCCTGAAGCAGAAAGTCTCTCAAGGGCCACTCCCCCCCCACCCACCTGGAAGTATGAAACGCAAAAATAACAAAGCAAAAAGCTGACTAATTGTTGTACTTTCCTGATAACCCTAAATGTCTCACACTGCTTCATGCTAGTATTGGTCCAGACACTGCTAACTTGTCTGAACGGGCTTCTTTAGGGAGAACAGAATGGTAATCTCATGTCTTTTTTCCTTCCCCTAATGAAAATCAGTTCAAGGCAATACTCCAGTCTGCCCTTTGTCCTGTAACACTGATAATCAAACTGAATTCTAATCATTTTGGGCTTATTGCTCATTTATATAGAGTGACATATGTATCGGAGATATGAGTGCAAGCTATTTATTCAGGTCTCTGAGGGAACTTATCTTTGTTAGAATCCATTCACTTATCATTAGTGAATTAAATGGCTCTCTAAATATTTTAGAATATATCAAATGCCACAAGAGCACAGAATATGAATAATTCATTGTGAACAATTACCTTGCCAGGGTTTGATACATCAGGGATAAAGCTACTAAAGCAGGATATTAAAAATTGTTGTTCACTTAAGTCCAGTCTACAAAGAAATGCTCCCAGGCAAAAAAAAACAAAACCTCTATTTCCGGGGTGTGTGTGTGTGTGTGTGTGTGTGTGTGTGTGTGTGTGTGTGTGTGTGAGAGAGAGAGAGAGAGAGAGAGAGAGAGAGAGAGAGAGAGAGAGAGAGAGAGAGAGAGAGAGAGAGATTGGGTCTTTATTGTCACCACAGAGGATAGATGTTAACATACAATCATAGATGTTTTGCCTGCAATTCAAAGACATTCTCTATGACTGACCATTTCAACACATCCTATGCCCCCCCCCCCGAGGAAACACCCAAGGCAGTTGCATTTTATCTCACTTCAAAAAATTGTATACAGAGATATGCATTGTTGCTTTATACTTTGGGCGAAGTGTTTTATTTATCTAGCACTGGAACAAGACATAACTACTGTATGTTGCATGTCTAGCCTGTACTACAGGGATTCTCAACCTGTGGCCTGTGGGCCAGATGCAGAGGCACCATTTTATGTGGGCCTCCACTACTTCCACCACACCAGGAAGTGCCATGGGGTGGAGGAAGGGCAAAATGGCAGTCCGCCCCCCCAAAGCTGTCTGAGGGAGTGTAACCCAGGCCCCGGCTTAAAATGGTTGAGAACTCCTGCTGTACTATAACTACAGTTGTACCTCACTTAAAGAGCATAATGCGTTCCAGAGGATTGCTCTTTAACCGAGTTTGCTCTTTAAGCGAAACACCATTGTAAGTGACCAATTCTGACTTCTGGCAGGGGGTGGTGGATTGTGAACCCCGATTTATTTGTTAAGCCAGTTTTTGGTTGGTTTTTGTTGTTAAGTGAAGCGAAGAGAAAATTCTGCTCTTTAAACAAGTTACTCTTTAAGTGAGGCACTCTTTATGCGAGGTTTTACTTTTTGAGTACCTGACCCTGAAAACCTTGACACTTGTAGGGCATCATATTTCTGGAATAAATATTTTACCTTTCACACACACACACACACACACACACACACACACACACACACACACACACACACACACACACACACACACACACACACACACACACACACACACACACACACACACACACACCTGCTGCCACTGCTTCTGTTGTTAGAATCCATTGCAAAAATGCCACCTCTCTTTTGATTCTCTTTGCCACATACCCACAACTCCCTAAGCACCACTAGAGATTATATCTTCAGTCTCACTTCTGATTTAAATTCTGGTTCCAGAAATGATCCACCTCCGATTCTCTGAAAAATTATAAGACATTTCATCATTGTTGACTGCAACTCGTATCCAAGGATGCATTCCTCTCCCCCCCCCCCGAAGCAGGAAAAATGTCATTGGTGTGAATTTTTTAAAGGTGGATCCCAGCTTGCCATAAGACATTTACAATGCATGAATGGTAACGCGCAATTTCTTTTGACCAGTCACTCCCTAAAGAGAGCTGCTGAAATAACTTTAAAATTAATCGATTTTATCTTGCATGCCTATTATTATTGTTTGAAGCCTATCAGAGAAAAGAAATTATGTAAATTGGTGTCATGCTAGGCTACTGCCTACATAAAAACTAGCTTGACAGTGAAATATTTCATTTTGAGCAGGAACAATCATCAGTATGTAGAGCTCTGGTCCTTATTAACTATTTGTTTTACGGGCTAATTTTAATGGCTCTTTTAAAGAAAAAGTGGGTGGGGAAGGGAGGGGGAGAGAAACACACATGAAAAGCAGACCTAATAAATCTGCCACTTCAGATATTCTAAAAAGAAGGCCCCACTGCCCTTCAAACCGAAAGGTACGTTGAGAAGTAATAGTCAGACGCATTCAGAAAATAAACAAAACAGCCGGTGGCTGCTCCCCGTTGGTTAATAGCTAAATGGCTTTTATTCTGTGGGCCCAATACATGTAAAAGGCTCGATAAATAGATCAGACTCAGGACCAATTAGTGTCACATTAATCTGTACCAATAATGAAGTGCAGCTGCTGGAGGTTGTGCCAGTTGATCTGCCCCCTCCACGACAAGGATCTTAAGTTCTCAACACATGCCTCGGGAAATGCCGTGAAGAGCCAGCTGCTCCCTGCCTCTTTCTTGGGCAGCTTGAGAGAAATCATGCTTGCGGGAAGAAACCGGCCGCCCAAATCCTGAAGAGGTCTGAGGTTCTCTTGGCGGGACCAAAGCCCAACATAATGTAAGCTGGTCGTAGACAATTAGGTCGCTTCTGTTAATTCTGCTCTTTCTTTCTGGAACCTTTCTTGTGGTTTTTTAAAGCTGTCTTTCCCTTCCCGCATTCTCTCAAATGTTTCCAAGCAGAAACCAGCAGTGAGAAGTTAAATCTGGGATGTTAGTGTCACCGTTGTCCTGTTGTTGGCCATGCCTGCCTCTCATGCTTACATTTAATGCGGGGTGTCATCCCTCCCCTTCCTGTTAAATTGCTGTCAAAGGAGGTGTAGCCAAAACCTTCTCAGCTATTGATTTTTGTGCACAGGGCGCATAGTTCATCGGCATTTGATTTGCCACCTGCAGTTTGCAACTGAATGCTCAGGGGATGATAAACTTCATTTCGACACCAAGCCTGGGGCGCAAGAGAGGTCTACTGCTTAATGTCAACAATTATTTCCCAGCTCCTTCCACCCCACTATTTCGTTCCCTTATTTAACGTAGAGCAATTTCAGCAGAAAGACACAAACAGCAATCTTGCTGAAATAGCTCATTTGCTTAGTAAAATTATTAGACAAACAGATGTGACTGCGTTTCCCACATAGTGATTGGATCGACCATGGAATCAACCCCTGTCTTTGGTACAGTACCTGTCAAAACACATGGTTTCCCTCCCCATTGGTTTCAATATATTACTTGAATTGATTTCTCAAAATGGTAGATGGTTGATTTCTTATTTTGGGGATGGAATATTTCCAGTGTCATTTACTTGTCCTGTTCATGAAATCACCACTGCTGTTGGTAATGTTGATTATAGTCTAAATGGGCCTGGACTGTCAGGTTTTTGTGACTAACAAGCTGTTCATGTTACTTTATGTAATTGAGTATAAGCCTAGTTTTTCAGTCCCAAAAATGAGCCCCCAAAAGGGGAAATGGCTTATACTTGGGTGAATGACCATGAGGGTCCCAAAACCACATGGATTGAAACGCGCCAAAAAATTAATTAATTTTACCATATTTTCATGTATTTTGATTATTGAAACTCATTAGCAGCTGCTGTATTTCTCATCCTTGGCTTATACTTGGGGCAATCTATTTTCCTGGATTTTCAGGTCAAAATTAGGTACCTCGGCTTATATTCAGGTCGGCTTATACTTGAGTATATACAGTACTTACTTTCTTCATGGATAGATTGACTGTGGCATAAACAATGTATTTCTGAATTGATTGCTATCTGGCTCCACAGAAAATAATTACATTTTCATGTCCAAATACATTTTTCCATGAGGGAAACAGGAATTTAAATTTAAGCAGTAAATGAACAGGGATACTATTTATTCATGAAGGTATTAACACTGAAACCACTGCTCTTTCATATCTATGCATTTACTAAAGCCTCCTTACAATGAGTGTAACTTATTTAACTTTAATTGGGCAGTCCTCTCATTTATGTTTTACCAAATTCTTAACAATGGAAAACATCACTTTCATTTTAGCTGACTTGGAATATCTTCTTGTGTTTGTGCATTTCAAACATGAAAGGCAGTGTGGTCTAGTGGATAGAATGTCAGTCCAGGATTTGGGAGTCCTGGGTTCAAATCCCAGTTCAGCTATGAAAACTTCTGAGGATGCGTGGCAGTAGTAAACCATCCCTTGAGTATATGTGAAATACCTTGAAAGCCCTATTAAAGCTGCAAAATAATCAGACGTAACCGGGCAACATATAGCAGGTATTTAGGTTTTGACATCTTCTCCCAGCCAGTGACACCTACATGGAAGATTCTGCCCAGGAGCCCCCAAACTGGATTGGGGTCAAAGGCTAGGTTTGTCCAACAGATTGGAAATGAACCAGCCAGGATGATTTCCTCTACGAAGCGCAGAATGTGATTGGAAAGAAGTATATTCTATTAGTGACAAACAGTAGATATGATTGTGTGTCCTGCCTGCTATCTGAAATGCTAGTGGTATCTAAGGATGGCTCATGATTAGAGGTTGATGATAAGTTAGTTTCCATTTGTTTTAATGAGAATTTACTTTTGTTGTTGTTCAGTTGCACAGTTGATTCTGACCCTTGGCAACCCCATGGACCATTGCCCGCCAGGCATCTCTGTCTTCTATCCTCCTCCCAAGCCTGCCCAGCTCTGTGCCCATTGCATCTACAATACCATCTAGCCATCTCATTTTTGGCCGCCCCCTTCTTCTTTTGCCCTTGACCTTTCCAAGCATCAAGGCTTTCTCAAGTGAATCCTCTCTTCTCATTTGATGTCCAAAGTACTTGAGCTTCATCTTTACTATTTGACTTTCTAAGGAGAAGTCAGGGTTGATTTCTTCTAAGATTGACCTATTTGTTCTCCTCGCTGTCCAGGGGACTCTTAAAACTCTCCTCCAACACATTTCAAAGGCATCTATTCTTCTGTGCTCTGCTTTCCTAATGGTCCAGCTCTCACAACCATACATTGCCACTGGAAATACCATTGCTTCAGTGGTGGGTTGTCAAAATTTTCGGTACCCCATCATGACATCATGATGTTGTGGGCGTAGCCAATGTCATGATGTGATGATATCATGGTGTTGTGGGCAGAGCAAAAAAATAGAAAAAAAATAAATAAGATGGCTGCCCAGAACTGTGCATGTATCAAACCTCCATTTGACTCATGCGCAGTTCTATTTTTTTAGTGCGCAATCATCAAACCTCTATTTGACGCATGCGCACTAAAACTGTGCATGTGTCAAATGGAGGTTTGACACATGCGCAGTTCCGGGCAACCATTTTGGCTGCTCGGAAATACATTTCTGGAGGGGGGCCGGAGAGGTGACTGAACCAGTAATCCGGAGGTTTACCACCACCTCCGGCGACCCCCTCCTGATGGGTTCTACCAGTTCGGGCGAACCGGTAATATCCCATCACTGCATTGCTTTGACTATACACATTTTTGTTCGCAATGTGATGTCTCTAGTTTTCACTATGTTCCCCAGCTTTCTCATTGCTTGCCTCCTAAGAGAATTTACTAATATTTGAGAATTTATTCATATTCTTCAAAGAATGTGATTTTTAATCAATATAGGGAAAACTCTAATATTTACAGATTCATCTGTCAAACACCTAGAAGAGCTTGGAGTGCCTCTGGATCTCTATTTATTCAGCTAAGATTATAGTGTTATCTATTATAGTTGCCCTTTGTGTGTGTTTTTAAACAGGGTTTCTAGGAAGGTAAGATAGGGTACTCTCCACACCAAAATGAGTTATCCCTATTGAATTCAGCCAGGGAGATGTTGGAGAATATCGCTTAAGTTCATTTTTAAGAGTTTACCAAAAACTCAAAATCTTTTTATGTTCAAATAGAACATCTTTTAAAAAATTTGAACGTGGGAATAAGTGAAATTGAATTCGCTAACCAAGACAAATTCTGAATCACATTTTTGGTCTACATCTTATGATTCAAATCCTATTAAAATTTCCACAAATTAATTTATGTCATTTCTAAGAGTGTTTAGAGTGTTTCACGTACATATAGAAATATTTTATAAAATATAAAAGTCATCTTTATTTAAAAATAAAGTCATCGTAATTATCCTTCAATAACATTGATTTTAGAGGTTATAGCACCACGCAGACGTCTGCAGAAGCAGACAGCGCTGGCTCTTCAGCTATGAAACAGAGATGAGCACTAAACCCTAGAGCCAGATACAACTGGCTTTTGAGCAAGGGTGACCTTGACCTTACCATGCACTTGGCTATGTTACTGTTCTGTTTCTCTTTACTATCTAATTCCTCAAAAGTACAGTAATACCTCGGATAACATTTGCATCAGATAAAGTTAAAACCGTAACGTTAAGCAATCTGGAAAATTTTTGCATTGAATAATATTAAATCCTATGGGATGCATCGGATAACGTTCGCTGAAGCCTGTGCTGGTTACAATGTATCTCTATGGAGCTTTAACGTTATCTGATGCATTCTACAGGATTTTAACGTTATCCGATGCATGCATAGGAAAACATTAAAAATCGGATAACACTAAGACTTGTGGAACCAAGTTTTGGCGTTATCCAAGGTTTTACTGTAACTGGATTGTTGCTTTTCAGTTAGTTTTTACAGGGACTGCAGTGGCTCAGTGGTTAAGAAGCTCACCTTGTAAGCTGGAAGGCTAGCAAGTTGGCAGTTCAAGACCTGGGTACTGCATAATGGATTGAGCGCCTGTCTCTGTCCCAGCTCTTGGAGACATGAAAGGAGCCTCATTTGGGCATTCCCTGAGTTGAGTTTCTTCCACAAAAATCCTTTCAACCCAGAATAATTTCTGACACAACATTATTATAGTTAGTTTTTTTAATCAGGATCTGAAAGCTAGAAAGCCTGTGATGCAAAACCCACTCTTATTTTGCCCATTCGTTGTGACATCAACACAATAGAGCACAAGCCAACACTTGAGCAACGGCCAATTCCTTCTCCACTTCCAACTAATGAGTTTACACCCCTGTAACTGTAAAGTTAATTGAAAGGTCATGTACAGTATATCTATATTCAGTGGTGGGCATCAGCTGGTTCGCACCTGTTCGCCAGAACCGGTAGCAGAAATTCTGGCTGGCCCCGCCCATCCAAGTTTTGAAATAAAGTAGTCCTAATTTGGGTGCAACACAGGGCTTCCCCCTGGCCACGCCCACCATACCACGCCCACAGTGTGGTAGTAAATTTTTCTTGCAGCCCACCACTGCCTATATTGAAAATCAGATATTACTGATTAAGTGACTACCGTAATATGGGCTAAATAAATTATTAATAAGTGACTAAGTATTTGTAGCTGACTTGCTTCCAAACTGGACTTTCCATCTACATTTTATGGCAGGTGAAAGGTTTGGTTTAGGAAATTGTGAGTTCCCAGCCCTGTTTTTTTCCTGAAAAAAGTGGTCGCAAGGCCTAATAATGTGATGGAATAATTGGTAATTGCAAACACAGTAATTCAACGGGAACAAAAATCTTAATCTTACTAATTTTTGTACTTACTGAAGAATGTTGGTTCATATAGTTTTTAAGATTCAGCTATAATGATTAACAGGGGTTAAAAAGCATTTTCCAGTGTGTCTTACCTCTGGGAATATAGGGCCTGATGAAAGGATCAAATTTTAGGGACTGTTAATGTGTTCAAACCAGCAGAATTGAGCATAGATACACAGTTTACTAAAGTGTGCATCTTGCACAGCACCCCTTATTTCCACGGGGAAAAAGAGGCTTCATGAGAAGCTCCAAGGGAAAGATGTGGATGTCTCACAGGGAATGAAGTATTCCAACTCTGAGGAAGTTGTTACCGATATATACTGTCAAGTGATTTCAGGCTTCTGGCAACACTATTAATTAGTGTCCTCCAAAAGGTGCTATCATTAACTACCTTACTCAGGTCTTGAAAACTCAAGTCTGTGGCTTCCTTAATTAAGTCAATCCATTTCATGTATAAGCTTCCTCTTTTCCTGTTGCCTTCCATCCCCCCCCCCCAGCATTATTGTCATTTCCAGAGTCTAGTCTTAATAATTTGTCCAAAGTACAGTTATTTCACCTTCAATAAAAGAGTTTAGCATTGGTTTGACCGTACATACTTTTCATTGTTTTTTTTGGGGAGGATGGATTCATGGTCGTTAAGTTAGCATCCCTATGTAAATGGTTGGTCTTCCATCCTTGAAGAATAGATGGCTGCTGTATACTGAGAGTTTTGATAATTTATTCTAGGCATCTTGTGAGTCCATTGGTTTGCCTTGAACTTGAGGACACTGGAGAAGACAAGATATGTGGTTCAAGGAAACCCAGGAAGGCAAGGTCCTTCAAGGGGCCTTTGCATCTCCCTGTCAAAGCACCATTGAAATGCAGAGTTATAGACCGTTGCTGGGAGGAGGCAGCTGGGTCTCTGTCTGAGGGTGCCATTTTTAGGATTCCCATGGATGTCACTCCCTCAGATCTTACACCTGTAGATTACACAAGATCTTAATCCAGGGGTGCCCAAACTTTTCGGGCTGTGGGCCGGTTACATGGTTCAAGGGTGGCCAGACTATACCCTGGGGGCCAGATCCAGCTCCTGACCCCAATTCATCCGGCCTGTGCCACCCTTGTCGCTCCCAGAAGTGGAAGTAAAATCCACCCATACAGGTGTGTTTTACTCCCGCTTCTGGGAGCGATGAGGGTGGCATAGGCCAGACAAATTGGTGTTAGGGGCTGGATCAGGCCTCTGCGCAGTAGTTTCGGCACCCCTGTCTTAATCCCTCTGCACAGTTTCTCTCTGTTGCAGAGGTGGTGCAAAGTCTACCATGGAGAAATAATTGTTGGTTCCCACGCTGGTCAGGAAACAAGGTGCCACAGCATCCATCACTGTCATAGTGTGTTACCCTGGGAAGGAAAGAGCCCCCTGATTGCAGAAGGCAACACCTCCACATCCTTCTCTGCATGCACCCTGCCTGCCACAGAAGGTTATGTGAACACGAAACCCCTGCCCTTACACCAGGCTTGTGACTGTGCAGATGCTTGGCTGCTGCTCCAAATAAAGTTCAGGACTAGATGGTGCTTTGGGTTTCACCCACAGTGCTATAAACATCCCCATGGCTGATGACATCATCAGTCTTCTGCAGTGTAGCTGCACAAACAGGATTTCAGCTGACGGGTTCAAATGTTTTTATGTGGACAAGTTTCTAATTGACTTGACACCAGTTTAAACTTGCCTTTGAAAAGAAATATACTGTTATTAATTGCTGATTATGCCATTAAGGTTCTGGATCTGTGGGTCCTTGTTCTGTGAGTAAATTTGCACCATTTGCCTGTGACACTAAAACTGGAAGGAATGCCTAATGTGTTTTACTCAAAGGGGGAATTCAGTGTGTGACTCAGCTGTGTGCTTTGTTGTTATGTTCCTAATATGTACCTTTCTTTATTCAAATCCACAAGACAATGTGTGGGATGGATTTTCTCTCTCCCCCCCCCCCCCAATACCACCACTCAGGTCAAACAGAGTGGCTCAAATGTGACTTGTTCCCTATTTATTACATTTTTACATTTATTAACACCAGAAAGTTAATCACATACTCAACATACTCGCAGTACATCATAATAAACACAGTGGTGTTGATAGGGAGGTGTTAGGGGGGCGGTGGCCCCAGGCGGCACTTTTTGGGCTATGTATGTTCTTGAACTACAATTCCCAGAAGCCCTAGTGGGAGCAGGTGCCAGCGTCCACCAGGGGGTGACAAATTTGGCTTCAGCCCCCAGGCGGCTGAATTCCATGCAACGTTACTGAATAAACACATATTATGTGACTATATTTGAGTAAAAATAAGGGTCAGGAGACCAGAGTTGCTTTCCTGATTATCCATCTCTGGAAGACAAATCTCACTGAAGGAGGAGAAAGTGGGAATGTTGTCTGTGGAGTATCTTTAAGCCTATCCACCCATTTCTGGCTGGTACCTGACCTCAGGGACTCGACAGAAAGGTGTTTGCCTGTGTTTTATTATATCCTTTCATCACAAGCCTTGCTTGCACAACCCCATGTGTCATTTCAAAACCCTACTTGCTGCATTCCAATTTTCACCCTGAGATCTCTGGAGATGGGATGAGGTTCGCTCGGCCGCCCTGTCTGCAGGTCACATTGTGTGGCAGCATGGATGTTTCTCCCACCATCTTTTCACTGACTCAGAGTGTCTGCCATCCGAGGCAATCGTCTTACTTTGCCTGCTCACAGAACCACCTCACAGAGTTTTAAACTGTGCTGCCTGGATTGTGTTTCACGCTGGAAGTGTAGAAGGCCATAAAGATGCAGAGCTTGCAGAAAAACCTTTTACAAGCCTCTCCAGCACTTCTAGTGATACAGTTGTACCTCGCTTAAAGAGCATAATGTGTTCCACAGGATTGCTCTTTAAGCAAGTTTGCTCTTTAAGCAAAACACCATTGTAAATGACCAACTGTGACTTCTGGGGAGGGGAGATTGCGAACCCCGATTTATTTGTTAAGCAAGGTTTTGGTAGGTTTTCTTTGTTAAGCGAAGCGAACATTCAGAGAAAATTCTGCTCTTTAAGCGAGTTACTCTTTAAGGGAGGCACTCTTTATGCGAGATTTGACTGTACATTTTAAAGTCATTCTTTTCCTGTTACTCAAAAGTAACAAAGATACAGTCAAACCGTAGTTACTTCAGTTACCTGAAAGTAGTCCAGCAAAATCTGTTGGACCGTGAAATAAACCCCACCCTCGTTGCATCCAGCTTTTCACCATTTGAGCAACCATAACATAGCATGAGGCTAGCATTTGAAACATGTGATGTTCCTCTCTAACAAAAGCTAAGGGAGGACTCCCATAACTATAAGAATAATTAAAAATTATGTGTACCCTATAATGAGGAACCTGCTGTAGTAGAATGCAAAGTAGAAGCTTGAAAGTACAGTACTGGGAAGAAATAAATCACCAGGGGTAGATGGAACACAAATGGAACTACAGTATTTCAAACTACAGAAACTAAATTTGTCAGAATCCTAACAAGAATATACTGAGAGATATGGAAAACCGAAAAATGGACAATACAGAAAACTGAACAACAGACTAGCAATGTTCAATATACACTCCAGTTCCCAAGAAATGAGATTCTAAGGGGTGAAGTAACTGTAGTACTATTGCTGTAATTTTCCAAGCAAAGTGATGCTCAAGGTGCATCAAAGGGTTTTACCTTATATGTAGTAAGAAATAGCTGATGTTCAAACTGGATTCTGAAAAGGAAGAGGCACTAGAGATCACATGGCAAATATCCACTGGCTACTGGAGTACACCAAAGAATTTCAGAAGAAGATCATTTAGTGCTTTTATAGACTACAGCAATGCCTTTGAGTGTGTGGATCATGAAAAACTATACGTTGTTCCAAAAGAAATGGGTATATCTCAGCATTTAATTGTTTGGTGCATAACGTGTATTATGAACAAGAAGCTACCACTAGGAGAGAACATGTACCATCTAATCAACTCTCACTTATGACAACCCTTTTTAGGCTTTTCCAGGTGAAAGAATACATGGAAGTTGTTTATTGTTGTGCAGCTTGCCCAACCCACAGAAGCTGGCTCTTTTCCCAGAAAGCACAGTTGGGAATCAAACCTAAACCACTGAGCTATCAATTCACCATAAATAACTTGCAGAAGAACTATACAAGTTTAATGCTGAGAAAGAAGAATTTGAAATAGTGAAAGATTTTGAATATCTTGGTTCATTCATCAGTCACAATGGAGATGACTACTTCTTCTTCCATATCTGAATCCAAATGTTGGTGATTCTTATGATGATTAGCCATGAAGACTGTTTTGGGCCACTCTTGAAAGTTCTACAGAGGGGCCTGGAATGGCAATGCAGTCCATGGTGCCTCTGTTTCCCTCTGGAAGGAGAAAAGCATGAGACAGGAAGGAACTTGTTTTGGAATACCGACCCTATGCAATTAACCTTTTGTGGTCATGTGAAGAAGGAATCCTCCGTCCCAGTGTATGGTAGTTTGGCTTCTTAGATATGGGTATTTCTTACTCCTTCCTGGTTTTTGAGGAAAAGGGCTGAGGATGACTCCTTGTCACCCAAACTTCAAGGTGAGCCAAGGGATTTTTGCAAAGAGTTATTTCACTGCCTCTGTGCCTTTCTTTCAATTATCTCACTTGCAAGTGTCTCCCCATCCCGGCAGGCTTCTCAGGGTCCTGTTTAGCCTTCATCACTTTCAAGCAGGATATTTGAATGAAAGGCAGGGAGGCAGTGAATTAACTCTTTGCAAAAATTCCTTGGTGAGGGGTGATCTTGCTTCCTTTGTTCAAATTTAAAAATCTGGGACTTTTACATGTTTTTTCTTGAACCGGCCGGGACAGCTTGAATCCGGGAAAATCCTGGAAAACCGGGACATATGGCAACCCTAAGTCAGGGACTACAGCTGACCTTTAAAAGTACATTAGAGACTTTTAAGAGAGGTGCTGTTCCGCAGTGCAGGAGCAGAAATGCAAGGATCAATATTCATTGCATGTGGCAGTTGCTCTCTTTGGCTCCAAATAGGGCAGCCTGCTAAAGCCAGTACTTATTGAGATAAAGAAAGATGATTCTGTGAAAACACACGAGTCCTAACTCACCATCTGAGATATTTACCATAAACATGTTGGACTGTTGAGGATCAAGAATGGATGTTGTAAAATATGAGGTATAAGGTTTGGATTAGCTTAATACACAGTTGGGGAAAAGAATATGACTTCTACACATGGTTGTGATTTGTACAAAATTTAGCCTTCCATCTGTGTCCATCAGAGGTTGATTGAAATACCTTGTAGCCTGTATAATCAATACCAAATAAAACATAAAGTGAAGTCTAGTAACATTTTTAAAATTAACAGATTGAGTTTTTGTGAATGACAGCACACTTTGTCAGATGTAATAGTTTTGTGGCCTGAGACTCTTGAGCCAGCATCCTATTGTTAGTCCCAACTGTTGAGCAGACCAGCTGAACCCATTTCTGAATGGTAAGCCAATAGTCATGTAAATTCCACTGTGTTGATGAGGCTTCTGTACTTGGCATCCTATACTTTGCCACTCTAGAGCAAATGATATGTTTACATGTCATCTGGGGGAAAATGGCTGGTAAACAAACATATGATACATATTGCATTACTGCTATTTGCTGGAATATCAAGTGCAGTGATTTTATATACAAGGATCAAATGGAAGTAATACAAAATATGTACAGAATGCAGATGTTTTGTTAATTTCTCTTCTGGGATTCCAAATCTTTCATGTCTCAAAGACTCTCTACTGCAAAGCCACATTCTGCAGTTTCTTTTGCCTGACCTAGTGTCAGAAATATTAGCCAGCACAACAAGGTTGCCATTGCCTGAGGTACATTCAGTTGTGGTTAAAAAATACCACAATCTTTGAGGAGGCTCTTCCTGTGTATCCCAATCCAGTTGTACCTCGCTTAAAGAGCATAATACGTTCCACAGGATTGCTCTTTAAGCGAGTTTGCTCTTTAAGCGAAACACCATTGTAAATGACCAATTGTGGGGTGTTTTTTTTTTTGAAAACCCCGATTTATTTGTTAAGTGAGTTTTTGGTTGGTTTTATTTGTTAAGCGAAGCGAACATTCAGAGAAAATTCTGCTCTTATTGCGAGTTACTCTTTAAGCGAAGCGCTCTTTATGCGAGGTTTGACTGTACTGGGTTGACTTTTCTGTTAACAGAACAAGTCTGTTTCGAAACAAGTTTTCCAAAGGAATGGGAAATAGGGAGTTCTAATTTTGAAATCCCTCATAGTCCGATCCAATTTTTTTTGATGGACATAGCCCCTGGGTATAGCCCGTTAAAATGAATGGAACTGGAATAGCATCCCTATGCATTTTACAACAGCAATGTCCAAGAGAAAGTGGCCATTTTGTGTCATGGCTCAGCAGTGCTGAGGGCCAGAATTTCTCTCTTGATTTCGGTACAATAAGACTTTACCCTCCAGCTCAAATTTCAGGATTATAAGGAAGAAAAGGTGAATTCACAATGTGATAGTATTGCCCACATCTAAGCACGCAGTCAATAAAACAACTCTCTACCAAAGAGGAGGCCAAGATAAAAGCAGAAGATCTCTGACCTCTTCCTGGGAGAGCAAAGCAAAGCAAAGCCTGCAGTCTTTTACTGAGAACTCAGTGTCAATAGCTATACAATATCTGCCAAGTTCTTTCATACCCTTTACTGCTCTATATTGACATTCTCTTTGTTTTGCTTTGTTTTCCCCTCTAGTTAAATCAGATTAGCAGAAGCAGCATTTCTACTGATAGATCTGCTCCCACGCCAGCTTTTCTTCCCAAGGATTCACTTGATCCTTAGGAAAGCCTTTTCTGAGGCACTGATAGGGGTGGGTGTGGGTGGGTGAGAAAGTGAGTTGTATTTTGACACCCAGGGAGCCCTAGTTTAATGAAGGAGTAACTGGAGATACTGGTGCAAGTACTAGGCCAGGATATAGCAAAAACTGGGTTGCTGATTTGTTTCTGACATTGCCTGGATCTATGAATATCGGGAGGTATGAAAAACTTCTTCTGCCTTATCTGAGTCTGAATATAGGAGATCATCATGGTGATTGGCCATGAAGACTGTCCTGAGAATATAATGCAGTGACCTTTCATTTGCCTTCCACATTGCAGCATGACACCTGTACCACTGATCCAGTTCTGTGAGTCACTTTCTGGTCCTGAGCCCTTTTGGCACATAAAGTCCTCCTCAGCCCCAAGCCAGTATTGATAAAGCTGCTGTCCTCCATTAAGGTGGATTCAAATGGGATTTAATCCACCTGGGGACCATCACCCTTCCCTGTGGACTTTGGTATCCAAGACCATTAGGGTGGTCAGGTTAGTTAACCATCACCTGACACTTGGCGTTGAGTCGCTGAATAACTACTGATAATTCTGTTATTCTTGTTTTCGGTTTGGGAATGTTTAAGGTCATTCTTTATTAGATAGACACTATTGGCTCTTCCCATCTCCGTTCAGTTCCTCCATTGGCTGCTGCAGTCATCTCCTTGGCAAGCCTTGGTTATATTACAGTCTTCTTGTCTTTCCAGATTTCCTCACCAAAACCATTTGCCTTTTTTCATTTCTGAGATTATAATACTCTTGCTTCAAATGCTCAGCTTCCTGTTCCATTCCATCTCCAATCCAAACTACTTAATAGAAGCCTTTCCCTCTAAGACCTCTTTAATTTCACCCCCCCCCCAGTTTCACAACCTTAATATATCCCTGCCCATTATCTTCATTCATCTAGTTCCACCAATACAGTCCATTTTTACAATTAATACAGTCCATTTTTCCTTGTTTCCTATTACATCTTTCTGATGCACAGAAGAAAGAAACTGGCAAGGAGGGCAAGATGGAACAGCTTTTGAATGGGCTTTGAACTGTACTACTAACAGCTGCCCACCTGAAAGTATGAACAATTCTTTCCTTTCCTTGTATTTTTAGTCTTTACTTGATTTTTGATACTTGAAGGAAGTTGACAACAGTCCAGGCATATGGTCTGTGTGAATCCAAACCTTTTCTTTCTTTCTTTCTTTCTTTCTTTCTTTCTTTCTTTCTTTCTTTCTATCACCCCATTGTACAACAGACAATCTGAGCAATTAACATCATACTGTTACCCAAAAATTTGGGGCCCAGGTACGTTTCTCTGGCAGAGGTGTTAGAAAAACCCAAGAACTTACAACGAGACAGGTAAATCGATCAAAACAAGGTGATTTATTGGGAGCACAAGCAAAGGAAAGCTATTCAAATTTATAGTCTGGCCAGACCTACAATCTAAACAGCTACCTTCCCTCAATCGTTTTGAGGAGAAACCCTCTCGTGATCTCTGCTCACAAAATTTGGTGAACAGAAGATGGCCCCCACCCACCTGGACGGGGTATTTAACTATTCTATCTGAACTAACTCTGCATGCAAGGGGAGGGGAGGAGTTTGGGAGGAGGTAAGGCAATCAACATATTTTAATTACATGTAAACATAAAACAAAGGCAGCTCTGAGGTCAGAGAATTTAGTTACACAAAAGCGGCAGATTACAGCTATTGCTGAAAAAAACCGGTTGTAGAGAGTTTACATTAGGTCAAAGGAGCATATTTGTGGTTGACAGGAATATCTCTTTGTTCTCTGGAAGGCAAGACCGGCCAGTCCATCTTCGTTTGCATCAGCTTAATGTGGTGTGAAACTGCTTGGATAGACAGGAACAGATTAAGTAAATGCCTGTTACTTAAGTAAAGAGAAAAGTTTTAAGTTAAGTGGTCCCCAGGGTGAACTCCAGTTAACCTTTGTACCTTGCCAGGTGTGTGTGACTTGTCACGTCCTCTCTTCCCCCTCCCCCTTCCTGATCAACTTTGGGGTTGTTCCCCACAGAAACATGTTTTTAATCAAACCAGAGGTATGAGTCATTCAGCTTCCTTTGTGAAGGAATGAAAAGGAATTTCTGCTTATCAGGACACCCAACAAACCGGTTTTAAGAACAATGGAGGCAATCAGGGCCATGTATACATTCCTTGCCAGAGTCTATTGACTATTGGGTAATCCCCCTTCCTCCTTGAGAGCATTCCAATCCTATGATTTAACTTTTGGCTTCTACCTTATTTTCTATGTGTGTGTGTTGTGATTTAATAAACGTTTTGATTAATTATAATGCTTTATTCAAAATTTTAGGTATCAACTCCTTCCCTTTTTCTCTTAAGATTCGACTGACCAGCGGGCAGTCGTATCTTAGGCTGAGTGGGTCCTGGTGTGGTATGCCCCCCCCGGGGGCCCTGGTCACGTGGGTCCTGGTACAGCGTTCTCAGGGATTACAAAAAGGGGCACACACACACACAAATTAGAATTATAACTACAGCAATCCCAAACCCCGCTATGAATAAATGTTTCCAACATCTGGGAGTAGGCCAATTAGCCAATTCCCCAGTGAAAACCCAGTGTTTTACTCTCAGTGGTGAGATTGTGGATGGTTTCTTCTGCCTGCTTGCTGTTAAATTTAGGCAGCACATCCATTTAAAATAAGGGGGTTGTCCAAACTACCAAATGAACATCCTAACATTCTATACATTCTACACATGTTTAGAAATTTAAACTAAAGAAAATACAGGAACACAGTTTGCTAGCAATACTTTAGAGAGAGAGAGAGAGGTAGAGAGAGAGAGAGAGAGAAAGGGGGGTCGAGAAGAAATGAGGTGGTAGGAATACTAATAATAAAAGACATGATACTCCTCCATTGAATTTTAGACATGCTCTGGAGCACTGTCATCCGTTCACTTTTGGGATCCAACACAAGGCTTCCACATCTTTAGGTTTTCCTGTAGTGAGGGAGAGAAAACACAACACATCTCCCCAAAACCCTCCCACATTTACTTTTAAACTTTTTTTTTCCTTAACCCTAGTAACAATAAACGACAACCACTCATGTTTTCAATGTACTTCCATTGCATTCACTGTTCCCTGTGGATTTATGTAAGGGAATTCCTTAAGATTCCAGGTTTAGTAGGAGAAGAGGGCTTTTATTGTGCAAACCCCATACTTACTCCAGAAGCCACTAATGCATGATTCAATTGCAACTGTGAGTGCTTTTTAGAGGCAGGAATTTACCTTCCTGGCCCAAACCAATGTAAACCAAATTAAATACTTTGAGTACACAATTGTTTCACTCCCATCTGATCTGAGGAAGGTACTACTTCCCTACCAAATTCAGCCTCCCCCTCCCCTTTGTGAGTCTGGGAGTCTCCTAACTAATTTCTAAACTGGCCTCATTGTGAAATCTATTTGTTTACCTTTACCCTGTTTTCCTTCTGGCATCCTGTATAATAAGAATGAGGGTTTAACAAACGCACTGCAGATGTTTTTGAAATAACTTTATTGTTGGAGTTGCAAAGCAATCTTTATGGTTCAGTTTCTTTAACTAGGATTCTTAACTGGGGACGGTGCATAGGGACACTCAAATTTCTTAAGATTGTGCACTTAGTAGGATGAGAGGAAATTTCCCATGTGCGATGTTCCAACAATCTTCAGAAGCCACTCACACAACACACATGCAGACAAGACAAAATACAGCTATGCAATGACAGAACAGACTATGCAGGGGCAGGGCACCTCTCCTGCCTTCCTTAAGGGAAATTTTGACAGGGAGTTTGCCCAGAAATAAAAACATTTAGCTTTATTACTTTTGACTGTGCAGCCATTCTTTGTGATGTTAAAGGCTTACAGCTGCTCTTAAGGAGCAAGCTACTATGTGCTTATTTATTTACTATGCAAAACTTCTCCCACCTTTTTCCGGAACTCTTGTTGCAAGGTCCTGGGTTTGAATCACAATTTTTAAAAGCATTTTTTTTTTCAGATCGAAAATCAAATGTGCTTCCTGGGGCTTTTGCGATTCAGTTAATTCAACCCCAGTACATGTGTGTATTGAGCCACATTATACAAAATCAAATTTACAGCAACCATTTCAGAAATGCATATGTTTTCAAAAGGTTTTAATAGGTTTATGTTCAAATTAACTTTTCACTATGGAGCAGCAGTTTCCTCCTTTAAAGCAATTCAGACAAGCAGAGCTTTGCACAGACATGATTCCAAGTTTCCAATTTAAACTTATCCAGATTATAACACATGCATAGCCCCTCTGTTTAAGCAAGTATCAGATTATACAGGACAATGTTCCATTTCCCTGTGCCACACATTAAAGGTTCCCCTTGTTTAATATCCATCCATTATTTTCTACTAGGCCATATCTCCTTTTATTTCTGAAAATGGGTCTCCACGTGCCATATTTAGAGACTGTTAAGGTATACACCAGACAAACCAAATTCTGAGTTAGCATGGCCCTTTTAAGATGTGGGCCAGATTTTCAAAATACGGTTTTGCACTTTTTTTTTTTTTTAGGCAGATGCTTCTTGGCCCCCCTTCCCACAAAACTGGGTTCTCAAGTGAGACTCCAATTGTCCTTTTTCCCAGGGAAAAAGACAAGCCAAAACCTCCATTTCCGCTATCTTCATGCCCTTTCTCGGGACGAGACCTTGGGCCACCCAAAACTCCAGGATTTGCTCCGAAGGCTTTCTTGGGGTCCCTTGCCTATCTGCAAGTTTTCCAATTCAATTATAATATTGCCAGGTTGAGCTGAGCACTTTAAATGAAGCCGGGTAAAAGGGTGGTTTGCAGTGATTAGCCTTCTTGCATTGATATTTTGTGCAGGCCAATTCTGCCTGCGGGGAGTACCCTAAATTTCATCCATATGTGGGGCGTATGGCCAGGTAGCAAACTTATGTTTCAAAATTAGCCTTTCATCAGATGAGGCTCCTTATTTCATATTTGTCAGCCTTGCTGGGACAGCAGGGTGACACAGATTAATTTGAGGCACAACGAAAAGGAAGAATAAGTCCCCATTTCTTTGCCAACTAGGGCAGTGGAATCAGAATTTGGGTGGGGCAGTGCATATGCCTGTAATCTTGGACAGTATGCGACTTTGCTTTTTTTTAGTGGCCAAGCTTAGTGGAAGAGGAGGGAGGGGCTGCTTTCCCCCCTTCAGGCTATTGTGAATGGAATGTTTTTTTTTTTTCAGCAGGAGGCAATTTCTTAACTTCTCTGCAGTGCTACAATGTTTGCACTCTGCACATGTTCTATGGAAAGTCCGAATTTTTACTTTGGAAGCCATTTCTTTAAAAGCAAATGCATTTTCAAACACATATTGGTTGCAGTTGGCTTTGTATGGGAAAGAGGGACCTTTCTAATTAATCTGTCCCAATTTCCAGCCTTTGCCAATCTCAAGTTTTTAGATATACCAGTCATTATGTCAATTTATTTGTTTTCGATTAATTCTATTTCATTAACTGTATCTTCCCACTGTTTCTAAGTGCCAATTCTTTAATTTTCAAGACCTTTATTGCTTGATCAGTTCAATTTCAGGCCTTATTTTAAAGCAGCAATGCATTTGAGCGTTGCTAATTCACTAGCCTTATAATACTTTTGCCATGTCCCAATCTAAAGGACAACAATAATCCCGATTTATACATTTCCAATCTCTGTCTTAAAGTTTAAACTAGACAGGGAAAGGGATAACATCATTTTGTTAACCATACTTTTTATATGCTTTTTACATTATATTTACAGATCTGCCACATCTCCAGCATGCATCAGGACAGGATATTCCTGGAAGCATGACTTCTTAAGGAAATGCTTCCTCCCCTTTAAATTCTTTGCAGAGTATGTTAATATAATGGCAGTTTAAAATTTCTAAGTTTCTAGTCCTCATTATTTACACATCACAAAAATGCAGGCACACATTTATTTCGTTCACACACACACCCAGGGCCCTCACTAAATTCATTCATTCATCATACCTGCATGCATATTTACATATATTACACATCCATTCCATTTTTAAACTTTACATTAGCTCTCCTTTTTCTCCTGCAATGCTCCACGCAATCGCTAGAAAAGCAAGGGAAAATGCCATGCTTTCTCAGACCTTAAGGGCCATGTTTTACTGTGGTTCTCAGGAGGCTGGAATTACTTGCCACCTGGGCACAATGACTTAATCTTATTGTTACTCATTCTTATAAGCCATTCCCAGGCTGCCTCTTATGGCAATAGCCTGGGATTCTTCCAATTTGGGCTGCCCTGTGTTCGAATTCAGTTACACTTTAACAAATTGCTTTGACTTAGTTGGGGCTATCCTTTGAAACAACGGACAAATTACAATTTATATGGGTGCTGAGTTACATTAACCCTTTGTTTAATCTATGACTGCTGTCCCCTTCAAGCCTTTCAGCCTGAGTGGGTTGCAGCGGGCTCAAATTTTAAATGCTTTTCTATTCTGTTTACTCTTTTTCATTCTACTCTATTTAGCACCCCCCACTCAGCTAGCAGGGATGGATGGCAATAAACTATTCCTCCTTCCCTTTTCTCTTTTGGCTGAGGAGTCCTGTTCTGCTTACTGGGTCCTAGCTTTCCCTTTTCCAACGAGTCCATTGAGATTGGCTCACTGTTTCAATTCGAGCTTTTAATTTTTACCTTTTTCTTTGATTTTATAGTGCCCAATTTTTCCTCATGATTTCCTTATTTCACTAAGGACGCCTTCCATCATTCCTTTCAGCCCGCTCACTCCCGCAACTCCAGGAACTTCCATCTGTTCCCAAGGTCCGATTTCTTCTACAACTCCCCTCCTCAACATGTCCCGCTGGGGCATGTCTGAGAGGTCCAGTAGGTTTACCTCTGCGGTTTAACCCACTGTAACCTGGGGGGGCTGCAAAGTTACGGACCCCAGACTCTCCCGACTGGATTTGTTCCTTTTGCTGGCAGGGGTGGTGGGCATTAAGGGCTGAGGGGGCGCCCCAGATTTACAAGGATACCATGAGCAGCGGGTTTGAGGAATTAAGGAGCCAGAAGGTGCAATGGACCCAAAACGGTCCTCTTCAATCCTCCTCAATTGCCTCTCTATACTTTGGGGAACCCCAAATTTGGGAGGAGGATTAGCCTTCTCCCATTACAATATAAAGATTGCCCTCGCAAGGGTATCGTTCAAGGTTTTGTGGGTGCAGCCTCACGGAGAGCGCTGCATGTTCTGAGTCCCCAGATCTCCTCAGACTCACTTCTAGCCTTCTAATAAATTCCTTTAGGTGCCTTAAACTTAAGTTGCCTTCTCTAGGCCAGGCGGGCCTCAGGTCCCTTTGAAAGGGGCCGGTCTTGGGTGCTTGAAAGTTTCAACCTCCATTTGCTCAATTTTAGACTTGGGTCCCACCAAATTCCTCCAATTCTTGAGGACATTGCTGCGTGGCGTCCCACCAGCCTTTTCCTTCTTTCAGCCCAGCCTGAACTCTCAAAAAGCTCCTCCCATTAGCTTGCCTTAGGCCTAGGTCTTGGTGCTTACCGAGTTACCCCGCACAGCGAACTGCCAGGAGCGGACCACACAGATTCTTCCCTTGGTGTTTCTCAACGGGCATCACCCGTTTCTTGAAACGGAATTTACCCTGGCCTCAAAGGGCAACGAACCCCTTTCTTGACCAGGCCTGCCAATTGGCCACGTGCACTCAGTTAATCACTCTGGCACACCGTGCTTTTCCGAAGGTCCTCAATGGGCGCCACCCGTTTCTTGGACCCTCCGCCCAACTCGTAAAGACCCCAGTGTCAGGTGATGAATCTGCTCACTGGACCCTGAAATTTAAACTAAATTGCTCACGGGTGGACAATTCCCGTTCTTGCTTGATTTCTAGCTGGCTAGCGAGGCCAGACTAGTGGTCAATTCTTTGTGCAGCTCAGGTTCGTCAGACCGTATCTGCTGCACCCTCGGTGGGACTCTAACCCACGCTTTCAATACTCGAGCTGCCACCCGAGGGGAAGTTGAGTTCAGCTGGCTGTTTAAACTAACTTGGCAAGAATTTCAAAGGGACCCCAAAATCAAAATTATACGTTACCGATCCTGAAGTTTTCAGTCGCAGAGACGAACCGCCGATGTGTCTCTCAAAGCCTGATTGAAGATTTCGAGTAGGAGGTCGTTCCGGATCTTCCTTTCCTCACTTTGTGTCCTGCACCTCTTAAGGAGGTTGCAGGAACCAGAGGCCTCCCGGGTTTCGGCACCAAAAACTGTTACCCAAAAATTTGGGGCCCAGGTACGTTTCTCTGGCAGAGGTGTTAGAAAAACCCAAGAACTTACAACGAGACAGGTAAATCGATCAAAACAAGGTGATTTATTGGGAGCACAAGCAAAGGAAAGCTATTCAAATTTATAGTCTGGCCAGACCTACAATCTAAACAGCTACCTTCCCTCAATCGTTTTGAGGAGAAACCCTCTCGTGATCTCTGCTCACAAAATTTGGTGAACAGAAGATGGCCCCCACCCACCTGGACGGGGTATTTAACTATTCTATCTGAACTAACTCTGCATGCAAGGGGAGGGGAGGAGTTTGGGAGGAGGTAAGGCAATCAACATATTTTAATTACATGTAAACATAAAACAAAGGCAGCTCTGAGGTCAGAGAATTTAGTTACACAAAAGCGGCAGATTACAGCTATTGCTGAAAAAAACCGGTTGTAGAGAGTTTACATTAGGTCAAAGGAGCATATTTGTGGTTGACAGGAATATCTCTTTGTTCTCTGGAAGGCAAGACCGGCCAGTCCATCTTCGTTTGCATCAGCTTAATGTGGTGTGAAACTGCTTGGATAGACAGGAACAGATTAAGTAAATGCCTGTTACTTAAGTAAAGAGAAAAGTTTTAAGTTAAGTGGTCCCCAGGGTGAACTCCAGTTAACCTTTGTACCTTGCCAGGTGTGTGTGACTTGTCACGTCCTCTCTTCCCCCTCCCCCTTCCTGATCAACTTTGGGGTTGTTCCCCACAGAAACATGTTTTTAATCAAACCAGAGGTATGAGTCATTCAGCTTCCTTTGTGAAGGAATGAAAAGGAATTTCTGCTTATCAGGACACCCAACAAACCGGTTTTAAGAACAATGGAGGCAATCAGGGCCATGTATACATTCCTTGCCAGAGTCTATTGACTATTGGGTAATCCCCCTTCCTCCTTGAGAGCATTCCAATCCTATGATTTAACTTTTGGCTTCTACCTTATTTTCTATGTGTGTGTGTTGTGATTTAATAAACGTTTTGATTAATTATAATGCTTTATTCAAAATTTTAGGTATCAATACTAATACAGTACAGTCATAAAAACAATACAGTACAAATTATAAAAACACATAAACAGTAGGTAAGCCACTAAACTAGCCAAAACAATTTATCTAAATGACCATAATTACACATTTTATTTATTTATTTATTTATTTATTATATTTGTACCCCGCTCTCCTCAGTTTCAGCCAACTCAGAGAGGCTCACAGAGTCCCCTAATATCACTATTAAAGTGCAAACAGTAAAGTACAGCAAATATCACATAGTAGGTCAATACACATTACACATCAATACACATTACAGTACTATCAAAATACTATGGCCTGTAGTGCAACAGAGCAATAAAGTTCAATAAATGTCATACAGTAGAACAATACACATCATAGTAGAAAACATTATAATGCAAAAACGTCCACCTGGGGCTGTAGTCCAATTCCTCTTTCCAGGCAAAGGATGTTGGTTGGGAGTCACAGATTTTGTCAGCTGCTGCCTCCTGTAGCTGGTGTCTCTTCCTCCTACCGCCTGGAGGATGCCCAGCTGTGTCTCCACTCCCCAGGCCACCGGGCAAGAGAAGGAATCCATTGAGAGGGGCGGTGGCAGGTGTCATAGCCACAAGCACCTACCACAGCTGTGTCTCCTCTCCCCGGGCCAGATCGGGTGAGAGAAGGAGTTTGTTAAGGTGGGATGGCCGGGAGGGCACGAGGCATGGCATCAGCGTCGTCGTCTTCGAACCTCCTATGGCCATGGGAGGCTCCTTTATCCTCCCGGCCGGTGGTGAAGCCGGGAGGGCACAGGGCGCATCAGCGGCAGCGTCTTCAAGCCTCCTGTGGCCACGGGTGGCTCCTTTATCCTCCCAGCTGGTGGCGGGGCCGGGAGGGCGCAGGGCACATCAGTAGCCATGGCTTCGAGCCTCCCGTGGCAACAGGAGGCTCTTTATCCTTCTGGCCATTGGCGGGGCCGGGAGGGCGCAGGGCGCATCAGCTAACATGCACTAATAAAAGCGGGTTTAAACTATTTTGTTTCAGCTAACTTCTTAAACAATGGGAGTGAGGGGCAAACATCTACTGGAAGTTTATTGCAGAGGTGTTGTGGCCACATCTAAAAAGCCTGGTTTCTGTATTAACTTTTTTGGCCTCCTACTATTTTTTTATAACATTGAATATGAAGACTGGGTTTGGATGGGTAGTTGTTTTGTAGGAGAGCTGTTTCAAGAGGAATTGGGGTCCTAAACTCTTTAGAGTGCTGTAGGTAATAATCAGCACCTTGAATTAAACACAGAAACTAATAAGACTCTAATGAAGACTGATCAAGACTGGAGACATGTGTTCATATCTGTTGGTACTTTTGATCAGTCTGGCTGCTGCAGTTTGGTCTTGCTGATGTTTCCATACTTAGCTTCAAGGGTAGCTTCACAGAGAGAGAATGTCAGTAGGCTATTTTGGAGGTGACCAGAGCATGAACCAATTTTGTTAGGCACTTCTTCTCTAGGTATACATACATATCCATGTATTTGCTAAGATCCATAAAAACATTCTGTCTCAGCTACTGTGAGGAACTGAGCAACAAAGCAGTTCATTCACTCATTTTCATGTGGTTCCAAAAGGTGATGTGCCTGAGCCAATCGTACATGTATGTACTTTTAACACCATGTGATGTTTTGCCTGTGGAACAATACATATATGCACCTACATTTTCTGCTTCACTGCACCAAGTGTGTTTTTCCTGGAAATGCTAGGATTGCCTCCATCAGCCATTTTTTTGAGTCCCATGAAATGGTTATTTTATGTCTTTGACTTCTTAGCAAAACATTGGTTTGGAGCTGAGCTTTCAGCTTATTTCAGGGCTGTGGCAGACTGTCAAGAAGGCTTACGTAACTCAGTATCGGAGAACAACTCTCGACTGAAAAGCAGCCAAGGTGGCTGAAAACTGTAGAAGATATTTACGGTCTCAGAGGATGTGTGCCAGAAATAATACAAGTGCGAGTGTGGCTTTATTATCCTTGTGCCCTGATCCAACACACTCTGGGCTCATCTTTGTCAAGTGAACAATGAACATGGGAGACACGTGACATAATATGTAGAACCCTGAATCCTGTATTTTGGAAAGTGTTGCCATTTCTGGGATGCTGATGCAGTTCTGCCCTTGATAATTCTATTGATGGAAGTTATTTCCATCTGGTATTGTAATCACCTAACCCAATGATGGTGAACCTTTTAGAGACAGAGTGCCCAAACAAAGGGGTGGGGTAAATTATGTCCTGGGGGAAGGAACAGCTCTCATTGGGCTGCTGGGCAGAGGGGTGGGGTGAACTCTGTGCAGGGGAAAGCCAGGAAGTGTTCCCATTGGGCTGCTGGGCAGAGGGGTGGGGAAACTTTGTGCTGGGAGGAGGGAGGAAGCACTCCCATTGGGCTGCTGGGCAGAGGGGTGGGGTGAACTCTACACTGGGGAGAGCAGAAGCGCTCCCATTTGACAGCTAAGCAGAGGGGCGGAGTAAACTCTGTGCTGGGGAATAGAAGAAGCACTCCCATTTGGCAGGTGGGCAGAGCGAACTCTGTGTTGGGGCAGTGGCGCTCATTCCAACAGAGAGGGCTGGGAGCGCCCCCTCTGGCACACATGCCATAGGTTCGTCACCACTGCGCTAGCCCTTTTTGCTTGGATGGTTTGAGAGAATGGGAGATTTAGTTCAACATATCTGGAAGGGTTGATTTCACCTTTTGTTCTTCATAGTCTCTGGATGTTCTTGGATTTTACTCTTTGTCTCAAAACTCCTTTATCTGGAATGCCTTAATTACTAAATAAAGTGTTTCATCAAAGATGCCTGTTGCTTCATTTTGTTTTGAGCACGTTTTGTTCACAAAGAAAGAATCTTGGGGCTGTTCTAGATTGGTGGTAGTTACAAAGGAGTCTTTGGGTTCCTACCGGGTTTGTGAGTTGCCTCTAAGTTTGGATGTTGCAGTAAACAAAACATAGGTTCCAGTAAACAAACTGTTCTACATGGGGGCCATTAGGAATGCCTGAGGGTTCCTGGAGTTTCCTAGCTTATCATGATAGCTGAAGGCAGCTAATGACCTGTAGGAATAACTGGAGGATTTCTGAATGTGCTTCCAGAAGAGGTTTTTACTGTGCAATCACACTGTCTCATTTGTGGTAGTTCCCTGAAGATCCAGATAGCATCATCAGCTTCCACTTACAGCTCTCCTGTGTTTTCCCCGCACCGCCATTCAAGTTTGTTTTATTAGTAGAAAAAAGACCATTAAGGAGGAAGGAAGATGGAACAGCTGCACAGGGCCTCTTGAGTATTAGTGATAGGAGCCCTCCATTTGCAGGGAACACAGGTAGAAATAAGGAGAACTCAAGCTTTTCTGCTTATTGCATCCTGAATATGCAAATATTCTTATTCTAAGATGGTACTTCCCTTTCTCTTCGTGTGTGGGAGAGGGCTTTAGAGATGGAAAGTGAGATCTACAGCTGAGAGAGGAAGTTGGGTTTGTTTGTCTGTTTATTTATCTAAAATATTGTACACTGCCTCCCCCTCCTCCCCTAAAAGGATCCAAGGAGGTTTACATCATTTAAAAAACTATAAACAGTGGTACCTCGCTTAAAGAGCATAATGTGTTCCACAGGATTGCTCTCTAAGCGAGTTTGCTCTTTAAGTGAAACACCATTTTAAGTGACCAATTGTGACTTCTGATGAGGGAGATTGCAAACCCCGATTTATTTGTTAAGAGAGTTTTTGGTTGGTTTTATTTGTTAAGCAAAGCGAGCAATTCGTAGAACATTCTGCTCTTTAAGTGAGTTACTCTCTAAGTGAGGTGCTCTTTATGTGAGATTTGACAGAACAATAATTAGTTCAAATAGCAAAAAGGATCAAGATACATTACCAAAAATTACCAAACAAAAATCACAACAAAAACAGGTTAAAACAACAAAGTATGAATCGTCCCAAGTATAAAGCCCTATGTAGACAGACAGCCTACAAAGGAAAAGGTCTTTACCTGCTTGCGGAAGGGCAGCAAAGACAGGACCACCCTGGCTTCCTGTGGGAGTTGCAGAGCCTGGGACCAAGAGGCAAGGAAAGCCCTCTTCTGTATCCTTCCCAAACACACCTGTGAGAGTGGTGGAATGGAGAGAAAGGCCTCCCCTTGTAATCAGAGTGCCTGAACAGGGAGGTACAATTTTTGAGATTGGTTAGACCAGTGTTTCCCAAACTTTAGTTTTTGGACTTCAATTCCCAGAAGCCTAAGTCAATTCACCAAAGCACGGATCAGCTGACTTAAGCTTCTGGGAATTGAAGTCCCCCTGTGGGGCCTGTGCCCCACGCTGGGAATCACTGGCTTAGACCCAAGCCATATAGAGCTTTATATTTGGAATCTCACAATTTGGTACAGTGGTACGTCCAGTGGTGGGTTGTCAAAATCTTCGCTACCCCACCATGATGTCATTGAAATCATGGGCGTAGCCAACATTATGACGTCATGATGTCATGGGCGGAGCAAAATAATAATAATAATAAAATTGTCTGTGCATGCGTCAAACCTCTGATGCATACGCAGTTCTTTTTTTAGTGCACATGAGTCAAACCTCTATTTGATGCATGCACACTAAAAAATAGAACTGCGCATGCGTCAAACGGAGGTTTGACGCATGCGCAGTTCCGGGCAGCCATTTCAGCTGCCCGGAAAAACATTTTTGGAGGGAGGCGGAGAGGCGGCCGAACTGGTTGTCCGAGGTTTTACTACCACCTCAGCGACACCTCCTGATGGGGTGCTACTGGTTCAGGTGAACCGGTACAAACCAGTAACATCCCATAACTGAGGGGGGGCACAAGAAACGGCACCACAGGCTGTATCCAGCCCATAGGCCTTACATTGGGAACTGTATACAGTACTGTCAAATTGCATATAACTTAATGTGCAATCCTAGTCTGATTTTTAAGGCGTTTAGGGAGTGGGTTTAATATTGCCACTCCTCAGTGAGTTCTCATTACCAAGTGAGGAGTTGAACCTTAGATCTCCTGAGTTCTACTACAACACTCTAAAACCACCCTGGTTCTCAGGTACAATATTAAATGGTAACATTAAAATAATAATCTTAAGTGCATAACTTGAGAGTCTTTTTCTGTTCATACCCACAGCATTGCACAATTAGATTATTTTTGGCCAGGAGTGGGCGACTTCAATGGCATCGTCTTGTCCATTTGCAGATGTGGTGGAGCATAAATTGCATGCACATGAATACTGCATTGATTGAATTTCCGCAGATTCACAGAACATTTGTCCTGTATCCAAGTAGCTCCATTTTCCTTGATTATTCTTTGATTCTTCCTCCTTTGCATCCAAATCTATTAAGTGATCTCCAGATGGTTCAGCCAGAATCTTGTCCTAGTGGGAGACACTCTTCAGCATTCATCCGTTCAATGAGACATGTTGTTGTTTTTTGCTCCCCATAGATTTAATCTAACCTCTTCTGCATTAGCATTTCGAGTTTGAGAGGCGTGCAGAAAAGTTTTCCTCAAAGCTTGAAAGTTAAGTACATCATATTAACAATAAAATATTAATCCTATTCAAAACATGGTGCCCCTTTCCATTGGCCAATGCATGGTCTAGGGCAGGGGTGCCCAAACTGTGGCCCTGGGGCCAGATATGGCCCCTGATGCCCATTCATCCAGCACACAAAACCCTTGTTGCTCCTGGAAGTGGAAGTAAAACATGCCCGTACTTCCACTTCCGGGAACGACGAGGGCTTTGTGGGCTGGATGAATTGGTGTCAGGGGCCGCGTCCGGCCCCAGGCCAAAGTGACCCCCCCCTGAACCACATGACCAGCCTGCAGCCCAAAAAGTTTAGGCACCCCTGGTCTAGGGAAAGTAAAGGAGATAAGGAGAGAGTACTTTCCTTTGAGACTATCCTACGTTTTTTTGCATCCATAGAGACATGCTGTGACCCTGTCCATTAAGCTCTTGCCTGACTGTTTGCCTCTTAATGAGGCATTATGTGAAAAGAGCCGTCCCACCGTGCACAGTGACTGTTAGACCATAAACCAGTAAGGGGAAGACTCCAGCTGGCAAGCCTGTTACGGCACAGAATGTCCCCATTTGTCTCACAGCTTCCTCCTGCCCTCCCACACTGCGGTGGAACTTTTCGAAAGCTCTCAACAAACTAGTAACAAGAGGCTTTTTAAAAGCCTAATTTTGTGGGGGTGGCATCCATAGGTTCTCCACTGAGGAAGGGTGAGCTAATCTCGTACTTCTCAGTGCTGTGACTGTGCCCCAAAATCTCTCCTCCCCAACCATCATGAGATGTTTAGACGTTCTCCTTAGTTGAAGTCTTAGAAACATGTCAGAGGGATGCAGGGGAGAGATGCTCTAGCTGGAAGGATCCCTTTCAGAGAAGAATCCAAAGCCAACATGAGATGGCACTAGCAAACATGTTAGAACCTTAGTAGAGAGGGTGGTGGGGCTTAGTGGTTAAGATGTTGAACTTGAAGACCAGAAGGTTGGCAGGTAAACAGTTTTAGACCCGAGTGCTGCACGACGGATGAGCTCCCATCTCTGCCCCAGCTCCTGCACCACTTAGCAGTTCGAAAGCAAGAAATTGCAAGTAGATAAATAGGTACTGCTTCGGTGGGAAAGGTAACAGCATTCCATATGCTCCAACATCTAATTATTTCTGCCGCATGACCACAGAAGCATCTGCAGACACAGAGAGCACTGGATCTTTGGCTGTAAACAGAGATGAGCAAGCACTGCCGCCTATAGTTGGACACAACTGTATTTGGAGCAAGGGAGACCTTTACCTTTACTTAAAGAGGGTGGTGGAAACCCTTCCTCAAGAGAAAGGGAGCACAGGTACAAAGTTAGAGGATTAGTCGGTGCCTCAGTGGCTCAAGTCACTAAGACGCTGACTCAGAGGCGGAAGGTCAGCAGTTCGATTCCCAAGTACTGCAGGACGGAATGAGCTCCAGTCTCTGTCCCAGCTCCTGCCAACCTAGCAGTTCAAAAGCGCTCCGGTGTCTAGTCATGCCTGCCACATGACCATGGAAACGTCTGTAGAAGCAGTCAGTGCTGGCTCTTTGGCTTTGAAACAGAGATGAGCACTGACCCCTAGAGTCGGATACGACTGGCTTTCGAGCAAGGGAAACCTTTACTTACCTCCTGACCCAAGGAAAAAAACACAAACAAGAAAGGAAGTGAAGTGATGAAATGTCTGATTAATGTGAGGAGTCCACCGATTTAGAGGGCTTCTTGGGAATAGGGAATATTCTCAAGAGGAGTACCTGTATTGGTTGTCAAACTCCTCTGCCAGCTATTAGCAGTAATATTTCCAAATCTTCTTCTGTTCTTCCTCTGGGTCTGCTGCCCATTCTCACTACTCTGTTGTCCTAGTTCAGTTTCCTCATGAGTTCTTACAAGAAGGAAAAGATTGTTGTAAGAAGTCTTGTGACAAATTTTGTTTGTGCAGCTCAACACTTGCAATGAAGGAGAAGCTGAAAGACACACCGCCTGAAAGTGATGTCATCTCAGCTCCAGTTACTAACAGCAGAGCCTGAGAGCAGGAGAAAAAACCCTGAGCTCATATTGAAGTCATATTACCTGGACAGCATTTTGTGGTGTAATGGAAGAGGGAAAGGCCTGCAGCAGGCACTCATATGTGGCCCGAATAGGTGATGCAAACTATGACCGTAGGTTTCGTTCAATGGTTCTCAACATCTTATATTTTTTATCCCAATGAACTCTCTTTTAAAGAACCCAAATCCCACAACGAGCTGCATTTTCTGAGAAGGATTCTTACCTGCTTACAGATACTCTGCTGTTTATGTAGAATCTCTAGACATTATATAGTATCGTGGGTGTCATAATAGACTTTCATGCTATTCCCCTTGTAGAAATTATTAGTAGTCAATTCTGCTTTTTCCACTTTTTGGCATAGTTGCTATCAAGTAATATTTTCAGTTCTAATTCACTATCTTTCCATTCAAGATCTTATTATTATATTTCCACTGTCCAAGGGGACAGAGTGGTAATGGTGGGGTATAACCTGTGGACTTTCTCTGCATTTTAAGTTGATGTCATTTCCTGGTTGGAGCTGGTTGGGAGAAGCTGGTGTATTAGATTAGATTACTGCAATGCACTCTACATGGGGCTGCCCTTGATGACCATCTGGAGGCTGCAGCTGGTCCAGAATGCAGCAGCCCGGGTGGTTTTGGGATGTGGGCGTTACTCTCATGCATCCCCACTACTCCAGGAACTACACTGGTTACCAGTTCGCCTCCAGGTGCAATTCAAGGTGCTGGTTATTACCTTTAAAGCCCTACATGGTAGTGGGCCAGGATACTTGAGAGACC
This sequence comes from Furcifer pardalis, assembly GCA_030440675.1. Taxonomy (NCBI): domain Eukaryota; kingdom Metazoa; phylum Chordata; class Lepidosauria; order Squamata; family Chamaeleonidae; genus Furcifer; species Furcifer pardalis. Next base: position 156,195,753 of record CP126894.1, on the reverse strand, counting down.
GCATCTCCCCAAGGGTATCTGTCCGTCCCACCAGAGCAGACTGGAGAGGTGCCTTAGTGGTGCCATCTGCCAGAGAGGCTCGACTCTCTGGCACAAGAAAGAGGGCCTTCTCCTTGTTTGCTCCAGCTTTGTGGAACCGCCTGCCTTTGGAGTTGCGCCTCCAGACGGAGCTATTGGCTTTTAGGAAAAGTGTGAAAACTTGGCTGGCAGGTATGGTGTGGGGTAATGATGGCTTATTGACCCCTCCCTGCTGACTTATTTAACATCTTATTCAACATCTTATACTTATCCTCTCTCTCTTTTACTCCTTTTACTCCTTTACTTAAAGGAATGAGATGTTGTTTTAAATGGTTTTAAATTGTTTTTAGAGTTTTAACTGTGTGTGGTATGTTTGTTGATTGGTTGTAATCTGCGCTGAGTCGCCTGTGCGAGTAGGGTGGAATATAAATTCAATTAAACAAACAAACATACAAATAAATAAATTTTGTATCGAGAATCCAAGGTGATTCCTGCAGGTATCATGCTAACAGAGTTGAAGAACTGAAGTGGTGGCAGTGGCAGTGAAGAGGAAGAATAAACTCAGAATGCTGCATGTTGAAATGCAGAGTTTGTTGCCTATAACCCAGTTGGACATTGTTGTTGTTGTTCAGAGACATCTTGTAGCATGGAGGAAAACCTGTATTTATCAAAAGGATATTGATACTGCTCAGTGTTGATGTTTTCTGAATTTGCAACTAGTACAGCCAAGGGAAGGCTTTTATCTAAGGCAGTGGTGCCCAAACTAAGTCCTGGGGGCTGGGTGCGGCCCCTGACGCCAATTTATCTGGCCCACAAAGCCCTCATCGCTCCTGGAAGTGGAAGTAAAATGTGCCTGTAAGTGCGCGCTTTACTTCTGCTTCCAGGAGCGACGAGGGTTTCGTGGGTCAGATGAATTGGTGTCAGGGGCTGCACCCGGCCCCTGGGCCTTAGTGACCAGCTCCCTGAATCACATGATCGGCCCATGGCCCAAAAAGTTTGGACACCCCGATCTAAGGCAAAGATAAAGGTCACCCTTGCTCAAAAGCCAGTCATAACCGTCTCTAGGGTTCGGTGCTCATCTCCATTTATAGCCAAAGAGCCAGCATTGTCTGCATCTGTAGATTTTTCTGTTGACACGTGGCAGGCATGACTAGACATCACAGGTGATGCAATTACCTGCAAATTCTCCTGCCTTCAGCCTCTGCTGTTAGTAACAGGAACGGCGATGACATCACTTTCCAGCGAGAGTGTCTTTCAGCTTGTCCTTCATTGCAAGTGTTGAGATGCACATAATGCTGTTTACCTTCCCACCAAAGTGGTACCTATTTATCTACTTGCAATTTCTAGGCTTTTATCTACCTACTGCCCAGTGATGGGCTGCTACCGGTTCAGACCGGTTCACCCGAACCGGTAGCAGCTTTCTGGAGCGGATCACTGGGGGGGGGGGAAAGAACCCCGGGCAACAAGTTTGGTCGCCTCTCAGGTGGCCCTCTGGAAGTGTCTTTCCGGGCAGCCAAAATGGCTGCCTGGAACTGCGCATGCGTCAAACCTCCATTTGACGTATGCACACTAAAATATAGAAGTGCACATGCATCAAATAGAGGCTTGACGCATGCGCAGTTCTGGGCAGCCAGTTTGGCTGCCCAGAAAGGGTGCGGGCAGCACCTGAAGAAGTGGCAGCGGTGGCCTTTCCTCGCCGTGCTGTGCTGCCAGGCCGCTGCACCGGTTTGCCACAGCGGCGGTTTGCCATAGCGGTGGTTTGCCGCCCCGCCACTGTGGTTCCTGCCTGCCTGCCTGCCTAGCTAGTGCCTGCTCCCCAACCTCAGGCCAGGTAAGTGACGGGCTTGTGTTTGGGGTGGGTGGGTTGGTTAGTTGATTGTTTTAATGTGTTTATTTAATTTTAATTTGTTTTTTAATTAATGTGCTTATTTAATGTTTATTTAATGTTTATTTAATTTTTCTCATTGTCTCCGCCCATGACATCATGATGTCATGACATTGTCTCCGCCCATGGTGGGGTAGTAAAGTTTTTGACAGCCCACCACTGCTACTGCCTAATTAGGAGGCAAAAGTACAAAACGGCTATATCTGTCTACCCATAATGGGCAAAAGACACATGTCTGAGCCAGATTTAGAATCACATTACTGTGTTATACTCTCAGGTGTTGCCTATTTCCCCACAAATTGGGAAGTCCAATATTAATACTACAGAATTTATTTATTTTTCTTTGGATGAAAGAGCAACGCATACATGTATAAATATATACATATAAATAAGAAGTCCTAAGACAGGGATTCTCAACCTGTGGCCCGTGTGCCAGATGTGGCCCATGACACCATTCATGTGGGCCTCCTGCCTCCACCTCACCCAGAAGTGCCATGTGGTGGAGGAAGGGCAAAATGACAGTCTGGCCCTGAAGTTTTTTAAGAGAGCATGACCCGGCTCCCGGCTTTAAAAGGTTGAGAATTCCTGTCCTAAGAAAACAAAGCATAGCTTCTGATCTTGCATCAGATTCCTGGAGAACAACAATGTGATTAGAATTGAGAAATAAGAGGTTAAGTCTTAAATGTATGGGCGATAAATTACGGTACTTATTTCAGTGAATGCTGTTTAGTTTCACATTTAGAGAGACAGTTGCTGTATAAAAGAAAGCAAGGAAAAATAAGTGGAGGGTATTGAAAGTCAATATGAGTTCCAAATTCTGGTGCTTCCAGGGGGCTGGAGGGAAAGTTTAGCTTCCACTGTGATTCTTGGAGATGTCTTCATAAGTTGGTGTCTAGAATTGCCGAAACCTGTTACTTAACTTACAAGGCATGCATGGAGGTTTCTGCCAGTTTCCAGGGCAGCCCCCAAGATGCCTGTACTGTATCTGTGAAAAGCTGGTTATGTTACAATAAATGGTCTTATTTCTTTTCCTTCAGGAAGCCACTCTTCGGATTGTTTCAGTATAATCAGAATATGATTGGACTGGAGTCTTTACCGGATCCCTCAGATACCTGGGAAATTATTGAGACCATTGGAAAGGGAACATATGGTAAAGTCTATAAAGTGGCTAATAAGAAAGACGGGAGTCTAGCAGCAGTGAAGATTCTAGATCCTATCAGTGTAAGTGAAGAGCAAAATGAAGTGGGTTTGTTTGTTTTTTAAAATCACTTTGCACATTGTATGTGAACAGGCGTGAGGCTAACATAGGTCGCACTATCAGGATCCCAGGAGCTGGGAATGCTGTACCAAGCTTATTAAATATGTCCACAACTTGATTAGTTAGAGTTGAACAGCTTTGATACAGCATCACAGTGGAGCCACGTGTCAGCTGATGCCCCCTGCCATCCAACCAATTAACTTGTGGTTGTACCAGGCAATCCCCTGAGCAACCTTTACTCTCAAGACCTTGTGAGGAGATTCCCCACCAAAGAAGGGGACCTCTACCAAAAAACCTAGACCAACATCAGTCCAAGTAAAGTGCAAAATGTGGAATTAAAAAACATTTTGCACAGTACAAAAAGGGTTGAAGTTCATACCTGTGACACAGGGAGCAAAAAGAGTAGCCAGTTTAGACCTAGCAGCTTGAATGAACTCAAAGCTGAAGTGGAGACGAAGGTCATTCTCCCTAAGATGGGTGACCAAATTGTTTAGTGGCCTCTGTTGCTCAGCCATGAACAAAATGGTCGGCATCAAGTCACCTTGGAGTATGCCCCTCCTTCCTGACTGGGTGGTTTTTAGTTGGTTATTTAGTCCAGTGTGCTATTTTCATCTGGTTGATGCCTACAGTTATGTATCTAAACTACTTGGCCATCTGGAACAAGAACTAAAGGGGAAAGAATGTATAAAAAACATATTGATTTGTGGTCCAGTATAGACATTGTATGCCTTAATGCAGTGGTAGGTTGTTAATTTTTTCGCTACCCCACTGTGACCTCATCGACGTCATGACGTCATGGGCGGAGCAAATAAAAAAAATGTCTGCACATGTGTCAAACCTCCGTTTGATGCATGCACAGGTCTTTTTTAGTACACATGCATCAAACTGCTATTTGACACATGCACACTAAAAAAAGAACTGTGCATGCGTCAAATGGAGGTTTGACGCATGTGCAGTTCCGGGCAGCCATTTTGGCTGCCTGGAAAAACATTTTTGGAGGGTGCCGGAGAGGCAGCCGAACTGGTTGCCCACGGTTTTACCACCCCCACTCTCGGCGACCCCTCCTGATGGGGCGCTACTGGTTCGGGTGAACCAGTCCGAACCGGTAACTTCCCATCACTGCCTAAATGCCTGGATGCTGAAGGTTGGTCATGTCCTTGAGGACTGTTGCAATAGTTGTTCTAGTTCTAAAAGAAGCATCCCAACTTTGTAGACTGGGAGGGCTAAATTCTTAAAGATGGCCTACAAAATTACCCTCAGCCTTTCCACTCACTTTTGGATTTCCAGATGAACAGTCAGAGTTTTTCTCCATTGAAGGTGATATTAGCCGGATTGAAGCTGGATGACTCCCTCTAGGATGCAGTGACTAATTTGCTGACTCTTAAAGGTGCAAAAGAACGCAGACAAAAAGCTTTCGGAAACATGACACATTCATTTAACAATTGGTCCTTGCAAAACAGGCTGTTAGCTGACTCAATAAAAAGGAAGTTATCCTCATATTTGGCAACATGAGCCCACACAATCCCTGACTACTCACTGCCAATGAAGCATGATACATTAGGGGAAAGGTGTATACCAAAAGACGTATGAATTTCTGAGTAAAAAGATAGTGCACCCCAGGATGGCACTTGGAGGCACTGAGAAACGGAGCAGGAGTGTGAAAATGAAACTAAGAGTTTTTCATATCTCTAGTCCCAGGCAAGGGCAAATGATCAGCCTAGATTTACTGTGATGGAGAACCTTGGTCCTCCAGGTATTCTTGGCCTTAAATTACCAGAAGCCCCAATCAGCATTCCTTGGCTGGAGTGCCAAGGTTCGCCATCACCACAGAACTGCCATTTTGGTGGATGTCCTATGTCACCATCTGACTGGAGTGAAATTCCACAGGGTATCCCAGATGGCTGAAATATGTTATGTCACATCACATCACTTGATCCTAAGTGGAGTTTACCTTAAGTATGGTTTAAGCTGCCTAATTGCAAGCTGGACAGCAGCCTCATTACGAAATACACACCGATGCTTTTGTGTAAATCAGATTCTTTGACCCAAATGGTTTCAGTTTTTCGATGGACTCGTACATGAATAAAGTTAGGACGTTTTTAAAAGCACACATCTGTATGTCTACATTTTAGGATGTGGATGAGGAAATTGAAGCGGAATACAACATCTTGCAGTTTCTTCCTAATCATCCCAATGTTGTTAAATTCTATGGAATGTTTTACAAAGCAGATCAATATGTGGGTGGACAACTCTGGCTGGTATTGGAGGTAAGACAATTGGTGTTACTAAATTTTTAATAAGTGAGTCAAAATCTGCAGTGGGTAAAGGGGTCTTCTAGGCATCTTCCCCATAAAGGTTCATTCCTAGTACAGTGGTACCTTGCTTTACAAATGCTTTGGTTAATGTAATTTTCACTTTATGAATGAAAATCCATTGAAAATAATGACTCACTTTACAATTTTTTTTCCAAACAGATTAACTGGTTTTCAATGCATTCCTGTGGAAACCACATTTCGCTTTTCAAATTTAGGTTTTCAATGCATTCCTGTGGGAAATTGCATTCAATGCATTCCTATCGGAAATTCGCTTTATGAATTTTTTGTAATATGAAACATCCCGGGGAACACATTAATTTCGTAAAGCGAGGTACTATTGTACAATCAAACCTCGCATAAAGAGCGCCTCGCTTAAAGAGTAACTCACTTATAGAGCAGAATTTTCTCTGAATGGTCACTTTGCTTAACAAATAAAACCAACTAAAAACTCGCTTAACAAATAAATTGGGGTTCGCAATCCCTGCCACCAGAAGTCACAAATGGTCACTTACAATGGTGTTTCACTTAAAGAGGAAACTCAAAGAGCAATCCTGGGAAACACATTAATTTCATAAAGCGAGGTACTATTGTACACCGATATCAGAGGCAGCATCTGGGATGCTGTATTCACTGGGGACACCACTACTAGCCAGCCTGGGCTTTAAGAGCTGCTGGAGAGGCCCTTCTCACAGTGATTTGGTAGAGACTCAAGAGAAGGAAATTGCCATTCAGCCCTTGTTTACAGTTTATTAAGGTTTTCTTTAACCAAACCTCCTGTAGTAGCTACAGGGAGCAAGACTAACAAGCTGCAAGCAAGACTGTTTAGCCAAGTTCCTCTTCTTTTGTGTGGCCAGTTAACACAAACAGACCTCGGGAAGCCCAAATTTCCAGGTACAACTTCACAGTAAGTGAATTCACATTTTTTTTTGCTATGCAATCATACCTTCAGTTAGGTATGATGGGAACTGCAGAGAGCAATATGTAGGCCACAAGTTGTCCACTCCATCTTAAAAGTAACAGTAGGCCAAACAAAATGTCATGGCCTGTTTTAGTTAGAATTACTACCACTACTATTTTGCTTCCTCTACAAACACATTAATTTACTCTCCCTGGTCTTCTACACAGATAGAATTCTATGCAGCTGATATTCAACATTGCCTGGATGCTGCATATGGTCAAACATAACTGGGGGGTTTGAGCATGGTCTAAGTCAGGGATACCCAACTGAAGTCCATGAGCTACATATATCCCCCAACCTCTTTCTGTGTGGTGCTCCAACCTGTTTACTGCTCTCACCTTCAAGGCACTTCCCCTCCGACCCACACTGTTCTTCCTGTTGCAAAGGGCACCATCAACTGCTGTTTTTCCTGTCCTTTTCTTAAAAATAACAACACAATAGCCACATAATTTCTCCTGGTTTCCATGGTTCTTTCTGTCGGTCCACTCTTGATCCTATCCTCTACTAGCATTTGCATCATTCTGGGTGCTTTGCTATCCAGCAGAACTCAGATATCTGTAACGTTAGCATGACCTCTGAATGTTTGCTTTGGATCTAAATTGGTAGGTTAATAATTATGTTACATTTTGATTTAAGATGCGGCTCTCCTTGGGCATTGGGCACTTTAATGGGGCCCTCCCTCCAAAACCCCAGATGGTTGGGGACCACTGGTCTAAAATTGTTTTGTTTTAAAAACCTTTGCAATTCTGTCAGCCTCAGGATTCTTAGTCATGCTGACACCTCCCTTTTGTTTCTCAGGTGTCCTACTTCTCTCTTGGTATTCCCTACCTGAGTTTGCTATTTGAAGGAATTATGCTGATTGCATTTTTGTCACTCCAGTAGCAGACGTGTAAGCACAGGGCTGCTTTGAAGAGATGGATTAGCCAGTCACTGTGGAACTCTAGGGTTTTATATCTGAAGGAATTCAGCTGAGGAATGTAATAAAGGAAGAAAAAGAAATAGAAAAGCAATAGTGAAACATTTGCTAGAAAGGCAAGAATGATGATCCAACAGCCTGGAATGCAAATACAGTCAAACCTCTACATACGAATTCAATTTATTCCTTGAGGTTGGGTTGTATCTCGAAAAATTGAATCTTGAATTTCCCATAGGAATGCATTGAATTTTTTATCTCAAAAAAAAAAAAATCCTATTAAAAATCCTTATCTTGAACCTGATTCTTTTCCTGAGATTTCTGGATGGACAGTATCTCAAGTTTTTCTTAAGTCGAGCTGTTCTTATCTTGAGGTTTGACTGTACATTGGGAAGGGTTTTATTTTTTTCTCTTTCCCCTTTAATGCGTGGACAGGTATTACCATAATCTAAAAATGTTTGCAAGGAGCTGTGTTTTTCTGGATCAGAATAGACCGTCACCCTTGAGCATAGGAAGATATCTCTGCCTGTTTTATACTGCTTGCCAGCTGGAGCAGTAATGCAATGAAGAGTTGAAATGACTCTAGTTTGTTGCCTCCCAGTTATCAAGTGCCTCAATCTGGTGTCCCCACCCCGGCCTATCCCCATCTCAGTCTGCTTTTGAAAAAACTCCTGGGCTTTCCTTGACACACAAGCAGAGTCGGGTCTTCCCGAGTGGGGCGGGGTATTAAATGCGAACAATAAATAAATAAATGAGCAGTTTTGGAAAATTCAGTCTCAAAAAAATATGCTAGCTATGCTATAGGTGCAGATTTTAAAAAACCATTTAAAATTGAATAGAACATTTCTAAAATTATATTGCTGATTCAGATCATTTGTAAAGCACATGTAGTTTATGCAAAAAAAACCTTCAAAGGCAAGCTTGAGAAGCCTATGGAATCCTCACCTTTCCAGTGTTTTAAAGAACCAGAGGTTGGAAGAGCAAGCCTGTGTAGGCCTGGGCAACCTGCACAGAAGAAGGGAATGGTAAACCACTGCTGTGTATTCTCTAACTAGAAACCCCGCCAAAGTGGTTGCCATAAGTCAGAATTGACTTGATGGCATACAATTATTATTAGCTTCCTAGTAAGTGAGTGCTGTGACCCTCCGTAATGCTGAATTCTACTTACGATAATGTGCCTGCTGTCCATGCAGAAATCATGTGTCTGGCTATAGATCTGGGTGGTGGAGATTCATTATCCTGTTGAGTAATAAAATTCTCCTTCTGTTCCACTTTGGTCTCTCCCACCCCTTTTACAGCTGTGCAATGGAGGCTCAGTCACAGACCTTGTCAAAGGCCTACTGAAGTGTGGCCAACGGCTGGATGAAGCTATAATCTCATACATCTTGTATGGTGCTCTCCTGGTAAGGATGTTTATTAAGCTTGTGATGACAGGCAAGGGTGACATTGAGTCCTGGAATACATTTTCCTATGTATAAATGATACTGCAGCTGATGGGAACATGGAGGCTGTTTAGAGCAGTAACGGGGTGGAGGCTGTTCTTAGGCTATGATATAGTGGGCAGATGTTTCTGTAGAGTAAATGCAGGTTGCTTTGATGACCCTCTCCACAATGATGAAAATTGTGTTAAACATGGGAGTAAGCATCTTTTTCTTTCTTTCTCTCATCTTGCTGTTGATATTCAGGGCCTGCAGCATTTGCACAACAACCGAATCATTCATCGGGATGTCAAAGGGAACAACATTCTCCTTACAACAGAAGGCGGAGTCAAGCTTGTTGACTTTGGTAATAATTCCTTCCTTCCTTGGCTCTATACTCTCTAGTCCAGGGGTGCCCAAACTAGGGCCCCGTGGGCTGGATCTGGCCTGTGGTGCCATTCCACCTGGCCCACGCCACCCTCACTGATCCCAGAAGCAGAAGTAAAATACGCCCTCACATGCACAAAACACTGCCGTAAATGACCCACAGTTGTCATAAACAGCCCCAGCACAGGAAACTCTGCTACCTGCAGTGGGCACTGCCAGGCATGCCCCACCCCACCCTGGACCGCCTGCACCAATGGCAGTGCCGCTTCCCCACCCACCCATCTCCCTCTGCCAATGGAGAGGTGAGAGAGGAGCCTCACTGTATGCCCCATAGAGTAGACTGAAATCCCACTCGGGAGGTGGTGGTGGGGACAAGAGAAGGTACGGTATCTAGGTAGCAGGTGGAGTGAGTGAGGTGTTTTGGGTTGCATTTTGGTCACTTGGTCTCTGAAAGGTTTGCCATCACTGAGTTATGGAGTGTGATCTTGGTAATGTTGAAAGAGAAATATTATATGATATAAGTGCTCTAGCATGTATGGATGGTGACTTCAGGTGACTTTGTAGAAAAGGAATAACTAAACAAACTTAATAACTTCTGAGAAATGACACATTTTTTTAAATAAAAAAGTAATTATAGCCACTAACTAAAAATTTGGGAGTGGTGCTTAGAGCAATAGAAGTATTTAATTACTTTTAAAAAGGAAATTCCCAAGCACTGAAAGCACTTGTCACCAATTGTTTGACGAGGTTTCTGTAGTAGCTCTAGTAGCTGGATCAGGCTCTAGTAGCAGGATAAGGCCAGCAACCCATCATCTGGCTTCCTCCTCCTACATGGATGTGTTCCTAGCAGAATGAGAGTGTATATTCATAGAAATTATTCTCCAGGATTCTTTTTGCATTGCAGCAAAGGCAGCCTCCTCAGTAATCTGGATTTCAACTATGATATTTTGCATATGAAAAGAAGACATCCTTCTTTCTCAAATGGCTGTGACTCGCCTCCAGCACTTTTATTCCCTTGCAGCAGAAGGCAAAGTGGTCCTCTGGGCCCCAAAGCTAACGGATCCATTTAATTTGCAATTATAGCTGTTAAACAGGAGCATGACTAGAGCTGGAAGCTTCCATAAAAGGACAAAAAAAGGGAGATAGAAAATATCTACTTTGCTGTTGGCATTACTTTTGGATTGATTTTTTTAAAAGATAAAGGTCAGATAATTATAATTACTGGATTGAAGAACTCTATTATGCTAAGTCCCTTTACTGTAAATTTTACATTACGTCAATGATGTGAAGAAGGTTGCAACCTTCTTGTGCATAACCTGCACTGTAGCCAGTGAATACACATACACCAATCCCTAAAATATCGCACACTGCTTTGTAGAAAAACCAAATTTAGCAGTGCCTGACTGCTAGTTCTGTGATACTTGTAGACTAGGTTTATTTCTATTTAGCATGGGGAGGAAGGATGTGTAAAAGTTCAGTGATTGTCATGTGATTGTGAGATTAGATCCCTATTTATTTCCTGGAAGAGTAGGATTTCTCAATATTTTGGAATTACAGTTCAGTGGTACCTCCAGGGGTGGGCTCCAAAAAAATTTACTACT